>JANDEH010000001.1:52146958-52770526 GCA_024610705.1 Tetragnatha versicolor | reverse complement strand
TGTAACCAAGAGTTCAATTATTGGTTTTAAACTTACAGGATTGAAAAATGTTAATTTTTTTCAATATTAACAAAAATGTGAAATTTGTCCCATTCTTCCCCGCTCTCCCCTAAGGTGTTTCTGGGTTTCTCAAGGAATGGTTTTTGGAAATTTAACCCTCATAATAAACTCTACCCAAATTTTATTAGAATGAAAATTCCAATTTAAATAAAGCACCAGGGTTGGCCGGTTTAAACCATTTGGTTTAAACCATGGTTTTTTTACCAAAAAAACCCACTTGGTTTTTTTGGTTTTTTTAGAAATTATAAAATATTTTCAGGATTTTTTAAAGAAAGTCTTATTAAGAATAATCTTTTGCAAAAAATTAAAAGGTCAGATTTATAAAAAAATTGAAATTTTTAGGTGATTAAAAATCAGAAATCTTTTAATTTAATGGTTTTAATTATTGAATTCTCTCTAAACTTAACCTTAAATGCTTAAGTTAAACTTATTATATTTTGCAAGAGATAGTTCATTTATTAATTTCCTTTAAAATGAAGCATTATTTTAAAGAGTAACTAAACATACATAAAAGTTATCTGTTTTTCACTGATAAAATATGGCTTGGATTTTAATTAATTAATAAAACCAATTTGTCTTATTTGTCAGTCATAAAAACCAGTTGGTTTTTTTAATAAATTAATAAAAACCGTTGATTTCTTTAATGATAAAAACTAAAAACCAGTTGGGTTTTTTACTTAATTAATAAAAACCTTAATTTCCTTAATCGGATTAATTATCTCAATCATTTATCCAATTTCAATTAACATTAGTTGCTTACATTTCTCTTTTATTTATTAAAAAAGTTAAATTTTCTCTTTCTAAAGAAATTTCTTAAGTTCATAAATAATCCATATAATTAATTTGATTATTTTACCATTTAATAATTAATCAAATTAATTATCTTTATCAATTATCCAATTTAAATTAACATTAGTTGTTTACATTTCACTTTTACTTCTCATTTAAAAAAATAAAATTTCCTCTTTCTAAAGAAATTTCTTAAGTTCATAAATTAATCCATATATAATTAAGATAAATAATTTGATTATTTCAACCATTTATCCAAGATAAATTAACACTGATTTTTATTCACTACAATAATATTAGATATTCAAATTGGAATATTTTAGAAACAAAAATTATTTTTAAAACAAATTAATTTAATTTTAATTAATTAATTGAAATATACAAATCATTTATCAATTATAAACAACCCCTGAAATAAATGTCTCAGTTACAACTCAATTTCAAACATCAATGCTAAAATAACTTATTCTGATAAAAAAATTCTTAAAAAACTTGGTTTAAACCAAAAAAAAACAAATAAACCCGTTTTTTTTTTAAAAAAACCCGGTTTTTTGCCAACCCTGTAAAGCACAGTATCAAGGGGGTATACAGGGTGTTTTTAAACAGTGTAAAACAGGCTATTTTCTTAAATATTTCATTTAGACACATACTTCCAAATACAAATTTTCCTTTTGTGAGGGTGTAAATTAGGTGAATTTAATTTAAACTTTAGAAAATGCAGATAATTTTTTATCTGGCCCTCATAGTTGTAAATTTTCAATCAGACAAATTTTCCCCTGCTTGATTTTCAAATAGAAAAAATTCACTGAGATGCATGTATAAATTTTATGGGGTCTTCACAAATTAATTTTTGAAGCTATTATATCACCACATAAAAACAGGTTCAACTTAAATGTGTGGATAAACCCTATTTTGCTCTCAAAAAGATGTTATGAGTCACAAATTTTTGATAGTTAAAATCGGTGCTCTTGGTCACTAATTTTAAATATCTAAGTGGGCTTTGAAGTCATGGAAATGCTTGTCGTAATAAAGAAATAAAAAATATAGTTGTGGAAATTTTAATAGAATAGAAACTACTTGGTCTGTATAAAAATATATTCTGCATTTTCTTTGAGACCCCCATAAAGTAATCACCAGTCTCATCTAATGTTTCTCCTCTTTAAAAGAAAATTTGCAATTGTAAGTACATGAGTGAGGAAATGTGTAAGTTTAATTTTTATGGTTGGATACTCTAGGTTGGGACCTTTCAAAGTACATTTTAATTTAGCATTTGTAGTCATTTTTTTGTCATTTCATGTTCTATTTCTATTTCAGATCAAATGAGAAAATATCTGATGAACATAAAAAGGACTGGCCTAAGAAAGAAAAACATTGTATTGGATATTTGTTAAAATGTTGAAGCTCTAAATAAATATTTTTAAATGTTAAGCTCTATTCTATATTTTTGTTTCCAAAGAAAATAAATTCATGATTATAATTATTTTAATTATGTACAATTGCCTGTATAAAAATGCTAAAATAAATAAAAACCGATACAGGTAAAATTGCTCTTAAGGAATAATTATAACTTAATTTAGAAAAGTAATGTGATAGGCTGTAAAAATGCAAATTTTTTCTAGCAACACTAGCTAGAATTTGTATGCTAGGAAGCAAAAGCTAGTTTTGCATGCTAGAATAGCAAGCTTTTCCTAGCAGCAAAAGCTAGTTTTGCATGCTAGAATAGTAAGCTTTTCCTAGCAGCAAAAGCTAGTTTTGCATGCTAGAATAGCAAGCTTTTAATAGCAGCAAAAGCTAGTTTTTGCATGCTGGTATAGCTAGCTTTTCCTAGCAGCACAAGCTAGATTTTTATGCTAGAATAGCAAGCTTTTAATAGCAGCACAAGCTAGTTTTTGCATGCTAGATTAGCAAGCTTTTCCTAGCAGCACAAGCTAGATATTTATGCTTGAATAGCAAGCTTTTTCTAGCAACAATTCCTAGGATGGCGAACCTTTTCCAGCTATACATGCTATGATGGAGTCCATTTTCCAGCAACGCATGCTATGTAATCAATAATTTTCTAGCTACACATGCTGGAATAGTGGTCATTTTCTAGCAACACATGCTAAAATAGTGGTCATTTTATAGCAACGCATGCTAGAATAGCGGTCATTATCCAGCAACACATACTAGTTTTTTGATGCTAGGTAGCATGAAAAGTGGGCCAATACATGACATGGCATGCTAGGTGATTATGCTGGAACTAGCAAAAATTATCCAGCAACACATGCTAGTTTTTTGATGCTAGGTAGCATAAAAAGTGGGCAAATACATGACATGGCATGCTAGGTGATTATGCTGGAACTAGCAAACATTATCCAGCAACACATGCTAGAAAACCAAATATTACCTAGCAACACATGCTGGAAAAAACGATAGTTTTCTAGCAACACATGCTAGTTTTTTTTATGCTAGGTAGCATAAAAAGTGGGCCAATACACGACTTGGCATGCTAGGTGATTATGCTGGAACTAGCAAACATTAATGCTAGTTTATGCTATTTTTCCTAGCTTAAATATAGCATGCCATGCTTGTCTAGCAAAGAAATTCCAGCATAAATTTTGACCTGGGTGTGCTCTATTTTTATATTGGGAAACTTTTTAAATCTAATATAATAAAACAAAGTGTGGGTATGTATGTATGTTTGTCTTTTATACAACTATTTTTTTTCTTCCGATCTGCACCAAACTTGGTATACCTACGTAAAAAAAACTCAGAAAAAAACATAGGCTATGTTTCGAAAACTTTTAATGACCCCTTGACCCTCTTTCGACCCTTTTTATGGTCATTTTGCTGAAATAGCTTCATTTCCCCTCAAGAAGAGATCTGCTTACTCCATTGTTACAAAGAAAATTTAATGCTAAACAAAAAATTTTTTAATAGAAACACTAGGTACAAATCTATTTAAAAATTATATTAATATTTTAAAAATCTATTTCAATGAAATTTAAAAGTTATGTATAGTTAAACATATTTTTATTTGACAGACTAGGGAGCTACCGCCCCCTGCTCGCTATCGCTCGCCAACCCCCGTAAACTGCTGACGCAGGACCTTTTGGAATTACTTCGCAATTCCCACAAATTCCAACTCGTTGACCTTAACACGCTTTATAAAACAATTAAACAATTTACAAAAAAAACGTCAACCAACTTATTAAAAATACTTCAAATCCCCTCCATGAATAAATCTCCCTTAAAAGTTTGAGTATATATTAACTCGAACTTATCAAAAATTTAAACGAAATGTTTTTAAAAATATTCATCTTAATTATTTTTAATCTATGATTATAAAAATAACTAATTCTAATTGTTTATCAATATTCGGACCAAACAAAAAATATTATTTTAAAGTAACTCGTTAGTATAATATGCCTAGTGTTTATCATTCATATTTTTTTAAACCCAGACTTGTTAAACAATACCGTTTCAGCAATTGAAAACAATAAGAGACAAAACATCACTATGTTTACAATTAATTTCGATAAAATCAGAATAAAAATTATAAATATTGGACAAAAAGTGTGAAATTTTAGTATAAAATGGCGTTCATGTAAGTTTTTAGAATATGTTTTTATCAGTCTTTGAGTGATATTTCATCAAGAAAGTACTTTTTTTAAAAGATGAAAAAACATGTTTCATCTTAAAATATAGCGTCAATCGGACGTTGTGATTGGATGCATAATAATTTGATTGACAGTACTTGCTTTATAACTGCGACCTTATCCGTTATCTAAAAAAATGGAAATATTTTAAAATTGAGAATTTTTTTGAAAAATCGAAGGGCTTACTCGGAAATCCGGAAAGAATCCGGACATTTTGATACCATATATGTGTCATTCGGTTCAGTAATTAAAAAGCCTTTCTCTGGAAACCGTTCACTAAAAACTTTTTTTTAGAATAGAGAGACTATACTTCTTTCTAGTATAAATAAATGTTTTTATTGAATTTTACATCGCAAAATTGAAGAGAATTCATTCATTTAAAATTTAAGACGCTTTCTTCGCAAGAAAAAGTATATCTTTAATCCCTTAGATAAAATAAATGTGTGATATGAAAAGTGATATTACCCAAGTGAATCTTAAAAACGTTCTGCAATATAATTAGGATTTCGCATAAAAAGGTACATTTTTTAGTAATTTATGTAATTTAGAGTAGCGTATCGAAATATTTTTTCACATTGAAATTGCATTGAATAAAATTCAGTTCCTTCACGAAAAGAGATGAATCTGTTTTATTAAGTCAGAAATAATACGAATGCAATTTAAAACTTCCATCTTAAAATTAAGCCCCTGAAAATAAACCATAAAAAAACAAACCCGAGCGTCAAAACCCTAAAATTCATTACCGTCTTCTTCTAGGCTATCTCAAAAACGAAGGAAGTTGAATTATGTGGTCACAATATCCAGTTTCACTGCGAAACCGCAACTACGGCAGACCGACTAACGTCAAGTGTTACAAAATACGAGTAATTTTGTGCCAAAATCTAATTAAAAGCATGTCGTCGTCACGATTTCAGAAAAATACTCACCAGGGGAAAATTTGATCAAGGGAAAGGCAAGGCCAGCACCATCTTTCTTTCGAGAGGAGTTGAGGAGATTTTTTGCTGCCGCAGTGAGGAATCTCGTTCCAAATGAGAATGCTTTTCTCTGATGCTTCACTTTCTTTCATTAGTGGGGAACATATATTACTTTTTATGTGGATTAAATTTCTGGGTGTTGTTCTTTTCTTTCGCTCAACGTGCTTTCGTTTATCTGATGGAAATACCTCCGTAGTTATTTGGTACCAAAACACTAGTAGATACTCTGTATGTGTTTTTTATCGTTTTTCTGATCGTATATATCCATGGATTATTTTTTCCCTGTCCTTCAGGAAATGCATTTGCATACATAAAACGGTATTATTAATGTTTTTAGTTTTTTCTTGATCTTTTGAAGGTATATGTTTATTTTGCTTTTTTGAAATTGTCTTTCGTGCATTAAAAAATTATCTTTGATAACATGATAAATAAGAATTGTACATTTAAATTATAGGTAAGTCAATTTAATCTAATGTAGAAACCGGGTACAAGATTATTTTGTTCACTTAAGCTGAACCCCCTGATCAAATTGCATATTTTTGAACATCGAAATAATAATATTTCCAGTTACCCCTCAACGTTAATAATATGAAAAAAAATGAATACTGCTTTGGACAAAAAAAGGAGATTTAGAAGAAATACTCGGAAAAAATTGATTGAAAACGGAAACAAAAACTTATAGGAAGGAGGGTAATATTGTTACAAATTTTGTAATGTGTGAACAAATGTCTTACTTAGTAATTAAGTACACGATAACGTTATTAAATAAGGTTTATTATGGTAAAAATACTTCTTAAATTTTGTAATTTGTGAAGTTTAAATGAATTAATGTAGTATATAGTTAAATGAGGGATATTCAATTCTTCGAAATTGGTTTTCTATCCATTTTTTTGCTTTAATTTCAAAAATTCATAGAAAAGATATTAATAAAATTGCCTAGTAACTACAACACTGGTACTACTAAAGTTTCCTATTATTGGCTTGCATGACTGGTAAAACAGGTTTCAAACACGGAAAAATAAGTGAAAAAAAGCAGGAAAATGGGAAAAAAAAGAATGAAGGACTGATTTTTTCTTTATAAATTATAGCCTATGTCTTATTCTGATGTATAAGCTACATTATTGTAAAATTTAATTAAAATCCATTCAGTAGTTTTTTCGTGAAAGAGTAACAAACACACATACAAACTTTCACAATTATAATAGTAGTAGGATTCAGTAGGATTATTCTTTTATTTTACAATTTTCCACACACAGCTTGAATCACAACTTTGAACCGCTATTTTGTAATCTTAGAGATAATACCATCATTAAAGTTTCATACTCTAAAGATATCTCTAACAATATCTGTAAATTTACTTAATATTTCTAAAAATACTGATTTATAAACTTATAATACAAGATAGTGACCTAAACTCGTACTCGGAAAGGTTAAGTAAGAGATTTTATCACGGAGAAATAATGAATTAACCGAAAATTCAAACTTCCGAAACATAAATTAGAACTAATATTCTCAGCGCATATTGAAATTAAAAGGGTTATTATAAACAACATCATTTCTCCATATTAAATTTCTAAACTACGACTAATTACAAGCCCCCAAACGCTAATAAATGAACATTCAACATCCTCGAGTTACTGAAACTGATGAGTAACCAGGTATGAAACTTACACGGATTACACCTTAAGGGCATATTAGAGCATTTCAAAGAATATTTAATTAATCTCTCATCCACCACAAGAACGATTGCATCAGGCAAACCGAGATTACATGACAAAACCGAAAATAGATACAATGAATCCATCGCATCTAATACAGATTTCAACAAATGGAAGTCTTACAGGAAATAATAACGCATAGGGCTCATTTGCTTGCCTAACTTTCTTTCAATGCAGCGATTAATTTGGAATAGAACTAAAGGAATTTCGCGAGGGAACAGACGAATCGAGTCCAACTTATTTGTGCTCGGAATCTCGGGAATGCGATGGATTCTGAAAGAGCTTGGGGATTTCCATATTGCGAATAATAGAGCTGTTTCCAAAATTCCGAGGCACGGATGTTTAGAGTTGTTGTTGCATTGGATATTCGAGAAGATGTAGCGGCAGTGAATAGCTGCAGGGCGGGATCATTAATACTTAAATGAAGTCAATGGTTTCTTACCGTGTTATGTCGGAGCGTATTCCTTGAGATTAGGTTAATAAGTAATGAAGATTCATTATGAAGGGGTTTGAACTGATGGTAAGCAGATTCAGTATCTATAAGGCGTATTAGAATTAAATTGTTGGTTTGTTTATAAGGGTAAACACTCTTTAAAAATAACTTACTATGTTCAGTGAGAATTAAACTTGCTCACATCACACTCAATATACGTATGTATATTACCATTGATTAATACATTTTTAGTACTTCAATACTAATAGTATATTTTACATGGACTGTTTTTTATGGAGAGGAGGAGTATTTTTATGTATGTTAAAGGGAAACATAGCAGTATTTTATAGGTTTGGGAAAACTTTTTAAGCAAATGTGGGGGTCTCAGAGAATGGCAACAAACGAGCTTCTCAAAGATCGCAAAGCGGTCTGTAATTCCATGGGTTGGTGAGCAATAGCTAGAAGAGGGCATAATACTACAGTTGTTTAAATAAAGAAAAAATATTTCAAATAAAAGTATCACATGAATTAATTTTCTTAAGGGGACGCGGTACCTCTGTTTCGACAAAATTCCGAAAAATATTTTTTTAATCCAAACTAATCTATTTGCATTTGTCTATCATCCTACAAACTTTCAAACTTTTCGTTGAAAAATATTTAAGTTGTATTTAATTTTATGTATGAAAGTATTAAGGTTTCTATGGGTTATGGAAACTTCAAAGTCCTTTTACTCAGAACCACTTTTTCATTGTTTAAAATGCTAAGGCTTTTTATCTATTAGATCAAATCTCTTGAATTTTTTTCTGACTATTGTTGGAAGTGTGTATAACGAAAATTTGTATGGGTTTTTGGATATCCATGGTAGATGGTTTTTAAAAATTACTGAGTTGTGAATTTTAGCATTTTAGGGCTTTTTTAAGAAGGGATTCAAGAAAGAAAATATTTTCAGTACTTAAAATACTACAAACCCTAAACCGATACAAATTTTTATTGTACATAATTCAATGTATTTGACCACCAAATTTTGTGAGTTTAAGTCAGTAATTGTAGGAGGAGTAGCATTTTAAAAACACCTCTTAAATTTTAAATTTTCTTTAAAAAAAACTCAAAATTTGAATTTTTAGAAATTTAAAATTTATATTATGTTTAATTTAAGGCAATTACATATTTTACCAACAAAAGTTATAAAATAACAATGAATTTACAGATTTTTTCCAGAAAGGTACCGCGTCCCCTTAACTAATGGCTGGGTATTTGTATTAATCATCCTTGGCTCATGAATCACCACAAGAAGTATTTACTCTGTTACCCTACAGTGGCTAGAAGGGAATAGTGTGTCGTTCGAAGATGAAAACTGAAAAAAAATTACTCCTCCGCTTGGTGTCGCTGCTGTTAGACGTGCATATAGGCGCCTGCGCATTGCGACTCTCATTCTCAGCGGCTATGTTATTGTTTACGCCGTGTACTAACCTTGGCCGTGTACAGTGATTTCGCAAAACGTAAACAACAACATACCATGGCTTTGGCCGGCTTGGTGCTGAAAGTCGCAATGCGCAGGCGCCTATATGCACGTCTAACAGCAGCGACACCAAGCGGAGGAGTGAAACGAGGAGAAAAATTTTAGCATTGCTGGTATTGGCGAACGACACACTATCCCCTTCTAGCCACTGTAGTTACCCATAGCCGAGCCACAGAGGTGAGATGTACTATTGCTACCAGCACCACATAAAATAAGTAGATGTGTGGATAAGTTATCACCAATATTAACTATGGACCACTATTAACCCCTCATGCATAATTGATATCAAAAGAATGATCATTCCATATCCCTTAGTAAAAAATGTGGAGTAAAACGTTATTCTTCCACAAACTGGTAAGAGAAATAAAGAAACGCAAATATATCTAAAGTTAAAACCCCCTATCATTTAATATTACCAAGAAAGAGTTTAGAACTAGTACTGAAAACAAAAAAAAGGTAATTTAAGAGTAAAAATTTTAGTTTTAGGAGTTAAATGAGGAAAGAGATAAGATCCAACGGGGCTTAAGCAGAGATGCTCAAATTCCTCTTTACAGATTTTCGTGTCAATCTGACTTTTCCAAATACTTTATCTCCTAGACAGTTTTAGAGCAGGAGGATTTTTAGGGAAAAAATTGCTCCTGGCTTTAAAAATAGTTGTATTAGATACTATTTATGATGTTTTACCAAATACGAAAATACAACTATGCTAAATAAAGGTTTCAAAACACATTTTTATACATAATTTATATTTTCTGGTGTCTTTTATTTAAAACAAATGCATTAAAAACTATTATGATGATAGTAACTCTTCCGCACATTCCTGACTACACAATCCTCAAGTGAAAAAATAATAGTTTTATCCTAGATTGTATTTAACCCCTGTAAAACTTATAAAAAGCAAATGATCATTGCGTCTGTGCTGTTTCAATTACTTACAAAAATTACATGCATACCTTTCCTCTAGTTAAGTGACAATGAAGTCATTCCTAAACAACATTTTTTAATTATAAAACAGAACCCCACAACCAAACATGAATGACCAATATAAAACCTGAAGACCTAATGTAATTTATAACATTCCTAAGCCCACAAAAACAATATTTTGTAATAATTTCTACTGTATAGCCCCCAAACTTTATAATATGCTACCATTAGAAATCCAAAATAACCCATCCAAATAGTTATTCAAAAATAAACTAAAAGATTTTTTGTTTTCAATAGAAAATATAGAAAAAATTTTAATGTGTTTTTTTTTGTCCTTCTGTTACTAATGTTTTTTGTGTCTTTTGTGTATATCTGTATGACGGAAAATGTGTATTATTTTAATAGGACACCACTGTCATGGTTTTTTTCTTCTACCTACTTATTTGGTCACCTAAATGGACCAAGAAGGTCCCAGGGGACTATGTTTATTGTACTTTATTTATATTTTGTGTTCAAATAAATAAATAAATAAAAACTTTAAAAAAGAAGTTTAAAGAAAATTTGTTTGAATAAGAGAAAATATCGTTTATCTAACTAGGGAGCTACCGCCCCCTGCTCGCTATCGCTCACCAACCCCCGTAAACTGCTGACGCAGGACCTTTTGCAATTGCTCCCACAAATTCCAACTCGCTGAACTTAATACACTTTATAAAACAATTAACAAAAAAAAACTGCAACCAACTTTCCAAAAATACGTCACCAAATCCCCTCCATGAATAAATCTCCCTTTAAATTTTGAATATATATTAACCACAACTTATCAAAAATTTAAACGAAATGTTTTTAAAAATATTCATCTGAATTATTTTTAATCTATGATTACATAAAAATAACTAATTCTTTTTTTATCAATATTCGGACCAAACAAAAACCCTTATTTTAAATTTAAAGTAACTCGTTAGTATTATATGCCTAGTGTTTATCATTCATATTTTTTTAAACCCAGACTTGTTAAACAATACCGTTTAAGCAATTGAAAATAAAAAGACAAAACATCACTCTATGTTTACAATTAATTTCGATAAAATCAGACTAAAAGCATGCGTGCTATATGCCTGCGAATGCGGTAACAAAAAGCACCAAAACAAAATACCCAAGCAATCGGACTAAAAATTATAAATATTGGACAAAAAGTGTAAAATTTTAGTATAAATTGGCGTACATGTAAGTTTTTAGAATGTGTTTTTATTAGTCTTTGAGTGATATTTCATCAAGAAAGTACAGTTTTAAAAGGTGAAAAAAACATGTTTCATCTTAAAATATAGCGTCTATCGGTCGTTGTGATTGGATGCATAATAATTTGATTGACAGTACTTGCTTTGTAACTGCGACCTTATCCGTTATCTAAAAAAATGGAAATATTTTAAAATTGAGAATTTTATTGAAAAATCCAAGGGCCTACTCGGAAATCCGGAAAGAATCCGGCCAATTTGATACCATATATGTGATATTCGGCTCAGTAATTAAAAAGCCTTTCTCTGGAAACCGTTCACCAAAAACTTTTTTTTAGAATAGAGATATTTTTTTTAAAGAAAAAGTGTAATTAAATGTATTTAGAGATAAAAGGAAACAAAAAAATGTGGTTTTTTAAAAATTTGTAAATCCTCATATCAAGGGCGTATGCAGGATCTGATTTAGAGGGGGGCAGGTCATAAATTTAGAAAAAAAACTTTTGGAGTACTCAATAAACTATTGCACCCTTAGGTGGATTGGTTTGCATTTCCGTGATTTCAGTTATTCTGAGTAGTCTCAGTACTGTAACTGGCTGTAACTAAGACTTTAAATTAACATGAGGCGACACCGCCAAAAGAGCGCTCAAGCGCCAGAAGAAAGACTTTTGGCGAGCGCAACACCAGCGCCGCGAAGCAACCTTGCCCGGGCAGTTCTCGCCGGGCAGAACGACATTCCTCAACGAACGACGGACACTCTGCGCGCTCTGTTATTTCTCTCGTCCTCGTATCGCGGCTAAGCCTAAACGCCACGCGCGTTATTGTTATGTTTTTAATAAATAGTTCATAAAAAGCAATTAGCCTTAGCTTCATTTATCAAGTAGATGGTGTAACACTAAAATCTTATAAGCAGTAATCCAGACCACCATCTCAGTGGTGACCAAGACGTTCAGTGGTGATACGGACGTTCCAGGACTTTGGATTTTTCTTCTTCTAATGGAGTCAAGCAACGACATGCCATGTTCTAAGTAAGTGCGTGATTTTTTTTTCGTCTCGTTTGGTCAGCCCTCTTTCTTTTCCCTACTTATTTTGTTGTAATTTATCTGAATTAAAACTAAATATGGGTAATACTGATAAGCTTACGCTAGAAATAGCCACGCTAAAGGGGGAAACAGCTGCACTAATACAGCAGATAGCCGAAATGGGCAGGGATAGACGTAATTCTAGCTCAAGGTACTTGCACTCTCCCCGTAGGAGACGGCATAGGTCCCCGGTGCACACAAACGGCGAGCTATGTTTTTACCATGACCGTTTCGGGGACGAGGCCCGTAAATGTAAACCTGGCTGCCCCCGGTTCGTAAACCTCCAGGAAAACTGAATTCGGCTGTCGGGGTAAACGTATCGGCAGCAAATCTGCCGACAGCCGCTAAATCTAGCCGCCTGCATGTTTACGATAGAAAAACCCATTTTAAATTCCTAATTGACTCTGGCTCCGACGTTTCGTGTATTCCGGTCCCTAAAAACAGCAAATCCTTAAAACCTGATTCTTTAGAGCTATATGCAGCAAATAACTCAAAAATTTTCACCTACGGTACCAAATTACTCAGCTTAGATTTAGGTTTCAGGAGAAATTTTGAATTCAAATTTTTAATTGCCTCTGTACCAACCCCTATTATTGGTGCAGATTTTCTTCAGCATTTTGGCTTACTCATAGACTTAAAAAATAAACGTATAATCGATAGCACCACAAAATTCAAACGACAGGGGATAATAGCATCAGTATATAACTTTTCGGTCAAGGTAATCTCTGGAGATTCCCCGTTCCATAAAATGCTCGGAGAATTTCCAGATTTGTTGAAAGTTAACCCTAATGTAACAAACATAAAGCACAACACGGTGCATTATATTGAAACGTCCGGACCCCCAGTCTATAGCAAACCCAGACGACTAAATCCTAAATTGCACAACGAAGTAAAAAACGAATTCCAACACATGATGCAGCAAGGGATATGTCGACCCTCTAAATCTCCTTGGTCGTCCCCTCTCCATGTTGTCACTAAAAGTTCAGGTAGCATTAGGCCGGTAGGAGATTACCGAAAATTAAACTCCTCTACCATTCCGGACCGCTATCCCATTCCTCACATACAGGATTTCTCCAATGCTCTCTTTGGCAAAAGCATCTTCTCAAAAATCGATATCGTCCGCGCATATTTTCACATCCCTGTACACCCAGACCACGTACAAAAAACAGCCGTGTGTACACCATTCGGACTTTTCGAATTTCCTTTTCTAAATTTTGGCCTTTGTGGAGCTGCTCAAACTTTCCAAAGGTTCATGAACGAGGTACTTGGAGAATTCTCTTTTTGTTACGTCTACTTAGACGACATTTTGATTTTTAGTGATAACGAGACGGAGCACGAGAATCATGTGCGCAGTGTTTTGAAAAAATTAAACGAATACGGACTCACTATAAACGCTTCGAAATGCGTGTTTAATGTCAAAGAAATATCATTTTTAGGACACCTAATTTCTAAAGACGGTACAAAACCCTTACCGGAAAAAGTGCAACCTATACTAGATTTCCCCCGACCTACCACCATTAAGGAACTACGACGGTTTCTGGGATTTATTAATTTTTTTCGGAGGTTTTTGCCAAAAATTGCCAGCAATCAAACCACATTGAATGGGTACCTCAAGGGTGTTAGGCAAAATAAAAATACTAAAATCGACTGGACCGAACAGGCAGAAAAAGAATTCCAAATTTGTAAAGAGCTCCTTTGTAATGCTACACTATTATCCCACCCTAAACCAGATGCAAAATTAGTGCTGCAAGTAGACGCCTCTGATTTGGCTATAGGAGGTGCCTTGTTCCAATCAATTGATATCGAGTTGCAACCTCTCTCGTTTTTCTCTAGAAAGTTATCAGAAACTGAGTCGAAATATAGCGCGTACGATAGAGAACTGCTGGCCGCGTACGCAGCAATAAAACATTTCCGACATATGCTCGAGGGCAGAAATTTCACCCTAGTCACGGACCACAAACCCCTTACTTACGCTTTTCGACAAAAAGCGGATAAAGGATCGCCGCGTCAGAGTAGGCAACTTGACTTCATTTCCCAATTCACAACAGATATACAGCATATTAAAGGAGCCGAAAACATAACTGCTGACACATTGTCCAGGATAGCCACGATAACCATACCAAGCGCGATCGACTTTAATGAAATTGCACAGGCTCAGCTGAGGGACACAGAGCTAGGGGAGCTACTAAGAAATCCTCGGGGTTTGCAGTTAAAAACAGTTACCCTCTCAGAATCCCAAACCCCAGTTTACTGCGATATCTCAACGGGAGCAGCCAGACCATTCATTCCCGAACAATTTCGCAAACAGGTTTTCTTAAACTTGCATAACTTGTCCCACCCCGGCACTAGAGCCTCAACTAAACTGGTCAAATCTAGATTCGTTTGGCCCTCAATTAATAAGGATTGCACCACTTGGGCGAGGGAATGTTTAGCATGCCAAAAATGTAAAGTGTATAGACACACTAAGACCCCCCTCGGTTCCTTTCCTGACCAAACGAGGCGATTTGACCACGTACACATAGACTTGGTTGGACCCCTGCCGCCATCCAGAGGATATAGCTACGTCCTCACCATGATCGACCGCTTTACACGATGGCCGGAAGCCGTGCCTATCCAGGATATCACTGCCGAGACAGTGGCACAAGCGTTCTACACCACCTGGGTGGCAAGATTCGGCGTTCCAGCGTACCTGACGACGGACCAGGGCAGGCAGTTCGAAAGCCAGCTGTTCCGATCCCTCTGCAGTCTTCTGGGCGTCAAGAGGATCCGTTCCTCTCCTTACCATCCGCAAGCCAATGGACTCGTGGAGCAGTTCCACCGTCCCTTCAAGGCGGCATTGAAGGCCCACAGCACGGAGCAGTGGACCTCTGCCCTCCCGACCATCCTGTTGGGCTTCCGTTCCGTCTTCCGGGAAGACCTACAAGCGACCACCGCAGACCTCGTGTATGGGCAGAGCTTGCGTCTACCAGGCGAGTTCTTTTGCCCGTCAACTGACGAGACCACGTCGTCACCCAAGCAGTTCCTGGAGGACCTGAGGAGCTCCTTCGCCGACGTCCGCCCAACCCCCACTTCCAGCCACGGCCAACGCAGTGTTTTCGTGCACCCACACTTGGAAAAGTGCACACATGTCCTGCTACGACATGACGGTGTACGCACACCGTTACAACCACCTTACGACGGCCCGTTCGAGGTAGTTTCTCGCCGAGAGAAAAACTTCGACATCGTTGTGAACGGACGCCGAACAACGGTGTCCCTCGACCGTCTTAAACCAGTGTTCCGAACTGTAGACAAGGACTATTTGGTTACTCAGCGCGTATCTACGCCACCTCCAAGCAAGTGTGATAGTGACAATTCAAAGACTGTACAAGATACGTCGCCGACTGAGCGACCGGTGACAACACGCTCGGGTCGAAAGATTACCCTTCCCAGAAGATATGTCACATTCCGTTGACACTGGGGAGGGAGTGTGAGGCGACACCGCCAAAAGAGCGCTCAAGCGCCAGAAGAAAGACTTTTGGCGAGCGCAACACCAGCGCCGCGAAGCAACCTTGCCCGGGCAGCTCTCGCCGGGCAGAACGACATTCCTCAACGAACGACGGACACTCTGCGCGCTCTGTTATTTCTCTCGTCCTCGTATCGCGGCTAAGCCTAAACGCCACGCGCGTTATTGTTATGTTTTTAATAAATAGTTCATAAAAAGCAATTAGCCTTAGCTTCATTTATCAAGTAGATGGTGTAACACTAAAATCTTATAAGCAGTAATCCAGAGCACCATCTCAAACATATGCTAGGTTTAAGATATCTTTAATGAAAAAAATATTTTAATGCTAACTTTAAGTAAATACAGGGGGTCTGGGGGTTTTCCCCCAGAAAAATTTTGAAAATTTGCCTCTAAAAATTGCATTATAGCTCCATTTTGAGACCATTTAGGTTCAATCTGAAGATAACAGGTTCTTGTAAACTACCGATTTTTCTAGGGGAAAATTTTTTAAAAAGACATAAAAATTTCGTGAAGTCTAGGAGTCCTTCACCAGAAAAATGTTCGATATTTGAACCTTTAAAATGGTGCTTTATATAATTTTGAAACCTCCAATTTGATGAAACACTCAAAGAAAACAGCAACTTTTAAGCGGCAGAATTTACAAGGAAAAGACACTGTAAAAGACGTCATACTTTTGGAGATGGGTTTGGGGATTCTCCCCAAGAAAAAATTTCGTTATTTGACCCTCAAAAGTAGTGTTTTAATACATATTGAGACCATTTGGGTTAGTTACAGGGTTAGTTTGAGTTACTCCCAAACACAAATTGGGTCAGAAATTTTTACCTTTTCTTTTCACTCTGATTAAATTTAAAAAATCCAGTTTTCTAGGGGGGGGCAGCTGCCCCCCCTGCCCCTCGCTGCATACGCCCATGCCTCATATCAACTACACGAATACATTTCACCTCACCTACACTTCTACGGATATAGTAATAATAAAACAGCATTTTAATAGTTTAGTATATGCTTAAATTGTCTCAGAAAACAAAAGCGTAGATTACAGGAATAAGTTAATACATTTATATTGTCAAGGTTAATTTGCAATAGAACTTAAGAACTCCTGCGAAAATTATTTAAGTTCGTTGAAATTCATTCACGCACTCCTTCCATTCACCAGAATTCCTCCTTCCGACTGCTGGGCACCAACCACCACCTTTCCAAGACAAGTCGCCTAGATTCCAGAAGGTCCCTTTGAAAAGCCTAATATCGGAAATTCCCCTCAAACATTCCAAAGAAGAATCGACCACCCCACCACTCGGAGTGAGTGTGTTTTGAAGATTTATATCACTCGTATCTCTGCCGCCTCCGTGGAGATTAAGGCTTGATGAGTTATATGCATTCTGCGGAATTAGCAAAGGTTACTTCAGCAGGACCAAGGTTGCTGATTCGGACCTTCATTAATTCCGGACAAAGGCACTTTGGGAAGGAGGGGACCTGGGAATAAATGCGCAGGGGTTTGTGTGTTGCTTCCTTCGGGGCATGTGACTCGGGTTTTGAGAGTTGGAATGTAACCGTATGAAAGGGTTGCAATGGAGATTGGCATGTTGGAAAAGCCGGGTTTAAGTTTGAGTGATTTTTGAGGTTGAATTGAGGTGATTGGAGTTGCTGCTTTGATGAATTGAAATGTATGAGAGTTAAATTTAAAGTCGGGTTCGCGGTGGTTATGATTATGCCTTACAGACTCTTTCTGAGGTTTTAAAATAGTAAGATCTTGTTCAATTGAATAAAAATTGAAAATAGAAATATCTGTAGAGTTTTTGTTTCGTTGTTGAAACAACGACTTCTTCCGACTAAGAATGTTTTTGTATGTTGTTTGCTTGAAGAAAGACTAATCTAGAGAGTATATTTTTTAAAGATGATTTCCTCAGTAAAACTAACTTATTATTATAGTTCCAATAAATTGAAATAAAATGTGTTAGTGGTTTGATACTCTGAAAAAAGATTTTGGTCAGAAAAGGAATATCTTCAACGAGTTTTTTAATGTACAGAACTTTAAAACTTATCTAAAAGCAAAATTTCGTACTTTTTACTCTCATCTCAATAACTTAATAAATGAATAAGGCAACCTCTGGAACTAAAATTAAACACATGTGATTCATCATATGCAAGATTTAAAATAAATTCAAAATTATACAGTGCTTGGTTCAGGATTTCATACTGTGGATTAAAAATAAAATT
The DNA here is from genome assembly GCA_024610705.1 of Tetragnatha versicolor. NCBI lineage: Eukaryota > Metazoa > Arthropoda > Arachnida > Araneae > Tetragnathidae > Tetragnatha > Tetragnatha versicolor. The sequence continues at coordinate 52,752,444 of JANDEH010000001.1, read as the reverse complement.
ACAGCAACTCTAAGTAAGCGTACCAATACTCTGTTTCATCTTAGGTGAATATTTAAATACCAATCTCCTGTAAACAGAGTACGGAAAACGAACTGGGGAGAAACTACTTTTAAACTTTTCACCAAAAAAGACTCTAAAACCAATCTTTATCACTTATTAGCAATTTCAATGCATTTGATTAACTATTTAAATACCTGTAAACTCAATCCATTGTATTATATTCAGTGCTCCCAATCATATCCAATTCAACAAATTCAACAAACTGAAGCACTTCTTCCGCACACAATACGCAAATAACGAGCCTTTCAATAGATTACCGCGTCATAATTCCGCCAACGAAGCAGTAAGCGGCACGGATTATCGGGACCAAATGACACCGCTGACGGACGACCCTCATTAGCCGACCCCTCCTCCCCCAATCCCAGAAACAGGAACACCCCCGGGAGAGAGACACCTGGACGGATTAACAGATGCGCTCCGTGATTAACTGACGGGTTAAGTGATATTTGAAATAACCCATTTCACTGCCAGAGTGGCACTTAGATTCATCATCGGACGGGCTAATTGGAAAGAGGAAGATCGGATGGTTCTGCCGTGGGAATCGATTGCGGAAGATCGATTCTTTAGTTGGATTTTTAATCTCTTTCAACAACAATACTAAATTGTCTCGAGTTTTTATAGCTTCTTTGAAGGCAATTATTTTAACAAGAGGTTTTCTAGGTAGTTAAAAAGGAGTTAATCGTTGACCTTTGAGGGTCAGCAGCGTAAAATTATCTTCTCCATCTGAAAGTACACTCTTAAAACGACAGCCTCAAAACTGAGTAAAAAAGTACTCAAACTGACTCCGATCCAAATGTACTCAAATTTGAAAACATGAATATACTCATTTTTGAAAATGCACTTACTCAAAAATGAAACATCTTGAGCTTGAACTCAAAAATGAGCTCATGATGTTTCATTTTTGAGTATGCAAATTTTCAGAAATGAGTATATTCATGTTATCAAATTTAAGTACATTTGGATCGGAGTCACACAGCCAGTTTGAGTACTTTTTACTCAGTTTTTAGACTGTCGTTTTAAGAGGGTAGATTTTTATTTTAACTTAAATAAGGGATGACGTCATAAAGATGCTGCTACCAAAAATATGTTAAAAGAAGCGTAAGATGAAGATGACACAGACACAAACCAGTCAATGGCTTTAGCTAACCAAAAGCATCATTTTAGCATTCTTTACAGCTGCGTGCCAAATGGGTGGAATACAGAAATAGGTGGTAACCCTTCATCCTTTCTATCAAAATTAATTTTGTGTTTATAAATCTCAATGGCTTCTCTGTAATGTTTGCAATTTTTTATTCATTTTTGAACCTTCTAGTGTGACCTGGAAGGTCGGAAGTTCACAAACTCTTTAGCAAAAGCATTCTGCCATATGTCCCTGCCTCATATATAAATGTGAGTTTTCACCCTTTCATTTTGATACTACACACAATGAGAGATATATTTGAACTCTACCAACTTATGAACACAGGGTTAGACTGATTCTACTTTTCTGCACTCCTTAAAAATATTTTTGCGTTTTCTTATATTTTTCTCATTAAAAAAAGGTGCTCTCATTTTTAATGCACAAAGCGTATATATACATTTCCCTTTTTGTGCTTCTTCGGGAAGGGCAATTTTTTTTAAACATCCGAAAGCTGTAACTGATGTGATATTCTAGACGTAATTTGCTCAATAGGCATCATAAAAGTGGTTCCATTTTCATAAATACTACATCAAGTGCACTTCAAAAATCCATAATTTTATTCAAGTTAAAAACGGAAAGTGACAATATAAAATTTTAAATGAGATACATTGCTGAAAATATCAAGCATCAAACTAAGAGGATTTACTAATTAAAAAAGAATCTAATTACTTATTTAGCAACTTTACTTTTAAAAAATAAAAAAACTGTCCTATATTATACTGTTAAATCTGGGTTATTCTTTTAAAACCTACTTAAAGCAAGATGTTACGCGGATAATACAAAATACTGTTTTATAAAAATATCTACTCTTTAAAGTACCTGTTAGAAACTCACGCAGCGCTAGGAGTGCACTTATATCTTGTGTTTGAGATAAATGCGTTGTTCTTTCCTTAGAGAATAAAGCTTAGAATCTCTTATTAGGGTTTTAATTAGGTACCTAGTTTATTGAGAAGATACAGATGACTGTCATTTGGGAATTGTGTCAATATTCAAGGGATTAGCTCTGATTTATTCGAGTTCTTGAATAATAGACGCATGAACTCTTTGAAAGAACTTTATAAATGGAATAGATGTAAATTTGTACAGTTTTGTAATGACCAAGAACATAAGAGTAGTTATTTTAAAAATACTTCCAATAATTTTAGAAGTACGTTTAATCATGATAAGGGTAAAGTCCTAGTAACGTGAAAGAAATTCCAACAGAAAATTTTTATAGTTACCTGCTCAAAATGTGTATCCAGAGTGAAAGATGTGATTCTTTAAATGAAAAATATGCTAGAAAACATGCGCCATTGTTTAAAACAATTCTTCCTCCACCGTTGTACTTCTGAAGTCTGTCTGATGGAATATAAAAGGAACCTATAAATCTTCTCAACTTATCTGAAAAGAATTGCTAAAGTTGTAGCTCTTGTATTCATGCATTATTTCGCTAATTTGGTTGATAGGACTTGTTATCTATTATCTCGGTTCCTAGAATAACAGATACAAAGTGACAAGGACTGCATTTAAGATTAATGGCATTTTTTGTACATCCAAAACAAATGGAATTTTATTCTAGCAAAATGTCTTTGTTCTGACAAAGCGCCTTGAAAAGTAGAGATTAATTGTATTTTTTCTTCAGAAGTCATTAGTATTTCTCTAATTTTATACCCGTGCAATTCAATGGATAATTGTTGTTTCTAAATAAGGTATTATTTGACTTTCATTGTAAGAAACAAACTGACATTTGTATTAAAGTTTAGTAGCTAATTATACGCTTGAGATGTAGAGTTTAACTTTACTTTCATTATAAGAACATTCATTAGATCCGAAGGAAACTTTTCTGAAATATCTCTGAATAGCCTTTTTTTATGTATTTATTGACTGCTTTTATCAAAACATTTTAAAAACAAGGATTAAGGTTTTTCCTGTTTTATATCTTTAAAAATTTGCCACGGGAAGCTTAATTATTATAGTTTTTAGATGATTTTTTTAGATGTAAAAACATTTGCAAAAAACCCTAATCCCAATTTTGTAATTGCGCACTAATTTAGTTATTAGTTTTCCCAAATTCTCCTACAAAATTTATTACCCTAAGATGCATTAAACCTTCAACTCATGCCAGAAAGACGTTTAATTTAAAAATACATGAAAAAAAACTAAAATAAGTTTTCTGAATAATATATAAATTATTTTTAGTAATTATGTTTCAAATATACAATTCTTAAACCCCATAAAATACCAGCAAAATATTATAATTTTTGTAGTTAATTTTCTTTAAACACAATCCTACATGTTTTTCATTGGAGTTACTCAAGATCTTGTATCATTTGAGCCATTATAGTTTTATATTAAAATATATTGAATTTTCATAAAATTAGCCTCATTTTAAAACCTCCCTCACATATGGAACCCACGAGGAACATATTATATGCTATCGAACTTTTAATCCAAACACTGACAATACAATCAAAATAGAAATCCTTAACATAACATTTCCCTGAAATTGCCGAAGAGGTTCCTAAAATTCTAATAATATATAATTATATAATATAATCGAATAATATATAAATTATTTTTAGTAATTATGTTTCAAATATACAATTCTTAAACCCCATAAAATACCAGCAAAATATTATAATTTTTGTAGTTAATTTTCCTTAAACACAATCCTACATGTTTTTCATTGGAGTTACTCAAGATCTTGTATCATTTGAGCCATTATAGTTTTATATTAAAATATATTGAATTTTCATAAATTTAGCCTCTCTTTAAAACATCCCTCACATATGGAACTCACGAGGGACATAATTATTATAATAGCATATAATATTATAGCATATAATATTATTATATGCTATCGAACTTTTAATCCACACACTCACTGACAATACAATCAAAATAGAAATCCTTAACATAATATTTCCCTGAAATTGCCGAAGAGGTTCCTAAAATTCAAATCAAAACTTGCATCCCGAATTCCATCATCCCTCCTTCCCATCTACTACTATACGTCTTGAGGCAAATATGGTGGGAAATAGAACAGCTGTCCTCTCCTATCAAGATGAAGAGAATAACATGGAAACTCTACCCTAATTAATGCATCTCCCAACACCCTGGATTTTGTGCGGGGAGTCAAGTTTATGAATATTGATTAGACTCACCGCAGCGATCTGGTCACCATTTTAATCAATTAGATTCACTTCTATAAGGGGTTGTAAAACTGCACTTTAAGGGTCTAGGGAAGGTTCCTATAAAGTTCAGGTTAGGGTTGCAGTGATAATTATTGGATTATTTTGTATCTCAAATTTAATGCACATTGCTTTATAAATTGTTCAATACCAAGCAACCTGCGTGGATATGTATCTCTATGTAAAGGGTATTTTTGTATAATTAGGTTATTCTGTTATAAATTAAGAATACTTTTTTTTTAATATATCAGAAAGTATTTTCACCCTCAAGAATTGTTTTCGCCTACCATTCCAAAAATACAACTATAAACCTTTGAGGTCTGTCAAATAAAGTGTTTGTCAAATATTTTTTTTCTTTCCCCCAATTATTAACGTTTAAAAATATTTTACTTAAGGGGCCGTTCAAATATTACGTAAGCACCTAACGGGGGGGGGAGGGGGTTTGCTGTTTGCTTATTTTTCCCGACAAGGGGGGAGGGGGGATATGAGTGATGCTTATGTAAGGTACTAAATTTTCGAAAATCTCTTGTTTTTGGCATAAATAATTTCAAAACTCAACCAAAAAAATTGACAAAAAATTGAATTAGGAAATCTGACGTAAGCACTTTTTTCTGGGGATGGACCCCCCCAAACATTTTGAAATTTTAACCCCGAAAAGTAGTGTTTCGACTCATTTTTGAACCCTTAGGGCTACACCCAAAAATACAGCTCCTTGTATGTCACGTAATTTTCAAGGAGAAGAAAAAGTACTTACTAAAAAAAAGTCAAAATTTTGGGAGGGGGGTCCGGCAGTTGCTTACGTAATTATGGTGGGGGGGTTGAAGTTTGCTTATCTTTGCTGACAAGGGGGGGAGGGGAGTTAAAAATGACCAGAAAAGTGCTTACGTAATATTTGAACGGCCCCTAAGTGTGAGTATTTCTTGTTTTATTTAATTTTTAATAACATTTTAATGTTTGCAATAAAATGGAATGTAAAAAAGATTGGCTTCTTATATACCTCACATGACTGTAATATATATTAACGTTCATAACACACTTCGATATTCTTAAAAAGATTAGAAACCAATTCGTTCATGTAAATAAGAAAAATAAAGTTTTATATTGAGATATCTCTCAAACTAAGACTTTTTTTAAATTTTGCTTGACACTTTCAGTAAGACAGAACACAAAAGAAAACCAGAAAGCAAAAGAAAAAAATGGCTCTTAAATCAATATGATATAATAAAAATATGACCTATCTTGGGTTTAATTTGTTTAGTCTCCCGATGTTGTTACTTGCCATCATAAACATTGTTGTGGATCGGAGGACATGCTTGTTAGTCCACATCAAAGGTTTGACATTGTGGTGTATAGCTTAAGGGATCATACAAAGATTTGTGGACAGATGTTGTATTTGTCATCGGAAGACATTCTCTTTGAAGTTGAAGAGAGGAGAAGGAAAGATAGGGTTGACTATTCTGATTGGTTGGTTTCAGTAGTTCGTTGTTTGATTGGTTTAATGAAATATCAGTTGTAGGTTACCTTTTGGCATTTGTATAATACATTTTCCAGTCAAATAAATACATATGGAAAGGCCCTGGAAAAAAGTAGAAACATTTTCTTATGTGTGCGGTGTGTTTCATTTTTTTTAAATGGATAAAATATTTTGTTACATTAAATCGGAATTTAGCTTAGAAAATTAGGAGTGGTTATATTTACTCTATCTTTGATGTGTTTTTTTTCTCAATCAAAAACATGCGGCTGGTCAACACGAAATCAGGTCCCTGAAAAAAGAATAATTCATTGCATATATAGAATTAGAAAGATTGAATAAAACATAGCTAAGCCAGTTAAAAAAGTTCTTTAAAATAATCACAAAATATGATATAATAAATTAAAATAATATAAAATGGTACAGTAAGTTGCTGCAATCGACAATACTTAAATTGATATTTTGTAAGGCTTATAAAAATTAGGAATTCAAAAGTGAGTAAAAGAGGTACAATACCTTATAATCAAAAACACCAAACATCCATTGGATAATCTCAAAAGAAAAAAAACAGCTTATTATCAAAAGTAAAGAAAACTTTTTCTCCCCGACGAATCTCCTGCAATCATAAATCATGATACGAAATTCATTTAATACACCGCGAATATCCAGCATGATCTTTCTGAATATCGGATTAAAGGTGGCCTCCTTGGCACTAACAGATGGTAGCACCGCCGCCAAATTGAATTTTCTCTCTGCAACTGTGAATGGGAGCTCTGATGATAAGAAATCGGAAATCAAACCGGGGTTTAGAGCACTGAGCTGAAAAGAGATTGTTTGGAGGAATGCCAGGGATTTTTTTATCGCGCCTTTTTGTGCACGGGGAATCTTGTTCGTGATCTCAGGTGACTAGGGTATCCTGGAGTTTCGGTCATTATTTAAATCTGTTTGGGGGATACTCGGCGTCGAAGCTGTCGAGGAGAATTATAAGAGTGATGATTTGTAGGTTGTTTTCTTTGTATTTTATGAAAATAGGTAAGGACATTTTTTGGAAGCGTTAATTCGTAAGCAATTTGAAATGAGAATAAACAAATGTTTCGGGTGTTGTTATGCTTATTTTGGAATGCGATTTTTACAGTTTTTTTGTTTTATAAGACTGCCACATTTAAAAACGAAATGCTATAAGTTAACAAAAAAAACTATAAAACGATAGTATTTTTAAATTTTTATTAGTAATTTGTATGTAATCTATGTAATGTAAATTTATTGCAATTTTAATCATCCTCAAAATAGAGTGACTTCACAAACCAACTTAAATTATAGTTGCATAACATGTTTAAAGCCTAATTATGTGGTGTCAAGTGGTTTATTATTATTTTTCAAATTTTTAATAGCTCGCAGCACAAATGATAAGTGGTAAGATGATTGGTAGGATAGATGGGACTTTTAAAAAATTGATCAAATTGGTTACCACGACCTTAGAAAAGGTTAAATTTAGTTAGAAATATTTGAAAGAGGGCAAATGACTCTTCATAATCAGCACACGTCTAATGTATTCCATAAAAACTCTTTAAACTAAGTATGATTATCTGTATAGTACATCTACATACTCTTACTTTTTTCAGAAACATGATTTGAAATTCTCCAGACCCAGACATTCGTTTAGTTTCTGAAGTCAAATTTTAGCTACATCTCTCTTTAGTATATACTATACTCTGACTCAACAAAGATCATACATGAGAATAGCAGTTAAACAGCATCCCCCTTCAACATTTCATGTGTTTATACATAGACTCATATCTATTGCAGTGCATTTATGATACGATGAACCTTCAAATTGCGTTTTCAAGCAATTACCATCATCACTATTTGCACCTCCCACATTGGGATATCACATCCACATGACCACTAGCGGTCGGTCCAAATCGATATGAATCCTCTTCGGACATTCCAAAGGAGTCATTTTGGTACGAGGAGACCAAACACAGGCTTGGTGCCAGAGGGGGTCAGTTCCCGGGACGAAAATTGACCCGTTCGTCTGTGTATGACCTGGGGGCGTCTGGACACGAGTTGATAGTTTAAAATTACGCCCGGAATGTTTGAGCAGATGGGAATGACGGGGAAATGTAAATAATCCCGCTGTTTCGAATCGGATTTGAAGCGTGTTTCAATTAGGAAGATGCACTACTATATTGGAGTGTTGCTAACGTAGGTTGTTTCACAGGGAGTAGAGAGCGAGGAGTTAATAGAATTTCGGGGATAGTTTTTTTGTTCTTGCGTTTATTTGGATTATTATTAAGTTAGTTAGTGGTTATTTTTTTATTATTTTATAATGAGTACGAAGATCCCTTGTTTTCAGTTTTTGATTCGTATGAACTATGTCTAAAAAGGTAAGACCAAAAAAGTTCAAAAACCACTTGTTGAAGGACTTAAAATTAATATTTTTACCAAGACGATCCTATCTTTTCTTATCATACTTTCTTCCTTTTAAAGTCGAAGAAGTAAATAGCAAATAAAACCATAAATTGGTTCAAATTTTATATTTGGAGCTCTTTGTAAAGTTAAGTTTTTGTTATGAAATAAATGTAATAAAATCAGTTCAACAGAAATTGTTGTAAATATCAGTCCAACAAAAATATTAAAAACGATAATTCAACCTTTAAATAATGCTTTATATTCTTATTACTTTTAATCTTAGTATCCTCTTAAAAATAACCTCATTTTCTGATACCTGAGACATTTTAAAGAACCCAATTCCAGATAAACTTTTGAAAAATATTTCGGTGCCTTTTTATATCGATAAAAATCCCCCAAAAACAGAGTCATTACTCTTAAAATAATTGCTTTTCGGTCAAAAAACAAAAAGCTCATCATACCTCTAAAAACTCTATAATACACACTCTTACTTTATCAAACATTAAAATAATTGCTTTTCGGTCAAAAAACAAAAAGCTCATCATACCTCTAAAAACTCTATAATACACACTCTTACTTTATCAAACATTTCTTTGAAGGAGATGGAATTTCTTAGAAAATTAGAGATTTCTTAGAAATAGCATTCTGCATTTTTTGAAAAAAAAAACTGGAATGTTCACGTTAGGTTCATATCTTGTTCCAAGAATATGGTTATATTAGGGTGTGTATTTAGGCGAGGAAGAGTACCTCAGAGAATAAAAAAGAATAGTTTATTGAAGTGAACAAACGTGAGTAAAATCTTGTAAAACGTAAAACTTTGTTAAAATAAACTTGCACATTAAAATAAAACCGAAATAAGTCGAAGCGACGAACAGGAACAAGTTGAAGTCTCCATCGGGAAGCTGAAGTTAAATGAATACAATTTACAGAAATAAACTGATGGTAAAATCTACTTAAAGTAGATTAAGTAGGTACTTCTCTTTAAGAATACAAATTCTACAATACTTTGTTAATTTTATTTTACAAAAAAAATAATATGGTGTTACAATTTTGTTTTTTACTCTTATTTTAATTAAAATAATATACTTAGAAAAGAAAACTTTAAAAATAAGTTTTCACTCTACTGAAGATTTCAAGCTTCTAAAAAAACATATATTTAAAAAAACTCGTATCTTTCCTTACAAAAATCGGATTTTATCGCGCACGTGTAAACTATCCATAATTCAAAAGTTATTCCACTCAGCAAAATGCGCAGAGCCTCCTAAATTTCCCCGAGATAGCAAATACATAAACGCAGCCAGTAACCCAAAAGCAAGCATTCAAAGACGCTGTAAACCCGATCTCTGTCCTACATCTAGATCTGCATAAAGTATACTTCAGGGCTGTGTACTTAAAAGTGCCGTAAATATTATATTAGCTTCTCATAAAAATTTCCGAATGGTGCTGAAAATCACAGCGTGTGGTAACTTTTGGACTCGGAAATATTCATAACCCGGATCCCTATCGCTTGGAAAATGGAATTACTTTTGGATTTATGCTGTGATAGAAACTCTGGAAATTGGCTTGTTTTTTGTGAAATAGTGCATTAGTTTGATCTGAAGTGTGTTAAACCACATGAACAAAATTTATATATTATTTTTAGAGTGTTATTTAAATTCCTTTTTAGAGACTTCGGTGAAATTGTTTGAAAAATCAATGTTTTGTGTAATACAGAATTTTTAATTTATTGAACTAGGGAGCTACAGCCCCCTGCTCGCTATCGCTACCAAACCCCTGTTAACTGCTGACGCAGAACCTTTTGAATTAATAATTTTATCTGTTGTTATTATATTAATTTACTATTGCTAATAATAAAAATTGTTAATCAATATTCAGAAAAAAGACTATTTCAAATGAATATTTAGTTGTACTTAGTACATCAGAACATCAGTGTTTTATCATTGATTTTAATGTTTCAACCCAGACCTTGTAGACTTGTTAAACAATACTTTTTAATCCACTGAAAATAATAAGAGACAAAACCTACACGACACTTAATGTTTACAATTAATTTCGGTTATCAGACTAAAAATATAATAAATTTCAGAGAAAATGTGTGTAATTTTAGCTTGAAATATCGTAACTGTAAGTTTTTATAAATACTTTTTTCGGTAATTTAATGCTATTTAATTTGGAAGTTACTCTAAAGTACATTTAAAAAATAAAAAATTTTTGTTTCAGGTTTCATTATAAAATATGGCGTCCATTGTTCGTTGTGATTGGATGCATAATTATGGATAATAAGTTGTTTGATAGTAGGGGAGAGTGGGGCACATTCGCACAAAAAGTGCATTTTGGCATATTTCTCTGGATCTAAATGAGATATTTAAACAAAATAGGATTCAAATGAAAGTTTAGACCTTTCCCGATATTTTAGAAAGATAACTGGTCGCATTCATCTAGAATTTCTAACCTATATCTTCAATCTAAAAAACGAGAAATTTTGTGCGAACGTGTGCCCCATGGGTGGGGCAGTTTCGCACACGTCTGGGGCACATTCGCACACATGCAAAAAATTATACAATAATTATTTTTACAAACTAAAAAATTTATTGTACTTTAAAGTAAGGATAATTAAACGAAATATTTGGCACTTTTTCATACTTTTCCTCTAAATTGAAGATTTTTAATCTAAGTTTTTTATGAGGAAAACAATTGTAATAATGAAGATTATATTGCACATTGACATACTTTACATTATATAATTAGTTAGAAAAAGTTCAACCATTATTTTAACTGTCAGGTTTTATTCGGAAAGAAAAGTGAACCAACAGCTCGCTTATTAACACCTGAAACTGACGGTTGGGGAACTTTTAATACAATATTATCTTTTTGTATGAATGTTGAATCACTACTTACTGGGAAAATAAAAGTTTTGTCATTAATTTTGAAGTTTTTCATCATTAATTTTAAATAAGCATCATTCAATTCCAAATTTTCTATTTGACCAACATAACAAAATTTTCGTTTTAGTAGCAAGTTCTAATAGAATAAAATCACTTAAGTCCAAGTCAATTGGCATTAAACAATTATTAGGGAGATTTATTTTTTCAATGTTTAAATCTGGGTCTAAATTCTTAAAAACTGAAGCTTTCTTTAAGCTGTTATTATTATCACCAAATTTTGAAACAATTACAATAAAAAACAATTAAACTTTAAGTTATAAAATACACTGCGCTTATAAACATATAAATCACTTTCATAATCAAAAATGGGAAAGATGAGGCACATTCGCACTGTACGAATCTGCCCCATCTTTTGGTGTACGAATGTGCCCCATCTACCAGTTCAAGCTCACCACGTCCCAACAAGATATTTATTATTAAAGCAGGGAAATAAAACCAAACCTTTCTAGAAACTTACTTTAGTAGTGCCTCTACTGATAAAATGCTGAATGTCCACTTGAGAGTTATTTTTGATTGATAGTATACGCCAACAAAATGACAAGAAAATTTACTTTGCTGCTTTAAAGCTAGCAAATTTCTAATACGTATACAACAAAATGACTCAGGGCTTTGAAAATTCATGCAGGAGGTGGTAGTCATGTTTCCATCCACTGGTATTTTCTTCAGATTTTTAAATTAATAATTACTAGGGGAAATGCCGTCTATCAGAATGTGCCCCATGTGCGAAATAGCCCCACTCTCCCCTACTTGCTTTGTAACTGCGACCTTATCCGTAGTCTAAAAAAATGGAAATATTTTAAAATTGAGAATTTTTTTAAGAAATTCTAAGGGCTTATTGCACATCCTCAAAAGAATACGAACAGTTTGATACCAGAAATGTGCTATACAGAGCAGTAATTAAAAAGCCTTTCTCCGGAAACCGTTCACCAAAAACTTTTTTTTTAGAACAGATAGATTATTTTTCTTATCATGAAAGACATTTTTATCAATAGTATTTTATTTCCATCTTATTTTTTTTCATTTTAGGTATGAGTATTTTCATACTATGTATTTAGGTACTAAATATTAGACAATTTTAGAATAAATAAAAGTGAAGAGGAGAATGGAGGGGGGAAACAGCAAGACTAATGATGGAAATGTCAGCACCTGACTGATGATGTAAAGGTTGATAACAAAAATTATTTTTATATTAGCTCAAAAATATGATTTCATTAATTATAAATATCTTTGAATTTTTATTTATATGAGAATATTCATTTAAAACTCACTGATACAAAAAAATACTAAAACAAAATAAAATAAAACAAAACTTTCTGAAAATAATATTGTGTAAGAGAATATTTAAACCAGGTATTAAACTATGTATTTTTATTTCTTATACTAGGGGGCTCTGTCCCCTGCTCGCTATCGCTCACCAACCCCCGGAACTGCTTCGCAGTTCTTTGAAGATCGCTTCGCGATCTTAGCGAGCAGAGCTCGCTTGTTTCATCTTAACTATCCGGTAAAACCTGGAACTTGGCTGCTTAGTTAATCATCATTTAATATCGAAACCTTTTATCCCTCTAACTTATCAATAACTTAATTCGGACCATTACTACAAAAATATCAAAATAAAACTGCAACTGAAATATCCTTGTCAATAATCCTTGTTTAACTTGTCAATAATTTAATCGAAATGTTTTTAAAAAATATCCAGCAAGTCTACTAATTATCATCAACCATCTTAGAGAAAAAAAGCATGCCATTAAAATCTTTTAAATTTATAAAATGCACGTGTATCTAGTGAATCGTCGGAAGTAAAAGAAATCAAGAAATCAGACTCATAAAAATTGGCTGTTTCTCTAGTGAACAGCCAGAAAGAGATGAAAAAATTGAAACTTTGAATCTTAATAATTCTAAAAATAATTCGAATTTTTTAAAAAACAAAACGCCAATCTTTTTATAAAAAATAATTGTATGTGCGTTTAAAATATCATAGTTTTACTGTGATTAGTTTTTCTGTTAAAACGAAAAAACAGAAAAAGGGTAAAAAATTTCGAAACTTTAGAATTTAATTACTCCAAAAATAATTCGAAATTCGAAAAAAGGGTGACGAGGTGCACAACTTCCATCGACCTTAGAACACAGATAGACGGAACATGCGCGCGCATCCCCATAGCGGTGAGCTAGTGCTTGTGTTGAAACATCTCCCATCCCAAGATCACGTGTAATAGGAGCTCTGGGAACGGGATTCGTCGGTTTGATTCTGGCCAGCTGGCTTTATCACGTGATCGGCGTCACTTGATTGAAATTCTCCAATATCTATACCTACTAGGTCACGTGGAATGGGGAAAACGGCGGAACATGTTTCAACGCAGGCCAAGCCCGCTTGCTCCGTCTATCAATTCCAAGGTCTATGAAAACTTCATACCTAAGAGTATTAGTCCAGTAACTTGGTAGTTTTTTCAGGAAAAAAATACAGTAGTTGTTTTTTCAACGGTTTTATATGTTTTCAAGGGTGCTGAATCCGAATCTGAACTTTGCATACAAAATTTCCTAGTGCGTTTTAAGAAAATTCGAAAAAACCCTGAAATTTCACCTAATTTTTTTATTTCTTGTTTGTAGAACGGAAAGTATGGGTCTCTCATGAAAATGTTAAATACAAAAAATAAAGAAGATAAAACAAGCTACAAAATTGTCAAATATAACTTTTTTGTCAGACTAATAGTTTGGCAGCTAGAGCTCGCTGAAAGTAGGGCATATTTCGCAATCCAGAAAATTACCCATATCTTGCTTAAAAAGTCGGATTTTGATTTAGATAACTAAGATAAACTACTTTAATAATGTCTTACATGATATAATCCTACTTTTTATCCCAATAATTATTAATAAAATGAATGTTCTTTAGGAATTTCCTCCCCCAAAACGCCGGTTTTTTAGGCAATAAAAAATTCAGTTTCGATTAATTCTATTAAAATTAATTTCAAACACTAGTTCAGTTCAAAGTTTCACTAGTATTCACAACAGGAAAAAAAATACTTTTTTTAGATGCAAGTTTGATTTTCTGGATTTTTGCGCCGCCAGAGCGAAATATGCCCTATTTTCAGCGCGCTCTAGCTGCCAAACTATTAGTCTGACAAAAAAGTTGTAATTGACAACTTTGTAGCTTGTTTTATCTTCTTTATTTTTTGTACTTAATATTTTCATGAGAGACCCATACTTTCCGTTCTACAAACAAAAAATCAAAAAATGAGGTGAAATTTCAGGGTTTTTTCGAATTTTCTTAAAACGCACAATGAAATTTTGTATGCAAAGTTCAGATTCGGATTCAGCACCCTCGAAAACATATAAAACCGTTGAAAAAACAACTACTGTATTTTTTTCCTGAAATACCCCTTTTTTGACACCAAGTTACTGGACTATATGTGTCTGCAAAAAATCATGCTTCTGCTGTAAATAGATTTGGCTGGGGGCGAACTCGCAGCAGAAAAAAATAATTTTCGATTTTGACAATAAATAACTCTAGAACTAATTATCTAATTAATTAGGTGTTGGAACCAAAATGACCCTCATACATTTGTCTACCAATGGTCAAAATTTCATAATATTCCTTCAAATAGTTTCTGCGTAGTGATAGTTCAAAGTGTTCAAAAATAACATTTTCTGAAACAGCGGCGGCGGCGGCGACTGTTACTTTTTTTAATATAGAGAGAAATATAAAACACATTCTTACTGTAAAAGTTTTGCTTGCAATTTTTTTTTCTATCGCAATCCAACTATTAAAAATAAAAAAATTCAAGAAATTCGTTTGTAAAGAGCCTAGCATATATTTGTAATGACAAAAAAAGGCGAATAACAAAAATTTAAAACAAAACAAAAAATCGTCTCCACTTTAAACTGACTACACAAGGAATATTCTTTGAGCGTCAACATAATCACCTCTCCGTAACTAGGATTAACTAAGTCTCCAAGAGGGGGGACGAAAAACCCCCTAAGTATTAACGAAACAATTTTTAGCAAACCTCTCCAATTACTTCTTAACACAGAGCGAGTTTATTCATCCCTCTCACCATCCTTGCTGTAAAAGAACAAAGTTTACAGCATGTCAAGCAACACACAAAGCTCTCAGCACGATCAAAAAACTTCGCACTCCGAAAGTCTGTTCGAGTGAAAAATTGGATTTACATAGCGGAAGGTGTATGTAAAAAAAGAAAGGGGAGGAAAAGGGGGTAAAGAACGAAGAGAAGAAGAAAAACAGGAAAAATCAGGAAGACAATCTTTAACCCCCTATACATTCCATCCCGTTTCACTTGGGAAGTGCTTAGAGAAAGTGCATTGAATCAGCATATTTCGTGGGGGGGGTAAGTTCCGTCTTCCTGCTTCAGTGAGTTCGCTTCAAGTGGTCTTGACCTCTGAAGTAGCATAAGTAACGTCATTAGAATTAAAGTCTCTATGCTCAGCTGGAAAACTACCCGAGCGAATTTTCAAAGCGAAGTCTGTCGTGCATTTAAAGTTGGGCGATTATTGTGACCGTTTCATATATCGTGCTTTTGATGTTATGAAAGGTTTAAGACGTGATTCTGCTTCTTTGATTTAAGGTTTGAGTGTAAGGTAATTATTATGGTTTTGTGACCATTGACAAAGTTGATGTACTTAAGATCATCGATGGACTATATCCTATCATATTATGCTTGAGTACTCGTACATTGAAACTTATGGGGTTGTGACCTTAAGCTACGTCGTTTAAAGAGATTGAAGGTAAGAAAAGTATCTATATTAACTAAATTCCCGGCCAGCTGTCCTTCTAAGATTTGTTTCCCTATTTTGGTGTTTTTCTATGATTGCGATACAATGTAAAACTTTTACTATAAGTTATTAAAAATAATATGAAAGCATTTATATGTATTTTATAAATAATATTATTTAAAAATCCTTTAAATAGTAACGGGTATTATTATTATTTTATGTTTTATCTAATGGGCATTACGTGAGGTGTTTTTTCCAAAATCTGGACCCCTCCCCCTTTGTGAGATTTAGCTGGACCCCCCCTTCCCCCAGGTGAGATTTACCTACAACCTTTAAAAGTAATTTTCTATCCTATTCGTTTGCATTTTGTGCTTCACAGCACCTAAAACTTTTCCATTATTAATGGTGTGGGGGAAAAGGACATCACTCCGCCTAAAAATCCCCACAGTATCATATCTGTGGGTATTATTCCTTTCTCATACTTAAAAAATCATTTAATTTCTAACTTAAAAAGTTGACTTAATATTTTAATCCACCCCCCTCCCCCCTTGGTGAGGTTTGGGGGGATTTTTCCAAACCCCTCCCTTCCTTTTTGACCTCACGTAATTTATGGATGTCCCCTAATCATTAATTATTTTCAACTATTTTCAGGATGAAATTAATATTTTGGTAATGTTATGGTTAAAATTATTAATCTATGGCATCTCTATATTATAGATAATTTCACTAAAAAAATAATAGACCAAAAAATAAATTCATTAAGCACAAAACACAAAAACTCTCACACTTTCTGTCCGTTTTTTACATTTAACCATGACTTATAAACAAAAACAACTAATAATTCATTTACAATTTAAAAAATCTTTCACAATATTTCTTCAACCCTTAAACATGGGCGCTTTGTCCATTTAACCAATAAATGAGTTTCTTGCCATAACCCATTCAATTTTAAACTGAACACCTCCATAAAATTTTCACCGTCAACACCCAACTACAAACAACCCCCGATAACTTTTATCACCTTAAAAACGACACTTGATCTACAACATTACAACCTCCCTTCAATCGCCTCCAGCTTCAAAGAATACCCATAAAAATCAAACACAACCTCCAGAAGAAAAAAAACATCACCAACCATTTAACACAACACACCAAACACAACAAAGCAAACCATGCGACTTTAAACACCTTCCCAACAGACCCATAGAAACAGTGCTTAAAGAGTCGATCTTTCAGCAATCCGCACGCCGGAGATACTTTTATCTCCCCCCCTAGTACACGAGGGGCGTTGGCCCCCGAAAGGGCACTTACGGGATCTCCCCCAACGACTGGGACGTGAAATTGAGTTTAAAAAGAGCCGAGAGGGAGAAAGAAGTTGTGGGTGATTCTAACTACCTGTGATAGGGGAGGGTGATTGCTTGGTCCGGGATAGTTTGGGTTGTGGAGTTTGATGAGGTTCGGATGAGGATTGTGTTGTTGTTTGGAAGAGTTTCGTGTTGTGATGAAACGAGGGGATAGTTGCTGGTGATTTTCTGAAGAGTTTAATGAGAAAACTTGTTCAGGAGAAAGGAAGTTTGTTAAATTAAAATTTAATTAAGTAAAGGAATCATTCATAGTTTTATTTTGATTTAAACCTGTTTATTTGGTTCTCTTTCAATGGTAAAACGCATTAAATTTCTTTTATTTTCTTTGAACTCCAAAGAGATTGCACATTTTGTTATTTAACGCGGAATTAAGAAAAAAAAACAAATGGCAATTCTAAATAACTAATATATACCTCAAGTAATTCTCCAATTTCAATTATCACTTTACTATTCCAAAAAACGAAACAATACTTTTGTATATTATGGTTCTTTTATATCCAGGAACGCCCATCAAGGGATGTAGGGCAATCAAAGAAGAAGATATCCAGGAACACATTTCATCCATATTTTTATTGATGTTGATCCATGAGATTAAAAAGCAATATACTAGCAATACAAAAAGCAATAATAATATTACAAAACTAACTTTACCTGAAATGCTATTGTCTCTGAATTCTTTTAGCCAGATGAAATACCTATAGCTAACTTAAATATAAATTCAAGATTAAAATTATTTTAATGCATTCCAAATATGTATTAATAATACTTGTAACAATTTAAATGCAATAATCAAACGTTTTAAAGTTATGTTAATGTCAGGTGCATGGCAAAACTAATTATAAATAGGTGAGTTATCAAATGGTGAAAGAAATTCAGCAATTCGGTCAACACACCTCAAAGATAGTTATTCAGAAATGTCCCACTCATATCCCTTCAGTTCAACCACCTTTCCACAAACATACCCCATCCATAGCTCTCCGTCCACATAGCAGCGGCATAATGATTAGATCTCAAACCGAGATCGTTGTAATATCCGTTTATGGGTAACCTTGAGGGCCACTGAATGTTGATTCGCAGCGACTCACTCGCCCCTAATGGCATTCCGCAGTTTGGCGAGGTGTGTTGCATATGCAAGCCCCTGATTACCCCAAACCACAGCCCGCTCGCACGGATTCGAGATAGGCGAAGGGATGCTACTGATGGGGCCTATCATTAGCTTAGAGAGGATACATGTTGCGGACTTGTTGAGTCGAGGGGGTAGATAGTGAGGGGTTGTGGATAACTATCGTGAAAGAAAATAATACGAGTGACCTGGCCATACTGTGATTGAGTAATATTAAATCCCTTTCATTTCACATAACATATCATAATTTTGGTGTTTGACTACCTATGCAAACGTGTATGTAACCCTTAATCTTTTTATTTCTAAACCGCCCGAGATATCTATTGAAACATATTGAAAACTTCCGACGGCCAGGACTAAAAGAGTTGAAGTATATTACGACTATTTTAGAGATGACGAAATGCTAATGTCTTGGAGATACCTTAAAATGGTACTATTTATAACGATAAACTGTCAATTTTACAGTACCTATTTTTTTAAATCTCTCCAAGGTAAATGCCACAAATGACATAACAATATGTTGTCACAGCAGATATCGTTATAGACTGGTTTCACTAAAGTAACTGGCTACGCAAAATTATTAACATTATTATTATTAGGAACACAACAAGTACTTAACTCTAAAAATAAATCTAACACGAAAATAAATTCAACACATTTAAATAATTATAATTTTCGTTAAACGTAAGAATACTGAAATTAAAGGTAATTCAAATATCTGTTTAAATTTTTTCACATTTTTTATATTAAATTAATTTCACTTTTTATAATATATAAAATTAGGATGTAAAGTTAAAAACAGAACGAACCAACCAAAGGTACCTGTTCCAAAACACATAAATGATTGGAAACATTAAACCGTTTTGTATTACTAAAAATAATATTTCTGGGTATAAAACTTTTTCATTTCTATTAAAACTTCCATACGTACTGCGCATATTCCTAAAGAATAGTCTCTTCATTAGACAAGATGAAATATGAATTCCATACCATCTCTTTACGCTTCCCACACTTTCTCTCTTTCCTATTTTTAGTTCTTCCAAAACACATTTCGGAATTTTAATTCCCTCCAAACAGATATGACGTCGGCAAAATATTTATAAGCTTCAAAACTTCCTAGACTGGCGAGAGAAAGAATCGAAGAAGTACGAACTTGCAGAAGGCCGAGGTAGTCCTATAAATGGAAATATTGTCACGGGGCTTGAACTCCAGATGTCTACGAACGTGTCAAAATTTAAAGGCAGGAGATTATGCTCTTCAAACAGATATCGAAACTACAAATAAATAAGGTGTCGGAAAATTGCGTTGCTTCTTCACCAGGTAGAAAATAGTTTTCTTCTTCTGACATCTAATGGAAGTTTGCTTATTTCCGTTTCTTTATGAAATTGGTTATAAGGAGTCAACGTATGATGATCCTTTTGTTGAGATGTAACGAGAGGTAGACGTTGGGAAGCATAGCATATTTGGTGTGGAGTTCTTTGATCTCTAATGATGCTGTTTGTAAGTATTACCCGAATGGAAAGAGGGATTGCATCTTATGAAACCTAGTTACACAATGTGAAAGTTTTCTAAAAATAGTTAATTTTACTTAGTAGTAGTTACGAATATCACCGTTAATAAGCATAAAATACCGCATTAAAGAAATTCATTTCTGGAGATTTTCTCCTTTTGTGTTTTGTTGCAACACTTGTAAACTATTTCATAATTTTAGGGTGGAATCCAGTATGTGAGACGTAATAGGCCAAAAGGGTGGGGGGTTGTTTCATAATTAAACACGATCTTCTTTAAATTATTTCTTCAATTGCTGTAAAAATGCTAAAGAGCATCCTCTGACACTCTTCGTTTTTATTTGATAGAAACAAGCAAGTACTGCAAATTTCAAGAGTTTTAGGCCTATAGCGTCTTTAAATTTGAGATAATAAAGAGTTGGGTTGATTGTAATAGATATGATTGTGATATGGGGGGACGAAGGATATATAAATATATGGACTTTTCTCTAAGTTAAATCATTAACACTGAAACTAGGATTACTTTATGTCTTCCTCTTTTGTGTGTGTCTTTTTTATGATCACGGCTTATATTATAAAATCAGGTCTAATAAATATGGCCAATATATTGTAAAAATACTTAAATATTGTATTGATAAAACGTACAAGAAAATATCTTATACTTTTTTTCCATAGTTGTGTCATCGAAGAAAATAATTTTGAAGTGAGAGGTTAAGTATCAAAAACTAGAATAAACTAGCCAAAAACATAATATTTATGTGAAAAAAGCATAATTAAAAAAGCAACAATTATCATTTTAAATTTTATGATTCAATACATTTTTTCACTTGTTAAACATAATCTCTGTATAAATAAAAGGCTAACGGGCGATGTATGTATGTGGGTATATATGTGTGTGTGTGGGTATGTCCGGGGTAATCTCTTGAAATAGGCCACGGACCGAAACCAAACTCGACGTATAGACGTATTCCGAGTCGGGGAGTAACTTAAGATAGTTTTCAAAGCTTTAAAATCGAACGTTTTCGAGTAATTAACGAATTTATAGCCCGAAACGCTTATTTCTCCATTTCTCTACTAGAGCAGATCTGCTCGACTCACTATTGTAAACGAGATGAAAACCTCGAAAATTAAATATTTTAACAGGAAAAACTCGATAATTGTCCATTTAAAAACTATATCAGTTGTAAAAACAACAAAATAAATTCAAATAATTAATTTTGAAACGTTATTTTCCTTTATTTCAAGATTTTTTTCCTTTAAAATTTAAATATTTATGGAAAAGTGTAATTTTTTTTCATGGAAAACGACTTTAAAACAAAACATTGTTTCAAATGAAGCGGTTCACTAGACTTTTCAATTTACTAGATCTTTTATTATTGTTTCAAATGTTATTTTTGTTCACTAGACTCATTAATTTACTAGGAAACATTGCCGAGAACACCGGGAAAAGGAAAATTACCGGGAACATCGGGATAGGAAAAAAAAGTACCGGGATTACCGGGAACTAAAAATTACCTCGATCAGCGGGATAGGAAAATTATCGGGAACATCGGGATAGGAAAAGTACCGGGAATATCGGGATAGGAAAAGTACCGGGAACATCGGGATTGGAAAAGTACCGAACAGTTACTAGGTAACATTGCCGAGAACACCGGGAAAAGGAAAATTACCGGGAACATCGGGATAGGAAAAAAAAGTACCGGGATTACCGGGACATAAAAATTACCTCGATCATCGGGATAGGAAAATTATCGGGAAAATCGGGATAGGGAAAATTATCGGGAACATGGGGATAGGAAAATTATCGGGAACACAGGTATATTAAAAATTACCGGGAACACCGGGATAGGAAAAAGGCGTCTTGGATATCGGGTTGATTGGTAATTTCTGATTTAATAATTATAAATGTATTTTGGGAAAATTTAATTAAAAAAAAACTATACACTCTACCCGTGCAAGGCCGGGCATATCCGCTAGTCAATGATAAAACAGTCCAGATCTTTTTCAAAATAACAGCTCATACCAAGTTTTTCTACAAACCCCAAACATCCCCAACCCCCACTCAACACAGAAACGCAGCTTCAACAAACAAACAGAAAAATAAAAAAAACGCCCTCATGACACCTTCGCCCCCTGGATATGGGAATAAAGAAGCAGAAGAAGAGTACTTTATCGGCGCAAGCGGACAGATGTGAGAGGTGTCAACGCCACGGCAGAGGCCTCGGAAATGGCATACTTACTCCCTCTTCTCTTTCTCGGAATAAACATGTTTTATCGTCGGAGAAGATGTCACTTACTTGTTTCATGTGTTGTGCGAGGTTTTTTTATGTTGTGTTTTTTTGTTCTCTGGAGGATGGCTTCTCCATATTCCCATAACCGGGGGATGTTTTTCTAGGGGATATATTCTCTGCGGATGCAAAACCGGAGATTTCTGTTTGATGCCCGATCTCAAGTTTGCCCCATCGCTGGGGATGATGGTAATGGGAGAGATAAGAGTGTTTTGAGGTACTTTTTCTGGGGTTAGCTTGTGGTCAAAAAGATGCTTGTGATGAACGAAAGCTCTATTCTGATGGAGGCCTTAAAATGGGAGAGTTGGTCATTGATGGGCTTTATCTGCATCTGTTAGTGTGTGGATTAATCATTTTGAGTATAAAATTTGATAACATCCATGTTACCATAATACGTTATCGGGTAATATATAAGTGTTGTATTTTATTAACCTTATCATTTTAAATTAGACTTCTATGGATGTGGTTTATCATAAGATAATGCAATGAGTTGGGACCCTAGCCAATCTAGGTCATTAAAATATCAGTGATTGTTTTTGAACTATCATAATTCGACTCTCATTCTAATGCTCAGTTGTATTACTTTGCGATTTTGCTAAAGTATGAATACATAGCACACTAGGGTTTATTTTTTATAAATATCTTTTTTAGGTTGGAATAGAATAATAATTTGTTTTCTCTTTGAAACCAGTCAAGAGATCCTTGAGTACTCTAACCCACAAAAAACGGTACTTCCGGCTTAAGTTTAATAACTAGTAATTTGGGATCACTAATTACACATGACAATATAAAATCAATCAATTGCTTCATTGCTAGTTGAGATGTTTGGATTGTTCTTTATTTTAATATTTGATTTGGCAATGTAACGTCAGAACACTTATTGTTCACTTACACACTTGAGGGAAAAGGAATATACCCACAACCAAACTTAGTAAGAAAATTAAAAACAAACCCAAAAGCAATTTCTTCTGTTTTTGCTTTTTCCACTTTAGGAATATTTTAACTAACCAGTGAAAAAATAACTTCCTTCAACTTATGCTACCTCTTAAATCAAGCTAGATGATTTTTTAACGTCACATGTGATGCATTTTATCAGTTTACAATTCATATCTTCCTCTTACAATAGGATCAATATGGCTCTAAAAACATCAACGTAAAAACATCACTCAGTCTCTTTCAGTGTCATTTGTCTAAGAAAGTAAAAGCCCGGCGAAAATAACAAAAGAAACAAAAATTACCCAAGACACTACTTTACATAATGATCGCTGAAAGTATTTTGAATAACAATAACGATGTTTTACATGCCTCTCCATGTTCCTTTCACCCAAAAAAGAAGCATATTCCCCGCTTAAATTTGATCAAAATCGCGTTTAACCCGAGGCATTCGGGCAAAGAAAACTCTGGGTTGAAAACATCAGGAAAAACTCAATTACTCCACGGAAGGGCTTTCAGTACAAAAATACGCCCCCTACCGTGAAAAAGGAAAAGCAAAACAAAAAAGCACTTGGGTGGACAGTGTATGATTGCTTTTGTCTATATCCGATTATACTTCCTTCACGTATGGTTGGAGGGTTCCGTTTTCTTAGGGAATTGAACTTGTGGGTCTTGAGTTTCAGTGAGATGGAATGGGTGAGGAGAGATGGTTGTATTTTTGTTTTCCACGAGAAGAGGATTTTGGAAGTCAGGAAAATGTGGATAATGTTGGTAAACATGCTTGAAGAAGATGCTCTAGTCGAGAGGAGCTTCTCTGAGTAGCAGGGTCAGAATTTTAAGCAGCCACTCCTTTTATGGCTAACATAGAAGAGGAAAATGATGTTAAGTAAAGTTTCAGTAAGTATGAAAGAGAGAAGATAAGATATTTTAACTGAATCACCTAGAAAGTTCAAGTGTGTTTTGGAAGAATAAGTTATTGTTTCATTTTAATTCTGTGTTAAAATCCGTTTTCACCGAAATAGCTTTTTTGCGTAGGCTTGATTTAGGTGAGTATTATTTAGGATAAAAGTAAAAGTAAACTTTTTCATATCACGAAATATTAAGACTTCGAATATTTTTTATGAAGTATTGAAATTTCTCTAATGCTACCTGTGAATTTCTTTATTTAAGTACAAACTCAAAATGTGCTTTAATTTCTTTTCAGTGTATTTTGTTTTTAATTTGTTTCTGTGTAAACAAGATGTTTCGTTCACACGGGGAGTGTACAGAATATATATAATTCTACATTCATATCAAGAACTTTAAGGATTTGTAGACCAGCCCTAAGACGATTCATAATTGCATTGAAAGTGGGATGGAAAATGCACTCCTCAGTTGCTAGTATATAATAATTTTATTCAGGTTTATTTAATACTTTCATATGGAAAGAGTGAAAAGGTAATATTTTTATTGCATTCAATTAAAGACATAAAATTTACAGATTTCTATTACTCTATCGGCGTAAGAGGACAACTGTATGAAGCGTCAACGCCCCGGAAGAAGCCTTGGAAATGACATACGTACTAGATATTTACCCTCTCTTCTCTTTCTAGGTAGTATTTGAGATTTATTTCTTCAAGGTGTTCAGCATTTTGGTAACCTGTTATTAAAAATTATGTAATCTTATAAATCCGCGTTGCAAGCCATCAAGAAGGGAAAGTGCCAAATTAGCAATGAGATAATCCAATCCATTGACAAAGTCATCGCCGCCAAGTTATCCTGCACATTACAATGGGTACCAGCCCACGTTAATATAATTGGCAATGAGAAAGCCAATGAGCTTGCCGACTAACCCAGAGCCCCCCAATTATCGAACCTTACAACTCTCAACGGTGCCAATGCAGTTGCCAGCCGAAGACTTATCAACAGTAATTTTAAACATTCCATCCCAACTCTAAATTGCAACTGTACAATGGCATCGATAATAACCAGACTACGAACAAAGCATATAAATGGAATGATAATCTCAACTGGCGGTCAAAGAAGACACTCAAATCACTGCCCAAACTGCCCTGATGCTCAACTGTCTCCTCAGCATATCTTCGGTTGCCCAGCAATTAAGGCTAGACTTTTCAGGATCAGCCTTGAAGACCCCGAGAATTTGATTTTTTCTGACAAAGCTGTTGAGGTCGCCAAGGCAGTCTTCGACTTCTTCGATGCGATCAAATGTTTTCAATTCGCACATCATGGACACGACAACAACAGCCATTATAAAATAAAGATGTAAAATAATGTAAAACAGTCACACACGTCACACATAATTATTTGTAATCTACATCTTGTTTTGATAATACATTCTTAAGTAGTTTATTTAATGTGTTTCAATGATATTTTAAAATTGAAAACTAGTCTTCACTAAAATTTCATTTACAAACAATAATTATCATTTTCATACATTATGTTACTGGCAAAGTGACTTTATTGGGCATTATTAATAATGCTCGGAGTAGAGGCGGGCAAAGTGATAAATTCCATTGATAAATCATTAGATTGAATTTATCACATTGCCCTCCCCCACTTCGGATTTATCACATTGCCCGTAACATATGTTACAATGTTTCTAACATTTTTGTAAATTAAATTTATTTTTATAACACAGATATAAATGCAATTTTACGATACTGGTTTTAACATATTTCAAGGAGAATTTAATGAGTCAGTTCGGCGAACAGATAATTCTATCGAAGAAAGCAGTTCGACGATTAAAATAAGCTCAACAATCAAAATCATTTCAATGAACATCTTTACAATTCTCCTTTCAAATTCTAGATAATACTTCGTGGAACAATAGAAACGAAAGCCACTTTAGAATAAATATGAATGTTTTGTGCTTGATATCCAAGAAACAAAGACATTTGAGTTGTTCTCATGAATGACGACGAAGAAAGGTATTCCAAAAATATTTCTTTACTAAGTAAACTAGTTTTGTGCATTGTTGATATTTTTTTTATTTCACAGAAATGCGTATTGCGATTTAAACAAGATCTTTTGTTTACACAGTGTGTGTACAGAACATAATAATAATTATAAATTCCTATTAAGAACCTTAAGGATTAGTAGGCAGCACGAAGACGATTCATAATTGCATTGAAAGTGGGATGAAAAATGCACTCCTCAGTTTCGACTTAAACATATCGTTTGAAGAAGACCCCATGAAATGCAATAGCTTTTCATAGTTTATCTAGCACGTTAAATCATGAAAATTGATGCATTATTCTATTTCTATACACACACGTTTGCCAAAAAAAGAAATGTATCTCAATTAGTCCAGTAATGATTAATATGGAGGAGAATTTTTAGAAAACTCGGTGTATTTGTATAAAAATGAAAAAATAAATCTAATATAATAAAAGTCAATGTGTGTATGTGTGTGTGTGGGTGGTTGCGTATATTTGTCTTCTATACAAATCCACAGTTTTCTTCCGATCTGCACCAAACTTGGTATATATACGTAAAAGAATCCCAGAAAAAACATAGGCTATGTTTCAAAGTTCTAGAATGACCCCTTGACCCTCTTTCAACCCTTTTTATGGTCATTTTGCTGAAATAGCTTTATTTCTCCTCCAGAAGAGGTCTGTTCACCCCATTGTTACAAAAAAAAATAATGCAAGATAGCAAATTTTTAAAAGAAAAACAAGATATAAGTCTAATTAAAAATTATAACTATAATCTAAAAATATAATTGAATGAAATTTTAAATTT
Organism: Tetragnatha versicolor; assembly: GCA_024610705.1. Taxonomy (NCBI): domain Eukaryota; kingdom Metazoa; phylum Arthropoda; class Arachnida; order Araneae; family Tetragnathidae; genus Tetragnatha; species Tetragnatha versicolor. Next base: position 52,725,524 of record JANDEH010000001.1, on the reverse strand, counting down.
TAAACTGGTAAGTATAGCATAAAATATTTTTATTTTGATAGTTTAATTTTTAAATAAAAAATTTCATGGAATAGCATTGTTGTTAAAATAATCTCCATGGAAACAAGGAGGCAAAATCAAAATGATGTTCATATAGTAGCTTTTAAGAAAGTTGGTTAACAGACCAAAAACTAGAGTTAATATTCAAATCCCCTTTTTAGTGGAAATATTGTATTTTTTCTTAAATTGCAGGAACATGTTTTATTTATTAAATTTTATACCAAAGACATAATAAAATTATGGAAATGCGATTAATTAAGAGCTCTAATTGAGAATTTAAGTGATTTTTTGAAGAATATTTTCCTAATATTTTGTTGTTTTTTATGGGAATCATATGGTAAATGCAGAAATCGTTCAGATTTTAAAATACTTGATTCGACACCTTTTACTCATCAAAATATAGGCGCGGATCCAGAACGGCTCCAAGAGGGGGGCACTTTTCAAGACAAGATCCCCATTGGTAGCATTGGGGGTATGGGGGTCCTCCCCAGAAAAAAATTTGAAATTTTACATGTAAAAGTAGGGTTTAAACTCATTTTTAAAAACGTTTTGATTCTAAGGGGGGCACTTTTAAACACTATTACCTTACTTTTTCACCCAAAATGTCAAAATATTGGGGATTTCCTAAATATTATCACTGAAGATCCCTTGGTGGTACTAATAGGAGGTATGGGGGTCCTCCCCCAGAAAAAAATGGAAATTAGACCAGTAAAAGTAGGGTTTTACACATTTTGACAACCGTTTTGTCCAGAGTGCTAAATTTAAAGAAAAATATCTCCACCTCCACCCGTGCAAGGCCGGGCATATCAGCTAGTAAATAAATAAAATAAAAAAAATATAAAAGAAAACGTTTAAGTTTGGTTTGTTTTAATGTTAAATGAATGTAACGAATTTTTAAAAATGTAATGATATAATTTATTTTAATATTTGATTTAATTATGATGAATAAGTATAACTAACCACTTGTAAGAATTCTATAGTTATTATCTACTTTTCTGACACTCAACAGCAGATTAAGACATTTAATTAGATAATTCATTACAAAAAATGAAAGTTTAGTATCTACTACAACATTTTAATTTATCTGAATATTTCAATGTTTACAGTCATTATGAAATAAAAATTCCATACTTGAAACCGAGACGACCTTTTATACAAATCACTTATTAACTCAGCAATAATTGGATAGTTAGTTATCCTAAATAGTAACCGTAAGAAAAGAAGGATAAGAGGGGATTCGATTCAAGTTTTTAAAATAGTAAAGCAAGGGGACTCAGAGGGACTAGATTTCAATACGGGTAATAGAACAAGGGGTCACAATTTGAAATTGAATAAAATAAAATTTAAGACGGATTGTAGTAAGCATTATTTTTTAATAGGGTAGTGGATAGATGGAATGCGTTTCCTGAAACAATTGTAAATTCAAGTGGGGTAAACTAGTTCAAGAAGAAAATTGACAGATACTGGGATTCCGGTAGTTTGGGTTAAAAAGACTGGACCAACCTTGCTGGGCTTACGCCTGTAGTTGGTCGAATTAATTTGTAGGGGAGACCGGGGCTTGTTTTCCACTGGGGCAAATTTTCCAACGCCCTTTATTTTTAGATGAGCAATCAGATCACCAAAACGAATGAATTGGATGATAAAGCAACACTTCACACACATTCTGATGTACTTTCAGTTTCATATCTTTTTTAGTTTAGTCACAAATGCGATTTTTTCAATATTTAACACTTTGCGTAAACTTTTGGATTTTTACTAAAAATGTAAAAAATCCCATTAAATTTTAACTGACTAAGTTGATAATACTTGTACTGAAAGAGGATTTCTCACTCTATCGAACCATGCTTTTGTTTATCAAAAACGTGGAACCCCCACTCATACAGGGGCTCCCAAAGGTCAAAATTTGAGTTGGGGCAGGTTTTCCTAAAGTAGACGGGGCACATATTCCAACGATTTTGTGGCTCAGGCACAAACCAAACAACCAATCCGTACAGCTAGCTAACGATTCTAAAGGAGCTGTTTGCTCGAGTCCCACTAGAATTTTTTCAATTTCTTTTTAAAAATGGTTTTCTTGTAGTTAAAGACATATAGTGTCAGTATAATTAGACTTTTCTGGTGCTATTTCTTTTACTACAAGTATAATTAACAATTAAAATTCTGTATCAAAAATTAAAAACGGGCAAACCTCAGATAATTTTTAAGTTGATCGCTTTTTGAGACAAACTCATGAGCAAATCAAATTTCAGATGGTTTATCAATAGTTTTTAAACTATGAATTTGTCGTATTTTCCATTTTTTAAGCTCCTGCTTTCAGCAGGTAATCCCAATTTTAAAACTGGCGCCAATCCTCAATCGCCAAAGACATGACTTGCAAATATTGTGGCAACTTTAACCCGCAATACTTGATCCATTTTTTCGGATTTAACTCATAAATTCTTTTCAAATGTTTTAACTTAAATAAATGAGTGTTAGATATATTTTCTTTTTGAATCAAGTTTATCAATCCTTTCATCTATTCGATGTAATTCAATGTTAGATTTTACATGAGGATACGGCCTGAAACCTAGATCATAATTTTAAAATATCTTGAAACTATACAACCAGGTTGCTCAACGGTTAGAGTGCATGATTACCAAGACACGGAACCAGGTTCAAATCGAGCTCTCCCCCAGCGTAACTGAAAAATTTACTTTTTATACTAATTTATGTAAATTTATCCCCAATATTTTCCAACTTTTTTAGTTATAAATGTTTCAAATCGACAATTTTCACTTACGCTAGAAAAATAAAATTTCATTAAATCAATTATGTTTTAGCTTACTTAAAGAGTTTTTAAGCCAAAGAAATCCTCTTAAAATCCGAAAGTAAAATATTTATTATTGTCGCATTTTGAAGAGGACCTCTTTTGGACCAAAACACATTTAAAAAGCTAAACTTCCGTTTAATTCTTACACAGTCGCAGTTTCTTAGGGTGAAGGGCTAGAATAATTATAACCATGAGAAATTTTATCGTCTGCTAAAGTAAGATATTGGATTCAAATCAATATATTTCTATTATGTGTATAAATATTAAAATATAATTTATTATGTATAGTTTTTATATTGTATTTAAAACCTTTTTGTTTCATCTTGTTCTATATTGGGATAACCTTTTTTTTATTACAATTCTCCAACAAATGTTGACATTAGATATTTTATTCGTGTAGGTTTTTTTTTCAAATTTAGTAAATATTTATGCACAAAAGCCATTATCATTTTAGTTTTTTTATAGTTTGATGATTGGATCATCCATTTAGTGTAGGATTTTTTAGAAATATATTTCATTTTTCTTATAATTCGATCCCAAATTTTAATTCTTACGTTGTAAGTAATAAATTTTAAAATATTCCAGAAACATTCATCATGCTTGTAGGAGAAAATTTTTTTACCATGAATAAATAAATATGTATTATAACACATATATACGTACAGTTGCGGGGGCAAAACGATTCCGATGAACAGCTTGAAAAATAAAATATAAAACAAAGCAAAGCGTTTTAATTCTTCAGTTTCGAAATAAATAATAAATTAATTCCAAGTGGATCATCTTAATTCCCCACAATCCCATGAATTGCAAAAAAATTCGTCGTGAACGGGGCAGTTATACTTATATACCTAGTCAGCATGGTATACAACCATGGGCGGATTTATGTGGAGAACTCTGGGGGGAAAAGCAGTCCCTAATGGTTTGGCTGGTGTAGAGTTTTGCAATGGCCAGTTTTAAGGCCCCGCTTTCTTTGTGGGGTCAATAAGCGAATAAAAGAAACCCCTTCCTCTAAAGGGTATACGATGGGAAAACCCCAGTCCACACGTAAGTGAGTGGGGCTTCAAAAATAAGGACATTACCAGTTTAGCACTGCCCTATAGCTTCATTACCAACATAGTGGATCTTAACCCCCATGATTCCACCCCTGTACACTATTGATAGGAGTTGGTATGGATGGTTGCTGCATTTGAATGCAGCATTAGACCCAACGGAGGATGCATGGTGGGGTGTATAGAATGAAATCATTAAAATAATATTTAATAATTTAGTGGTGACTTCAACATTAAAACTATTATTAAATTAAATCAGCAATCTTTAAATTAAATCACCAATCTTAAAATTAAACTTTCTTTCATAGGTAAACCAATAAACCTACCCCTCCAACGCCTGAGCAAGCATTCGCTACTCCGCCCTTGGCAAGGTGCTGGGATTGGCTTGACAATTGGCTCGACAATTGGCTCGCAAGCACTGTGAACTGATTGACTACGGTTCAGAATATACTAAGGTTATAGCTAAAATGCATGTTTGATGCTATCTAGATGTATTGGAGATCGAATATTTCAAATGACATTGGCAAGATATGAAAATGAAGGAAGTGGTTGAATGAGGGGATAGTCTTACAGAATGGGGAAACGAGTGTCATTATTTCTGGTTCCCGCAAATCTAGATCCCTGCCCCTCATCTCACCCTTCTTATATATTCCTCCCTTATTACCTTACTATAGTTATCAAATATCCGTATGGTAGAAATATAGCTAGATTTTCCGCCGGAGACTGCTTAGTACAATTACAGTAGTCTCCAAAGCAAATAATTTTATACTTTTGTAACATAACTACTACCTACTACTAACTTTTACTAGGTCCATAGAGCTCACATTAATAAGTCTGTCTAAAATTCCATAACCCCACTATTTTTTTTAATTCGGTGAATTTACCTTGTAGACTCCTACATTATAAATTTAGATATTTTGTATTTTGTTTGCTTGTTTTAATATCACCTAATACGATATAATATTTTCTCTTTGTGGAAATAATATCTAAATCATAATCATGTTTGAGTTTAATTGATTTTGATTAAAACTAGTTATTAGTTTTGAGCGATAACAATCAATTAGTTATGATGAAAAATATTTTGGTAAAACAATAAACTCAACAGCAACTCATTCCCTCCTTGCCAAAACCAGTAACTAATTTTTGAGGATATGTCTTCTCTCAGTATTTTCAGACTAATCGAGAATTTCAGAATATCTCAATTGGTAATTTGGTGATCTTCCGTGCAACAAACGATTTTTATTTTCTGAGCAAAATATAAAAATCAAAAATTTTGCAGGCAGATAATCGTCAAAATAACGATCACAAGTAGTGATTACGACGCTGACGCGAATTTTTCTTTTCTGATCGCCAAACGATGATCTGTTTGATGAAAAACGCTGTCTAATTCGGCACTGTCTAATTCCCATGATCTTCTTTCAATCTAAGACACTCGAGATTACTTTTGAATTATATTGAAAATTTAAAGAGAATAGAATAGAATATTTATTTACTTTTCAGGCCAAGACCCGCTAACAAAGGATGCTAATGCATTAATAGAAACAAAAACAGAAAATTTGAAGAGGCTAGCACTGAAAAGGTTAAACCCATTACCTCCTTAACTTTAAATAAATCAAACCTCTAGAAACACCCAGATATAATATTAAATATTGATATTTGCTACTACGAAAGACTTGAGACCGATCCCGCAATCTTTCGATTGTAAGCTTGATCCTCTACGAACTAACCTACCACTTCCTTTTCGTTTATTTTGAATTCGCCAAATTATAGATAAGTCGCCAAATTTCGAATACATTACCTTTACAACTAGAATTCAAACCAGCATGATCGTTCGATTCCAGCCTTTATTTCAGATAGCTACCTAAAAGGCTAAAGTTTCAGCAAAGTCTTACAATCAACCAAACAACTAACTCGAAGGATCGTATTCTCGGGCTTAGAGAGAGAAGAGACACTTATTCAAAGCGCAGAAATAGAAAATGTGAATAACCAATGAGATAGTTTCGCAATCCCATATTTGGAATGACAGTCTGCCGGTAAACCAATCAAGGTTTCCTAAAGCAATCTGTATTACTTCAACTAGTTGTACTATAGGAAAACTTGCCCCTTACTGTAGGAAAACCTGCCCCGCATACGGGGCACATTTTCCAACCTGACATGGTCGCCTTTAATCCTATTTTGTAAAAAAACTAATTATCGTAATGAAATTTGAATGCTACATTTTGTAGAGAACAGTCTGAGGATCATAATGAAATTTTGTTTACCCAAAAATAAGCAAAAATAAAATGTATGGAAAGAAAATGCATTTAGGTTGGAAAACTAGCCCCGGTCTCCCCTATTTGTATTTGTAAACTAACAGAAAATATGCATATATAAATCTTACGCATTACAACTGTGTTTTTAAATACTTATGGTTTTCCAATTGCTATCTACAAGATTAGATGAAAGATAGATTAAATGAAATCCACCAGAGACAATTTAAACCTCTTGCACAAAGAATTAGAAAATTTTCAAGCTTCAGTTTTGATTGGGATAACTTACCATGGGAATAAAAGGATATCAAAATAATACAAAGCCTGAGAAGACTACTCATTAGAAAGATTTAACTTCCTATTTCCCTAAGAGGATCAAGGAGCTTTCGTATAAGTTACTTGAGCGAAAATTTCTCTCAAATATCATGCTAAAGAAGAAATATTTTAGGTTTATTAAAGCTACAAGGTTAAGAGTGAAAGATTTTCCTCTTAAAGAGTTACTTATTCCCATTATTAATATAATTATTCCTTAAAATAGCGCATTCCATCAAAAATTACGGCTGGCGTATTGTTATGAAAATATTATGCAATGGGCAATACCACCATTAATTTTTAATTTTTTTATTCGATAGAGGTACCCTAGAGCGGAATATACACGCAAAAGTTTTTTTAATTACTATTATTATTTATTTTTTATGTAATTTCAAAGTTTGACTTTAAAAAAAGGAGTTAAATCGTCAAATTTCCAAATGTGGCGTACTTCTATCCTATACATTGATTTTAGAAGAATTGATCTCCGAAGCAGAGAGCGAAACATTTGGAGATTCCATTTATCAAACACGGCCATCCATCCCGGAAAATGAAATAAATGCTTTAATTGTTTGGACAAATCAAAGTCATTGTTGGGTTTCTCGTTAAAGTCTGTATGAATCAGTTGTGACGTACTTCTATCCTAAACAAAGACAAAGGGCTTGGCGATTTTAATTTTAAATATTTAATTAACTAAATTTTTTTGAAACTTTTCATGTGGATTTTTGGATTTAGATCTATTTCCTTTACTGGAAAAATGCATTTTTTCTGTTTTCAAAAAATGATGGTATTGCCCATTTTATGGATACTCATTTTATATATTTCAGAGTAATAGAGTTTTAGATTGTTATTAAAATATGTGGTATCTCTACAGACTTATTTTGGTTGCAAACCTTGCTAATTTTGTTTCATTGAGTTCTATCACAAAATATTTAGTATTCAACTCATAAAAATCTTTTTGAGAAAGGTTGGAAAATAGCATTTAAAAGCGCTTTAAGAAATATTTCGAAGATTTATATGAGATATAAATGGCTCAAATGTGTTTCTTGATACTTGTGTAGATAGATTTTAAGCAGGTCCCCATAGCAACAGCAAAGTGATACTGGTGGAAATTTAGAACACATTAACTTCAGGTGGTAATCTCTTTGACAGAAACCGTTTGATATATCTTTTCTGATGTAAAAAAAACTAAACAGGCAAAGTAAAAATAATATTAGAACCCTTTGAATTTTATTAAAAAACTTCATCTCTAAACCTAATATTCTAAAACTTATCTTTTATGAGATCTAAAATAATTATTGGAAAAAATATATTATTTTATTTAAAAGGATTTATTTGCTAGATCAAAGCATTATAAAGTAACAAGAAAATAACAAAAAAGTCAAATTTCACCACATTATAAGTTAACAAAGCTGTTTTCTCAGTAATAAATGTAATGTAATTACGTTCAATACAATGAAAGGGATAAAAATACGAATATTTAATTAAAATTAATAGAATTTGTTATGTTATGAAAACTAGCCAATCTGTTCCAAGGTTCTCATTTATGACCGTATGCATTTTTTATAACTCTGCATCAATTTCTCCAAAAAATCTAATTAATATTCATACACACATCAACAAGTCTCATTCATTCTCCATAATTAATCAAACCTCTGAACTTCGTCAACTAAATTAATATCTCCATCATCACAGCATCAAATAATCCTCAACATTCATACCTACAACCTCCACCCGACCACATGCTACGAATTGGATTTGCAGCAAAAATTAGTCCCGTCGAATCGAATTTGCGTTTGAAGACTCGAACACAAAGACCACCCCCTTCACGTTTTTTTCTCAGAGTCCTTTGTCCCTCGCTCTGCATCCCAGAACCAATCCATTGTTGTTCATCCGTAAAATGAGAATCTGATAGAGCAAGACAGGGACAAGTCAAAATTCCGACTGGAGATTAGATTAGCGGGGGTGATGGGAAGATAGAGGAATTTATTTCATTAATACAACGAGGGTCTGGGGAGGGGAGGGAGATACCATATCCGGACAATTACAATTGCGTACTCATTTTTGTTTTGGGTTGTAGGAATGCCGGTCTCCAAATTAAAGGGATTTGGATGTGTGTTAGTAGGGGACGTTTTCATCGCGAATTTTTCTTTGTCTTTTAGTTGATTAGTTTACGGTTATTTGATTTGGCTTTCTCCTTGGATGGATTGTGTGCATACAGATCTGCTTATGGAGTAGGAAACTTTAATTTTTTATTTAAGTATTTGTTTATGGTGATTTGTTTCAGAAATGCTTGAAATGTTGAATTTGAAAGTTTGTGAAGGTGTTTGCTTAGGGAAAAGTAAATGGAATGTACAATTGGTTTTGATTAGATGAATTATTAATTTGGATTTATGGCTGTTTTGTCTGGGTAAATAGTATTAATTATCTCATCATATATTGAATTTGTGATTTTTTCAGTAACTTTAAATTTTGTCTTTTTAGACAGGTAAGTAGAAATAAAGCTCTGGATAGCATAACGTAGATTCATCCAGGGCTTGAGGTAGAAAGGTAATTGCAAAATTATTTTAAAATAATTAACTAATATTGACAAAATAAAGAATGAAAATAGCTTCTTGGAAAATAGCTTCTAAAAAAACTTTTTTTAGATTCTTGTACTATCTATTTTGTTTGAAGATGACATTTCTTATTTCAGAAGAACTCGAGTTCAGATTACTCGTAGTTTTTATTGAAGAATTATTTAAAAATTTTGCACTTTTGGAAAAAAAAATAATTTGTTATCTTGATACTTTCATTTACTTACTTAAGGCCGTCTTTTGTTATACCTTTAAATTAAAAATACATCTGGGTATTTCGTCTAATTTGTCATAAATAAAGTGCCTGTATAGAAAATAATCGTAGTGCGAAATTAATAATTGAAATTTGTAAATTTACTGAGATATTTTTGCTGCAAAAATATGCAGATAATTATCAAATAAAACATTCTTTTCACGTATTTTAGATACTGGTTGATTTAAAATTTTACCACTTATATCAAATCATACTTACTAATTTTTTAAAACTTATTTCGGCAGTGCTCGTTTTTATACTTTGCGACATAAACGGATTGCAAATTTACGACTTTGATTAGCCTCAGCCCTTAAACTTCCCCCCAATCTCACCCATTACAAATCCTCAGTAATAAACAATAACTCAAGAACATAAACCGTTAAAGGTTAAACAGCAGCGAAATAAGAGCCTCGCCCATGAATCCCGGGGCCCTCTCGATTTATGCGGCCGATTAGGGTTATGGAAGGCTACAGATCCATAAACACCATACGGTTAGGAACAACAAAGAACCATTTTTCAAAAAGAAAACGATAAGCGGGGTGTTTTACGATATTGAACCCCCGAAATATCGCTTCATTGGGGCTGGAATTCCAATGTTTCCTCACTGCAGTTTCCTCAAATGATAAATCACTCCAGCATCTTTTTAAGGGAACAATGGTGCAAAAATAAAGGCGAGCTCTGCTCTGTTTTTCCTACGTCGGGGTCCAGGAAGATGACTTTTGGATTATCACTTTTTTCTCCCAATTTTTTCTTCGCTTGTTTTTTGCGGTGTTTTTTTTGTCAGAAGTGAACTGGAACAGATGCCAAGTGGAATTCTTCTCAATGAAGTATTAATGCACTGTTGAAAAATCTTAATGTGCGTCGAGTTCTTTTGTTCGAGGGCTATTTTGAATACTTATTCGCCTTGATGGCCCTTGAGAAAAAACCGTTGTTGGAAAGATTTGTAAGACCGTTTTTTGTTTTTGCTATTGCATTTTAATGCCTCAAGTACTCTTGATTCAGGTAGATGATTTTTTTATGTTTTAAATTGCATGGAGTCATCGTTAGAATACTTATTGTTCTTTGATTCTGTTAAATGGAAATACACTTCTGTATTTTCTTTTATTTCCATTTGTGTAATTGTTATTGCTAAATAACTTCAGAATTCCAGGAAATAAGGAAATAATAACAACAACCAATATTCTTGAAACAGACTAATGATGATTAAGCACTTAATTTTACATCTCCTCATATATTATAAAAATTAAATCTATGTGTATTTGATTTTTGTCTTAGTATTTTTAATTCACCGAAAAGTATACTATAGCAGATAAAACTATTGTAACATGAAAAAATAACGTTTAAATGTTTATTAATTGCATCTATCTACCACACATAAGTTTTTAAGAAAAATGTACAGAAACATGATTATTTTAAAAGGTTATTGTGTAAGTCTGTAAGTTATGAGGAGCTAACCATTCCACAAAAAAATCTCGTGTCAAATTTATAACGTAAACGTGAAAACTAAGAGAATGTACTTCATTCAATGCTATTTTAAACTGTAAAGAAAAGGTTAACTTTACAATAAAAAATAGCAACCCAAAAACTGGATATCGTTCCTATAGCTAGGTTTAAAAATATCCACCATTTACACCGAAATGAATACAAATATGCTTTGAAAGTACTCGAAAAAGTAAACAGTTTTTTTCTGCCGTGTTTTTCAGATAATACGACCATATACTTATACTACACACAGAAATTTTCTTTTGAAGACACCATAGAGACTAACGTCCATATTCACCACTAACCTAACCTACAGTTAAATTGGAATAAAAATATCTGATTGGTAGTTGAAGAAAGGAAACTAAATTTAATCCAATCAGAGTTGTTAAAAAAATCTTGATTCCCCAGGTTAACCTTACGTTAAGTTAGTGGCGAATACAACTGTAGGTTTCGTGATCCCTATACCCTACCTATTGATCCCTACCCTATACAACTGTAGGTTTAGTGACCTCAGTTATCTTCGCATGGAAACTAACCATTATTCAGAGACAAGAACCATTGAAATTTTATAAAAATCGTCCACTCTTAGGAATTACCGAAAAAATCATGCTATAGCAAATCACCCCAGATTTTCCATAAGATTCAATAGTAATTTTAGGCGGCTTAATATTTGGAAACTTGTTATGAATTTATATTTCTGCAAACAATAATTTGGAGTTCTATAATATATTTTTAATTTCATAAAGGATGCAAGGTAACGAATAATATCTAAATCTTAGATACACTTCCAAACTAGAGAAACACATATCCATGGGTAAAACATGTAATCTGAATGTCAAGTATATGTTTCAGTGAAAAAATATTATTTACCGCAAAATTTGCCTTCATTTTAAAACAATTCTGATAAAACTATCTATTTATACCCTACCCTATAAACAAACTTTCTCACAATAATTCAACCAATGACCGAGCTAATTCAATGCAAAACTTGGATAACCTTCCGTGTAGATAAATGTAGTCCTAACAGTACAAAAGCAGAATCTGAATTTTTAAAAAAATATACGATGTCACAACAGTATTTTTTGTACCACATCTTGTGTTTATTTGAGAATACTTTGTAAAAAATGCAATACTCAATTACTCATATTTAGTTTACCCTACCTTATAAATTTACATTCCCACAATACAAGCAGCTCCACCAAATATACCTGATCCGAAAATCTTAGCTCCTCACACACCTCTACAACTCCCAGCTAGAATCTAAGCTTAACTACTTCTGGTTGAGATAGTAAACGCAAGGGAAGGAAACGGACGGAGCTTTGAAATATGATTCCTGCAATGCCGGACCGGGGCTAATCGGCCGGAATGCGGCCGGGGCACTAAATTTTGGCACCAAGAGGGGGCTGACCCCGACCCCCGAAACACAGCAGGGAGACAGGTGAATTCATCACGGCCGCTGCAGTGATTATTTCACGCCGTCTTTCATCGCTTAATGCCGGATGGCGTTATAATTTAATTTTGGTTCCGCAGATTTGTCATCGGAGAGAGTCCGGGTGTGCCGGATTATCTACGGTGTATTCCTTTGTTGTGATCGGGATTAATTAATGAGATTAGAAGGGGGAGGGAGGCGATTAGGGCATGATTTGAGGGGGGCAGTCGACTGAAAAATCGGGACAATCTGGGAGAGATTATTAGGTCTTAAGTCTGATGCATGGAGTTGGTATTATTGTTATTATGTTTGCTTGGGTGGGGTTGGAGAGGTATTTGTGAATATATTGGGGAAGATTGCTTTGGAATATAATTAAGTCGTGTTTAAGAGGGCGGGTTTTGAAGGATTGTTAAGGTTTAATATGGGATAAGCTGTTAAAAGTGATAAATGTTTAAAATGGGAATAAATTACTTTTAAATTACATTTAATTGTTGTTATGGATAGAATTAAATAATTTTGTAGGAAGTTTTTTTAATACACTAGGGGGCTCTGCCCCCTGCTCGCTATCGCTCACCAACCCCCGGAACTGCTTCGCAGTTCTTTGAAGATCGCTTCGCGATCTTAGCGAGCAGAGCTCGCTTGTTTCATCTCAACTATCCAGTAAAACCTGGAACTTGTCGGCTTAGTTTATGATCATTTAAAATCGAAACTTTTTATCTCTCGAACTTATCAATAACTTAATTCGGACCATAACTACAAAAATATCAAAATAAAACTGCAACTGAAATATCCTTGTTTTAACTTGTCAATAATTTAATCGAAATGTTTTTTAAAATATCCAGCAAGTCTACTAATTATCATCGACTATCTTAGAGAAAAAAGCATGCCATTAATATCTTTTTAATTTATAAAATGCACGTGTGTCTAGTGAATTGTTGGAAATGAAAGAAATCAGACTCGCATAAAAATCGGCTGTTTCTCTAGTGAACGACCAGAAAGAGATGAAAAAATTGAAACTTTGAATCTTAATAACTCTAAAAATAATTCGAATTTTTTAAAAAATGAAACGCCAATCTTTTTATAAAAAATAATTGTATATGTGTTTATAATATCATATTTCTACTGTGATTAGTTTTTCTGTTATAACTAAAAAACCGAAAAAGGGTAAAAAATTTCGAAACTTTAGAATTTAATTACTCCAAAAATAATTCGAAATTCGAAAAAAGGGCGACGAGGTGCAAAACTTCATACCTAAGAGTATGTGTCTGCAAAAAATCATGTTTCTACTGTGAATAGATTTTGCTGGAGGCGAACTCGCAGCAGAAAAAAATAATTTTCGACTTTGACATTAAATAACTCCAAAACTAATTATCTAATTAATTAGGTTTGGGAACTGAAATGACCATCATGCATTTGTCTACCAATGGTCAAAATTTCATAATATTCCTTCACATAGTTTTTGCGTAGTGATAGTTCAAAGTGTTCAAAAATAAAATTTTCAAAATCAGCGGTGACGGCGGCGGTGACGGCGGTGACGGCGGCGGTCACTGTTACTTTTTTTTAATATAGAGAGATACAAAGTGTTTTAACAAGTCCGCCCAATTTCTGCACAGAAAGAAACTTGATTGGCGTCCGAAACCACATTGGTAGTTTCTGATACTTGCACCACAAACATATTAGCTTGCACATCCCCTTTCAGAAATATCTCTAAATTTTGAATACATCTTTCAATCATATCTGTAGGTGGTTAGTTTGTTTCCCACTTGTTTTTAAGAAGTTGTGTTTTTCAATAGGTTACCTTTCTAGTAAAGTTAGAATAAAAATAAAGAGTGAGATAAATTTTTATTCCAGAATGTATTGCGTTTTTTTATAATATTCAAATAAATTCTTCGGTTTTTATACTTAAAATAATTGTTAAGTTGTTAAATTTTGGATATTGCTAATGAAACTACGTTAACTACACTAAAGTAAATTACTTTATCAAAATAATGAGGGAAAATTCCCGATTTCCATTTTGATCTATTTATTTTTATAATCGTTTAATAACTATTTAATGAAAAGATAACATTTAGTTACAAATTTTATTTTATTTTTAAATATTATATTTAAATTGAAAATAAGTTGTTTTTTAAATAGCTATGGTTATAGTGAAGTAACCAGGCCTGTAATACCCCGTTCGCACTGGCAGAAAAAAGACCCTCTATTTTCATTTCTCACTTTGTTGCCATGGAAACACACTTTAAGAATAACAAAATCGCCCCATATTTTAAGGGTGTTTTAAAATCACCCCTTATTCAACAAAGATGGCGGCGCACAATGTTTCCCAGGATGGAAAAAAGCTTATTTTCGGTGATTTTTCTTAAAATAAAGACCAAAGACACTTTTAAAACTGTTTAAACTGGACACAATTACGAACATATTTATAGGTTATTAAGTGTTTTGAATTAGTACTATAATTTAACACAATAAAAGCAGGTCAAAAATATGAACCGTGAGATATACAATGATGTAATACTTCAATCTCTCCGCTCATTGCTTTTAATTACTTCTGATACAAAGAAAACAAAATATTAAACAAGAATTCAATCAAGGAAACTTTTCAGAACATTCTTGTTAATGAAATATGATAAAATTTATTTCGTGTTCTGCTATGCCAAACTAATATTCATTGTATCGAAAAATTTTAGATTTTTAAGGTAAAAAAGATCCAGTTGTGAAATAAAACTACAAAAAATATAGGGTAGAGTGTTGTACCTCTGGACAAAAATCACGTTTGGATTTTTCTAAGACAGGTAAAATCACATTTTGACCATTTAAAGTGCCCAACCTATAATCCTAACCTTTGTGAGTATAGAGATATTTTTTACTAGCCAAAATCTTGAAAATTGGATTTTTAATCATTTATAATAACATGGAAAAATTTGTGTCCAAAGGTACAACAACTTGTTGTACCTATGGACAGACCCAGTTGTACCTGTGGACACCCTTAAAAAGGGAAGTTTTAGTTGAAAAAAGCTAAGAGTTAACATTTTTATTGATGCATTACCTTTTAAAAGCCTATTTCAAGCCTTTTAAAAATTGAAAATAGATTTTTTAAAGCAATGTAGTTTTAGATCGTAAATGATCATTAAAACGAAGTTGAATGATAAAAGTCTTGATTTTTTACCAAAAACACAAAACTCACATGGTATTTTCAGATCAGAATTTAAGATAATAGTTTCATCAATCATGCTGATTGATCTGACAACTTCACTGATCCCCCCCCCAAAAAAAAAACAATTCGAAAACACTTAGTTGTGCAAGCATTTGGTGGTAATAACAATAATAATTTGGTGGTAAATCATCTTCAGTGGAAATTTCAAGTTTTTTTAATCATCATACCCCAGTCAGCAATGTAAGGTTTTTTTAAGGTTTTTTCAACCCTGAAGTGCAACCCAAAAAAGATGTTTTTAAGGTTTTACTAGAAAACCTTGCAACCCAAGGATTATCTCAACAAAACCTTTGGCGGAGGTGGGCTAGTTGACGCTTGCAACCTTTTGCGTAACCTTGCGGAAAAACCTCAAATTAAGGTTACAGGCATAGGTTTTCGTGACGTTGGTCACATTGAGGTTGTTTTGAGGTTTCTTATAAACCTTTTTACAATATTAGAGGGAAAGATTTTTGTAACGTTGCTTACATGGAGGTTGATTTTAGGTTGCTAATAAACCGTAAAGCAATGGGTTTTTTTAGGTTTTTGTTGGGTTTACAAAATTTTTTTCCAAGTTCTAGGTTTAGAATCGTTTTATATATTTTTTTCGAAAGTTCTTAGTTGAACTATACGACGTCGAAAAATTATTCCTGAAATTATGCGCTACACTTAGTACATATTTTCAGGAATATTTTTACATCATATAATTCAACAAAGAAACTATGAAAAATAAAAAGTGCTATGCTTAACTACTCTGACAAAAATAAAACTAATTTATTCCAAGTTTTTATAGTTAGGTCATTAAACCCAATCTTTTACAAAAATTAACTAGAATTTATTCACAGTTTAATTACAGAACAGTGTCTATATAAAATTAAGATTTATACAGTATTAAAATTTTAATTTAAATAAATTTAAATTGTTTAAAATATTTTTTTTAAAATTTCTACAATAACTTTAATTTAGGCTCTTGAAGCTCTGATAAAAAAAACTTACCTTTTAAATTTTTGATCTAGAAGGCAGAGGAACAGGCAAATTTTCATTCCAAAAAATTATTTCAATACTTTGAATGCAAGAAAAATCCTTTAGTTCATTGAAACATTTTTTTTTTCAATTTCTACAATAACTTTGCTTAATTTAGGCTCCTAAAGCACTGATAAAAAAACTTACCTTTTTAATTCTTAAATCTAGAAAGGAGGAACAGGCAAATTTTCATTCCAAAAAATTATTCCAAGACATTGAATGCAAAAAAAATCCTTCAGTTTATTGTACTGATTTATTTACAAACAAGGATAATTTTACAAACAGCCTTCAAGCACTACAGGACTCAAGGTAAAAGTGAGTCATACAAAAAAAATATAGATAAAATATAAATTTAATCAATTCCCTAAATTCATCAAAAATGAAGGGAAATATACTATGAAACTTATTAAAATTACAAATATGATACCTAAACATTATATATATATTTATGGAAAATTAGTCTACAAAAAGTGCTTCAAAGAACAATTTTACAAGGGACATCGTAACCAGACTTGACAGCTCCTGCAAAAAATACAAACAATTTATTTAACTATTTAAAAAAGTAATTATGCAATAACCTGTTAAACGTGCCACTTCATAGTAAAACATCTCAAGAGATAAGAAAATACTTGAAAGTGCCAACAACAAATGTTTAAATTAACAGTAGGGTAGAGTGGGGCACCTTGGGACACACCACTTTTCAGACTCAATTTTATAATTATGAACTTGTGCTAAAATCTATTCATCAACGTGTTTTGGTTTATTTAGTGTGTCTAGATAATTATTTCACGTTATCTGGTTTTGTGCAATACAAAGTAACAATCACATTTAGTTTTTAAAACATTTTTTAAAATATATGAAGTGTATTTATGTTATTACAATTAAAATATGTGTATTCACTAATATTTTAGAAAATAAAGAGAAAGTTTTTGTTCAGGGTGGCTACAGAAACTTAGAAAACAAATTCCCTGACTTTTCCCTGATTTCCAGGATTAAACTTACAGCTTTTCCCTGATTTACAGGAACTAATTCTATTAATTTTCTGGCTTTCTCTGTACTTAGAACCATTACATGCATACAAGATAATTAAAAAATCACTACTTTTTACTTAAAATGAAAAAAATTACACATAAAGTATTAAAACTTAATTTGGAATTTGAGTTATGCTTGAGTCCATGCAAGTATAAGATGCAGAATATTTTTCTCAATGAGCTAATGAAAGCAAAAAATAATCATCACAAGGTATCAAAGCAAGAAAAATCTCATCCGGAAATTTCCCTGATTTTAACTTATTTTTAAGAATTTCCCTGACTTATCCCTGATTTTTCCAGATTAATAAAATTCCCTGACTTTTCCTTGAAATCCCTGATTTCCAAGTTCTGTAGCCACCCTGTTGTTAAATATAAAAGAGTAATTAAGCTTAACATTCAAAGTGGGGCACCAAGGGACAGTCAGGTGTGGGGCACCGTGGGATATAATGTTAAAAGACACCTAACTCATGTGTGAGCAAAAAATGTTTTTATAAAGAATTAAAGAAAGTAGATATTTGTAATTTGATGCAAAAAATCACTTGAAGTAAACAGAAAAACTGATTTATGTCAAGACAAAAATGAGGATATCCTTGAATAATTTTGATTTTAAAATATGTTGGATGTCTAATTTACTTAACATAGCTTTATCATTATTTATGTTACTTTTGTATTTTTCAAAATAAACTAATATTTTTGTAGTATTACTGAAAGAGTCCAAAGGTGGGACACTACTGAGGCACCTTTGGACATTAAGAGATGTTTTTTAAATTTGTTATTATAAATTCCCAAAAAGATATAGGAAGCACCCAATAGCTTAAATAAGCAAATTTACCACATTATTAAGAAAAAAATATAGTAAAATCAAATTATTCAGCTATTGTAATATCCTATGGGACATCCATAAATTACATGAGGTGTTTTTTCCAAAGTCTTCTTCCCTTGGCAAGATTTTGCTGGACCCCCCGTGAGATTTACCTACAACCTTTAAAAATAATTTTCTATCCTAATCGTTTGCATTTTGTGCTTCATAGCACCTAAAACTTTTACATTATTAAAGATGTGGGGGAAAAGGACAATGTTATCATCAGGTTTTCTTTATTATAAAAATCACACAAAACTATTTAAAATTTTACAATAACCCACAGACATTCATTTACACCAGAAAAACTGCCAATGAAGTAAAGAAATTATCTACTGAATTTCAAATGGGTTACAACAAGGTATTCTTATCTCCACAATTAATTTAAAATATTGATGATTAAAAGATTATGTTGGACAGAAAAGTTACGACTAGTCAGGCGACAGAGAGGAGGAATCGAATAGTTCAAGAAAGGCTGGGAGCGTTGAAAAGAGGAACAGACAAACGGCCGCGCAAAACAGCATAATTTTGATTGAGAAAATTTATGACATGTAAAAAGAGATGGAAAAAGCCAACAGTTCGCTCAAACTGAGAAAGAAAGAATTCCACCTAAAAATCACCACAGTATCTTATCTGTGTGTATTCCTTTCTCATACTTAAAAAATAAGAAAATCATAATTTCTAACACAAAAAGTTGACGCGAGATTTTAATCGACCCCCCCCCCTCTCCCTTGGGTAGATTTTTCCAAACCCTTCCCCCCATTTTGACCTCATGTAATTTATAGATGTCCCCTAACAAAATAACACAAAACAGTAATCACATTGCATTATATATACTGGCATGCATTGGCGTTGCCGGCTACTGAAAATGGGGGGACCCCAGATTATGTACCACGGCACCCTGGGGTGCCACGCCAATAATCAAGAAAAATTGTAAAACATAGCGAAATTTTTAAGTATGGAACGAAAAACACTTTTCTACAGAACAGTATTACCATTCACAGTTCTAAATATGATCTGATGACACAATAGGTTTGCACAATAGGCTTTTGAATATGAATCTTCAAAACTTCATTGAGTATTAAATTAAAAATTAAACTACTCACTGGGACTCTGGATTGCTGTTCTTTTTTCTTGAACGCGCCAAAGGTTTCCAAATTATTAAAAATTTCCGCTTCTTTTTCGAAAGGGGCTTTAGCTGGACTTTTGCAGGGGTTTGAGAACCAGCCAAACGGAACCAAGGAATCTTCTTTATGGCGTTATCCTTAGATTCATGCTCATCTACAGTTTTCTTCAATAGACTTTATTTCCTTATTTGGTGAGAAGACCTAAAATTTATTATTTTCATAAATTATTCTAAATAAAAACTAAGGAGGAAGAAACAATGCAAATTTTGCAAACTCAATTTTATGGTGAAGAATGGATTGCTTTTGCCAAGAATTAAAACTAATTAACATTCACAGTTCTAAATATGATCTGATGACACAAGAGGGTGCACCTAGAATTTTATGATAGCCAGTTTTATGATCCCGCTTACTTGGGGTTTCAATTAGTGAACAAAAGAATTCCCCCCTCTGAAGGGGCTGCTAGGGGAAACTCCCTAACCACACAAAGAGACGGGGGAGATAAAAGTGAGATCTTATCCCCCCAAACCGCCCGAAGGAGGGCTGTCGTGCAGATTCTAAGCGTGCATGTGTAGTTTTATACCAACGATGATGATCCTTCGGCTTTCTGTGGTGATTAGTGACATTGATAGTCTCCCCCATCTCTATGTGTGGTTAGGTAAAATTTTTAAGTATGGAAAGAAAAATACCTTTCACAGAAGAGATAAATATATGCCAAATAAGTGGTGGAAAAAAGGGGGGATGAGCGGCCCTGCCCCCCGAAATTCGGGATTGCAGTACCAAAAGAGGTTAAAATCCTAAAAACAGAAACTTACAACGGAATTGGATGGAAGGGCGAGCAGATTCAGAGGTGGTCTCAGCATTGATGATTACTGACATTTCTGGAACTGCGGCAGCTCTTGCTGCTGAAAAAAAAAAGATGAGTTAAAGCACGATGCTAATCTGTTCCCAGACACCCTTTTTCTTCATAAATCAGCAACAAAAATATTTAATTAGAGCATCTAAATATTGGGTTCAATTCCTTTAACATTCATACTAAATACCGCAAATCTGTTTTGTATGCCATACATTCTAATATCAACAACAATTTTTTTATATTTTTAATGATAAACTGAACATTTATTGATCTAATCTAAATAAACATTTAAATAGTGAGTTTGAAGTATTTTAGAAATATTTCTACTTATTGGTGTCCATAACAGCATGGCGATATTTAATGGGAACATTAACTGAATTGAAATGCACAAATTGCTTTAAAATATTGGTTCAATTCCATTAACGTTCCTACTAAATACTGCCATGATCTCAGGAACACCGAACAGTGGAAATATTTCAAAATAATTTCAAACTCATAAATTAAAAGATCAATAACTGTTCAGTTTATTAATAAAAATCAGAAAAATTTGTCATTTTAATACACATGGTGTTCAAAAGTGCTTGGCATTATTTAGCGGGAACATTAACAGAATTGAACTAAAATATTAAACAAACTTTGTGCTATGTAAGTTGTTGAAAACTCTAATAATTATATCATTTGAGTGACAAACTGGAATAGATTTCGCTGTTAATAGGGAGATGGCCAAAAGATGTACAGCAGTCATCACGTAGACCTGTTTCAAATCCATTCCAACAAACTTTCTTAGTACGATTTACAAAATAAGTAAACAGTAAATGGCAAGTGAAATGACTCGCTATTCTTTTTTTTTTTGCTAGGCAGTTAGAAACAGGGAAATCATAGTTCGAGTAGGGATGCGGGAAATCAAGGTAGCGAGCTAGGCTACTGAAGCGCAATCTTTTTTGAAGAGGGAAAGGGGTTAGTGGTGAAAAGTAACCGATTTTACCCTCCATCTCTACCTCTACAACCTTAGGAAGAGAATGGCCTTGACTTGTTTCGGATTACACTAACCCATGGCAAGAAAAGGCTAAATGATATTTGTTGACTGATTAGGTCCAATTCCGTTAATGTTTCCCGCTCAATATTGCCAAGTTTTAAACGCCATACATTCAAATATCGACAAATTTTCTTGATTTTAATTGATAAACTGAGCAGCTATTGTGTGTGATCTGACTAAACATTTTTATCCATGAGTTTGAAATTATTTAGTAATATTTTTACTTTTTGGTGTCCAAAAGAGCATGTCAATATTCAGCGGGAGCATTAACCGAATTGAACCACTGATTAAACTTCAGTCGAAGGGATGCTAATACTTATTCAAGACTGAATTGAGAAACGATTAAACATGTCATTAGAACACTAGTCCATGAAGAGCAAGGCCAACAAAACTCACTCATCGGGGATCTGTGTCCAGGACAAATTTACTACTGTTTTTCGGTAGCTTCAAAAATTCAAAATTTCTAATTTTCATAATTTATTGCTAAATTTTCACAATTTATAGCTGAATTTTGACAAATTATTACTTAACTAATAATATTTGAAAACTTTAACTCCCCTTAAAATGTAAATGTAAAGTGATTTTTACATTTGTCAATTAGTTTTAATACGCGTATTTTATTTTCACAAATTAAAAATATTTTTCAGAAATTACTGTTATATTTTTACTTAATAGGTAGTTGGCAAAAAAATCCTAGACAGATCCCTGCTAATTTCCGTGACCAAGGTATGTAAGGTACGGCTTAAATCTAGAAGTGGGTTCAAACGCCAAGCCAAGAAGTAGCGACAAAGTATCAAAGTGAAGTTAGCGATTAAAAATGCACCAAGAGGCGCCAACCCAAACCCACTTCAAGATTTTTACCGTAAGGTACGATGTCCAAAATGAATGATCAAATACAAGCCCCAGTATTAATTCCCTCCCAATCCTGCCCTGTGACTCTGAAGAAAATTCTGTCGCTAAACAACCAACCAGGCAACAAAAAATTAAATCAAAGCTTAAAATTATTGAAGGATATAACACAGCATACATGTAACTTCTATAAAAATCAGATAAACATATAGGACAATAACATAACTGTAGAATACACGGTGAACCTAATGTTATTTAAAAGTACGAATAGCATTAAACATACCTTACAATTAACTTACATTTTCACCATAGGGATAACAGCCACTTTCAGAACTGAAGCTGAAAGAGAAAGAAACCTTAGATCAATATAATAAACGAATTTTGTGAACAAAGTATCGGTTGAAACACTTGCTGAAAAGGAATTTTTACAACCGAGGACATAGCGTAAACAAAGCAATACATCTAACCCTAAACACATAGTAAAACGTAAACATGAATCGGAATAATCGAAATCCAAAGAAAGAACATCTGATCATCATACTAAACTTATCAAATCAGTATCATGTCTTCTAGAGCTGAAAAAAAGAAACTTTAAAATAAAAGAGAAAGATTAGGTGGGATTATACGCCTAAATCGGAACTTATGGTAACAATGAATTAAGCCTACTTACCGAAGCCAGCTAGCTTACCACTACTACGGAAACTCTATGTAATCGATTTTAACGTAAAAATCAGAATAATTCAAGAAATCGCAGTACAAAAATAAAAAACATTAAAAAATTTACTTACCTTTTTAATTAAATGTGTGAGCGATCGGGAGATCGGATAGTCAGGTCAGCTAGCTCCAGCTCCAGCATGCAGTTGCAGAGTCCAAAAACAATGACGCCGCGCATGCGCAAGTAACGTGCGCATTCTCTTATTTCCGGAAAAGGGTGAAGATGGGTTGTGTTGATATTGAGTCGAAAGAGGTTATAAAAAACCGCCGTTTTCTAATGTTAAAAAAAGGCTTTTTGCTAACCTTTTTTCTGGCAACCCAATGACAATAAAAAAAAAAGGTTAACCGTAAGGTTGCTTGCTAGCTGGGACTTAAATGCGATAGGGTGCTTAGGATTTTACACCATATTTTACGTTAAATTCCAAGTAGAATCATAAATTTAAAAAAGTAGTTTAGATCACAAAATATTTGATTTTTCATCTAAAATTCACTTGAAAATAATCGCTGACAAATAGATTACCATTTAGAATTAATTGAACATTTATTAAAATGTATTCAGTTAAATGAAACCTGATTCTAAAACGCCGATTAGCTACAGACACCCACAAGAACGTGTCCGTAGGTACTACAACACTTATGGTGTCCGAAGGTACAACATCAGGTGTTTTTGCATTCAAAGTTCTATAAAAGATAAAAGAATTGAGATCTGACGATTTCTAATATCCAAACTAAAAAGTCAAAATCTCGGGGATTCCCCACATGTATCCCATTTTATCATATCATAATCATAGGGGAAGAAAAGAATTAATGTAGTGATGCACTAAAAAAAACTTTGAGTACCTAAAAACAGTATTTTTATTGTAAAAAATTTAATTAATATTTTAAAGAGCTGATTTCACGTTAGCAACTAGATAGCATCTGTTTACATTCAAAATCGACCACAAATTCAAATTTACATTTTCCCCCGAATTTTAAAATGAGGTGGCTGAAGGTACAACCGTCCGTAGGTACAACACTCTCCCCTATAGAAAACAATGTGCTAAAAACTGATTAGTTTAGTTTAATAACAAAACTGTAGTTTATTTACCTTGATATGATGCAATTTATCATACTTGTTACATATCTGCTTGTTTTATTTTTATTTGAGATTCAGAAATAGTTTTCTTAAAATCGTCTGTCAATTAATAATCTTTTATGTATTTTACTTGTATTTTTTAAAAAGTTGGTGATTATTTTCATTTTTTTAAAATTATATATATTAAGAATTTTTCAAATCATGCGGTTAGTTATTTACGTACAATTAAGTGCTTATTATCGCCCCTTGTCAGTGCGAACGCCGTTTTAAGAAAACGCACTTTACGTTTAAGTGCGATATGTTTTAAGGGTACTTTAGAGGCAGTGCGAACGAGGCATAACACTAAAGTAAATTACTTTATCAAAATAATGAGCGAAAATTCCCGATTTCCATTTTGATCTATTTATTTTTATAATCGTTTAATAACTATTTAATGAAAAGATAACATTTCGTTACAGATTTAATTTTATTTTTAAGTATTATATTTAAATTGAAAACAAGTTGTTTTTTAAATAGCTATGGTTATAGTGAAGTAACCAGGCCTGTGAAACCGTTCCTTGCATTAATACATATATAGAAGGAAAATAAGCATAATGTTATGAAAAAAAGCAAAGATTACCATTATAAATATTATAAATAACATAAATTTAATTTTAAATCCTTATTTTCATTTTTAATTCTCAAAAATGACCGTTCAAATTTAATAGTAATCTTTTGAAAATATCTGTGTGTATCGAACTCCTGGTACTGTTGTTTTCTCTGTACATAGAGTACTACAAAGGGAAATATAGTTTTACAGAGTTTTAAAGCTTTGGTGTGAAAACTGTTTTACATGTAACTAGAAACATTTACATTCAATTGTCTTTTTTGAGAAATTGCATACGCTTTAAATATTTTAAAACAATGTTACAAAAAGTTATATGACTGGAGAAAAAATAAATACAATTCAATGTAATATTTATATTTGATAATTTTTAATTAAACACATTACTTCCAAAATTTGACTGCTGATAACGTCAATAGGGAAAACTTTTCTAAAATATTTTCTTTATTTTAGGATAACTTAACATACATATTAGCAGATTGATTTATTGAAACCTTGAAAAAATTAAAAAGAAATATTCATAATTATTTTCATAAGTAAGTTAATAACAAAACATTTAATAAAAGTAATTAGATTATAACAAAAGTAAGGCCCAGTTTGTAAGAAACACATACTTTTTTATTAAACCAGAATCAAGTTTTAACCTCAAAATTTAATTACAAAATTTCAGAAATAGAGATGGCACCACACAGCAAATATTCGAACATCGAGCAAAAGAATCAAGAAATGTCTCAAAAATATTTTTAATAAATAAAGTAGTATTTTTTGAAAAAAAAATTTTAAAACACACGCAATCGCAATTTAAATTACATACTATTTAGAATTTATTAATTTAATTAAGGGAAAAGTTGTTTAGTAAAATGTTATAAACGCAAAAAAGTTTGAATTACCCATTAATTTTGAAAGAACCTAAAACATATCTTTATATTTCTTTTTATAAGGATCTTAATCTAAAACTGACGAATTTTTTGTTAGCTATGAAAGCCAATTTAACAGTTAGAACCATATTTTTAGAAAAGATAAAACCTTTTAAATCAGAAATTGAATGTGCTGCCATCTACTTAAATCATGTAGTAATCCAAAAGTAAAAGTGTAAAATTTTTAATAATTTCAATAAACTTTTTACAGTATTTAATATTTTGTTTTTATGTAAATAATTCAATGTTTTTATGTTTAAATTCTTCTCCTCCAAGAATAGTGAATGCCTCATCAAAAGCTCAATACTTCTTGGTAAATAAAAAAATATATTATAAAACTATAGATAATACAAACTGATTCAATATAATTTTAGACCAATATAATTAAGATCCAATATAATTAATTTCTAAAAAAAAATACAACTGAGATATAATTCTTGCTTCATGCTTAGTTGGCTTTCATTGCCTTTGCATCATAGTTTTGTGAGATTATTTTAGGTTCTTTTTAGTTTTAAGGAATTAAGAGATGAATTTTCTAAAAACTAACAATTTTTTTAAAATTAATATATCTCTTATTTGCAAATATATTGGGAAGAAACAAAATCGTATAACCATTTTCTTTCCCAGTGCATTAGAGGTAAAAACGATGTCCATTGTTTATTTTATTTATAAAATAAAATAAACAATAATAATTCTCACGTGCTATACTTCAACTACAAGGGTGAAATGGAATTAGAACATTTAAAAGGTATTACAATTTTATAAGTTAAAAATGTACAGATTGTTGTATATTTAAGAATTAAAAGGCATGAATATGTTATAAAAAATAATAGGATAAAAATTTGTAAAAATTATATCTCTATTCTAAAAAAAAGTTTTTGGTGAACGGTTTCCAGAGAAAGGCTTTTTAATTACTGATCCGTATAACACATATTTGGTATCAAACTGTCCGGATTCTTTTGAGGATGTGCAATAAGCCTTTAGAATTTCTAAAAAAAATCTCAATTTTAAAATATTTCCATTTGTTTAGATTACGGATAAGGTTGCAGTTGTAAAGCAAGAAACTATGAATTTTTTAAACAATTGAAAACATATTTCACTGGTTTTTTAATATTCAAATACATTAAACACTTATCTTTTTGTTTATAACACCAATTTAATAAATGCTATTGAGATTCTTTCTTTAACAACAATATTTTATGTTTTTGAAATTCAAGCGATTTTGATTAAATTCAAACTAATGTATTATTAATTTATCTTTTTATTTTTAAATAATGTATTGAAATGTTTATGTTTATCTTTGTTGTTGGGGCAACCCAATCATTTCTATATTTACAATACAATAAAAACACGCTTTTGGAAATTATTAAATATCAATACCTTATTTAAAAATCCTTTTGAAAGTATGATTCTATAAGGTAATAAAATAGTTTAAATTTCATAATGCCTAAGCGCAAAAGAACGTCGAAGTTGTGGCAGTTTCATTGCAAACACATGAATTTCTAAGCTGCAAACATTTTCGTTTTGTATCTTTACTTTTATAACATAATGTTATAGAAGTAAAGATACAAAACAAAAATGTTTGCAGCTTAGAATTTCATGTGTTTGCAATGAAACTGCCACAACTTCGACGTTCGTTGTGAAGTTCAAGTGATTTAGGTGTCTTGAAGTAATTTAAAGGTTCTGCGTCAGCAGTTAACGGGGGTTGGCGAGCGATAGCGAGCAGGGGGCGGTAGCTCCCTAGTAAAATCTGAAAAAAAAAATTTAAAAATTGTTGAACAGTATACAAGAGAAACCACACGCGCTTGAACGCTTAAAAGAATTCCCATTTTGTTAAAACGACTTTCTTGAATATTACCGAATTTACTTTAAAATGGTTAGTGATGGGAAATTTATTTTAAATCTCTTCAAAAGGGGATCAAATTCACAAACACCAAAAACATAACTAAAAAAGAACCTATAGAACAAATACGATTGAAAACAGAGGATATGCATATTTTTATTTTCTTGACCTATGCAAATTATTTAGCAAAACAATACTGGGTACAGTTAGGCACTCTAGGTACAGTGTAATATCAAAGAGTTTCCTGCAGAGTGAAACTATGGAGTGAAAGGTCAAAAGATGGCGCCATAATTTAGCATCATGCCAAGTTCTTCTCATGCGTTTATGTTACATATCCATGTAACTTTTATGAAATACTGGGTACGGTTAGGCACTCTAGGTACAGTGTAATATCAAAGAGTTTCCTGCAGAGTGAAACTATGGAGTGAAAGGTCAAAAGATGGCGTCATAATTTAGCATCATCCTAGTTCTTCTCATGCGTTTATATCCATGTTACTTTTATGAAATATATTCAGTACCAGTGGACGAGCAAAGGACACATATGCATCCACCCCAATCCCCAATATTCCTTCTTGAAATCAAGATGTGTTTCGTTTATTCTTTTCAAAAAAATATTTAAAAATCTTAGAACTTCCCCCTTACGTGCTGCACCTTCTCTTTCATGTTCATCTGGTCGGACGAAATAATAACATCAGATGAAAGTTATGTTTAAAAAAAATAAATTTAGTCTACATTCACACGCAAAAAAGTTTGAATTCGTCACGTGTGGATTTTTGAATCCAGTACTGATAATTATATTTACAGGGGAATTTGTGAATTTCTGTAAGATGTAAATCTTGAAAAATATTTGAAATGTTTCTATCAGATTAATTTTCTTTTAAAAACGGTAGTTCTATTGGCTATTCTTGCCATATAGTTAAGTATCTGTTATACAATTTAATAAAAGAGTGATGATAAATTTTTATTTCATTTCGATGGAAAATAATATTTTATTGACTATTTTATTATATATACAAATAACTCGAAGTGAAATATTTTTAATACAAGCACAGTAAAATAAAACACAACGTACAAAAGTAAATATGAAAAATTCGAATAGAAAATATTGTCATATGGTCTCAAAATTTTCGGTCTCAATAAAAAAGATAACACGATTTCTCTTTTACTCAAATGTAAAATTATTCATACATTTTTTAAACTGGGGAATGAATTACTTATAAAAAATTAATTAAAAATATTTTCCCTGTTGTGTTACTTTGCTCTTAAACTTAATGATTGTTTCCTTTTAACCAGATAAATATTTAATTTAACTAATTAATCAGGACAAAAATACTTTTAGGGCATAAAATAATCTCTCTATTCTAAAAAAAAAGTTTTTGGTGAACGGTTTCCAGAGAAATGATTTTTAATTACTGAACCGAATGACACATATATGGTATCAAAATGTCCGGATTCTTTCCGGATTTCCGAGTAGGCCCTTCGATTTTTCAAAAAAATTCTCAATTTTAAATTATTTCCATTTTTTTAGATAACGGATAAGGTCGCAGTTACAAAGCAAGTACTGTCAATCAAATTATTATGCATCCAATCACAACGACCGATTGATGCTATATTTTAAGATGAAGATGAAACATGTTTTTTCACCTTTTAAAAAAGTACTTTCTTGATGAAATATTCACTCAAAGACTGATAAAAACATATTCTAAAAACTTACATGTATGCCATTTTATACTAAAATTTCATACTTTTTGTCCAATATTTATAATTTTTAGTCTGATTTTATCGAAATTAATTGTAAACATAGAGTGATGTTTTGTTTCTTATTATTTTCAATTGCTTAAACGGTATTGTTTAACAAGTCTGGGTTTTAATAAAATCTGAATGATAAACACTAGGCATATTATACTAACGAGTTACTTGAAAATAATGGTTTTTGTTTGGTACGAATATTGATAAAAAAGAATTAGTTATTTTTATAATCATAGATTAAAAATAATTAAGATGAATATTTTAAAAACATTTTGTTTAAATTTTTGATAAGTTCGGGTTATATATATTCAAACTTTTAAGGGCGATTAATTAATAGAGGGGATTTGGTGACGTATTTTTGGAAAGTTGGTTGACTTTTTTTCTGTATATTGTTTAATTGTTTTATAAAGTGTATTAAGTTCAGCGAGTTGGAATTTGTAGGAATTGCGAAGCAATTCCAAAAGGTCCTGCGTCAGCAGTTTACGGGGGTTGGCGAGCGATAGCGAGCAGGGGGCGGTAGCTCCCTAGTGTTTAAAAAAAGCAAATCACTGTTACTTTTTTCTTTCATAATAAATAGTTTCTTATTTTATATTTCGATTAATTTCGGGAATATTGAACGCTGAATTCTTATTACAGACTTATAATTACCGTTAGTTTAAGTTATATACCTTAGATGGCGGCAAATGCGCAGTTATTCTGTAGAGTTACGATACTCTATGATCATAAAAGCCCTTATGTATTGTTAACTTTAAATGGTTTCTATGTCTTTTCAAATGAACTATAATGTAAAAAATATTGCCAAATTATCAACCCAAATGTCTTGAAAAACTAAATGATTACGAGGTGTTTTTGAAGTGTTTTTTAATATCACAAAATAAAATTGTTTCTGAAACACAGAGTCAATCTGTGAATCTACAAGGAAAAGGATGCATTACCATAAAGTAACATGAAATAAACAAAATAATTTTACAAGACCCTCAACACATGGAAAACACGGGTAACGAAAAAATTATTATCCTACTACTATTATAATTGTGAATGTTTGTCTGTGTGTTTGTTACTCTTTCACGCAAAAACTACAGAATGGATTGCAATGAAATTTTACAATAATGTAGCTTATACATCAGAATAACACATAGGCTATAGTTTACAAAGAGAAAATAAGTCGTTCATTCTTTTTTCTCCATTTTTCCTGCTTTTTTTCACTTATTGTTCCGTGTTTGAAAACCTGTTTTACCAGTCATGCAGCCAATAATCACTGAGCTATAAAAAAACAAGTTTTTTTATAGCTCAGTGCCAATAATAGGAAACATTAGTACCAGTGTTGTAGTTACTAGGCAATTTTATTAATCTCTATATAAATAAAAACGTTTGTGGCTGTGTGTATATGTATGTGTGTTCCGCATCTCCTTTTAAACCACGCCAATAAAGGCGTGGACATTTCCTCCATTTCAAGATTTTTTCCCTTTGAAATAAATATATTTACTGAAAATATTATTTTTTTCATGGAAAACGAGTTAAAAATAAAACAGTTTCAAATGAGATGGATCACTAAACTTTTTCATTTACTAGACTTTTTATTATAGTTTCAAATTTGTTATTTTATAAAGGCACCAAAACATTATCAGGAACATCGGGATTGAAAAAAGTGACAAGAACACCGGGATTGAAAAATTAGCGGGAACATCGGGATAGGAAAAATTACCGGGTTATAAAAATTACCGAGAACACCGGGATAGGGAATTTACCATAAAGACACCGAGAATACAGGAATATAAAAATTACTAGAAACACCGTGATAGGAAAATAACCGGGAGCGCCGGGATTAGAAAAATTACCGGGACCATCGGGATAGGAAAGATTACCGAGAACACCGGGATTAGAAAATTACCCGGAACACCGGGAAATTATAGGAAAGAGGCGCCTGGGATACCGGTTTGATTTGTAATATTGCTAATTTACAAAATTATAAATGTATTTTAAGAAAACTTTAAAAAAATTAATTTATACACCCCACCCGTGCAAGGCTGGGTATAACAGCTAGTGAACTATAAATCATAAAATCTTTCGAGATATAGATTTTTATTTGTTGTCATGTTCCAGTTTTCTTGTTTGGCACAAATTTATAATTATCAAAAACTGCATAACTTTTTCTTGGATTTCTGTTATTAGTTTCATGGTCTAAACTGCAAAAATATTTATTTAAAATTTTTAAGTAAATTATAAAAACTAACATAACAATAAAATGGCAATATTTGACCCTCAGGGCGGCTTTGGATTGAAAGGGTTATAGAAATAAGCATAAAACAAAAAAACGCATAAAATACAGTAAAACTTAAAACACTGCATGATTAATAAATATTTGTAGCACATGTTTTATGATACTGATGCATGAAATCGGTAAATAAATGCATATAAAACATATTAAATATTTAAAACGGCTGTAAAGCAAATAACATTTTTTTAATCTTCACTAGCTTGATATCATATATGACATGATATAAAGGTCTCAAGAGAGCGAATGGATTTAACAAATATTTCTCCATATTTTTTGAAAAATGAACGTCCTTTATATGAGTTTTTGATACATTCAGTATCAAGAACAAAATAACACATATAAATAAAAGCAAACAAATGTTTTTTTGTGAAACAAACTTAATGCATTGGATCAGTTAAAAAAGTAAAACATTATTTTCATTTAAAAACACTAAATTTAAAAGGGGGGAAATTAAACAATGAAAGATAGCAGTAGGTATTACTAATGTAAAAAACAACTCACAGATACCATTAGTTTCACGATTCTTACAGACATCAAACCAGCCAGCTTTCACAAAACGAGCTTCTTTTAGAATCGCGAAGAAAACAAATTATCACCTAGCTTCAAAAGCATAAACGAAACGTAAAACACATCTTCAACGTTATTTTTCATTTCAATATCCATAATGCTGGAGATAAGTAAAAATGCTTTTTAACAAACTAAAAGCGCCCTAAACAGGAATTAAATACAAACACAAAATTCCTCACTCACTTTTAATTTGCAAATCTTGTTTTCGGCTTTTCCTTCAGCAAATCTCTCTCATAAAGGCATCGAGATAAGAAAATTTTTCATCATGCGAGCTAATAAATCACAAGTCTAGAATAACTTCATTCCTTTTCTCAGTACGCTTCTTAATGGGTCCTCTTCAGGAAATGATTATTTCTCTAATTTGTCCGATTAGCAAAGCTCATTAAAACTGAGGATGAACATTAAAAACAAAACGAGTTTCCGCGCATAAGGATAGGCTTTCGAACTTCTTTTTCTCTTTCAATTTTAATAATAAATTCCCTCGTTTCTGTTGTTCCCTGGCATAATTATCAACTACGGAAAACGGGCTGGAAAGTAATAAACCTATTTTTCTGTCTGTTGTTTTGTGCATTTCGTTAATAAGTTTACTTTTTTTACTTCTGCACCTATTAATGGCAACGTTCAATTAATTAAATTTTAGGGAGAGCTCAGATATGAAGTGAAATGAAAAAAATAAATGGGTTTCGCTTGAATGAGGTTTTCATTCAGCGTTGTTAGCAATTTTCAGTACACATGATGGCGTAATTTTCAAAAAGCACGCACTAAAGAGCAATGGATTGGAGTAGTAGATGTTTAAAACTCAGTGAGATGCAAAGGCTTTCCTCAAAGGGATACGTGGCTTTTATGCTTTATTTTCGAAGACTTTTTTATGGGATCTTATTTTCTTCGTATACTTTGTCTGATGTTGCCTTAAAATATGTTCAAAGTTTGAAATATAATTAGCTTTCAATGTCGTGTATTTAATTTAAAAGTGATTAAGATTAATCATAAAGAAAGCCCATAATATCTTTAGGGAATCAAAAGCTCCATCGTTCAACTTCTTATGAGAAAGAAGTTAATTAGGCCATAAACCATCATGAAACATGTTTAAAATTTATTTTCTTTAGAAACATAATACATATGTAATTATGGATTCCCTTTAGGGATTTTACATTTTTTTGAAATGATAAATATTATCACAATAAATGTGTATCACTATCTTGTATTTTATGAACAGTGAAGTAATGGACGAGTGGGGAGAATAATTAATCGAATAATATTTATACTTTTGAGGTATTATTTTAAGAGTTAACTGAAATTAATAATCCTAAAAACAATTCTAAAATACGTTCTAAATAATTTTTAATTTAAATTTTCGAACATAAATTACTCTGACAAATTTTAAATACTATTAATAATGCCATACGGATCGACAAGAACTTATAGGAGAGCTAGACCGAGAGACCTGTTAAATTAATCACGAGCGAGTGGAGGAGAGGTCTATTAGTCTTACATTAATTTAAATTGACTCCTATGGAGTATTTTAAATCAGCTATTTTTATCTCTGCAATGTATTGCAGCCTGTTTGGTTTAGTTGTGTTGCTCTGTTAAATTTTAACCAAAAGGAATTTACTTTATCAAGTTTTCAATGTATGATGGAAATGAAAGGTTGAAAAACCTAGTTGCTCCAATAAAATATTATTATGGTTATTGTTATTGTTATTAATGTCCGATTTATCACATTGCCCGTACATGTTATGGACAAAGTGATAAACTGAACATTATTAGAAATGCTCTGTTAATCACTTTGTCCTTAACTATACAATTAAAATAACACACTTTTGGTGTTTCAGAACCATTTTACATATAGCTTTATCAAACATGAAACTCATTGAAATGTTTGACAAAAATTAAGAAAAGGTATGAATTAATACCACTACTATACTAATATACTAAAACTACAACTATATTAATGTTATTAAACTCGCCATGATGCCAAAGTAATCATTTTGAAATGATTATTAATAATAAACCAAGCAATTTAAGATGGTATATATCTAATCCAAGATTACGAGCTCTGTCGCATACACCAGTGGAGCTGAATTCGTCAGCTCATTTACCACCCCTCAATGCTGGATTCCAGAGATCGCTCCTTAGCATGATAATAGATGTTGCAGATCCTTTGCATGTGTTCAATCACTTCCGCTGAGTCACATTTCAGTCAGCGTTGCCAGATTCCTCGTCCCGCTCCTCTTCGAATACCTAACAGAGGGTAACGGAAGTGATGAAAGGTGTTTCAGATGCAGATACCCCCTTTTAGAAGGATGTTTTCTCGGTTATGTGATGGAAAATTCGGTACGTGCAAATCCAGTTTCCTTTTAAATTAATGTGGATTTATTTCGTTATTTGGAAGTTATGGGAATTAACTGTTTCATTACTGCATGAGATGGGTTATGCGCGTATTTAAAAGCTTGATGAATTGAAAATGAAATTTCCGTTTTATACAGTCGACTTCATTAAATGTTATCAGTCGGATTTTATTATCGAAATCAACAGGTCCTTTGATTCTTTGTTGGTTAGGGTTATTTGCTTTAATTGTAAGAAAAACATTTCCGTTGCTCTGCCAAGAAAACGGTTACAGGGGGTGGGGTCCCGAATCCATGCTTGTGATTAGTGAAAGGGATATATGCATTGGCGCCTTGCAGATGTTTCTGACAAGATATTTTGATGTTCTCCAGTTTACTGGAATTCACATTAATTTAAGTAATTGATTGGAGTGGACTGATATAATAGGGAGTAGTGCTACATAAATAAAAATACAATGGAAACGATTATTTTATTTTTATAATTGGACTATTCTTATATTTTCTCCTAAAAAGTTTAAGGATAGTGGGTCATTCCACGTCAAATCAACCAAAATAAGTACACTTTTGGAACTTTAGGACTAAGATTTTAATAATTTTTTTGTGCTTATTGTACCTATCCGTAGGAGTATAATGAGACCAATTTCAGATTTTTGGGGCCGGTAGTTTTTAAGAAATCCACTTTTAAAGAGGCAAAAATCGAGCAATTTTGAAAAAACATGACATTTTCAAACACCTGATGCTCAAAACCTATTAGACCTAAAATCATAAACAAGATTCCATTCTTTTTAGTTTTAAAGAAGCTTTAAAATGATATAAAGCATAAAAATGTGATGTTAAAATTTTTATTTTTATTTGCTAAAAAATAATTTTTTTCATAGCAAAAATACATCCCGATTCGATTTTTTTTAAAAATATATGTTATAGAGAATCTATCCAACTATATCTGTGCAAAATTTCAGAATGGGACCGCCATGGGTTCAATTATTTTGTAATCACAAAATTCGAAAAAAAATCGTTTTTCGTGTTGAAACTCTATAAAAATTCGAAATTATTCTGTAATAATATTCTAAATTCAGCTAATTGGTTGAGACGCGTAAAAAACGCTAATGTATTTTAAAAAATTAAAAAAAATTAATTTACTCCGATTTGGGAAAAAAAATTTTGAAAATTTTTTTGAAGAAAACTTAAAGCTTTCTAACATTTAACTTAACAATAAATAAAACATTTCTACCAAATTTCAAGTTCAAAATAAAATTTAATCATGTAGAAAAAATAAAAATCTTTGAAATTCAGGCAAGTCCCTAAATTTTCCTATACAGGGTGTCCCATAAATGTTGGGTCACACTTCTAGATGAGATAGTACACACCTAGACGAGTCAGAATAACATAGGGTTTGGGGGTCCCAGACCAAATCCCAGGGAGCTAAAATTGGAGCGACACCCGAAAACAAATATTGAAAAATTCAATGTGTAGAATAACTACTATTGGTAAAAACGTAATCATGGTCTTAAATTTTGTGGTTTGATATGATCTTTAAAATTATGCTAAAAGTTTTCACCTTAAAATTTTTTTACTACGAAAAAAAGTCAAAAAACTACAAAAAAAATGTGAAAAATCAGTCAAAACTTTACTTTGTATTTGGAAATCCTTTCTTTAATTTGGTAATCTGAAAGATCATAGTTGAAAACCCTTAAGTCCAAAGTTTCACGTAAATACCATCAATATTAAACGCTTGACATCCTATTAAAGTTTGTTTTTTGCGTGCGAAAACAGATCCAGAAAACAAACGTTCAGGGAGAATCTAGGAATTACGGATTGATAAGCGCTAAATTTCTCACCATTATTTTCGATACGAGATTCCTCGCCAACTTTCGCCAACAACCGATAGTCTAAGCTTGCTTGGCGATCTGTAGGAGCTTGGCATGTTTCGCCAAATTGGGAGAGAAAAGGAAGTTAGCGATTATCTATCCGTAACTCGTAGATTCTCCTTGAACGTTCGTTTTCTGAAGCTGTTTTCACACTCAAAAAACAAACTTTAACAGGATCTCAGGCGTTTAATATTGATAGTATTTACGTGAAACTTTGGACTTAAGGGTTTTCAACTATGATCTTTCAGATTATCAAATCAAACGAAACGATTTCCAAAAACAAAATAAAGTTGGCAGATTTTTCACAATTTTTTGTGGTTTTTAGACTTGATTTCGTAGTAAAAAAATTTTTAAGTGAAAACTTTTAGCATAATTTTAAAGATCATATTAAACCACAAAATTTGAGACCATGATTTAGTTTTTACCAATAGTAGTTGTTCTACAAATTGAATTTTTCAATAATTGTTTTGGGGTGTCGCTCCATTTTTAGCTCCCAGGGATTTGGTCTGGGACCCCCAAACCCTATGTGATTATGACTCGTCTAGGTGTGTACTATCACCCCTAGAAGTGTGACCCAACATTTATGGGACGCCCTGTATATTTCATAGAAATATGTTTATATTTATTTTTTATGTTCTAAAACTTTTAATTTACTTCGATATGACTTGTTAAAAGTAAAAACAATTAGATATAAACATATTTCTATGGAATATTCAGGTGAAATGCATGCTCATTGAATTAACCCTAAGTTGGGATCTAGCCCTCAAAGATTTTGTACTGAAACTGTTATTGGTCGTATTTTCTGAAATTTATATGAAATTTTTTTCATTTCTTAAGTCATATGAACACGCTCAAGCGTTTTTATGAATTTTCCATTTGAGTGAATCGCTCTTGGAGGGAAACTTTAGAAACTTGCCTAAATTTCGAAGATTTTTATATTTTTCTACATGATTAAATTTTATTTTCAACTTGAAATTTAGTAGAAATGTTTATTTTAAGGGTTATGACACGAGTTTCAACACGAAAAATGATTTTTCAAATTTTACGATTGCAAAATAATTTTTTTCTATTGAACCCATGGCGGCCCCATTTTGAAATTTTGCACAGATGAAGTTGGATAGATTCTCTATAACATATATTTTTTTCAAAAAAATCGAAGGGGGATGTATTTTTGCTACGTAAAAATTTATTTTTTAGATTTAAATAAAAAATAAAAGTTTGTACATCACATTGTCGTGCTTTATATAATTTTAATGCTTGTTCAAAACAGAAGAAAACAACACATTGTTCATGATTTTGGGTCAAATAGGTTTTGAGCATCAGCTGTTTAAAAATGTCAGGTTTTTTCAAAATCGCTCGATTTTTGCCACTTTAAAAGTGGATTTCTCAAAAACTACCGGCCCCAAAAATCTGAAATTGGTCTTGTTATACTCCTACGGATGAGTACAACAAGCACACAAAAATTTTCGAGAATCTAAGACCCACCCAAAGGTCCGGACCATTGGTTGATTTGACATGGAATGACTCTAGTGTAAAATTGTTTTAAAAACATTAATTATGATCACTAGCTTTTATTTTACAACACTAGGGAGCTACCGCCCCCTGCTCGCTATCGCTCGCCAACCCCCGTTAACTGCTGACGCAGACACGTTTGAACCGCTTCGCAATTCCTCACAAAACCCTGCTCACTGCACTTACTCACTTTATAAAACATTCTTAAAACAGGGTTTGTACTTCTCCGGGGTATTCTTTCGAAAATGGTGGATATACATTCAGTAGCGGAAATTTAACAGTTCCTTTATGGTAACATTAATTGGCGGGTCGCCTTATAATTCCAAGAAAATTAACAACAGAGCAATGTAACATTCCTTTACCATTTCCCCAAGGTAATGTTTTTTTCACAGATCCATTAAGAAGCACTGAAACATCTCAGGAATAAATTTAACGTTCTTAAAATTTGTAACTATTTTCATTGATTGGCTGTGAAAAATGTAGTAATTACCGTAAACATCACGAAAATTTATAATTTTATCTTCATGAGAACAAACAAACGTCGAAGTTGTGTCAGTTTCATAGCAATGACACGAATACATTTTCGATTTTTATCTTAATTTCTAAAACAGTCCCCCGTGTTATCTAGTTGTTTGCGTTTTGGCATTATGAAATAAGGTGTCGCATTTACTACCTTAAAAAAACATACTTGCAAAAGAATATAAAAATAATAATAATTGTAAAAAATAAATGCAAAAGTTCAAAATTTCCGATAGCGAGTTTATATTTTGTTGTAAATATGGTAATGATTAGGTTGCCACAACGACAAAGATAAATGTAAAAATATTAATTTGTTATTTAAAAAATAAAAGATAAATTATTTATACATAAGATTTAAATATAATTAAAACCGTTTAAACAACAGAAATATAAATATTGTTAAAAATAACCCAAAATATATTTTTTAAATTCGTATTATAAATAGAAAGATGATTATTTAATTTATTTGAATATTAAAAACCAGTGAAATATGTTTTCAATTTTTTTTGAAATTCATAGTTTCTTGCTTTATAACTGCAACCTTATCCGTAATCTAAAAAAAATGGAAATATTTTAAAATTGAGATTTTTTTAGAAATTCTAAAGGCACTTTGCACATCCTCAAAAGAATCCGGACAGTTTGATACCAAATATGTGTTATACGAATCAGTAATTAAAAAGCCTTTCCCTGGAAACCGTTCACCAAAAACTTTTTTTTAGAATAGAGAGAAACAATGTAGTTACACTTAAAGCCCTGGATCCTCTACCTTAAGTAGCGACATCACGCTCAATCGGCCGCCATAGTGGGGAGAACTCACTACTAGTCTGGATAGTCTTGCTTATCGTCACTAGTAGTGAGTTCTCCCTACAATGGCGGCCGATTGAGCGTGATGTCGCTACTTAAGGTAGAGGATCCAGGGCTTTAGTTACACTATTAGCTGCTTTTTGATAATAAACTGCTTATTTTTTATCAATCGGATAATGTAATCATTTTTATCCCTCACAATTACGATCACATTTAGCGGAGTAGAGTTTAGTTGTAAATAACTACTTTGTAATTAATTTATCTCAATATGTAGGTTTTTGTTGTTTCTATATACTATATAATATAAATTTCAATTTACAAATGAAATTTATAAAATGAAGGAACATTAGTTTGTTCCGTTTGGCTTAGTAAAGGCTAATCAAGTATTGTAATTCATAGTATTCTTTTTTTGTGTTAAGACAATAAGGGGACATCCATAAATTACGTGAGGTGTTTTTTCCAAAATCTGGACCCCCCTCCCCCCTTGGTGAGATTTAGTGAGATTTTGCTGGACTCCCCCTCCGCCCACGTGAGATTTTCCTTTAACCTTTAAAAATAATTTTCTATCATATTCGTTTGTATTTTGTGCTTCACAGCACCTAAAACTTTTCCATTATTAATGATGTGGGGGAAAAGGACATTATTCGTTTCTCATACTTAAAAAAATCGGTATAATTTCTAACTTAAAAAGTTGACTTGAGATAGATTTTAATCGATCCCCCCCTCCCCCCCTGGTGAGATTTGGTGAGATTTTTCCAAAACCCTCCCCCCTTTTTGACCTCAAGTAATTTGAGGATGTCCCCTAATGAGATTTTCTATTTTTTCATTCTTTTAGGTGACGTCTCTTGTGGTACATCTGACTGCAATATAATATATCCTAAGGATAGTTGTAACTAACATAACATTTTCTTAATATAATAAGTAAAGCATAAATAAATGAAAATAAAAAAAACTCGAGTTCTCAAATTGCCATTATATGTTGTATGTTCATTGCATGCATTAAGATAAAGAAAAATACTTTTTTATACAGTCTATCATGTAGTTTCTTAGTTTCAATGGTTTAAAACCCATATTGAGTTTCAGCGCGAGATTCGGGTTCGCTACTAATTGCGTTCTACCTTACAAAATTTTTATTTCTATAGGTGAAAACTTGAGAATTCATTTATTTGTAGTCAATAGTCCATATAAAATCCAAAGGCAGAATGAATTTTTGATTGAAACTCTTTACCGGGGTTAAAATGTCTTTTAATCATGGTGTTAATAAACGCATGAAGCAAAAATATTTATGAAAATTTTCCTATAAATTATACATCACTAAAATCAAGAAATTTGCTTTCAATCGGTGAAAAAAATCGGTGGGGTTTCGGGTTTAAGTGGACCTTTTTCGTAGTTCAGTAACATGAGATGGTTCGGATTTAACAACCACTTTAACATGTTAGCGCCCATATAGAAAACATTACTAAACTTGGACCTTTCTTTCCTATTAAATTTAACAAGGGTACTTTCTCACAAAACATCTACTGACAAATTTGAAAATTTTTGGTGAAATAGCTTTCTTTTTATGATCATTTCTTTAGAAGTTTATGTAACTAATTTCCTATGATAAATTCAGCTATACTTTTTTAGTGAAGTTCCTCGAGTTCTTGTTAAGGGGACTCGGTACCAAAAAAATTTAATTTCTTATTTTTGATTCTTTTTATTAGTTTTTAGAGCCAAATTATCCCTTACCATCTTGTAATGGAATATTAAACACAAAAAGTTTAAAATAAATTTTTAATATTTAAAAAAAATTTCACTAAATTTTGAAACGCTACTCCTCCTTCATTTTCCCTTTCCTTACTAGCGTTTTTCATTTTTATGTTAAATATGTTCTGTAGTATAATTTAATGTGGGGGATTTTGGATAATCATAGTAGTTTTTGAGAAAAATAACTTTTCGGTGATTCCCATTTAAAAACGTGAAAATTCTATGATTTTTAACCTATTTTGCATGATAAAAAAGTTCTGGACCAAAATCATTAAATTTTGAAACATTCATTTGATAAAATTACCCTATTGAATATAAATACCAAGTTTCATAACATTTGGTTCAGTGGAAAAAAGCCTTATGGGTTTAAGTGCTAAAAAAGTAGTTTTGAGAAACATTTATTTAAAAAAATATTCAATAACTATGCTTAATAAACATTGGAAATTTGTTATGCTTAGAATTCGCGAATAACTATGAAATTTGCTGAATCAATTTATGAGTATAAACATGGATTTGAGAGCAAAATCCTTAACTTGATGTTTTGACCGATTTGGAGGTACATAGTCCCCTTAAAATATAACTCTAGATTAAATAACTTGTACGGTTCGGGCTAAAATGGAAAACACAGTAATAACCTAATGAAGTGTGATACTATCTAAATCACATAAGTTGTAGGTACAAATAAATCTTGATGAATGTATTCCTTATGGAAACAAACTAAAAAGTAAAGGACACATTAAGAGCAAACCAATTTCGAATAAACAATGATGAATAAGCAAGGCGGGGCCTGAAAACCCCCTTTTTGCGTTCAATCTATCCAAGGTTTTAAGAAATGCCTCAATCGATAGGAAAGAATCCATTTCTTTTCCAATCATCCAATAGCGTGGTAAGTGCTTTGAATTTTGGGCGATTGCTCTTCTTTGGAAAACCTAATGGAAAGGGAGGATATCGTTCCTTTTTGAAGAACTTTTCGTTTTGGCAACTTTTAACTAGGTCTTTCTAAGCGGCGTTCGATCAGGTCTCTGATTGGTTGAGGGGATGGTGAAGAACGTGATTTTTGTGTTGGTTCTTGAGGGGGTTTTGAAACTGGGTGTGTTTAAATGGATGAAAATAAATGTTGGAGAGTTCAGATTTTTGTTTGGGGATGTTTGGAAAAATTAAAGGTTTTCCCTAAAAATCTAATTCCTTAATACTTTACAAGAGAAGAATTAAATTTGGTACTTTTTATTTTTTACTTCTCAACTAAGCCCAACTTATTTTGCTAAAATTTTACTTACTGCAACCAATAACGATACGAGTGGGCTTTATCTAGTTTCAGACAACATTGGTTTATTCTAACCAACTCTTTCAAAAGATTTTCCAAATAATTTAACTCCATATAGAACCTTATTTTTTTCTGGTAAATAAATGTTTTAGAATAAACAAAAACAATTTATGTTTTTAGTGCACTTAAAATGGGTATTTTTAAAAATTACATTAATATAATATTATTTCAATACTATTCATCCAAAACAAAAATATAAAAGCTATAAATTTATATATAGGCATGCATAAAATTATTTTTGAAAAGCAATTCTTATTTTATAGGTCATGTAAGATATTACCTACATCTACCAGCATGGTGTTTTGGAAATTGACCATAATACTAGTGAAGGGAGTATTTTATTTACCTTGCCTTTCGGGAATTAAATATGTTCTAGGAATGCCAAGTCATTCCAGCAAATGAGTGGAAGACTAATCAATGGTCACCACTTTTTCCGTTATAGTCGGCGAGACTAGTACTTGCCCCCACCCCCTCTCTTGCGTTGCCTTCCTATGCCGTGCAGATGAGTTCTAACACGGACGAAACCGGTCCATGGATGGAGATGACGCTTGAGAGTTAGAGTTTACACTCGTAATACATTCGTTCAGTCTTGAGATGTTGCAGTTACAAAGAGAAAAAGTAAATTTTACTCCTATCTATACAATTCTATTCAATGTGTATAAATAACTGTGACTTCCATACTTTTTCCTTCTCTCAGATACTTTTAATCTTCATTTTGGAGGAATCCTCTGTAATTACTAATGTAATCACTCCTCATTCCTAGGATATCCTTTGCAAATATGTGATTCCTCGGTGAGGCTCACGCGTGATGAATGAACTGATGATGAAAGATAAATTTGTATGATAAAAGTGAAATAGTGTAAATAAGCCCTTAAGCCATCTAAATAACAAATGTCTTTAAAAATTCATGTACGGTACTCATGCATAACCGATTCTAACTTCAAACCTACCCTCCAAATCCAGACATTCTCACAAAATTTACTTTTTAAATCCTCCCCTTGACGCATCCATTTATTCGACAGGCGTGAAACTTCTGGAATGTTCTTAAATGTCGACGATTGCAAATGTTATTTTTAGTGGTGAGCACATTCGTTTGCGTCAATAAAGGAAAAGGAACGCTAGAATTCCTTTTTAACAGCCTGGAGAATAAATACTAGAGCCCCGATACTTTTCAGTTTGTAACAGTTGTTTTCATTCGTTTACCGTAATGAATTCCGAGCCTTTGTACTAGTAGTAGCTCAAGGGAAGGTTCGATTCTAATTTGTTTTATTCGGTGATGAGGGGGAATATTTCAGCCGGGTTAGCAATTTCGAGTCCCTGGGAAAGGAGTATAATCCTCTTTCGCATTGTTAAATGAGCAACAGGATAAATAAACCCGTTTGACATGGATTTCTATCATTAGAGATAGTTTTATTCTTGGAGCGATTTTTCGAGGCGACTGTTTCTTTTATTCGGGGGAGAGTTGGTATAATGAGGGTAGATTTAGTTCATTACTTTTGCGTGTGATATCCTCTAATACAATGATATAGAAGTATTATATTCAAAGTTTCGTAATGTTAGATATATGACTTTTATACTTGGATATAATATGAGAGATAATTATATTAAATGGTGATTTTTAATCCTTGATATTTTTGTTTATATTAATTTCATTATGGTGTTATATATATATAGTCTGCAAAAGTCTCAAAATGTATTGTAACTTGTAACTTGTTGGTGTTATATTAATGCGCAATGTCAACATTGTTATAAAATAAAATTTCTCTTAAATAATTTTGATATAATATAACTTGCTATATAGTGCTATACATTAACTGAAATATTTATATTTTCGTTTTATTTAATGTATAGGGTAGGTGGGGGTAAAACCCCGCAGGGGGCAAAACCACTCACCGCGATTTTTAACTGTTAATGATCGATTAAAAAGTTGAAAACCAGG
Source organism: Tetragnatha versicolor (assembly GCA_024610705.1). Classification (NCBI taxonomy): domain Eukaryota; kingdom Metazoa; phylum Arthropoda; class Arachnida; order Araneae; family Tetragnathidae; genus Tetragnatha; species Tetragnatha versicolor. The sequence goes on along the minus strand of JANDEH010000001.1, from coordinate 52,681,563 downwards.
TGGTTGGTTTGTCTTATTGTGACCTATAGTTCTACGAAAGTTCGTACCCCACATAGGGCTTGAGGAGAAATACAAACAAATAGCCCAATGATAAGATAGCAATTCAACTTCAGTTTCATTTTGAAATAATTGCCTCAACATGTCTCTAAAAATATTAAGGCTAGTTTTTCCAAATAAAGTAAAATGGGGCAAATCCACGCAGGTGTTTTGGAGCAAATCCGCACAGCTTAAAAAGCTCAGGAATTCATCCCAAAAGGAAAATGGGACTACTTGAACTCTAAACAGGTTAGTAAAGGTGCCCGAGATGCCAACCCTCTACCTGAAACCATCATTTCTCCCTTTTGAAAGATATCTGGGCAATCTGAAATTAATTGCTACAACAGGTTGATAATTTTGATTATAACTGATCATATTGATATTTAATATTGTTGGTTGGCTTAGAAATATTAAAACAACATTAAGAAGATTATTTCTAGAGTTTTTATAATGAAAAATTATGTTTATCATGTTTATTTCACTTGGGCACCAAGATTTGCAAGTGCGGGCCTTTGCCCCATTTTGCGAGGCAAAGCCCCGCGACTTTTTTTTCTACTAAATTGTAAATTTCTCCTAAAATACCATCGATAAGAGTTTAAACTTGGATTGGTTTTGATTTTGGGTAGATTTGGGTAGATTGGGTAGATTTGGTATTATTAATAATGCCCAGAGCGGAGGCGGGAAAAGTGATGAATTTCATTTATAAATGCTATTGAATTTATCACATTGCCCTCTTCCACTTCGGACATTATTAAAAATGCCCGATTTATCACATTGCCAGTAACATATATATTTTGAAAGAGTAATTTTATGAATAAAAACCTCTTAAAAATCCATTTGTATTATAAATATTAAAAAAATGTTTTACATGGAAAAGTAAAAACTGTGATATAAGTTTCAGGGAAATGTGTGTGAGAGTATGTTGATTTCAATATTTAAAGGAAGCATTTTTTTTTAGGATGGAATAAAATATTTTCAAGCTGGAAAGAAACTTCGTCATAGAATTTAAGTTCAAAGGGTTAGTTAGTTTAATAATGAATTACGCGTGAGGGAGAAAAACGCTGGCACTGGGGAGCCACTTGCTGCGGATTTCCGTGACAGTTAAGGGGTTAAAATTTGCATTAAACAAAAGAAATTACAGTTTATTTCAACTTTCTATTTTTCAAAAGATAAAAACAAATAATTCTAAATTATTCAATAAAATCTAATTTAAAATGATCATTCCACCTTATTTTTCCAATCAAACGAAATGGATAAGCCCGTTAGCTATACCTAAGTAATAAACACAAAATACCAAGGAGTAAAACAAAAGAACGAAATCCCCCTTAAACAAACAGTAACACATGTACATTATTATATAAACTCCAATAAATCTTAATTTATACAGCAAGATTGCATCTCAAAACGACGCAAAATAACAAGTTAGATTATTTTCAAAACGGAATTAATTCCAACACGAGTAAAACGTAATAGAAATTTTCCCAATGATCCTTCATTGTTCTTCGCTTTCGAATTTTTTTTTCTTTGTGAGCAAACTTCGGGACACGATATTGAAGAATGCGAACTACGATGACGATGATAATAATAATAATAATATTTTAATTAAAAGAAAATGTCGTCGGAAATCAAATGCTATTAAAATGGAAATGGGGAGCGCTTGGAAATGATTTCGAACAAACAGTTCGGCAGCGTTATTAATATTCAATTATGGCGGTGGAAAGAAAACAGACGACATTTCAATATAAATGATCCTTTTGCAAAATAAATCTCTTTTTTGATGAGCTGGTGATTAGAAGAGACCTGGAACTGGTTCGGTCAAATATGGAAGGAGCTTTCCTTCGTAAAGAAGGTCGGTTTAAGTTCCTCTATATTTGGTTTTGGAAAAGAGAGTGAACCGAAATATTGTTAAGGTTGAACTGATTGAAAGAAAAACTACTAGTGCTGTCAGAGGCTTGTAAATTATTCTCCAGAAACTTGAAATGTACAATTTTACAGTTGTTCTCATTATATTTAAAAAATTAATCATAAATATCCGTGAGTAATGTGATGTTAAACTGCAAGAAGGTTTGTACTAGAACCGAATATATTTGTTTTCAAAAACATTAAAAAGTTATATCATGGTTGTGGGTAAACTAAAAAATAATTCACTATGATCCGTATATATGTTACAGGCAATGTGATGAATCGGGCATTATTAATAATGCCTGAAGTGGAAGAGGGCAATGTGATAAATTAACTGGAATTTATCAAAGAAATTTATCACTTTGGCCACCTCCACTCTGGGCATTATTAATAATGTCCAATAAATAACTTTGCCCGTAACATACTCTCGAACGTATTAACCATCCGTACGGTAAATTAAAATACAGTTTTAGTTAACTACCCTAAAAAAGAAAAACAAAAATGTTTCCCAATTTTAAAAATTACTGGTAATGTACAGCTAAAGATAATATACAGGGTGTTTCAAAATTGCGTTGCACGGCTTTTATTCGGAACCAGCGCCTCCTAGTGTCATGGAAGTAAGGTCTACCCCTAGGAAAGTGACCCTGGAGAATCCATTGAGATGACTTACAGCGCCTCTAGCGGCGAAATTAAGAAGTTAAAAAAATTAATTTAAAAACTAAAGGAGATAGAGCAAAAACCCCAGTGAGAGTATTGTTGCCAACGTCAAGAAAAACTCACTGAAAAAAATTTGATCAAAGTATCTTGAATATTCGCGGAGATATTAGCATGTGAAAATAGCAGTTTTTCAGGGGTTAAAAAGTAAAAAGTTCGCATATTTGCAAATTTTTCAGTGTTATTGTGTAGTTTTGTGTTTTTTTAGTTGAAAGAACACAAAATTTAATCAAAAAATCAAAAAAATTTGCAAATATGCGAACTTTTTACTTTTTGACCCCTGAAAAAGTGCTATTTTCACATGCTAATATCTCCGCGAATATTCAAGATATTTTGATCAAATTTTTTTCAGTGAGTTCTTCTTGACGTTGGCAACAATACTCTCACTGGGGTTTTTGCTCTATCTCCTTTAGTTTTTAAATTAATTTTTTTAACTTTTAGATTTCGCCGCTAGGGGCGCTGTAAGTCATCTCAATGGATTCTCCAGGGTCACTTTCCTAGGGATAGACCTTACTTCCATGACCCTAGGAGGCGCTGGTTCCGAATAAAAGCCGTGCAACGCAATTTTGAAACACCCTGTATATGTGCTTTTATAAACACCCAAAGCAGTTTCCGGAAAACATGATGATGCATTTTAAGATGGTTTTTATATTAATCTAACGATTTAAAAAAATCCTGGGACACTATTTCTAATTTGGAAGAAATTAATATTATATTAAAAAGAGGATATTTTGGTCACATAATTTTTAATTGGTTATGGCAGTGTTTAATTTTAAATTCTTAACTTATTTTTTATAAGAAACATTTAATTTCGTAGATTTTTAATTATATTTCCAGATTTTCATTGTCAAGGGATATATTAATAGAAGTGACTTCCTATATAATTCATTAAATGATTTATTATGACAGCAGCAACTGTAACTATGCAAAAGAAGGCTATAATGATATTATGAAAGATATTATGAACTGTGTGTAAATAGGTTTTATTATTATTTTAATTTAAAAAATACAGTGTTACCAATTAAACCTTTTACCTGCCGATGTTCCCAAATGGGAACATCATTTTAAGGAATTTTTTTACCACTTAAATTTTCATGCAAGAATTTGATACTTGGTAGTAAGCAGATTAAAGATATGAAATTATTTTATATTCAAAAGTTTTTCACGTGCAATTTAATCCTTTTTGTAGAATTTACATCAAAATTAGAGATTTTAGGCACTTCAAAAAGTTGCACAAGTTTCAACTTGTGAAAATTTTAAATAAATTTAGTTTTAATGAATTTTGCTGTGTTTAGGTTACTTAATTACACATCTTCCCATTTGGCTTGACAGAATAGCTTTATATTCCAATTTTGGAGAGTAACTACCACTACAACGTATATATGTTCCCAAATGGGAACATCGGCATTTGGGGTGTAGTATTTGAGGGGATTTTTATAACATGCAAAAATTTCTTCTCATTTTCTTTAATTTTTTGAACCTTTTTTTGTCTTAAAGGATCTAAACAGGTTAAGAATGATGTTTTCAATTCAAAAATCTGTAATTTTTTATTTTTTCACCTGATTTATGGAGAAATAAACGCTTAATCTTTATAGCAGATTCTTACACATGTATATTTTTCTAACTCCACGATCAATTAATTCAGTAATTACACTAGTCGACAGTGGTTTCCTAACAACAACCAAATTACTATTTTTATTACTAATTCATGTAGTTATTCAAATATCTGCAAGTAAAAAAGTTCCATCACGTCCCATTTTTGTGTAACAAAAATTTTCGATTTTCTGCTTTTTTTCTTAATTTTTGCGTTTTAAGCGTCATTTTTGTCCAATAGCAACCCTGCAATCATATCCAATTAATTTATTTATAATATCCCAGTATATAGACATTCTTTTAAAAGTGTTGCGATGTTTTTGTACAGCAGTTCATTTTGAAAATTGACGAGTTTTCAGTGTAGATTTTGCACATTTATGCACTATATGTTGTTCTAAATTTGGGTACGGTTTAAATTACAATTAAACGGTAATATTTAACAGAAAAGGTGGAAAAACGTTTTTCCCCACTGATTTGGGTCCAAATAGGTGTCTAAAATGAAATCTGTGCTCCTCATGTGTGTTGCAGAAGTTAGAATGCGGCTCTTTTTAAGTGCGTAAGAGTCAACAGTAGTTCTATGCAAATTACTATCCCTATAGTATGGAGAAGACATTCAAATTATCTTGGTTGTTTAATATCAATGACCAATTCAGAAAAAAAATTTCAAAAAGTAATTAAAAGGACTCTTTTCGCCCTTTAGTGAAGCCAAACTCAAAGTCAGTATGAACCTCTGATTAAAAAAGAATTCACGACAAGGAAAATTTAATAAAACGCATTATCAACTAGGAAATGGTTTTTAGGAGAGTGGTAAGATGATTTTTAGAAAATAGGACCGATGAAAATGTTTTATTCCCAATGTAAGGTTCTCTTTAGTCTTACCAAGCCATAGAATGTTGAGCATCACTCAAAATTCATATTTTACATCCACGTTTGAACTTATTTTCGGAAAATCTCTCTGTAGTCAATCATAAACAAAGGTAAAGATTCTCTTAGGACCTTAACTCGATAGGGGAGAGGAGGGAGGAATGGGACAGTGGGAGGAGTGGGACAGCTGAAATTCTGGAAAAATAAATCAGTTTATTTTATTTCCAATTTGGTCATTAGATGGCCTTCTTATAACTTCTTGTTATTTCCTTCATTTAGTTTATCCAGCAGCAAGTTTCTGTTTACAGTTGTAAAAATTTGATTTTCCCACTTCCAAAGTTAATATCCAGTCTATCTTGAGTTTTATTTCATTTCTCATGTAATTTGTAGAACAAACATTATATAATGCCATTGTAATCTAAAAGATATAATTTATGCTAATCTGCAATTTCATAAAGCCTAACACCAGCATAGTTTATGTGACAAGTTATATTTTAAAAACAATGTGTGGAGGGAGGAATGGGACACTCTGAAAAATGTAAACAAAATCTGCAAAAATGTAAACAAAATTTGAAAATATTAATTTCTGATAGCTTTCTATCGCTTCAATTGAAATGCTTTTCATTTCTTGAATAAACAATTCCAAGTATTACATTGTATTTCAATTTTTGATTCTTAACACCATGGGAAAGAGTTCAAGTGTACTAAATATTTTTTAAAAATTATTCTATAATAGATATAAAATTGAAAGCTGTTTAAAAATGTGGGCAAAGGTTAAAAGAATAGTAGGTAAAATACTAGGCCCTTTCTCATTATTACATTTTACTAATTTTCTTTACTTTTCAAAAGTGTCCCATTCCTCCCATACTCATGTCCCACTCCTCCCACCCATGAGGGAGGAATGGGACAAAATTCTTGTTAATTTGAATGATCAAAAGTGATAAAATTAAACAACATTTAAGAACTGTACATTTTTAAAAAATTAAGTTAAAACATTAAAGTTTATTATCCAACCATTTGCATCTATGAATAAGCAGGGGATAATGAATAAAAAAATATTTAGTGAAAATTGTCCCATTCCTCCCTCCTCTCCCCTACATAGGTCACTGAAAAATATCAATTTTGGGCTACAGCTCTTGGTTCATTGAAAGAGGAGATTTAATGCCACTTAAGATACAAAAAAGAATAAAATCGCATCGTATTTAATGAATGTTTATTTATTTTTAGTTTTATATTGTCTGAAACATGTATATAATCTTCATTATGATAGTATTTTATGCTAAAGTAATGATATTAACTGTTAAAAATGAGTGTTTTCAACGTTTTTGTCCGTTTCTTGCAGTACTAGTGCCATATTAGTAACAAAAAAACTGTACTTGCTGCAGCTTTTTCATGACTATTTCTGAATTCTACACCCTGAAATTAGTCGGAAATACCTAATCTCATTTTTGTTAGGGAAAAAAAGTTTAATTTTGTCGACTAGTGTTATCATTAGGGGTTATTCAAAGAGCATATTTGGAGTGCTTCTGAGGATTTGCGTATATATTTTGTCAAGTACTTTTTTTACATAAAAATTTTAGGAATAAAATTTAAAAATTCTGAAAATAAAGAAAAGTGTACTTATACTGTTACGATTTTCAACTCGATGAACCACGCATGGGTACTTTTGTATGATTAGGTTTACTTTCAATTTGGAATATATACAAGAAATGAATAAAATGATAAAATATATACAATAAAAGCCTTGAATATTAAAATCTTCGCTCACTACCAGTCCTACTCCTCCGTTCTATCAATTTCTCTTTTTCAAAACCAAAGCAAAACAATCAAGTTCTGCCGCAAAGTGTCCCGGCTTTACCAGTCCTGTCAGATAGCGGTACTAGTGTTACAAAACATCTAAAAACACTCTTATAACGCAAGTTGGATGAAAGAGATATGTGGTAAAGTTCGGAATCTTCCATGAGAAACTCAACTTTAATGAATAAATGGAGATGATTATAATTGTCACTTTTGAAAGCTAATTAGATTTGAATGCAATTAGTGGATTTTATGCTAGATATCCGTATAGAACCATAATTAAAACGAATTTTTCTCACAGAAACGTAACTGTTTAGCTTTGAAGCGAATGGGAACAATCTTATGTATTTTTTATATCAAAATGTTACCCATAGTGCAAGAAAAATGTACGGAAAAGCTTCGCGTACGCAATAAACATGTGAATTTTTTCCTATGAAAATCTGTAAAATGTTACTGAATCGTCCACGTATGGATAATAAAAATTAAAAAACCATCTACTATCATAAAAATTTTCATAATTATTGAGTAGAAACCAATTTGAATCATTTTATTTGAATTAATTGTAAAATTTCTGCCTTTTGGAAATCCCCTTAAAAACTTCACCCCAAACGCCGATGTTCCCAAATGGGAACATCCTCAAAATCATACTTGGGATTTTTTTTTCTGCCAAAAAATGACTAGAATGGTTTAAGTAATGATGAAACAAGCCATTTAAGCCAAAAATCTGAACCTTTAATTCGAAATTTGAATTGCGGCGTTTAAAAGGTTAAAAGACATTGAAAAGATAAAAACTTATAATAAATGTGTTTATTTTAAGTGAATTCCGAATTAACAGTTTGTTGTTTTAAAAGATTAAAAATGGTTGAGAGGTAATCAGAAAGACCCCTTCAATTGAGTTAACAGTTGCTTTCATATCTGTGATGCAATCAAGGAATATTAATGCTTCTCCGGCAGTCCATAAATCTTAAGATGGCATAAGTGAATGACCCATGGAGTCGTTATTCATTATCCTATCGTTTATCATGTCAAATGCACTGCTTGGAACTATTTTTATGACTCCTTATGTTCCCCCTATCGTCTTCTTACAAATAGATTTCTTGAGTACGATTGAGTACAATATGCTCTTCCATGGTAAAAGCTACAGATAATTCATTAGGGTGTTTCCAAAGTTGAATAATAAAAATACTGGAGAAACTATATATTTTGAGATGAGATTTCTGTTTTACGAAACAGAAAAAGTGATAATATTTCATTGCACCAAATGAAAGATTAGATAACACTATTTTCTCAACAAAAATTTAAAAATATCTTATATATAATTTTATTCTATACCCTACTTTATAATAGTATTGTGATTTTTCTTTAGAGCATAGATAAATTCTTTCGGTTTTCATTTCAAATAATTTATACTGAAATCATAGATAAATGGAAATTTAATTTTATAATGTATTGCATTTCTAAGATAAATGGAAATTCTTACTTCGAAACTACATTTTCAATTTAAACGAATGGTTAGTTTTACTCCAACATCTTTTATTTTACAAAAAATAAACGTTTAATACTAAAATCTGGTAAATTCGGCAATCCATTTAGACTTTTCTTATTTTATGTTAAAGTAAGTTTCCTCCCATTTGATCAATACAGTGTTTTGTAATCCATCTTCTTCAAAGGAGTAGCATCCAATCAATCAAAGATAAGCTTCGCCTTTCTCCAGTTCTTGCTTGTAACGGAATCACTTGCGTCGATTAACAAGTATAATTCCAAAAGCATTTCAACTGTAAAGCTCTTAAAAAATATGCAGGAGTACAAATACTTCTTATATGGAGAGTTAAATTTGTCTTTCTTTATTCAAAGATTGCCTCTCAAAAGTTGATTATCTTTTGCTTTTATATAAACGAAGCTTACAAATTTTAAAATACCTTTACGTGTATTTTTATGCTTTATTATAAGTTTATTTCTTGGAAATTTTTTAAATATATGTCCTAACCCCGGTAGAACACAAACATTGATCCGTGTTAAAATATTGGTTAATTCTAAAATATGTAGCCCCTTTTGTGGTATTTTTAAAACTACAAGTTTAAAAATGCTTTATATAATACTATTCGAATATTAGAATCAATTAACACTATTTAAATTAAATAAATAATCCTATTCAAATATTCCTAAAAAAACAAACAAACCATTTCACCAGATTGCCAGGTTAATTTAACTTCCGGAATGTCTGCTTCTTCCATTAATTTCTCCATCTTAAAATGATGTCTTGCCTCATTGATAAATTTTATTTCAAATAATCTTAAATTTACAAAGAAATTTAAGACAAAAAACATTATAAATTTATATTTATTAAATACTAAAAGTTATCAGAAAATTCAAATTACTAATTCGAAATATTATTTACTTTTATTTAAGATTTGAAAAAAGGTCGTTTTGGTGAAAGACAAGTTGTTTTGACAGAAAAATATTTGCCGGTGTTTTTGTGCTACCAGGGGTATTGTTCTTATTTATTGTTCTTTTAAAAGACAGTTTTGCGTTGTAAGTGCTTTTAATCACTTCTATAAACTATCAACTATGCACTACTTAATAAGAAATAAGGTATCTATCAATGAAACAATTTAGGTTTCGTGATGAAAATCCCTATTGCTACTCTTCTCTTTTTGAACTTCAATCTTCAACAAAACACTTCAAACAATTAAAAATAATAAAACAGTTTCCTTAAAATATTCATGAAATACCTTTCATAATCAACGCGGTAAAATAATCCCAATAAACTAAAAAAAACAATATTTTAGAATACCAAGTAACTCCAAATTACTTCCACCAATGTCTCCAACAACTCCTTCAAATCAACCAACCAACCAACTCTTCAAAGCTCAAAACACAACTCTCCCCTTATATAACACAAATGTCATAGCTACACCCTCAGCAAGAACCATTGCAAAAGAGAGAGAAAGAGCCGCTCAGAAAACGCTTTTCATTAAGTTTCCTCAGCGCGAGACAAAAGCAGCGGGGGAGATCCATCTCTCTGTGAATAGGGGTCTCCCCTGGGCACCGCCTTCCTTCACGACCCGGCTGTGATGATTTAAGAGTGTTAATTACGAACTTTCAGTGACTTTGGAAAGTTGCCTTATTTAAGAACGCGATTGCGACTTGGCGACTTTTAATTGTGAAGTCTTACTTAAAGTTGAGGGCTGGTTTTAAGGGGGGATATTCAAGGCAACAAGTTTGCGAACTGTTATTTTATCTGTGGTTGATTGGGATTATAGCTTATGAGATGTCCAGTCTTCATTTAACTGACTATTCTTGTTTTACAATATTTCATTATGCCTCGTTTTTAGTTTTTTTCCCTTTTTCCCCCAAATTTTTTTATCAACATATTGATATCGGGAAAAAAATATTTCCTGCAGATATTTACAAGGTGAAATTGGTGCTCTGTAGCGTTGGTTAAGTGTACTTTACAGTGGCGATACTTATGAGGTTTTTTGTTTGAGTAGCTTTATTTCATCATTATTTCAATTATTATACTTTATTTGAAAAATTATTTTGTAATTTTTTACAACAAAATGTGGTTAATAAATAAATTGAATACTTAACTTTTATTGCATCTTTTTAACTATTTTGAGCTATTTAAGTATTTAGAATTTTTCAAAACAATAAAATCTACTAGAAAAAGTTGAGTAAAAAGGTGAAAAAGGTTATCTAAGTAAGAATCCTATGTATTGGTTATCTTAAAAATGGCAATTAAATTTTTACATTTAACACTTAATTTACTTTCATTTTGCACAGGTTTTTTAAAATTATTTATTAAATTTTCTAAAATCTTAGAATATATGATGTTAGAAGAAAAATGTGCCATCTAAATGTAGCTAATTTGAATTTAAATACACCTCATGGAAGACACGAAACCTTTTTATATACTTCAAATAAGTATCGAAAAATGCAAGAATCACACTCTTAAAATCCCAATTACTCCCCCCCAAGAAATCGTCACCAAATCACAAAACCCTATTCCAATCCATCATTGTCTTCTCAAAACCAAAAACGCATGAAATCGCTTTCAAGCGAGAATTTTCGAACTTTATTTCACCAAAGAACAATCATTTCGTGACAGGAAGGAAGGATGTGAAAGGAACGTTCTAAAGTTCTTCAACGAAAGAATTCTAAAATCTCTTGTCGAAACTTGATTACTTAAAAGTAAGTCTCCGTACCACTCTGTGTTTACAAGTGTTTCTCTATCCAGAAATAATTAGCGGGGATATTTAATTATTGTTCCCAATTAAAATTAGTCTCCCTGCTGCTAATCAAGAAACGCATCGAGGCTTTGTTGAGAGGTGTTCTAACTGAATAAAGACCGTTATGATTACCCTGTGCCAACGGAACTTCATTAAAATCAATGGAGGTACTAAAAATAGCGCAGTCACAATCATGTGAAACTCGTTTAATTCAGAATTGTAAAAGTTTGCTCAGCTACAGGTGTTTTGACGATTCTCACTGTTTTGTTTTCCAGTCTTGATTTTAATTTGTACCGTACAGATGAGATTTTTTTTAAAAAAATTGAGAAATTATGCAATAAGAGATAACATAATAAAGTTATGTTTTGTTTTTCCTGTAAGCTTTACTCGAAGACTATTAAAAAATCAATGTTAGACATGTAACCAACTTTTATAAAAATTTTCCTTACCACTCTTATATTACTATTTTAAACGGATTCACTAATTTTGTTTGGATTTTAGAAGATGTTTCAAAGAGAAAAGGGTTAGGAAACGGTTATATAATTAAAAAGTAATTGTAATTCAAAGTAATTTTGCATTCAAATACTTCTACTATACTTTAAACTTTATCAAAAATAAACTTTACAACAAATATACTAACAAAGTAAACAAATTAAGAACAAATTACAAATAAGCAACCAAGGAGTCATAGACCCATTCAGGTGGCTAGTAGGAATTGATTTACAATTTATATACAGAAAATAGAAAAATATTTTAAAATAATCTAGGGATCTAGATTCTTTTCTAGACCTTTTCCAAATTGTCCAGCGTTCAATAGATGAAAATACCAGGTACACAACAAAAAGAAGACATGAAAGGAAAACAGGATACAGTTCGGCTGGTTAAATATCATCAAAAGAAAGTTCAAATATTATTTTGAAATCACTTGAGAAAGATTAGTACCCTAATTACACAACTGTCTATTTAGTAGCTTTTCGGCACTGAATATTCAACACCTTGCAGCATATTATCACAACTAAGAACACCAGATGTGGCGTATTAGAACATAATCCCTTCCCTCTGGAAGTGATTTTTAAAGAATATCCATTAACGTGCATCTAAATCAATTACCGTTCTAAGAAATTGGAATGCGTTAGATCAATTAAAACGTAATTATGGGTATTTGTTCGCTGCTTACGGAAAAATGAACAATTATGAATGGTAATGCAATTAGACAGGAAGACGAACTGTGATTGAAACTGCTCCGGAATTGAAACCAAAGAGCTATCAATTAGTGATAATGGGTTCTCCTAGAAAGCCGTTATTTAATTAATGCAAAATCATTCTCTCCAGAGCAAAAATTTATCAGTCTAATTTCTTTTCCAAATAGTAATTATTGCGTTCATAATAGACAGGGAAGTGTAGTATCAGACAATAGATGATTTTTTTACTCTTATGTGACTAGGAAAACTATCAGAACAGTTTGGTAAATCATTATGTATTACTTTTTTTATGTTCAGCGATTTCTCATTTCGATTTCATTCGATATGGTTGTAACGAAAAGCATTCATAAGTGTTTATGAAATTTATTATTTCAAGTATTTTTCAGGAAGAACGTACATTTCTTAAATACACAAACAATTATTTACAGGAGATATTTACGGATATCATATTAGGTTAAAATATCCTGGATTTTTATGTAAGAAGGAACTTTTAAATCAACCTTAAAATGTGTAGCAGTTTTCGTAATTGTCATTCTTGTAAGATATTTGTGCTTCGAAAGTAGTATCGTTATTAATAGATGTAAAGTTTGTATTAATAATATGAGACATCATTTTCAGTTAGCAATAAAAACAAGAGTAATTGTGGCAGTGATTTTCAAAATAAAATTTCATCTTATTTTATTTTTCACAAATATTTATAGGAGATTAATTCAATATTCTACCATTTCTAGTTTCCTTAAAATATATCCAAAATTTTACGTTCTAAAAACTTTATACTCAGTTAGTTTAGAAAAAAATAAATAATTTTACACTAACCCCAAACATATTAGAAAAACTTTCACACTAAATCACAAAATGTTAACCACCGTTTACTCTCCAGCTTTCTTTTCAAATATACCCCTTCCATAAGTGTTTAAAAGAACCTGAGACATACTATACAAAAGTGCACTTTACCCTAAGTATCCCAGCAAGCACCCATCGAAGGAAGCCTCTTTCCCGTTGGCCAACTGCAATGCAAACTAGCACTTGATTGGCTACTCCTGGCAAACGCCGCCATAGGGATTTCTCTTTATTAAATGTCCGTGGAAAGAAAGGCAAATGTGTGTTTCCTTTTAGTCCTGCGGGTACTCCACTAAAAGCGCTCTGCCTACGGGCCAGAATTGACGCAAAGGGGGGGAATGTGCTCATTATACAGGAGGACTGATGGACAGGTCTCAATTTTCGAAACAGAGATTCAATTCCGGTATCGACAGGCTGCTGGGGGCTGGGTAGGAAGTGAAGCGAATTGGATGCAGTTACTTTTTGCGGGAAGGACTGGGTTGGAGATTTTGAAGCTGTTTTTTAAAATGCATATTAAATATCGCTTGATCAGATTATATTTTACGATTTTTATATGCATAACAGAAAACTAAATAAATAAGTAAGTAATAAAATAATAGTACAAAGAGTATTAACACTTTCGCGCAAATACTTGTTATATATGGGGGGGAAAAATTTATGCCAGACTAAGATGCAGGCAGTCACGTAAGATAGAATAAGAAGGGGGTAAATTAAGCTGTCGTTATATAAATTTATCTTAATATTATTATACTTTTTCTCTGTTGATTATAATAATTTATACTTTTATGGTAAACTAATGAAATGTTAAGAAAATAATTATCTTTTTTAAATATTTTACTTTAAATGAAGAAACATATAGGTATCTTCTGAATGTTTATACTATACAATCATTTCGAGTTTTCTAAAGTAAAGTACACTGTTAAAAAAGTTCAACCTTTCACCACAAACTGGGTTAAATTAAGTTGCAACCTATAGTTCGGTAACAGGTTTCCCCAAGTTTTCGGTGCTTTCACTAGCGAAAGCACCGGATTTCACTAGTGATAGCACCAAAAACTTGGTGAAACCTGTTACCGAACTATAGGTTGCATTGCAACTAAATTTAACCCAGTTTGTGGTGAAACAGCCCAACATTTCACCACAAATGGGATAAAGGATGAACTGTTTTTCAGTGTAATAGACTATTCCATATTCACAGTCATTAGCATCGGTGTAGGAGCTAATGAAAGACAAATTTGTTTTTCGCAGACTCTGATAGCTGGAATCCTTCTTTGACCAAGGATTTTACATTAACCCAGTTTTTAAGATACGAAGAAGTTCTGTTCTGATCGCCGTAGCTAAGGAGTTTGAGGGGGAAGTGTGACAGCTTCTGTTGGTCCGGAGACCTGGAAGTCTGGTTTAGTTTATTTAAACCTGATCAGGGGATCAGACAGAACAGAACAGAGGATTTTACATCGACGCTGATGGCTGTGAATATGGCTGTAGTCGCATAAGACAAAAAAAAATTAAATAATGCTATTCATTTTGAACGTTTTACACTTTTTCCACGTGGATGTCCCTTAGAAAATTAAATACAAGTTTTAATAAATATATTTAGGAAAAATAAAAAGTGAACCATTCCATGTGTCTCGTATATCTCTTAAGCATAAAATTATCGTTTCCTTTTGAAGGGTTAAATTTAATAATAATTTCCTTACAAGTATAAAAAAATAGAAACACATAATGCTTTCAAATCGTAAGGGTGTCATAAGAAACGCATTTGTGAAACAACACATTTACCGTGAATCCCAACAAGAATATTTCCATAAAAGTTAGAGAGTTGAAAGACTTATTTGTCAGCAATATCCAAGTGAACGCAAACATGTTTCAAAGATAAAAATACTATGCATGTATAAACGCTGTCCGGAGTTTGGGTTGAATCCCCACACAGACAAAAAATGCACCTTATCTTCATTTCCTTCTCTTTAAAAAGTTCATGTTTTGGCCCTAGTCCAACTGGAGCACCAGCAATAATCAAATTTAGAAAAGCTGTCGACACTTTTGTCAGAGGACAAAAAGAAAACATGAACGAGTTGCTGAGATTTTATCTGTTTCTTAGTAAAAAAAGGGAGCATCATCCTGAAATATATTCTTTTAAACATTTTCCCGTTTATGCATAGTACTGAATATGCCCAAGGTATTGATGTTCTTGTTTGGGCCTCAGTATAAATTGGTTCCGAGTGTTTCTAGGGAAAATAATAAAGCACGTTATTCGTGAATTTGCAAGTGTCTTCAGAGGTTCTACTTTTTGTAGTCGGAATTTATTTATTCATAGGGAAATTTTGTTGAATTATTGAATTTGTGTTTTACGAACGAAATTTCGGAAACCTGTGTTCACTTCATTAAGTAACCATTACAGGTGTAAATTTGAAAAAAATTATATAGCTAATTGATGGTAATAACTGTGGTAATAATAAAAGTGGTGACCATTGATTAGTGGAGGACTAATCAATGGTCACCACTTTTTCAGTTATAGTCGGCTAGACTAGTACTTGCCCTCCTCTCTCTTGCGTTACCATCCTGTACCTTGCTGATGAGTCCTAACAAGGACGAAACCGGTCCACGGTTGGTGGTGACGTTGGAGAGTTGTGAGTTTACACCTATTGCCCGCTTAACCAGCAAATAAATGGTGAAATTCTCCTTTCGATTGAAGTTTAGTTCAATTCAACAGGAACACAGAACTTTTTACGTAAGATATATAGAAATAATATTAAAATATACTTGAGCATATCAAAATTTCAAAAATTCTTATTATCTCTCTACTTTTACTGAATTACTCAGAAATTCCTTCTTAATAAGTTTTTATTCAGCCCTAGCACAACGTACCTTATTAAAATTTCAAGTAAATTCTAAAAGATTAAAAATTTTAAAAATAATTTGATAGGAATCTGTTAGGTTACCTAATGAAAGTAACTTATTTTATGTGAAAAAGATAATCTGTATTGATGAAATATTAATTATTATGTATTAAAGTAAAACCTTGTATTTTTCTTTATAAGCTTGCTTGCACTATTTTGAAAAAATATCAGATATCATGTGTTCTTGGCATTCATTATTAGCGACAAGTTATATATTAATATTTTATAGTTAAACCCATAATTATTTTTACAGACATGTCTGGCATCGAGAATTCATACAGAAAATAATTTTAGTACGATGCTTTTATTATTATTTTCTTTTCAAATTATTTTTTATAAGTAACTCATAAATTTAAGCTTCCCCTCCAAAATAAAACCAAGATTTTTTTTCTACAATTTTTTGAGAAATACAAGGATGTAATTTTCCGAGGTAAAGAGAAAAATAGCAAAATATTTTTAAGTTTGAAAAATATTATTAATGAAAAGAAATGTCTATAACTACATTATAACCCAGGAAAACGGTGCTAAAAAGTGACGTTTTAAAAATTTTCATATAGAAGTTTTTTTTTCGACGGTTTTATATGTTTTCGAGGGCGCTGATTACGAATATGAAGTTTGCTCCCACGTGGGGGGTCGGCTTCATATCGAAAATCGCAAAAAATCGATAATTTTTTGCTCTTTTTTCGATTCTTCGCTTTTATTCGAAAAACTATAAATTTCTCGAAGATAATTTCAATTACAAAGTTGAAGTAAACAAAATTTCCTACAAAATGCACTATTCAACTTTGATTTTCTGAAGAGTGGTTTTGCCGCTAGAGCACGCTGAAAAACATCGATTTTTTTGCCTTTCCACAAAAATGAGGAAAACGCGCGCTTCTACCCTCTACAAAATGAAAACTATTCATGTTATCAACAAAAATTTTATACCACGTGAAAGAACATTTAATTTTCTATAAATAACGTGCTTTACATTATAATTTTTTTTAGAAGGGGGGAGGGAGTGAAGGAAAGATCGATAACAAAACTGTTGAGCCTCGCAGACCAAACAGACTTTTGCGGTTGTTAATCTGCAATTTTCTCTTTATTTCCGGTATATTACCAATTAAATGGGTTGTTTTGGATTCATTGATGAATAACCATGCTCAAAAAAATAAGTTTTTAAATTTATTTATGAAATATTGGGTGTTTTAGGCGGAATTTCAATATTTTTTTAAAATTCATATATTAAATTATTGGAGTGTTTTAATGAACTAATTTATATGTTT
The DNA here is from genome assembly GCA_024610705.1 of Tetragnatha versicolor. Taxonomy (NCBI): domain Eukaryota; kingdom Metazoa; phylum Arthropoda; class Arachnida; order Araneae; family Tetragnathidae; genus Tetragnatha; species Tetragnatha versicolor. The sequence goes on along the minus strand of JANDEH010000001.1, from coordinate 52,664,227 downwards.
TTTGCATCGCTTAATCTGAATTTTAAGTTTATTTTAATTTTAAAAGTCATCTTCGCATCAAAAATTGGAAAACATATTAAAATTTTACTCTTTTGTTAGGTTTTTCATCGATTTTTTAAACAAATATTCATTTTAGGTAAAATACCTTAAAACCAAATTAATGTACGTAAAATTTCCTATAAGATGCACTGGTTTATTTTTATTTTGCGTGGAGCGGTGTACGTTTCATAGCGTTTTGAAGAAAAGCAATTTTCATGTTTTTGTGTTAAGTCAGGAAACAGCTGTAATTCAGCGCGCTCTAGCGTAAATACCTCTCATTATAAAATTAAAGTTAAATAGGGCATTTTGTAGGAAATTAAATGTACTTTCATTTGGCATAAACTATTTGTCGGTAACTTGAATTAATTTAGAGCTGTAGTGGGAGAAATCGAGTTTTCCTCACTTTTTAGTAGAAAAATATGAAAATTGCTTTTCTTCAAAACGCTATAAAACGTACATAGTTCCTTGCCAAAGAAAAATGAACCAGTGCATCTTATAGGAAATTTTACGTACATTAATTTGGTGTCATGCTAATTTTTCTAAAAGGAATATTATTTTAGGAAATCGATGAAAAAACGAACAAAAGAGCAAAAATTTAATATTTTTTCCAATTTTTGATGCGAAGATGACTTTTAAAAGTAAAATAAACTTGAAATTCGGATTAAGCGATGCAAAAAACATATAAATTCGTTCATTAAAACACTCCAATAATTTAATATATGAATTTAAAAAATTTATTGAAATTCCGCCTAGAACACCCAATATTTCATAAATAAATTTAAAAACTTATTTTTTTGAGCATGGTTATTTATCAATGAATTCAAAACAACCCAATTAATTGGTAATATACCGGAAATAAAGAGAAAATTGCAGATTAACAACCGCAAAAGTCTGTTTGGTCTGCGAGGCTCAACAGTTTTGTTATCGATCTTTCCTTCACTCCCTCCCCCCTTCTAAAAAAAATTATAATGTAAAGCACGTTATTTATAGAAAATTAAATGCTCTTTCACGTGGTATAAAATTTTTGTTGATAACGTGAATAGTTTTCATTTTGTAGAGGGTAGAAGCGCGCGTTTTCCTCATTTTTGTGGAAAGGCAAAAAAATCGATGTTTTTCAGCGCGCTCTAGCGGCAAAACCACTTTTCAGAAAATCAAAGTTGAATAGTGCATTTTGTAGGAAATTTTGTTTACTTCAACTTTGTAATTGAAATTATCTTCGAGAAATTTATAGTTTTTCAAATAAAAGCGGAGAATCAAAAAAAGAGCAAAAAATTATCGATTTTTTGCGATTTTCGATATGAAGCCGACCCCCCACGTGGGAGCAAACTTCATATTCGTAATCAGCGCCCCCGAAAACATACAAAACCGTCGAAAAAAAAACTTCTATATGATTTTTTTTTTTAACTACCGTTTTCCTGTACTATTAGGTCCTACTAGTTAATTACATTATTCATTTTTAACCGTTTAAATAAATGACATCATACTTTACTACAGACAAAGCCTTAATTTAAACATACGCAACCACACACTGCCGTTGCTTATTTAATACCCTCATGATATTCCCTAGTACTCCCTCCCCATAATAGCCGTAAGGCAAGCATCTAAGACTGCCGTAATGCGATTAATTCTTTCCCAACACTTAATACTAATTCAAGCATGGCAGCAAAAAACTTCATTAGTACGAATATTTCAGAGAAAGAGGATAGAAACAAGAAACTCGCGGGAGGGTCTTGCATTCATCGGCTAATTTTTGGAAATGCAATTAGCCCACCAATTATGGTTCGCAGTGGAGGTAGCTTTGATTCTGCATCTCCTTGTTTGACCATGTGGGACCAGAGTATTCGTCCAAGTTAATTCCGGGAAGATAAGGCCTTGTTGCAAATTCTGACACTGATAACTGCAACCGTAATGGAATTATCTTAGCATGTTGCTTTTTAAAAAATTTTTTGTTTGTATGGGTACAGGGGAATTTTTTATGGTATTTTTTACATTGAGTGTGATAGAATGAAATGAGATACTTCAGGGGCTTGCACGAGGGTTGTTTTTTTTTCAACTTCCGTTTTTATCCTGAAAAAAAAAAAGAGTTGGAATTTCGAAATAATTTTGTTACTGGTTGATAGGCACCTCCTTGAAGATCAATTCGCATCTTTACTGCAAAAGATCGGAATTTTTCTATTAGTTGTTGAGCTTACAAGCGCGCTCCTAGAACTTTTTTCCCGCCAACCCATAGAGAAATCCTTTTTCGACATTTCCCCCTTTTTGATAGGCTAAAATTTAAAAAAATATATTTAAAATAAGGTTATTACTGAATGTCAAAAACATCTTTAGTTACTTTTCATCGTGATCATTTTGAAATGAGCCATTTATCGTACTTTTTCACGAGTTTTCCGATCCCTCTTTACGAAAAGTTTGACGTTTTGTTGAGGTCCGCGTTGGTACGAGCAGCCGTTGTTCCTCTCGGCGCACACTTTGTCTGAGAATCTATCGATGTTACCTTGTTTATTAAGGATGAAGCTCAAGAATCACCAATATTTGGAACTTGGTAGATGCAAAATATATGGTTCTAAGCATGCACAATTGCATACTGCAAAAATCGCGGGAGGGTCTTGCAGTGCACAATTGCAGTATGCACTATTGCATACTGCCCGCCCGTTATTTTTTGTTAATGCTAACTGGGAAGGCGGGAAATAAGTTCGAGGAGCACTCTTGTAAACTCGATAACTGGTAGAAAAATGTCCGATTTTTTCCAGTAAGATGCAAATTATAATCTTCAAGAATGCCCCTATCTACCAGTAGCATTTTTTTTAAAAATGGGTACTATTTTTTTCAGGAGCTAAACGGCAGTTGTAAAAAAACAACCCTCGTATATCCAGTTTTTACAGAGCATACTTTATTAGACCCTAAAAGCAATTTTAAATTTCTTTATAAAACCTCTTATATGGGAATCTGATATGAATTTTTGTAAAATGTTGTTTTTTGGTGTGTGACCCTCAGTAAAAAATAGTTTATTTCAAATCTCTAAATCATCTATGTTGAGTAACATATAGAATTCACTTAATTTCTTAAGATTTTTGAGAATCTGTTAAGTGGAAATAAGGCTTTTCTACTTTATTATTTTCTTGCTGTTAAAAGAATATAATTTTATATTTAGCAGCATTAATTTAACTTAAGAATAAAATGGCAAATCATAATGAAAAAAAACTTAATATGTAGTTTATATAAGTTAGTAATTTTATTTAGAAAATATTTAGATGAAAACTAAAATATAATTACTTAGGAATCTTTACGAATCTAAATCAAGCTTAATTCTTGTTAGACTGGATGAACAGTTAAAATGAAAGAGGGCACTTTTTAACTCAATGAGTAAAGTTAAAATAATAACAAAAAGAGAATACTTCTTTATAGCTTGAGGTAAGGTAAGTTAAAGACATAAAATTATCTGATTATAATGTTCAAAGTTGAAAAAAATGAACAAGTCATTTTAAAAGCTACTTAAGCCAACTAAGAAATTCACGTACACTGTCATTTAATCGATCTAACCATTCAATTTTTAGTTAATTAATATAAAAACACTTCAGCATGATTTACATTGACAAAAACATGGTATTGCTATCCAGGGCTCGATTTCTAAAGAAATAGGTACCGGAACGGTAAAATTATTGGTATCAAAACTGAAAAAGCAAATACTTTTTAATACCAAAAATTAAGCATTTATTTTCAAATTTAAATTTATAAAATAAATTCAAATGTGTTGTACTCGATTAGGAAGAGTGTTCTAACTTAATTATTAATTGTATAACATGATGAACTCTTTATACACCTTTTTTTACAGTGGGTTATACTTTTTTCAAACAGGGTGTCTCTTGTAGGAGGCGAGACGGTTTATCATCAATGAACCATTAGTGTTGTATATATTTTGACAATTTAAAGAATACAATGCGTAGTTTAAGTCCTTAAATGGTAAAATTTAAGATGTCGCAAATTTGCCCAGCGATCTAGCAAATCTGATTCAAGTAAAAAAGAATCAACACCAGGAGTGGATTGTGGGTAGTTCAAATGGGGGTTTAAAATCATGTTTTAAAAGAACAATTAAGTAAAAACCTTACAATTAAATCACAAATATTGTTATTTGCGAAAAAGATAAAAATGCATTAAAAATATGTTTTGAAATATTATCTGGATTTTTTATATTTTTTGGCAGGATTCTTACTGTTATGAACTTAATCTGAAAACAAATATGATAAGTTGAGTTCTAAGTACAAAAAGGGGGTCTGGGAGATCTCCCCCCGAAAAATGTTGGAAATCTGACAGTAAAAACATGGTTTTAATTCATTTAGGATTTTTTCGGTATAAAGAAAGTTATTATCTGCTGGCCTGATGAATGGGTCTCGCGGGCCGTATTAGGAGACCCTTGAAATAGAATATAATTTTTTTTCCAAAAAAGAGGTACCGGAACGGCGTTCCGGACCGTTCCGGCTGAAATCGAGCCCTGTTGCTATCAATAGCAAAGTGCATTCCCTATATCTTTCATTCTTCAAGAACAAATAATACTTTCTTCCATTTCCATTTTCCACCCTCTACGCCCCGCCCCCCTCCACTTCCATACATATAAATGCCTCATCAACACACCCCATCCATTTCTCACTCAAAACAACGCTTCCTCTGGTTCCACAAAAATCTTTCAAGGGAGAACTCACTCTTCCAAGACACAACTTCTTCAGCTTCCATTTAGATGAACTCCCCTGAAACCCACCCCTGTACTAAATCAAGAGAAGATAGACTTTCATTTCTTTGTGTCGTGCCCACCGCATCGCTGAAAGTAATGCGTGTTACGCTGTATTGTCATGCGCTCCTTGTTGCTGCCGAGTTTCATATTTTGGGTGTCAGGGGATCAATTCTTTTCTGGGAAGACAGACGCTTTTCTGTGATGTTTCTTTCTCTGTCAGGAGGAGGAGGTGTGAGAAGGGTCTCTAGAGAGGGGGGGGTCAGACCCTTGAGGTAAGTGTAATTTTCGTGATTGAATTTATAGATGAGAAAATATTACTGGTACTCTCTCTGGTGCACTTTCATTGAGTGTAATTCTTTTTTGTAGGATTAAAAGGAGTTCAAATTTTCTGAGGAAATGTGTAGCATTTTAAATCTGTAATTACATGGAATTCATTAAGGTATTTTCTGAAATGTAGGTGAGTTACAGTTATCTCCGTTCTCAGAACTCATGAGTTAACCTGAAGTAAAGTTGATCGACTTATAATCTGAAATCCTGTTGAAGTATGTCAGGTAGATCTACATAATTGGGACTTAAATTAGATTCACTTTTTCTACTTTCATTGTTTTTTTATCACCCCTAGTGCATAAGCACAAATACATGGACACAAGAAAAAAGCAGAAGTACAACAAATTAAAAATACTTTCATTAATTGTACTTTTATTGTATAATTATTTCAATCACCATTCATACATTTTTATAATTTTTTATATAAATGGTAATTTATGTCAAATAGAAATGTAATTTTAGACAAGAAATACAAAATTAAATCTCCAGTTTGAAAAAGGGAATAAGTCCAAAAAATGACAAATTGACTTTTTGTGCCCAAAACAATCTCCAAGCTTTGCTCTACATTAGGGTGGGCCGAAAAAACCTGTCGAAGTTTTAATAGTTAGTCTAGTTTTTGTTTTTGTTGATGTTTGTTTTTCTAGATTTGATGTTTTCGTAACGTAATAGTTTGCAACGTCTTCTAATAGAGCCTAAAAACATTGTGTTTAATTTGGTTTAGATCAGTTAATACAATCTGATCGCGCATAAGCCCCAAAATTTGCCAAAATATTGAAAATTTCACACTTTTGCAAGTTTTTTTTATATCTTTAATATATTTTTTAACGTAATAGTTACACTATTTTTATTTGAAACATAATATTTTTGAATGTTAAACATCTATTTGGTGGCTTAAGGTACTTTAAAGCTGGATTTGCTGATGAAGTTCGGCATGTATGATCTAGAGAGCAGAGTGGTTCTTATAAATCCTTCTCGTGATTCAGCTCCGCAAACTTTTCCTGAGGCTTCGGTGACGATTAGAAGACGTTGCAAACTATTAAGTTACGAAAACATCAAATTAAAAAAAATAAACGCAAAAATCAAGTTTTTTCATATTTAGTTAAGTTTGCATGCATTTCTCCTGAAAATTTCTAAGAATTATGTTTATATCTAATTGTTTTTACTTTTAACAAGTCAAATGAAAGTAAATTAAAAACTTAAGAACATAAAAAAATTGGATATAAACACATTTCTAAGGATTATTCAGGTAAAATTCATGCAAATTGAATTAACTTAAAGTTGGGAACTAGCACTGTAAGATTTCGAACCGAATCTGTTAATTGTCTTATTTTCTAAAATTTATGTCACATTTTTTACATGTTTTAAGTCATATGAACACCCTCAAGTGATTTGATAAATTTTGCAGGGAATGTTTAGGGATTTGACTAAATTACGGTTATTTTTATTTTTTTATACACGATTAAATTTTATTTTCAACTTGAAATTGGGAAGTTATGTTTATTTTAAGAGTTAAAAGGCTATTAATATTTTTTCAAAAAAAAAAATTAAAAAAAATTTTTTTATTAAATTTTTTTCACTTTTTTCAAATTAAAAAAAACTTTTTGAAAATGATGATCATGATGCTCACCAAATCTCAAAGACAAAAAATTTACGAACAAAATGGGACTGATTTCAAGTTTTTAAGTTGTAAAGTTCTAGAGTTATTAGCTGTCTAAAAATGCAGGAAAAACAACTTTACAAAATTTGTATGAACATTAAAAAAATTATATCTAACGAAAAAAAAGTGATAGAAGAATGGAATCTGAACGATTATGTCTATAAATATATTAGTTTCACATAAAAAAATCATGAACAATATTTGATAGTTTAATCTTTGATTTTTTAAAAAAAATAATCGCAAAAATAAAGTTTTTTCAAATTTTTTCAAAGGGGCCTTTGCGCGATCGGAAGATATTAACCGATTTTGAAAATTTTTTTTCCTTTTCTTTGTCTATATAATTCGCAACTTTTCCGCGCTATTAAAATTTCGAAAAAAAAAATAAAAGGTTTTTTCGGCCCACCCTACTCTACATATCGTCGCTTTGGTGGAAAACTGTTGTTACTCAAAAAAATCGAAAAATGAGATATTGTGTCATTTTGTGTAAAAAATGCCCATTCTTTTAGAGAACAATGTGTTATTTTTATAGTTTCATCAAATTCCGCCGCATTGGCGCGAAACGCCCCTGTAGTTTTGCAGAAAAGTGAAGCATCTTGCCAGTCTCACGGTTGTATTTCAAAACTTGAAATAAAATAATTTTCTTTTTAAAGAATATTTTAAAGAACATCGTTGTATTTTAAAATGCGACAGTTTACCTTAAAAAATACTTGTTTCACATTAGCGTAATCTTGGGGAAGCATAGTTGTATTTCAAGTTAAAGCAGTTTCCCTTAAAAATACCAACAATAGTAGAGTGCGCATATTATCCATACATCGCTATATTTTTAGTTGAAGCAGTCTTTCTCAAAATTTCTCAATTTTTTAATAAAAATTTTTAGAAAAAAGTGTCGAAACTCAAAGTACCTTCACTAATTTCGGATTATCCAAAAATTTTGAAATTATACAAGAATCAGACCTGGGTCTTGGAAAAATGTAAAGAAACAGCATTTGTTTTATGCAAACTGTTTTGCAATAGTCTACATAGCTTCGAGTATATCTGCGGTGGAAGTTTGTGAAAAGTTAAGAATCGCTCGCCTGAAAAATTTGATTTTTATAGTTACAACAGTTTTCCACCAAAGCGACGATATGAGTGGAAAGAGACGAAAAATAACTAAATCTTAACTTGAAATTTCACTTCAATTTTTAAAAACGGAATAAGTCTATAACTTTTTTCAACTGTAAAATAATTTTGAATGTACTTATATTGGTTTTGATGATTGCCCTTTTTAAAATAAGGTCGTGAACTTCTAGTAAAAATTTGGGTGTTATACAACAAAAATCACATTATTTATAAAGTTTTTTCGATTTTCCAAAACTTGGTTTTTGTACTTATTTTCTTTTTCAAACTGACGATCCAATTACTCTAAAATTGTCATAATCTTAAACAATTTTAAAACTGGGTAGCTATTTTTGATATAAAAAACATCACTTTTAAATAAAAACTAATATTTTACAGTATGAATTAAAATCATTACATATTTTTCCATGCTCAAAATATATAGCAGGGTTTAGTTTGTTTTCTTAAACAAACACACATATAAAATTATTTAAATAACTTTTACATACTATAAAAGCTTTAACTTTGCTCAAACCACTAAGTTTGTTCGAGAAAACAAATTCATTTTAATCAAACATACAATAACTTATAACAAAATTCTCCGAAAACTTTCCCAAGAGCTCAACACAATTACACAAAAGTTGAAACACGAACGCCAAATTGCATCAAACCCAAACACACCCTACCCGTCCAAACAAACTGAAATCTTTAATTACTTCGTTACCGATTACATCATTGAAACAATTACTTGTTCATTCCTCAAACCTTCTCGCGCGCGATCCCGGAAAAATCCTTCCCACAGCCCCATCCCCGAGATGGATAGATTTCTTCATTAGGGGAACACGATCCCCGGGAATTTCTCCCGAAATTAATCCCGACAAATCAGGATCCTTGCCCAGTGGCAGACTCCACTCTAATTTCGAAGGGGCTTCCTCCAGACAAATCTCCAAGAAAGACCATTATTTTGGAAAAGTGATTAGAGAGTCTTCTTTCCCGGGACTTCGATAATTGTTTCCTAGGGTAGAAAAATATTTCAATCTCGTGGCCCCTAGGCTCTCTAATGGCGTATAAATCTACGCCGATTCGGTGACGAAACTGATGTTCCCTAATGAATGGGGTTCTCTGAAATATTTACGGTGGGTTTTCTTTGATGTTGATTTTTTCCCTTTTCTTACAGTTTTGTTGGTTGTGCGGTTTTAATATATGCTTTTTTGGAGATATGCTGGTGTATTAAGGTTTATTTGGGATATTTTCGGTTTATATAATGAAGGGATTTTTCGTCATTTTTTTTAATTACGAAGAAATCCTAGTTCTAATTACGCCATGGGGAACTTTTTCCTTAAATAAATTTGTTATTATTCAATTGATTGTGTGAAGTACTTCTAATAACAAAATAAATTTAAATTCAATATAAGTATATTTGGTATCTTAATTAAGTTTACCAAAGGTGTATTTGGCCACAAAAGTTGATGGTATTGAAAAATTTGAATGCTTATTTGCTCATTAACTGTGTGCTTGTAGGTCATTAGGTCTAAAGTTCATGAAAACGCAGCTATTGAATTCTTAAAATGGTGATCGGTTGTCAAACTGTGTTTATCAATTTTTCTTATGCCTAGTAATTTATGAAATATATTTTCAAAAACATTCTCGAGACTATAAAAATAATAATACATAATGCAAATAATTTACTTGTAAAAATTCTTGAAAGTTAAATTTTTAACTTCAAAAATATTGATCAAAACAAAGGTTTACGAAAAACAACGGGGAAAAATTTTAATTTGATTCCTGAAAGACGGATTAAATAAAAATGCACCATATTTACTCAGTAAGATATTTTCTTGAATACTTGTCCCGCACTGAAGTTTTAGTTGGCAACAAATATTGCAATTCTACAAGCTTCACTCTATTTTTATAAAAAGAATAACTTGAACTAGAGTAAATAAAATTTCAAAACAGTGATAGACACTATACGCGTAAATTCAGTTACATTTTTTAAGTACGAATATTTAAACTTTCTCTGTTGATAGTTTTCAAACCCTTAAGTCAAGAATAAAAAGGTGATAAGCAAAGATCCCTAACACGTAAACTGCGGACGAGACACATTTTGTCAACTGATTAAAAGGAATTTTTTAAGTCCTCTTCCTAATACCCTGGCTATCAGGAACAAGGTTCTAGAGGCAACTAATAATCCAGATATTGCCTTTTATATTGTTCCTACATAAGCCCTTACTCCGTGTCCTTTTTTTATGTTGTCTCCCTTTATTTCTTCCCGGACAGGTCCTGTGCTGACAAGTCATCTAAGAGCAATTTTTTGGCTTTCGATTTTGCAGACATTATAGACTAAGTCTCCTTCACTCATTTCCTGGCTGTGTGGCAGTTGGACTTTTTTAACCTCCATGGGTTTTTTCCCTTCCATAAGGAGATTAAATTCTATGTGATCCCTATCTTGTAACAAAGTTTAAGGAACGAATGAGACTTCGTTCCTTAAAAAATAAGGTTTTTTCGTATCTAGATCTTAATTGCATGTCTAGGGTGATTATTTAATTAAAAGTTATCGTGTTTTTTGCATTTTATCGGTCTTAATTTTCGATCCATGTAATAAGTTCTCTCATTAAGTTCAAAAATTTTATTTTTGATTCAAAACGCGTAAGAGTGCTGGGATGTTTTTTTAAATAAAAATTTCCTATAATGTCAAGAAATTTCTTTTTAATACACTTAAAACTTTGGTCTTATTTATAATATAAGGCAGGATGGTAATGTTTTCATATGCAAAATAAGTTTTTAACCTTATAACTTTTAAAAAGACTGAATAATTTACAAATAAATTTTTTCCAAAACACTTTTCACTTACACACGAATTCAAAGGAAATTTAGTTACATCATAATATTGGTAAAAATACCTTTGACAAATATTACTTAAGGGGTCATCCATAAATTACGTGAGGCGTTTTTTCCAAAATCTGGATCCCCCCTCCCCCCCACGTGAGATTTAGTGAGATTTTGCTGGACCCCCCTCCCCCCACGTGAGATTTACCTACAACTTTTTAAAAATAATTTGCAGTATCTTATCCTTTCTCATACATAAGAAAAAAGAAAATCGTATAATTTTTAACTTAAAAAGTTGACGTGAGATTTTAATCAACCCCCCCCTCCCCCCTTGGTGAGGTTTGGTGAGATTTTTCCAAACCCCTCCCCCCTTTTTGACCTCACGTAATTTATGGATGCCCCCTAAATCCCCAAATCGAATAAGGGTATTTATTGTAAATTTAATCTTCTATCTATATATATATATATGTTAAGCTCAAACCCCGAAATCGCTCACTGAGCGAAAAAAACGACCACTTCGCGGAGTGGCATTTGCAAAACGGCCACAACCCGAAATTCGGGTTGTGGTATTTTCAAAAACGCTCACATCGCGGAGTGGCATTTGCAAATTGCCACAGCCCGAAATTTGGGTTGTGGTATTTTCAAAATGTGGTATATAATTATTATATTTGTTTTTATAATTAATAAATTAATTAATATTACTTCGATTTTGACAATAATTGTTGACGTATTACCAGTTGACCCTTGTTTAAAAATTATTCCCTCAATTTTTATGCAAGCAATCAATCAATTATAGCGCTGTCCTTTAAAAGACCCACTTTAAAATGTACCCTAAAAACCCCATCGAGATATTTTAAATAAATAATTGAAATAATTTTAAATTCTTATGTGCCCTGTCTTTCTATCTATACTATTAAGAGTGTCAGGGAACGTAAAAACAAGTCAAAGAACCGTTTATTTACTTATTTTCTTTTGAATAAATAGAAAGTGTCGATTTTTGGCTAAAAATATTATTTCGTTATGCAGATTTTGATGCATTTAATATTATTCATGATATACAACTAATTATGCAAATAGAATAGTTGTTTCAATAATTCTTGATTTTTTTGTAAGTATTTTGATAAAAACACAATGATACCAAAAACAGCTATTTTCCCATGAAAATATAAATGGGTTTTGAAAGTTAAAAGTTGGGGGTTTAAAATAAAATATCAGTGCCAATTAACGTTTTTAAGCTTTTTTATAAAAATTGTATGAAGTATTTGTATTTAATAGGTCGTTTTCATCAAAATACAACAGTAAAAACGCTTATCACAGTTTTAATTTGAGAAATAATTTGTAATAAACTTGGCTTTAATTACCTTAACTATTCTCTATTCAATAAAAATAAACCTCATCAACCTCAACCATATCAAAAATCATATTTTCTCTTAATTTTTTGAGCATTTTCAGGAGTGGGTTTCTTTTTTAGGAAAATTGGGGATTTTTTTTGGATTCTTACTTAATTGTCTGCCAATTCGTAACGAAGAGTTGGAATTAAAAACACTAACCACTAAAATGTATTGGAGGATGAGTCGTTACAATACTATTTTGTTCGATTTAATTATCATATTTTATAAGCTTTTAACGAAGGAAAAATAGAAAAATGTTTTTTTAAAGGATAGCACCATATACTTTTTTGACTTACATTTTAAAAAAGACTTATTTGTAAAATAAATGAAAAAACGATGAAAACATGTCACAAAATTGAGAGTTTCATTAAGTTTACATTTTTTAAACAATGTAACTATAATAAAAATTTTTTAAAATTAATTAAATAGAAATTAAACCGAATATTTCAAAGACAATTCCAAATTTAAAACGGAAAATTTCCAAAAAAAACTTTAATAAATCTAAATTAAGTACATAAGTCTTAAGAGAACATATTAAATTGAATATTATTGAATAAATTAAAAATTGATATTAAATTGAATATCAATTAAATAATAATCAATTCAATAATTAAATTTAATAATTAAAAATTTCATTTTTAATTAATTTCGGCAAAAATTTTTGGAGAATCTGTCGGTCATCAGCGTTTTTCATGGGCCTGGTATTATAAAACCCTAAACCAGCCAAAGCAAGTCTGTGGAATGTTTCATTTGGCCAAACGTCCGACATTAGCGCATCCCATCTTTACAGAAGTCTATTTCGGGTTGTGGCACTATTGAAAAACGGCCACATCGCGTTCTGGCATTTTGAAAATACCACATCGCGGAGTGAGCGTTTGTGAAAATACCACGACCCGAATTTCGGGTTGTGGCCGTTTTACAAATGCCACTCCGCGAGGTGGTCGTTTTTTTCGCTCAATGAGCGATTTCGGGGTTTGAGCCTAACATATATATAAAAATGTATGTATGTATGTCCTTTATAGTTTTAAAGTTTTCCCACCTACATTAACTATTAAACTATACCACGTTGATCTACTCGCTCCAGGGAAGGTTTCTGAATAAAAATAATTTAAAATCGAAGCGTTCCAATAACTTTTTGGTCAATTTTATGCTTAAAAACCCATATTTCATGCCTAACCTCATGGATACCCCCATTGTTGTAAATATCATAAGAGAAGATGTAACTTTAATTGTTGTAGGCATATTATCGATTGTTGTAGATCGAAATCTATTGTTGTAGTTTAAAATCCATTGTTGTAGCAGAAACATAAAAATGGATCCTTTATATAAACTATTTCCCCATTTGGACTGGCGAAGCCCATCTGTAACACACCAGAATTTTTTTTAAATGGACTGGCGAAGCCCATCTGTAACCCACCAGGTGATATTTATTAAAAACTGAAACCCGGGCGAAGCCCGGGTCTAGCGCGTCAGCGCTAATCTATATATATAAAAATCAATGTCTGTCTGTCTGTCTGTATGTTTGTATGTATGTATGTATGTATGTCCTTTATAGTTTTAAACTTTTCGAACCTACATTAACTATTAAAGTATACCACGTTGATCTACTCGCTCCAAGGAAGGTTTCTGAAGAAGAATAATTTAAAATCGATGCATCCTAATAACTTTTTTGGTCAATTTTATGCTCAAAAACCCATATTTCGTGCCTAACTTCATGGAAAACACCCATTGTTGTAAATATCATAAGAGATGATGTAACTTTAATTGTTGTAGGCGTATTCTCGATTGTTGCAGTTTAAAATCCATTGTTGTAACATAAACATAAAAGTGATTCCTTTATTTAACTATTTCCACATTTGGACTGGCGAAGCCCATCTCTAACACACCAGAAGAATTTTTTTAAATGGACTGGCGAAGCCCATCTGTAACACACCAGAATAATCTTCTTTAAAAATGGACTGGCGAAGCCCATCTGTAACGCACCAGATGATATTTATAAAAAATAAATAAAACCCGGGCGAAGCCCGGGTCTAGCGCGTCAGCGCTACTGCGCCCGGGCAAAGCCGGGTCTAGCGCTTTAGCGCTAGTCTATATATAAAAATCAATGTCTGTCTGTATGTATGTATGTCCTTTACAGTTTTAAACTTTTAGAACCTACATTAACTATTAAACTATACCACGTTGATCTACTCGCTCCAAGGAAGGTTTCTGAATAAAAAAAATTAAAATCGAAGCATCTTAATAACTTTTTTGGTCAATTTTATGCTTAAAAACCAATATTTCATACCTAACTTCAGGGCAAAACCACATTGTTGTAAATATAAAAAGAGAAGTTGTAACTTTAATTGTTGTAGACAATATTCTCGATTGTTGCAGATTGAAATCGATTGTTGTAGTTTAAAATCCATTGTTGTAGCATACACAAAAAAGTGGCTCCTTTATTTAACTATTTCTACATTTGGACTGGCGAAGCCCATCTGTAACGCACCAGATGATATTTATTAAAATAAATAAAACCCTGCCGAAGCTCGGGTCTAGCGCGTCAGCGCTAGTATGGAATAAAAATGTTAACATTTCTCAAGTTTCATCTTTTCAAAGATTTGTTACACTGATTACTTACTTTTTACTCTACAATTACTTATTGAATAAAAGTTTTAAAAAAATTAGATATTTTGGAGCTATTTACACCAGTTTTCTTCCAAAATAAGTTCAATTAAAAAGTATTTAAAATTAACTACAAAATTAGAAAATTACTGTTTTAAAAACTTGAAATGAAAATATAATTAAATCCCAAACCTCAATTCATTTAAATGAAACCGAGGCTAGAAGGAAATTACTATTTAATTAAAATTAATATTTTCATACGGAAGGACCACATTTCCATTTTATGTATTTTTAAAGAAAATTACACTGACTATAGTTAAAAGTTTCTGAGTTTTCATTAAAAGAGACGAATGAAATAACCAAATAAAAAAACCTTCGGAGCGATCCATTCAATAAATGAAGAAGGTAAGATTAATGATTTGTTCTTCTCAAGAAGACTTATTTTTCACGTGGTTACACTCAGATTAATCTAGCCACTTAAATATTATTGGATGGCCTCCAACGTTATCAACAGGTTGCAAATTTTTAACAAAATTAAGTAACGTGGTAATTAGAGAATTATATTTCACAGAATTATTTGAACACTTAAGGTTTTAATGACATGGCTTGAATTTATTTAACTTGGATTAAAGAAGTAAAGTACCTTTATGCATAACAAACCACATACAAGTTTAATTAAAATTATTGTACTAGTTCATTTGAATTCATTGAACACTTCTTCATCGGTGCAAATAATGTTTTGAACACTTTGATGCATGATCATAATTTAAAATATTAAAGAATGCACTTTTAAAACTTATTAAACAGATGAATGCACAAAAGATGTTTCGTAAATTTATATATTAAGGTGCCTGCCTACCTAAAAATGCCGTTTTGGAACAAAAATTCAAGAAAAATGTTATTATCTTATTTAAAAAAACACAGCTTTCCAAATCAGTTTAAATTGTGTCTTTATCTTTCCTAGAACCAAAGTTACAGAAATTTTACTTGAAACTAAAAAGGCATTTTATTAAGGAAAAGGTAAAGAAATTCGCGTTTTTCTCAGAATCACATTTTTGCTATTTTCCTTCTCCGCAAAACTACATAACTCAAAGTATTATAAGTGAATTTCTATGAAACTTGGGCACAATACTTGACATAATAGTGGGATTTCTAACTTCACAAAAATGGGTTTCGCGTGCTTTTTCGTGATTATGCTTAGTGAAAATAGCCATTTTTTCCCTTAGAATCTGTAGTTTACGAATCGCGATGGTGGACACTTCGGGTCTGGGCCAGGGGATGGTGAGAGGCGCAGAAGTGGAAAATCGACGACTTTCAATTTCGTGTTGTTTAGAGTCAAAATGGTTCCTTTTACTTTATTAATTTGCTCAAATGCTCCATAATACGAGAGAGGCGAGAGAGGACTAACGGGACATAGAGTTTGGAAAGGATCAGTTCACTCCAGTAGAAGGGGTGGAAGGATAAAGTGGAACGTAAAAATTTGTAAGCCTATTTTCTCTGAGGCGCAGGCTTATAGTCGTCCATTGACATAATGAAAGGTGCCATTCTTTTCCTTTTTTTCAGGCGAGAAAGAATTGCGATAGTAAAAATCTGGCAAAGCTCACTAGGGGTAGGGAGAGGGGCAGGAAAAAATTACGAAAATCAGCAATATCTCCTGAAAAATAATTTCTTTTCTGCACCAACTGCGGTTGAATGTTTTGTAAATTGACACCAAAAATGGGTAAAATGCATTAAACCGATTTTCGAACGATTCTTCTACTTAAAATAGGGCCTGAAAGGTGTAGAAAAAATAAGGGGAAATTCTCAACTTTTAAGTCTTTTAAAAACTTATTTATCCTCGTGAAGAAGCACTAATTTCAGGCTAATTTTTCCTTTTATACACTTAAGAATACGAAATACCATTGTAGATATCTGGGACCTGCGATTAAGGAAGGGGACAAGGGCAGAAAAAATATTCCTGTTTTTATACTCTTCGTGGGAGTAAAATTCAAAATTTTCTACTTTTAATAGAGTCATAAGTGGTGCAAATAAAGACGATAGATACCTGACATGTCTAACAGCCCGTTAGAAAAGAGTTCCTCCCATTGGAAGGTGAAATGGAAGGGTTAAGCGGAACATAAGGAATTATATGGGATGTTTTGAAAAAAATTGTGTCTATTTTAGTGAAATAATGTAGAAATCTATTTGAGCAGGTTCTATGTAATCTGTAGAACTGGAAATGGAAGTAACTTTCATTCTCGACCGAGGATAATAATTGGGGCAGAAAAAAAGTTAAAATTATACTTTACTGAGAAAAAGAGTAATTATCCTGTTTAAAAGGTTTTATGGACTGAAATTTTTGATTGGGGTCACTCAAGGTGGTCTATCCTGAGAAGCATAAACTCATCTTTGGGGGTTGAATGGATGAAATGGAATATACTAATTCGATTTTTTGCCTAATGGCGTGAAATTTTCGGAAGAGAGTGATAATAAACAAATTGATTCCTCTTTCCAACTCTCTCGAATGGGTTACCCGACAATGAAATTTGCGAATCAAGACAAGGGTTCGTGGTCGGCGCAGAAAAATTTTATACATTAAATTTTAGTTTGTATAATTGTGTCTAAATAAGATAAAATATCCCTAAAATAAGAAAATTCATAGCAGATATGAAGGAGACCCATGATAAAACTGTTTTTTGGAGGGTAAGAGGATAAAATAGAATATTAGGGAGTATTACATTTTACTATTTTACTAAAAAGGGAGTATTTCTCACAAAAATTGCATTAAAAGGATTCGATTTTCCAATTTTACTCCATGGAATGTGATACGTTAAAGATAAATCTGTAGTATTAGGCAGGGGAAGGTTAGTTGGGCAAAAAACCCTGTAATTATTACAAATTTAAGACATTTAATTATTTCACAAAAAATTAGAATATTAAAAAGTTTTTTGTCTTTATTTTGTAATAATTACAGGTTTTTTTTGCCCAACTAACCTTCCTCTGCCTAATACTACAGATTTATCTTATACGTATCATATTCCATGGAGTAAAATTGGAAAATCGAATCCTATTAATGCAATTTTTGCGAGAAATACTCACTTTTTAGTAAAATAGTAAAATGTAATACCACCTAATATTCTATTTTATCCTCTTACCCTCCTAGAAACAGTTTTAATATGGGTCTCCTTCATGTCTGCTATGAATTTTCTTATTTTAGGGATATTTTATCTTATTTAGACACAATTATACAAACTAAAATTTAATGTATAAATTTTTTCTGCGCCAACCACGGACCCTTGTCTTGATTCCAAAATTTCATTGTCGGGTAACACATTCGAGAGAGTTGAGAAGATAAATTGATTTGTTTATTATCACTCTCTTTCAAGCAATTTCAAGCCATTTGTCAAAAAATCGAATTTGTATTCCATTTCATCCATTCAACCCCCAAAGATGAGTTTATGCTTCTCAGGATAGACCACCTTGAGTGACCCCAATCAAAAATTTCAGTCCATAAAACCTTTTAAACAGGATAATTACTCTTTTTCTCAGTAAAGTATAATTTTAACTTTTTTCTGCCCCAAGTATTATCCTCGGTCGAGAATGAAAGTTACTTATTGTCGCATTTCCAGTTCTACAGATTACATAGAACCTGCTCAAATAGATTTCTACGTTATTTCACTAAAATAGACCTTATTTTTTTCAAAACATCCCATATAATTCCTTATGTTCCGCTTTACCCTTCCATTTCACCTACCAATGGAAGAAACTCTTTTCCAACGGGCTGTTAGACATGTCAGGTATCTATCTCCTTTATTTGCGCCACTTATGACTCTATTAAAAGTAGAAAATTTT
This sequence comes from Tetragnatha versicolor, assembly GCA_024610705.1. NCBI lineage: Eukaryota > Metazoa > Arthropoda > Arachnida > Araneae > Tetragnathidae > Tetragnatha > Tetragnatha versicolor. The sequence goes on along the minus strand of JANDEH010000001.1, from coordinate 52,645,731 downwards.
GAATTTTACTCCCACGAAGAGTATAAAAACAGGAATATTTTTTCTGCCCCTGTCCCCCTCCTTAATCGCAAGTCCCAGATATCTACAATGGTATTTCGTATTCTTAAGTGTATAAAGGGAAAAATTAGCCTGAAATTAGTGCTTCTTCACGAGGAAAAATAAGTTTTTAAAAGACTTAAAAGTTGAGAATTTCCCCTTATTTTTTTCTACACCTTTCAGGCCCTATTTTAAGTAGAAGAATCGTTCGAAAATCGGTTTAATGCATTTTACCCATTTTTGGTGTCAATTTACAAAACATTCAACCGCAGTTGGTGCAGAAAAGAAATTATTTTTCAGGAGATATTGCTGATTTTCGTAATTTTTTCCTGTCCCTCTCCCTACCCCTAGTGAGCTTTGCCAGATTTCTACTATCGCAATTCTTTCTCGCCTGAAAATAAGGAAAAGAATGGCACCTTTAATTACGTTAATGGACGACTATAAGCCTACGCCTCAGAGAAAATAGGCTTATAAATTTTTGCGTTCCACTTTATCCTTCCACCCCTTCTACTGGAGTGAACTGATCCTTTCCAAACTCTATGTCCAGTTAGTCCTCCCTCGCCTCTCTCGTATTATGGAGCATTTGAGCAAATTAATAAAGTAAAAGGAACCATTTTGACTCCAAACAACACAAAATTGAAACTCGTCGATTTTCCACTTCTGCGCCTCTCACCATCCCCTGGCGCAGACCCGAAGTGTCCACCATAGCGATTCGTAAACTACAGATTCTAAGGAACAAAATGGCTATTTTCACTAAGCATAATCACGAAAAAGCACGCGAAATCAAGTTAGAAAACCCCCTATAATATGGTTCAGAAGCCCTACTACTTTTTTGGCTGTGGGTGTAATATTTTTTATTTTATGAGTAGTATAACTTCAAACTTTCCTGAAATTTGGTGGGTCTTTTTTTATTTTTCAAGTTTAGTGCTATAACTTTTGATGTTAAAATAATTTAGACATAAAAATAGTAGGCCTACTAAAATATGTTTTACGAGGATAATAAAGTTTACAAAAAAAATATCTTCATATAAATTTGAGTTATGATGTTTTACGGAAAGGCTGTTTTTTGTGAATTTTATGCATAAATTCTTCAATAATATGAAAATTTAAATTAATATTTAAGTATTTTTTTATATTATTCATTGTTTTTAGGCGCATTTAATTGTATCAATCACAAATTAGTTCAACATTTTAATTATTAAAAACAGCCTCCATAGGTAGGCAACCACCTTAAATGAAAGTTCACGTAACACAACTATATGAAAATTAAAACAGCTGGATGCAAAAGCACCCTAAATATAAAGTAAAAAGTGACTTTTTACTTTATATTTAGGGTGCTTTTGCATCCAGCTGTTTTAATTTTCATATAGTTGTGTTTCTACTTTGGTCTGGTTTGGGCGCAGCTCTGGTCCCAGCGCGCGGAATTTCGACTTTGTCCTTCCGCGTGCTACAGAAAGCTGTGCCGTCCACAGAGTGCGTCCGGGACCACTGATGACGTGGGCGCACCTGTGGACACTATCAATTTCTTTGAGGCTTATCTTGGAGTTACGGTGGGTACATGTGGTACATATGATCTTTTTTAAATTAAATTCTTATGGAATTTTATTAGTGAATTCTTAAGGAGGTTAAAGGGGCTATATAATTCACCTTTTGTTCTTCAATTTAGCGTTGTGGATCATTCTTAAAAGTGCCATGTTTCTTATTACCCCATTTAAACGAAAATATGGGGTAATAAGAAACACCAGAATTTTATCCATTAAAATATATTTATAGCATTTTTCTCTTTATTATCTTAATACTTTATTGTTCTTATTTCATTTATCAAATCCAAAATTTTAATTCAATTAAGGTTATTTTTACTTCATTTTATTGAAAACGGTGAGTAATAAGACACAAAATCCCAATTTAAAAAAATTTAGTTTGTTTTTAGGGGAAATAAACAGTCAGAATAATTTTAGGCTCACAAAATGAAATACGAGAAACAATATTTTATTTATTTTTTCATGATTTTCAAAATGTTATATATAAAAATATAAAGTTAATCAAAACTTTCAACTTGTAACCATTTTAGACTAATTTTTAACTGGGCATATATCAAAAGATTTTGAATAAAATTTTATGAAAATTACTAGAGTTATAAAATGCTCTTAGAAGATTACATTAATACCTTCATTTGATTTTTAATTGTTTTAATTGGTAAAATAACTAGCTTGTTTCTTATTACCCCTCTTGAGGTAATAAGATACAGTCGCTTGGGGGTAAAAAGAAACAAGCTAAAAACCCCCTTTCCTTTTTGCTTAGGAAGTGCATTATTTTTTTCAAAGAAAGCTGTCAATGATTTAAACATTCTGTAAAAAATCAGCTTCATAAACTTAAAGGAGAATCCTGTAGAATTTTTGAATGTTTCTTATTACCCCATTTGAATCTTATTACCCCACCTTCCCCTATCATTCAAGAACAGACACGAAGAATTATAAAATATCATGCTTCAAAATCTATATTTTAAATATTAGTATAAGCAAGAACCTGTATTTTATCCATAGATTTCTTTTCTCTAGGTTTTCTAAGATCGATACATTATCACATACATTATTGAAAATTACATTATCTGAAGTCTCATGAAATCATGTTTACTTAAAAGCATTTGCATCAATTATAATGTATAAAACTACCAATCGTTCAATGATAAATTACCATAAATTATTCCCTTTAACAGAATTATTAATAACTGACATTGAGTATTAATAACTCACATTGACCGTAACATATTTACATTTGCATCACAATAAATATTTAAGCTAATTACTGATTTCATCAGTATAACTGTATTACCCCTTTCTCTTAACTAAAACCTACCCTCAAAACCGTATAATCAAATTGAATGGAAATGGGGAGGCCTACGGGATGAATCCTACTCCAACTAGAATTTGCACTTTGATTGAAATCCGCTAATCATATCCTAAACCAAAGTAATTAACAGTGCAACCACCTAGCATTTTAATTGCACCCAACCCTGGAATAAATCCCCATACGACCGTATCCGAATATAATGACGACTAGGAGTACCAAGGCGCGAGCGAAGGATTGAATATGCATGGACATTGGACAAGGAGTCAGATGTCTGGAGCAGTATTGATAATGAACCCCGGGTCCCACGTTATTTGAGAAATCACACCTTCAGGCCCTGGGTACAGATTGAGCAGCTATTAGCTTTCATAATGCTGTCTGAATAGGAGAGTTGTTTTGAGAATATGGTTTCAATTTGGGATTAGAGGCCCCGGGTGATGGAGTTAATTTGTGGCTTAGCGGAAAAGCCAATTTTAAAACGTTTTGGACAGGGATGAGGAGATTTATAAGGATGATGGGAGTTATCTTTAGAATGATCGGTAGGTAGTTTTATGCTTATTAGTACTTATACCTTGGTTTAAACAATATAATTTGATAAAAGTTAAATATTTGAAAATTTTTGTGTGGAAAAGGCGATAGAGATTGGATAAATTTGGTAGTAAATGAATATTCAAAATTTATTTTGACTTATTTCCCTTATATTTAATAAAACTATTGACTTCATATCCACTCATGACATAAATTTTTCTTTACAAGTTGTTTACAGAACCACAATACCTTTTCATTAACATTTAGATGTTCTAATATTGATCTATGCAAGAGATAAAACAGTATATTTTGAATCAGAAGGAAAATTAATTGATTAATTTTTTAACAGTAATTAAAACTACATGAGTTCTTTATAGCATCAAATTGATTTATCAGTAATCTATTTCGGATCTATCAGTAATCCATACAAATACCATGGTTAATATTCAGTTATTTGACTTAGTTTTATGAAACCCAACTAATTATAATTTTACTCATTAGCATACAATGCATACGACTTAAATTAATTTTAAAATATTTACAATGTAGTCTATATATTTTAAAGAAAAGAAAACTCTTATTTTATGGAGTATCTTCCCTTATATACTTTGTGAAATAATTTTTTTCAAACGACAAAGATAAACTTCCAAAGTAGGATGAATTATTAACGAACATTTGTCACTCTTTCCTTCTTCTACCTCAGATAGATAAAAACGGGATTGCGCCGAGGACCTGAATATTTTATTAGTGAAATATAATGCTGCTCAGGTGAATGGCAAACTAAAAAGTAATATCTAAAAAATGAAATTTTTGGAGATTTAACGATTAGGATAAGTTTATTTAACGAAAATATGTGAATGATTAAGAATAAACTTACCAACATTCATGTCTATTCTACAGTAGTGATACCCTCTCGGTGTCTAATCTCCAACTTAATTCTTCTTTGTTTTAAGAATGTGTGGTAAATATTTACACAATCTTAAAACAAAGTTGCTAGTAATGCTAGTAAAACGAATAAAACATTAAATGCGATAATAAGAGTTTGGTAATGCATTTTTTTGTTAAATTTCTCACCCCCGTCTTTAAGTTAGTGCAGATATATTTCAAAACTTACTACTAAAACATGCTCTTTTATTTCCATTTGGTAAAATAAGATTATATTTATACTATTTCTAAATAACATGATTGTATTATTTTATAATATCCAAATCCTTTTAGCAAATAAAACCTTAAAAAATAAAATTTTATTTAAAGAGAAAACTTTTCAAGATTTTACACGGTTATTTATTATGTATTAGTCCACTGAAAATAGAGTTGAACCTCAAACAAATTGCAATAGAAGGTTTCTCAACGGTTTTCACTTAGAAATGACCTCAATAATAACATACTAAAATAGGCCAAAATCGGCCGGGCGGAAGTTTAATTTTTTTTAAATTTTTTAAAAATGGCCGAAAAAAAATTAAAAAAAAACAATAATTTAGACATGTGATACATGTTTATAGATTATTTTTGAGTGCTGAAACCGAATATTGCATTTAGTTTGGAAAAAAATTGAAATTTCAATTTTTAAAATTAATTTGAATAATTAGCTATATGAAAAAATTAAAACCCCCTAAAAACCTAACAAAAACATCAAAAGAGATAAATCCAACGGTTTTCATTTAGAAATGACCTAAATATTAACATACTAAAATTTAAAATTTTACGAGTTAAAAAGTTAAATTTTTTTCATTTTTTTTCAAATTCGTGCCAAAAACTTTTGAGGATTTTGAAAAGGTCATTTTTCGGTGGATATTGTCCACAGATAGTTATATAATGGAAAACCGGTGGAATTGACCCTCAATGAATTAGTTAATTATTTTAAATTCTGATGTAAATATGCCAAAGTATTACCTTTTTTCACATTTGTACTACATTTCACCAATTTTAAAATTTTAAATAAAATAATTAAATAATTCATTGAGGGACAAATCCACCGGTTTTCCATTATATAACTATCTGTGGACAATATCCACCGAAAAATGACCTTTTCAAAAGTCTCTAAAGTTTTTTTGGCACGAATTTGGAAAAAAAATGCATTTTTCGCAAAAAAATTGGAAATTTGAAAAAAAATTTTACTTCTTTAACACGTAAAATTTTTAAATTTTAGTATGTTAATATTTAGGTCATTTCTAAATGAAAACCATTGAATTTATTTCTTTTGATATTTTTGTTAGGTTTTTAGGGGGGTTTTAATTTTTTCATATAGCTAATAATTCAAATTAATTTAAAAAATTGAAATTTCAATTTTTTTTCCAAACGAAATGCAATATTCGGTTTCAGCACTCAAAAATAACCTATAAACATGTATCATATGTCTATATTATTGTTTTGGTTTTTTTTAATTTTTTTTTCGGCCATTTTTAAAAAATTTCAAAAAAAATTAAACTTCCGCCCGGCCGATTTTGGCCGATTTTTAGTATGTTATTATTGAGGTCATTTCTAAGTGAAAACCGTTGCGAAACCTTCTATTGCAATTTGTTTGAGGTTCGGCCCTATTTTTCGCTATTTTCAGTGGACTAGTATATCATTCAGTAAAAAACAAAACACCCTCAAGTTTTAACTAGAGAAATTTAACATTTTCCTAATTAAAATGATTTACAAAGAATTTAATTTTTAAGTAAGTTTAAGTGAGAAGTTTAAATTTCTCATTTAAATGCTGAGCATAAATAAATGTAGGGGAAAAATCCAGTTATCTTTTATATCTGAATCAGATCACACAATGCCGGTTTTGAAAAGTTAAAAAATTTGAGAGTGAGTGTAAATAATGAAGTAAATATGCATTAAAAATTATTGAAAGTATCAAACTTAAAAACATGTACTATATATATTCCCGTTTTATTTAATGAATTAACTGTGTTAACACTGTATCAGTTTAGTAATAGTCTCACATTATGAAGATAACTGACCAAATTTAAAAGGTTGAGCATCTACAACCACTCTGATACGTTTTATGAATGTGTTTAGGAAATTTTAAACGTCAGCAATCCAAATATTCAGATAAATATGTACTTAACATTAAGAGGTTGTCTCTCCTGACTCCGTAGAGGACATTAAATTACGCTATACCTCTGAAGCTGTAACTGTCCAGTAAGCAAGCATAAACTAGATGATACCTAAGCTATTCAACAAACGGATGGCTTTCCCAAATCCCCTCTAATGCCGTGCATTATGATCTAATTCGGACCGGATTTTAGAGATAATCTGTCTTTCAGCATTGCAAATGGCACATTTAGTGCTACACTGCCCTCCAATGTTTCCCTTGGTCAGGTCCGCTTGCAAATCGGTCACCTATTCAAAGACTAGATGATCACAATATACCAATTACCAATTTACCAGAACCTGTATTTACTAGTGTATTTACCCTGTATGATAAGGGGAGCTTACTGAGGTGTGGATGTAGAGACATCTCACTTATTTATTCAAACTATACTTATTTTTGGGACTACTTGTGACCAAATTGTAGTAAAAGAGGTGTGGTCTCCCCAAAGAATAATCCAGGAATGATACTTTTCAGTTTTTTTAACAGCATGAATCCCAAAGTTCCGAGGTTTATCGAAAATTTTGAGGTTAATAAGGAAGCACGAAATTAGGTCCAATCAAAAGTAGATTCAGGGCTGTAACATTAACATCGTTGTAAAGATTCTGGTACCACCAACGGTTCTAAGCCCAATTACATAGTAATGTCTTTCTGAAGAAAATTTTAGCCGCCGCATCGTAGTTACCAACGAGTTGCATTTTACATACCGCTGAAGTTATAAAATATTTTAGAGCACTTTAATTAGTCTGTGCAAGATATTTTTTCGATCGTACTTTAGAGAGTGTATTTTAAAAATTTGAAATGATTTTATTTCATCATAAAATATGGCGTCAATTGGTCGTTGTGATTGGATGGATTTCAAGTTTTTTAATAGTTATTTAAAAATTATAATAGGTTACTTGGAATCCTCAAAAGAACCCTCATTACTTTGATACCAAAAACGTGTTATACGGGTCAATACTTCAAAAGTTTGTCTCTGGGAACTGTTAACCCTAAACCTTTTTTTTAGAACTAGGGAGCTACCGCCCCCTGCTCGCTATCGCTCACCAACCCCCGTTAACGGCTGACGCAGGGCCTTTCGGATCGCTTCGCAATCCCCACAAAACCCTGCTCACTAAAATTATTTATTTATAAAACATTCGTTAAAACAATTAGTAGAAGAAACGTCAACCAACTTTCCAAAAGCACACTCTCTTAAAAGTTAAAATATTTATTGGTTGTAAATTATCAATAATTTAATCAACACGTTTTCCTTGAAAATAGCCATCAAGTTTGCTCGTAACTATTGTTATTCAATATTTACAAAAAAGTTCAACAATGAATCTGCTAAATTTAATACAGTACCTAGTAACTCGTCAAAATGTCTAGTGTTTTATCATTCAAGCTTTTGTTTTAAAACATACTTTTTAAACAATACAATTTAAGCTATTGAAAATAATAAGAGACAAAACCTACATTACACTCAATGTTTACAAACAATTGATTTTGGTGTGTGAAATTCTATACTTAAATAGTATATCTGCTAGTTTCTGGAAAACTCTTATCAGTCGTTTAAAAATATTATATTTAGAAAGTACATATTTTGAAGCGCATTTTTAAAGCGTGAAAGGAATTATTTTCATCATTAATGAATAGCGTCGGTTGCTCATTGTGATTGAAGGTATAATAAATTGTACGACAGTTTCTTGCTGTTAACTGCAACCTTATCCGTAATCCAGAAAAATGGAAATATCTTAGAATTGAGAATTTTTTTAGAAATTCTAAAGGCACTTTGCACATCCTCAAAAGAATCCGAACAGTTTGATACCAAAAACATGTTATACGGATCAGTAATTAAAAAGCCTTTATCTGGAAACCATTTACAAAATCTTTTTTTTAGAATAGAGAGATAAAGAGTCTCGTAATATGCCATCAAAACTAACAACCTATATCTGCTCAAAAACTCTTAATGTAATTAAAACTGCATTGTGATTTTAATCCTGAAAAAAATATTGTTTGAAGAAGTAATGCTAAAATGTAGCAACTAAATGTGGAATAAATGCACACTTATAAATCAATTTAGGAAAGAGTATCTCAGAAATCCGTGAAGAAAAGTGACTAGTCGCATATGAAAAGGATTTAGTCACACAACATTTCTTCGGAAATACATTAACATTAAGTGCATTTGTATCTGTTCGGCCAACGCATGGACGCTTCTATTACAGGCAGAATTGAAAAGATTTGAGGCAGTAAATAAAAGTAATTCATATTCAATTGTGTATCCATATTCGACACTTCACTTCAACCAACTGGAAAGGAAATGCTTTTTCAAGAATAATCAAGTTTGGCAGTAAGTTTTATATTCTTGCATCGTCTAGGCGAAGAAAGAAATCGTTATTTTTATTGAGTTACTATACAGGGTGTCCCACGAGAAGTGGCCCAACCCCTTTAACCTTTGAACCCCTACAGATATAGTCATGAAAGTGGGGTCTAGGTATAGTAAAGTGACCATGCTCTATATCTGATGAGATAATTTTCAACGCCCTCTAGCGGAAAATTTAGGAGTTATAATATTTATTTTAACCTTTTACCTGCCGATGTTCCCAAATGGGAACATCATTTTAAGGAATTTTTTCACCACTTAATTTTTCATGCAGGAATTTGATACTTGGTAGAAAGCAACCCAAAGATATGAAGTTATTTTAACATGCAAAAGTTTTTCACATGCAATTTAATCCTTTTTGTAGAATTTACATCAAAATTAGAGATTTTTGGGTCTTCCAAAAGTTGCACAAGTTTCAACTTGTGAAAATTTTAAATAAATTTAGTTTTAAATAATTTTGCTGTGTTTTGGTAGCTTAAGTACACATCTTCCCATTTGGCTTAAAACAGAATAGCTTTACATTCTAATTTTGGAGAGTAATTACCAATATAACGTATATGTTCCCAAATGGGAACATCGGCGTTTGGGGTATAGTACTTGAGGGGATTTTTATAACATGCAAAAATTCAAGTTATTTCCTATTTTCTTTAATTTTTTAACTTTTTTTTGTCTTAAAGGATCTAAACAGGTTAAGAATGATGTTTTAAATTTAAAAATATGTGATTTTAATTTTTCTCCTGATTTATGGAGAAATAAATTCCAAATCTTTATAGCAGATTCTTACACTTTATATAATTCTACCTCCCCGATCGATTAATTTTCAGTAATTATCAATAGGGGTTATGCAAAGAGCATATTTTGAGAGCTTCTGAGGATTTTCGTATATATTTTTGTTCAAGTACTTTTTTTACATAAAAATTTTAGGAATAAAATCGAAGAATTTTAAAAATAAGGAAAAGTGCGTACATTTAAAAACACTCTTCTAACGTAAGTTGGATGTAAGATATATGTGGTTCAGTTCGGAATCTTCCATGAGAATCACACCTTTAATGAATCAATGGAGATAATTAAGATTATCACTTTTGAAAGCTAATTATATTTGAATGCAATTAGTGAATTTTATGCTTGATATCCCTATAGAACCGTAATTAAAAAAAATTTTTCACAGAAACGTAACTGTTTAGCTTTGAAGAGCATGGGATATAAAAATGTATGGATAATAAAATGAAGTATGGATAATAAAAATGAAAAAATCATCCACTATCATAAAAATGTTCATAATTAATGAGTAGAAACCTATTTAAAGCATTTTATTTGAATTAATTGTAAAATATGTGCCTTTTGGAAATCCCCCTAAAAACTTCACCCCAAACGCCGATGTTCCCAGATGGGAACATCTTCAAAATCATAACTAAGAATTTTTTTCCGCCAAAAAATGACAAGAATGGTTTTAGTAATGATAAAACAAGCCATTTAAGCCAAAAATCAGAACCTTTAATTCGAAATTCGAATTGCGGCGTTTAAAAGGTTAAAAACTATGTGAGGTAAGGTATGTGAAAAAAGTCAATGACTATGTTGTAGAGCAGCATCGATTTAGTAGGAAAAGACACCTTAAGCAGAAAAATATCTTGAACAAAACCCCTTAAACATACGCTCAATTAGGTTGAAATTACTTAGATTTTACTTCTTAAAACGCTCCTCACAAGGCAAAAATGAGAAATTTTTATTTTTATGACTTAAGTAAATGACTAAAAGTATTATTAGTTCATTAAATTCAAATTTTCTCATTTTTGCCTCGTGAGGAGCGTTTTAAAACGTAAAATCTACGTAAATTCAAGCTAATTGAGCGTGCTTTTTAGGGGTTTTATTCAAGATATTTTCTGCTTAAGGTGTCTTTTCCTACTGAATCGATGCTGTTCTACAACTTAGTCTTGACTTTTTTCACATACCTCACATAGTTTTCAAAATAAAAATTATAACACGTAAAGTTCCCGCTAGAGGGCGATGAAACTTATCTCATCGGATGGAGCATAGTCATTTTACTATACCTAGACCCCACTTTCATGACTATATCTATAGGGGATCAAAAGTTAAAGGAGTCTTGCTATTTTACGAGATTTAAAATTTCTTAACATTCCTGTATTTTGTCAAAACACATATATTGGGTGATGTATAACTATTGAATTTGATATTATTTCAGGATCAATCTTATTCAAACATTATTAAAGTACAAATAAATATCATTATTATCGTTACGTATCTTTTAATTAGGAATCGAAAATTCAACTTTACATTTAGGTTCATGAGATTACCTGACCAACCATTATCAATTTCTTTAATTTTAAAACTTTATTATTGAAAAACAAATTGTTTAACCTCAAAATGATGCTTTGTGTTGAAATCTAAAGCAAAACACTGAAAACGCGTGAGCCAATTTTGCAAAGCTCAGGAAATTATATTTACGTGTATTTTACATATAAAAGTATGAGCAAATTTTAAAAAGTTAGATTATTTAAATATTTTTTATATTTGCCAGGGAATTATTTGTTTTCGAAATTTGAAGTGCAGCGTTTAAAAGGTTACGTTTTATTTGTTACCCATATTTATGTTTGTGTTATCACAGTTCCTGTGAGGTAAACAAAATTTAAAGAAAAGTTAAACGGTATTTAGTAAGAATATTTTGTATTTTCAATCGTCAAGAAACCAATTAAAACATCTACCTGCTTATAACTTTGTTGTAAAAAATGTTGAGGACTGAGTTAACTTAAAATAATGAATTTTTGTGTGTGTGATTGCTAACATTTTTTTTATTTTATACTTTCTTTCAATATTTAAATTCATTTGAATCTACATAGAGTGTGTACAAACTATTTATAAGAATCCTCCCTTTTGAATCAAAGTAAAAAGAAGTTAGATATAATTAATCGATTATTCCAAAAGAAATGTTTTACTATTCAGATGATGGCATTGTACTGATTTTTTCGAATAAATATTATTGTGGATACTATAAGCGCATTGATATGAACAAATATCATACACGAAGAGTAAAAAATGATAAACTATTTACGTTTGACAAATACCAGCAAGGAACTATGAAACAGATCCAAAATCTCATTACATTCAAATGCGGGTACTTTTGATTGTCTTTAAATTATATTTCCAAAGAGAATAGCGTTTTTAAGAGGCAAATACGATTTCTTATTATACTATGCACGCAGAAATTCAAATTAGATCAAACCCGTATGAATGAAATGCTCTCTTGGAAAACTATGAAGAAACATAGGACATAGTCAAACGAATAAATGCAGTTTGAAAGCAATATATTGTAGTCTCCATAAAAATAAAGCTATTTTATTGATTGTTGCGATAAATCTAGTCCTAGCGGAGTGGAGTTATACTATATTATGGTTGTAGGAAAGATGAACGTAATGAGTAATAGGGGAAAAGAGGGTAAGAGTACGCAAAAAAATTATTTTGAGCTATAAAAACGAGAATTTAACCAAGCCAGGGCCTCAAAAATTTGCTGAATGTAAGTTTAATGACTCACAAATCATCCCTCAAAAAATGAAGGTCTTGCTTTTAATGTAAGTTGTTAAAAATAAAAAGATTGGATGATCCCTGTAATCTTGGTATAAATCGCAAAAAAGGCACCCCTGTCCATCTTTATTGGAAGATGTCACCTTTCTTTAAGTATAATCCCAACATAATTCAATCTTTATGAAAAATCCATGAAAAGTCACAGTTTTACTTTTCCAGGATTTTACAGAAGATTTTACCAGGATTTACCAGGATTTTTTAAGAAATACAGAATGTATGAAATTAGTAATGACAGTATTTTAGGATAGTTTATGATACATGTGTTCATATTATCATACTTGATCCCCTTATACTGTTGCCAAAAGGGAAAAAGCAACTGCTTACTTTTACTCGACTGAGCACTCTTACCCTCCTTTCCCCTGTTGAAAAGTATTGAAATTTAAATGCATATAATTTAATATGCAAGTAAATTATTTTATACATATAATAAAGGCATTTAATTAAATGGAGTTAATATTTAGGGGAACTTTGATAGTCGGATGATAGTATGTTACAAACCCTATCTTTCTGAACCACATAACATATTAGATGCTTGTCTACATCCACAACAATACAATTAGATATAAATCTTCACTAAAAATGTAATTCCAGAATCATTATATTAATAGAATGGTTTTTTCCTTATACTTCTTTAAGGTTTATGATGCAGAAAGCGGAAATATCCAGCACTGCAGTACGGAACACTTTCATCTAAGCGAAAAGTAAAAGACGCAATCTCTGAATCTTAGTTTCAGGTAACTTTCTTAATCAAAAAAGAAAACTCCTCCACCCGAAAGAAGAACTAATTCAACCGTACAATGAAAAAGTTCTAATTCATCCCGGAACATAATTCCTCCTCATCTTCCCTCCCCCCTCAGAAAAAAATGGGGAATATTTCTTATGAAGATGGAGTGAAAAAAGGCTGCTCTATAAGAACAATAAAATCCTATTCCTTTGTACAACCGCTGCTGTGAAGAATAAGGAATAGGGCCCCCATCCCGTTGACAAGCCTCGACTAGCAGGGGGTGCGGTGATCGGCTGTCCTCCCCTTTATCACGCTTTCCGAAACGTGACTGCGCATGCGCGCGCTCACTCAATGCCACCCGTCTCTCTCACCCCCGCTCTTTTACTATAAAACGCGGGAGCAGAGTTGGGAAGACTGCTCTCCCTCGCGGAGAAAGTTTGTTGGGACTGGTGGAAGTTGGAGTTCTTTTCCTGGAATCGTTTGCTGGTTCCGACTGATGGGGTTCGATTTGGAATTCGATTCTACTTTTGGAATTCACTGACCTATTTTAGGAAACTGGTTGTTGGATTTTTACGAGGTTTTTTTAGGAGGGTGATTTTTTTTCTTCGGAATTTCTCTGATTGTTTGGTACTTGATTGTTCTGGGAAGAACTGGGACGTAAAAAAAGTTGGAAAGTCTTTTTGATAAGAAGGAATTTTGAGAGAATGCGTGTAAGAAAAGTTGTTTAACTTGTGGAGCTTTATAGCGACTGCAAAAATGTTTGAATGCGAGAAAACATTGGAATATGAAAAGCGTGAAACTTTATATAAACTATTTTTTAAGCACATAATCAGTTCGAAAAGTTAGTTTTTACTCCAAAAGAGTTGGCAACAATTTTCGTCAAATATTTTTCGTTAAAATTCATTCAAAGACAGTATCTGCCGATAGTTTTAGAATTGTTAGCGACTATGTAACGAACTTGCATTTTCAATCAAGCAAAATCCTGTAAATGACACTTGTTGATTTAATTTATTAGTATATTCAACTTATATAAATAATATATTTTGCACAGAAGAAAATTTGAATGAGTAGTTTGAAAAACAGTTTACTAAAACCGAAAATTATGATAAAAATCACTCATATGGTACTATGCCGTCTTGAGACATTCTAACCTGTTATTCGAACCATATCATGGATCTGGACGGTATTCTACACGATGTAGGTGATTACGGAAAGTACCAAAAACTGATGCTGTGGTTCGTTCTTTTCCCCTCGCACCTTCCCTTCGGAACCCACTACTACAGCCAAGTGTTCATGTCACTGACCCCCAGTCACTGGTGTCACACCTCAGCGGTCAGTTTTGACCCCAACATCACATACAAGCCTCTGACGATGTGGTCAAGGGGTGATGAGGACATTCACGCACTAACAGTTGCCCAGTGTCGTGATCCGGACAATAGAACGAGAATTGTCGGGAACAGGACTATGTATAGTGGATGCGCCTATGGAGTAGAGTTTGACAGGAGAGAATTGTATGAAGAGGATTCTATTGTTACAACGGTAAGAAAAAAGCTTTTTTTCATAGAATTACTAAATTATAACTTTAAATTAGAATATAATCAATATTAAACAAAACACGGGGTGAATAAGGGCATGATTTAGGTTCTTTAGAATGTGGAAAAATATTTTATACCCGAATATATTTCAATTCATCTTTATCAAGACAAATTTTACTCTCATTATTTAAAGGAATTACTGAAACTTATAACTGCGTGTGTACTTTTAGAAATTCAATGCATTATAATTGTCTGGAAATTTCGGTATATAAAAGAAACATAAAGTCCTTTACAATCATTTTTTAAAAAACTTAATATTTTTCCATAAAATATACACTCAAACCTGTTTTTGTGTGAACCTTGTATGTGCAATTTGTGCGACTTTTTTTATGCTATTTTTCCCTTCGATTTTTTTTGTGCGGTGTATGAAACTTTCAAATTAGAACAAAAATCTAGTATATCCTATGCTGAGGGATTTTCGCTACGGTCCTACGTGAGACTTTTTTTATGCGGTCCCTATTCACCGCATAAAAAAGGATTTTTTTAAATGTGCTGCAAAAACTAGTTTTTATAGCTACTAGCGAAGTTTGGTGCAAATTTTTTTATGCGATTTTTTTGTGTGGTCCCTATTCCTCGCACAAAAACAGGTTTGACTGTATTTTACTTTAAAATTTACAATTAAAAATTTTTAAAGTTAAAACTTAACTCATAATTTTAATTTTAGGGAAATTTTAACTCATAAACTGGCAGCACAAAAAAGGTGAATTAAGTATTTTAAATGTAGGAACTAATTGTGTATTTCGTTTTAAAACTTTAATAAGTATGAGAAATAATTATATTTGCAACAAATTAAGTACCCAGTTTGTCTCTTAAACTAAAAATTTTCAAAAAATCTTTGAAATATTAAAATAATTTAAATTTAACTATTAATTTTGTAAAAAGATTATAAACGTTATTTTTTTGAATATGTTAAAATCTCGAAATAATAATAACTCGACAGTGTGAAAATTAAAGTTGATAAAAACCCTTCTAAAATCCTATTTTAAAGTAAAATTAATTTTAAATAATCAACGAAATTTTTTTCTGTAATATTTGCAATATATTTTCAAAAGGTGTTAAAAAATATAGAATTCATTAATATAATTAAGACATTCATTATGATAATACTATATTTTCTGATAATATAGGGAGAAAGAAGTGTGAGATAACTCACCCAAATGATTTTGGTCGATAAAATTAATAATTTAAATGGCAGATCATCAAAAATTTACTGAACGAAAGTTTATTGACTCACAAGATTCAACCTACAGAAAAGAAGGTCACGTTCTACCAGATATGTTATGTTAACCATACACGACATAAGTATAATCCATACACGATAATATCTTCTTAAAAATCCATTAAATATCACAGTGTTATATTTCCGGGATTTTACATGAGCTAGTTTTAAGCTTCATATTAGTTTTAAGCTTTCAAAAGGAAAAAAAAATATTCGACAGCCGCAGCACATAATTATCATGTAATGACGAATAAGATGAGTTATGTACTATTATCTTATTAAACAACAACACCATTATTATCTTCATAAAACTATTAACTATATTGTCTATCCAGTCTCTAAGTGCTTAAACCGTTTACGAATCAACCTTAAAATATACAATGGATTTATTTTAATGATGCCAAGTCATTCAGCAAGAACTAAACTTTCAAAAAATTACATTGAAAGTAATCATTGTTTCGTTATGTGCAAAAAAAACCTCTTTCCTATAATTATTAGATGGTCTCAAAAATAATAAAATATATTTTACCTGATAAATAAAATACATAATGCTTGAAGATAATAATGACAAAACTTTATGATACATCGGTCCATGTAAATCCTACTTGCTCCTACTTTTACTGTTGCCAGCTGAGAAAAAAATAGTTGCGTACTTTTATCTGATTGCACTCTCACCCCCTTTCCTTTACTTGCGAGTATAAAATGGCACTTTTTATACCTTTTTAGTTTGAAACACTAGGCACTACTGAATATGAAATTCTATTGCAGAAAAAAATACAGGGTGTGTCCCATGAAAAGTGGTCCAACCCCTTTGACTTATGAACCCCTACAGATATGGTAATGAAAGTGGGGTCTAGGTATAGTAAAGTGACCATGTCTGTCCGATGAGACAAATTTCAACGCCCTCTTGTGGAAACTTTAGGAGTTATAATTTTTATTTTAAAAACTATGTGAGGTATGTGAAAAAAGTCAACGACAAAGTTATAGAGCAGCATCGATAAGTAGGAAAAGACACCTTAAGCATAAAAATATCTTGAATAAAACCCCTAAAACGCACGCTCAATTAGGTTGAATTTACGTAGTTTTTACATCTTAACACGCTCCTCACAAAGCAAAAATGAGAAATTTTCAATTTAATGAATTTAGAACATACATACATTTAGAATACATTTAGTCATATACTTAAGCCATAAAAATGAAAATTTCTCATTTTTCCCTTGTGAGGAGCGTTTTAAGACATAAAAACTACGTAAATTCCACCGAATTAAGCGTTCGTTTGAGGAGTTTTATTCAAGTTATTTTTCTGCTTTAGGTGTATTTTCCTACTGAATTGATGCTGCTCTACAACTTCGCCATGGACTTTTTTCACATACCTCAAATAGTATTTAAAATAAAAATTATAAGTCCTAAAGTTTCCGCCAGAGAGCGTTGAAAGTGGTCTCATCTATTAGGGCATGGCCACTTTACTATGCCTAGACCCCACTTTCATGGCTATATCTGTAGGGGTTTAAAAGTTAAAGGGGTTGGACCACTTTTCGTGGGACACCCTGTATATCACCATCCACAACATCTGTAATACAATAATATTTTAATTCACATCTTAGGGAATACTCCAAAGGTATTACTACTCAAAACACCAAACCGAAGATGAAAACCAACACGTGTTGAACTTCCTGACGAATAATTCCCATCTCAAATCTCACTTCCAGTTCAAAAATTCCAATTCAAATGGCAGAGTAAATATTTAATCGGCTTCAAAATATTTGCCTCTGTGAACTGGCGTTCCCTCAGACCAGTGATGGAAATCCCTCGAAAACGCCAGTAAGCAAATAATCTGATGCACTGTCAGGCTGGAAACGGATTTGGTTTTCACACTTGACAAAAGACACTTTTTCCAAGCCCAGCTTTGGATTAAATAGAGGGAATACTCTGCTTCATTGGATTATGTGGCGGAGAAAATAGAATTTTTATAATATATGCAATATGCCGTTGAGGGAAAAGAATTACATTCATCTAATGGCTATTTTGATTTTTTCATGTTCAATTTGTTTAACATTCTCTTTATAGGCGTAGTTTTTTTCTGAAGTTAATAAGGATTTTAATATTTTTATTAGCTTATTAAGATTTTTCTTATTTTATTAAATTTAATATCATCACCCCAAAATGTCTAATTTAACTAGCATTTCCCCCCATCTATCTCCAATAAAATATCTCTCTAAAATAATTATTATAATTCACGTTTATATTTCTTTAATATAGTTACAAATGTTAAAAGCACTTAAGGGCAATTCCACCGTAACTCACGCTACATTTTTTTCAAAATTGCAATTTCAAATAATTTTTTAATGTAGAAATAACTATTATTTTCTTTCTAAAAAATCATACATATTGAAATTTATGTTAATAATTTAAAATAAGTATTGCGAATCTTTTAAGAATTTTAGTTTTTTAAATATTAATTAAAATAGAGTCGTAACTCACGCTACAAGAAAAAGACATGGATTTATGAGTATAAAATTCAAATTTGTTTTTCTGCTTAAATAGTGTTTCAGTAATTCTATATGCTTCTCAGGTGTTTGAATACACTTCCTTTATTCTAAAATAGCAAACATTTTTACTGGGAGTGCTTAAGAAAATCAGAAATAAAATAAAATATAGAGAGCTGTTCGTAACTCACGCTACAGTACTTCGTAACTCACGCTACATGTGTATAAGCGTTCAGTTGTTCATGAATATAAATATAATTAAATTGATTTAAACACTTTATTTCATTTTTACTATAAAGTTTATGAGTATATTTAACAAAAAAGTTGTAAAAACTAATTAATTTATTTTTAATTTTCTAAATAAACTATACATTTTTCATTAACAAATTAACCTTTAAAACAAATATTTCTAAATATTGACTTTAAATGCTGACATTCCGATAAAAATAATTTTACACAAAATTTAAGCAATGCGAAACACAATTAGATCAATACTGCATAATTATTCCCTAAAATAATTAGAAAATTTTATTATTTTATTTTTTCATTTTTCTTGATCATGTCCCTGTTCATATGGTCATATGGAATAGCCCTTAAACGTTTTTAACTACACAACACCAAATAAAGTACGTATTTTAACAACAAAAACTTTTATAAAGAAATCCTACAGTTTAAATTATCATCTACTTATTGTAAAGGTGTCTGAATTATTTTCTCTTGAACATTTTATAACATTTGGCTACATGTCTCTAATCTTTAATATTTAAAACTATTTCTCTCTCATGTGCAATATTTTCAAGCACTTTAAATTGCTTTAGAGTATGTTATAGAAATTATCGGTGGATATTTTTAAAGATGGGTTTTAACATTTATTCTTTTGCAAATTAATGAATAATTATTTAATTATACTTAGCTTTCTTAATTGAAAAAATCTCATTTCGATAAAACTAAATATATTTGTAAAATTACGGAACTTACACTTGAAATATAAAAATACATACGAATCTCTACAATATTATATTAAAATTTTTTATGGTAAAAAGCGCTCCTATACAAATGTACGCCTTTAAATGTTACTTGATGCTTTAAACAGTTTATATTTCTTCTTGAGAAGTGTTAAGTTTTACTTTATAAAAGAAAGTTAAAATATGAATTACGTGTATCTAACATTTAATAACATTGATATTGAAATTAAAACTCAATATGATATGGTATTCTTTTAACATTTTAATGCCCTCTGCAAATTGAAATTAATTGCTTTTATTGTAAAAAGCATTTTCATCTTTACATATATAGTTTAGAGAATATTTTATTCCCATACATGTAAATGTTTTATGTGTGCATAGCATATAATTATATACCTACAAAAACGCCTAATCCTCATAAATACTATCTCAAAACATTGCTTCTTTTTCTAGTAATCCAATAATATTCTATGAGCGCAAGTTGAATTCATTGAATTTGTTGGTCGCACTTGAACACTTACGGTTAGTCAACGAGAGAAGTCAGACTTGCGTCTCTAGGTTCCCTAATTGCATTCCCTTTTACGAAGAGGAGGCAACACACCGCAACGAAATAAATGTAATGAGATAGCCTTGGAAAGCGGATTTGGAAATTCCGCGTTCTTCAGTTAATGGTCTCGTAGAAACTTGTGTCTTATTCCACAATTCGTACATAGTTTCTATTACAGACAGAAATAAATTAATAATGAAATTAGAAGGTTCGTTTCGTTGGAAAACCGAACTCGTAAATGGAAGTTAATTATTCAAAGTATCTACTAAAAGTCTTGCGCAATTCCTTAACTTTGAAACTCGTACACCTATATTAATGAAAGATATGTGGAATATCCGTATTAAAATAGCTCATGATATGTGAAATAATATAACGGATTCACTAATTTACCTCACTGTACCTCAAAAATCATTCGAGTGGATTCTCAATTCGGTTCAAGATCTAGAAAGCTATTGAAAGAATGATAAACACGTTAACTATATAGATTTATAACTGATTCAATTTCTACTAACAAGCACTCGGTACATGTAAATGGTAAAATATAACTAGTAAATTGCTAGTTTTATTTGAGATTTAGAAACTTTTAAGCATCCAAAATGCTCCTCATTAAAGTAACGACACAAGCTCGTCTACCAACGCCTTCAATATCGAACAAAGCGATGCGTGGAATGAAAAGCTGGAAAATACGATATAAAATATAAAGTTTTACGAATTCTAACCACAAATGGGCATTATGAACTTACATTAACAAAATCCTATAGCCAGCTTTAAAGTTTTTGCCGATGCTGCTCTAATTGGTTGGTTGAAATTTTAAGTTTTTTAATAAAATAAAAGCCGGGGATTTAGAACCCAGGGACTGCCGCATGCTAAGCAAGCGTGCTAACACTGCTCCAGGGAAGGTTCAGTAACTTTTAAACTTCTAACATCTTCCTGAATGAATGTGCCCCTCCCATATAAAAAGGGGTTGTGCGAGCGAATGTGTGTGTGGCGCGGGTAACAGTACCTCACCTCCGTGGCTGCGGTCCACAGGTGCTCGCTGGGTAGTAGGTACTACCCAGCAGTTAGTGGTCAGTTCAGGGCAGTTCAGTGGTCAATGATAATGTCCAATAGTGCCCGTCCATTGGAAATTTAAAAAATTATAACATCTTCCTTATTGGACTAACTTTTGACGCAGGCGCAGTGTTACTGATTGTGAAAACAAAAAAGGCTGAGAATAGGAGCTTATCCTGTATTAACCCGATGCTGCTCTTTGTAGTTCGTATTTTTAAATTGTGTACCTTGTCGTATCTCTTGGACAGTTTTCTAGATTGAAAAGTAAATTCCAAAATATGACTTTTGTTTAAGGATGATGGAAATCAGCAACTGGGATCTGTTTCGGCCTTACTTTAAAGTGAAAAACAACAAAAGCTTTGAATTGTTTAAACGGCTGAACCATTGTTTAAAATCAATGTTTAGGATGAAATGACATCACATTTTGACATTTGACGTTTTCACTCCCTTTTTTTATAAGAAGTAAAAACTTTGAAATTAAATTTTAAAAAACTAAGCATCGTAATTGAAAAATTTTTGAGCTCTTTTGGATATCTCTCTATCGAATAAAAAAAATAAGATAAACATACTGAACTTGTAAATTTCAACAATTTTATTGGAGTTAGCTCATTGTGCAATTGTAGTAATGAAGAGTATATTGCATATTGACATACTTCACAGAGTATGATTAGTTAGAAAAAGTTCAACCAATATTTTAACTGTCAGGTTTTATTCCAAAGGAAAGTGAACCAACAGCTCGCTTATTAACACCTGAAACTGACGGTTGGGGTACTTTTAATACGATATTATCTTTTTGTATGAATGTTGAATCATTACTTACTGGGAAAATAAAAGTTTCGTCATTAATTTTAAAGTTTTTCATCATTAATTTTAAATAAGCACCATTCAATTCCAAATTTTCTATTTGACCAACATAAAAAAATTTTCTTTATAGTAGCAAATTCTACTAGGATGAAATCACTTAAGTACAAGCCAATTGGTATTAAACAATTATCAGGGACATTTATTTCTTCAATGTTTAAATCTGGTTCTAAATTCCTTAAAACTGAAGCTTTCTTTAAGATGTTATTTTCTATTAACACCAAAGTTTGAAACAATTACAATAAAAAACAATTAAACTTCAAGTTATTAAATATACTGCACTTATAAACATATAAATCACTTTCATAATCAAAAATGGGAAAGATGAGGCACATTCGCACTGTCCGAATCTGCCCCATCTTTTGGTGTAAGAATGTACCCCATCTACCAGTTCAAGCTTACCACGTCCCAAAAAGATATTTATAATTAAAGCAAGGAAATCAAACCCTTCTAGAAACGTACTTTAGTAGTGCCTCTACTGAATGAAATGCTGAATGTCCACTTGAGAGTTATTTTTGATTGATATTTAACGCCAACAAAATGACAAGAAAATTTACTTTGCTGCTTCTAACGCTAGCAAATCTCTAGTACGTATACAACAAAATGACTCAGGGCTTTGAAAATTCATGCAGGAGGTGGTAGTCATGCTTCCATCTACTAGTAATTTTTTCAGATTTTTAAATTAATAATTACTAGGGGAAATGCCGTCTGTCCGAATGTGCCCCATGTGCGAAATAGCCCCACTCTCCCCTACCATTCAACTCTCTGGAAAAAAGTAAAATTTTAGAAGAATAGAATTTTTCTTCGGAAAAAATAAGTTTTTGCAGTTTTCAAACTAATTAATATTTCTAAGTAAGGATGCATTGCTAGAATTCTAAATTGAAACAACAAAATATAAAACTTCCCTCCAACATTAATTCACTTTTACCGACTTCCCGTTATTCCATAAGAGCAAAAATAATCAAACCTTTCCCTCTACCCCAACTGTTACACTCCATAATCCTAACCCTCGGCCTTTTAAACCACGAATATGATGAATCATTAAATATTCAGCAATACCGACATATCATCTACTCTCGCCTAACCACTTCCGAGAGTTGCATCTGGTTCGCGAGTACGAATCTAATTCGAGGGTCTCCGTTGCTGATCCGTCTTTAAGTGGCACCCCTTGCTCCTTGAGAAAAGTTGGTCCCGGGCTTATTAGCATAGCATTAGGTCTCCGCCAAAGGGATAAATGAATGCAGAAACACACTCCAGGGATTTCCGGGATGTTTGGAAAGCCCGGGCCGTGTGCATTTGGAACAAATAGACGTCGTGAGTGTGCTCTCGCAAATGGCAGTGACGCATCCCTTTGATTTCAGACGATTTTATTGTCAACCTTTATTGAAAAGGTCGGTAGATTATGAGGGTTGGTGGTTGTGTATGCTGATCTTGCCTTTTAAGTCCTCATTAGTTTATTTAAATGCATTGGTAAAGGAAGTGAGAAGGATTTAACGTACACATTTATGTGATTTAGAAAGTTTAACGGTGATTTAGAAATTGAGGTACTTTTCTTATGATTCTCCAACTGCTAAGATTTATTTTGATGCATTCATTTCTTTAGGTTTATTCCTAATTATACTAAGGTGTTTAAAAAGTCCGTTTCGTGGACACAATAACACTGAACAACTTGCAAATTCACGAACTTTTTCATTTTTGAGGCCTGAAAAAGTGCTATTTTCACATGGGAATATTTCCGCGAATATTAACGATATATTTATGATTTTTTTTTTCTGCGAGTTCTTCATAACGTTGGCAAAAATACTCTCAGTGAGGTTTTTGCTCTATCTCTTTTAGTTTTTAAATTATTTTTTGAACTTTTTCATTTCGCCGCAAGGGGCGCTGTAAGTCCTTTCAATGGATTTTCCAGCGTCACTTAACTAGGGGTAAACCTTACTTCCGTAGCCCTAGGACACGTTGGTTCCAAATAAAAGCCTTGAAACGGACTTCTGAAACACCCTGTATACCGAAAAAAATAATTTTACTAAGAAATCTGAGATGATCACAGCAATGGAATAAAGAAAGCAATTTATGGAAACACAGGTCGTTTGGTTATTCATTAGGCTGGGTCTAAAAAAGGAAATTTTCGAATTTCAAAAAGATAGGGGTCTCAAAAAATGCGTCTTGGTATGCTGATAACTAGAAAAATAATCAAAAAAATTCCTAAAAATACCCCTGTAGACCTCGACGGGTCTAAAGTTTGAGAAAACTGACCAAAATCCCCTTGCAGTGGAAAAATTCTACAAATTTGAAATTTACGTTTATAAACTTCAAACTATTTGTCTTCAGGTCAATCTTACTTCAATTTTTAAATCCGAGCAGGAGGCGTATGTAAGTTTGGTGAATTTCAGTGGATAATCAGAAATTTGGCAGTTGAAAGGCATTATTGAATGTAAAACTTACCAAATACACTTTTTATTATTGAACTTCCTTCATGCTCTTTCTTTGGTCTTTGTTCAGTTTACACTTTGCACAATTAAATAAATTAGTTACATGAAAACACATAAAAAATATTCCCTGGGAAGCATGCCTCATTACTTTACCATACAGGAACCCCATAAATGTAACATAAAAACGTATCTTTTTAATAAGTATTTATTTGAATGTATTTTTAAAGAACCTATCATAAATATTGCGACAGACTATCATGAATCTGTTTAACTATCTGTTTTATTTTTCACCTAACATGAAAAGTGCATTGCTTATTTAATTTTCATATTCATCCACTAATACAAACAGAACAAATTATTTTAATTTGAACAAAAGCATTTCAACATTTCATTTCAAAAATAATTTCAGGTTTTACATTCTAAATCAACAGAATATTTCTTTCTTTTGAAATGGGGATACTTTAAAATAATAGGTACTTTATTTACACATGGGATGTCAAATTAGAATATGAAATGAAAGAAATCTCAACTTGGATTAAAAACAATTTATTAGTGGAAGATTAAACCCTCTCGCGGAATCCCCATATTTTTATTATTTTAAATGAAACTAATTGTTATACTTAATTCAAAGCGCTCTTTGTACCACGCCATTTTATGAAAGATTAAATCTTTGACAAACTTCTTGTTCTTTATTTCAAGGCTTTGCATCGACTGCTTGCTTAATTTAATTAACAATGTCATTCCCTGCAAGATAAAACAAATTGATCTTGCCATTACATGAACAAAGAACAATCTATTTGTTCTTAAAAGGACGGTCTGTCTTAATCAGAATACATTGTTCACATAAACCTAAACTTGTTTTTGAAATAGGGTAGCCGTAAAACTCTAAATACGAAACAAATTAATTCTAAACCACGGATTAAACAATGTTTTAACAAAGAAAATTTGAGTTTTAAACAAACGACCAGCAAAATACAAGAAGCGATGGAGAAGAAATTTGCGTTTAAAAAAACGTGGGTCCAATTACATCGTGATGAATTTTAACTAAGCCATTTAGTTTTAATGGTGGACAAAATTGACTTATCTTTTATTACTTTAAACCCGTCTGAATTCTTACATTTTTTTATTATGCTTGTTTTGGGGCATTTTTGAGGTTGAAATTTATCAGTAGTTTAATTTCCCAACTGTTAACGATGAAAAATAAAATTCATTCCCTCGATTCTAAATACTAAATAAAGGATAGGAGGGTGGTGCATGAAACATTTTTATACATTTGTAAATAAAGACTTAATTACGAGTGGCTGTAATACTGTAAAAATTGTAATTCTACTGCAAAGATTTTACTGGAAGTGATTAAGAGGAAGGAAAAACAATTCAATCTTAGTTTAGAAATATATTTCTTAAATTATTTATCATATCAATCCAATTTTTGAATCAAAGTTTTCCTTAAATATTTCTTTGCAGATGTATATAACGTTCCATTCAATTATTTGGGCGTTATGAAGGTTTAAAATGTATGAGGAGAAAGTTTTCTGATAAAGTGGGGCAGCAGAATTATTTTTTCAATCTAAGGACTTATTTTTTTGCAGAAGAATCAAAACTAAAATTACTTAATGTAATTTTTTTATAATTAGAAATTCTACATGTCTCTCTATACTGAGACAGTATTTGGGAACTTGCAATGTTACGAATGTAGCTAATTCCAGTTTTTACAATACGACCCATTTATAGAAGAGATAACCATAACACAGCAATAATGATATCAAAAGTTTCCTTTTGTAAAAACATGAATTTTAAGAAATTTAGTTAAAATTCGAGAAAACATGAAAAATGCCCTCTTCGGCGTAAATTGAAACCTTGTAACTTCAAATTTTTAGTATTAAAAATTAAAAACGATCAGGTATAAAAACGAAGGACATTTAGTAATAAATATACTTATTCAGTGTTCGTGTCAGTTTTTAAGATTTTTTTAATCCTTTTCATCCTAGACCACACGAAATTGCCCCTAAATTCTAGAGAAAATTTGAGGGGCCTAAGAGGGAAAGGGGGGTGTACGTAAAAATTTTTAAAAATATACCTCATTTAACATTTAGTTCAAATTTATGAATATGTACGATCTTATGATTATTATTAAAACCAATTCTTTAAAACAAAATTTGGGTAAATATTTCTTTTTAAATAACTAGGGAGCTACCGCTCTCTGCTGGCTATAGCTCGCCAACCCCCGTAAACTGCTAACGCAGGACCACAAATTCCAACTCGTTGAACTTAATATACTTTATAAAACAATTAAACAATTTGCAGAAAAAACGTCAACCAACTTTTTAAAAATACATCCACAAATCCCCTCTATGAATAAATCTCCCTTAAAAGTTTGAATATATATTAACTCTAACTTTTCAAAAATTTAAACGAAATGTTTTTAAAAATATTCAGCTTGATTATTTTTAATCGGTCGATTTTTGAGGAAAAAAATTGAAAATGTGAAACAAATTAAACTTTTTACTCTCCGATTTTCTTCCATTTTAGTATGTTATTATTTAGGTCATTTCTAATTGAAAACCGTTTAAATTACTTCTTTTGCAATTATTTTGTGGTTTTGAGCGATGTTTTAATTTTTTCGACTTTACAAATTTTGAATTAATTTTTAAAAATTAAAATTTTGAATTTTAAAAAATTTTAATGGTATATTCGCATTCAACACTGAAATAAGTCTCGATTACTACTTTTATAATTTTATTTTTTGAAATTTGTTTAGGCCTTTTTATAAAAATTAAAAAAAATTAAACTTCAGGCGAGCCGATTTTGTCCAATTTTTAGTATGTTATTATTTAGGTCATTCCCAAGTGAAAACAATTGAAAAACTAAAGGTATAAATTTTTTACCGGTTAAGTTACAGATTGCCTGGACTATTCAGGGGTTCGGCCTGGCGTTTAGAAGTCTAAATTAATGCTTATGATAAGTACCTAAGACTTATAATAAGTATATAATGAGGTATTTGCATGAGGGAGGGATTTACTTGATTTTATACTTTCTTGATACATAATGGTTTGAAACTCCCAAATTTCTGATTTTAAGTTCAAAAATGTGTTTTAAATAATCTAAAATTCAATTTTTTTGCCAAAACGTCAGAAAGTCACGTTAGCAGAAAACAGGCTTCTATTGGATGTGACCTCACAGCGCATAATTTGGAATTCGAAAGTGTTTTCGCGCCCTAACAAAAAACGAAATTTCAAAAATTTATATCTCAGAATCTAGACTACGAAAATACTTGATGTAAACGTCATTCTTCATGGTTTTTATATACTATTTTAATAAAATTTAATCTCAATTTGTGAGAATACCTCATTAAATAATTTTATAACGTTTATTTCAAATCCTAATCCTACTACTATTATAATTGTGAATGTTTGTCTGTATGTTTGTTACTCTTTCACGCAAAAACTACTGAATGGATTTTATTGAAATTTTACAATAATGTAGCTTATACATCAGAATAACACATATCCTACTACTATTATAATTGTGAATGTTTGTCTGTATGTTTGTTACTCTTTCACGCAAAAACTACTGAATGGATTTTAATGAAATTGTACAATAATGTAGCTTATAGGTACATCAGAATAACACAGGCTATAATTTATAAAGAGATAATCAGTCCTTCATTCTTTTTTTCCCATTTTCCTGCTTTTTTTTTCACTTATTTTTCCGTGTTTGAAACCTGTTTTACCAGTCATGCAAGCCAATAATAGGAAACTTTAGTACCATAGTAAACTGGGGGTCCAGCGTCGGGCTAGCCACTCGGCCTGGACACACGCTAGTAGTTAGCACCACAGGCCCAAAGGCTACAGAAACGGAGATGGGAACCGCCTGATGGGCCACTACACTGTAAAAAATAATCCTGCAAAAGAACAGAAAATTTCTGGCAGCAAAAGTTGCCAGAAAAATATGTAGGTTGAAAAATCCTGTAAACAGAAAAAAGCTGTAATCTACAGGTAAATGCTGTAAAAAGGAACTTTCTGTCAAGTGGGCTACAGATTTTTCTGTTGCCTCTCAGTAATTTTCTGCTTGTGCGCATGCAATTATTTTAGTAGAGTTTTTTTTTAATTTTAATTAATTGATATCCGGGGATAGAACCTGCGACCTACCGCATGCTAAGCACGCACGCTACCACTGAACCAAAGAAGATTCAGTATAACGTTGCCAATAGCTGTATTGGTTTTCGATGCAGTAAGTTTCTGTTTAAGTACAGATAAGCTAAAAAACTAGGTAAAAGCTGTTATTTTACATAAAATAAATAGAAGTGCGGTGGGAATGTTACATGACAGAATATCTCTGTAAGCATAAAGTCACTGTTATTGAAATTTCTGTTTTTCTACAGTTTTTTTTACAGTGTAGGCCCGGGCAGACTTTGATTGATTTTTTACCAGTGCTGTAGTTACTAGGCAATTTTATTAATCTCTAGGATAAATAAAAACGTTTGTGGCTGTGTGTGTATGTATGTGTGTTCCACATCTCCTTTTAGACCACACCGAAGGCGTAGACATTTCCTCCATTTAAAGATTTTTTTCCCTTGAAATAAATATATTTACTGAAAATACAATTTTTTCATGGAAAACGAGTTAAAAATAAAACATTGTTTTTCAAATGAGACAGATCATTAGACTTTTTCATTTACTAGACTTTTTATTATATAGTTTCAAATTTGTTATTTTATAAAGGCACCAAGATATTAAACATTATCAGGAACATCGGGATTGTAAAAAGTGACAAGAATACCGGAATATAAAAATTACTAGAAACACCGAGATAGGAAAATTACCGGGACCACCGGAATAGGAAAAATTATTGGGAACACCGGGAGAGGAAAGAGGCGCCTTGGATACCGGGATGATTTGTAATATTGCTAATTTACAAAATTATAAATGCATTTTAAGAAAACTTTAAAAAAAATAAATTTATATACCCCACCCGTGCAAGGCCGGGTATAACAGCTAGTACACAATATTTCTCTAGACGCAACATTTTTAAGATTTCTTGATACCAACGGGGTGAAATTTTTGTGGTAAATAAATTTATTATTATGGGAATTTTCTTCCTCAATTTTCCTATCGCAAAACTTTGATCCCCGTATCTTCAGCAATCCAATTTAAAGCCTAAACGCGACCCAAAAAGAAGTCTTGTCGTTGACACCTTGATTGATTGGGTTGGCACAAAGGAGTCAGTCGATGACCCTAGTCTTGGTATGGATTTGGCTTCACCCTCTCAGTAATTTCAATGTAAGTGCTCTTACTTAGATGTAGAAGTAAAGTTCTTTCATTTGGAAAGTTTTGGATTAAATGTGAGACTTTGGGGTTATTAAGGTAGTAATGCTTACAACTACTTACTTAGTTTGCACCGTTGTTATACTGAGGGAAATGTTTGTAGGTGAAAGCTCATACAGACATTAACGATAAAAGGTTTATCGTGAAAATAAACTGAACACCATAAATGGGGAATAAGAAAAATAAACATTTAAGGGAGATATATCTGGAAATATCTGGTTGGTTGGTTGGTTGGTTGATTGGTTGTTTATGGTACATGATCCACATCAGGATATTAAGCGCCAGACAAGACATTAAAACAACTTTAGAAGGATAAATGCCTTTGTCGGATGTACTCTATACATCTCTCATTTCAATACAATAAAATGTCATTTTTTAATTATAATGTGAGAGTAAAAGATTAAATATGATGCATGAATCCAATAAGTTAAATGAATTGGAAGATTGGTTTAAAATCGGAATGATAGTTTAAAATTTCAGGCAACGTAAAATTTGCTTTTTTTGAAAATAAACATTCTATGTGAGTTAAAGGAGGGACATTCACATAGGAGGTGTTTGATGGTATAGAGACGACATAGCATTTCGTACACTTGGGTGGGGGTTCTCAAGCTAACAGATGACGGTGAGTGAATCGAGAGTGCCCGATTCTTAGCCTTGTGATAAATTCCTCGCGCCAACTCAGATGAATGTTGTGAGGTGAAAATATCTGGGAATGAGGAATTTGCCCGATTTTTTATTATTCTTTTAATCGATACTCCATGCAAAAATATGCCTCTGTGTGAAATTTCAGCTTGATTTGACAATTATTGGTCCTTTTTCAATGGCGTGAAAACGAGTTGTGACGTCACAGGTCATGATCGTCGTTAACCACATGAAAGTATAACCCTTAATCAAACTATTTTCATGACGATTGATTAAATAAGGGGCTAAGATTAGAAAAAAGTAAAAGCTGTGACACTCGCGCGATGAAATCAGCACGAGTTTTTCACTCGTTATTTAAAAAAACTCAATAACCTGTGACGTAAGATCGCGTTTTAAGTCACATGTATTTTTTATCAATTTTTAAATCAAAATATTTAATTTTCTGTAAGCTATTGGAAAATTTCGACCAGATTTTCGAATTCAGCCCTCGAAAATCCTTTAGAAAATTCACAATTTATATAAAAAAACTCGCACAGGCAAATTCCTTAATGTCATTGAATTTATCACATTGCTCTCCTCATTTCGGACATAAATGCCATATTTATCATATTTCCAGTAACATATTCAAAGAACACTATTCAATTGTGCATCCTCTTTAAAACTCTTGTCTCTCTCTCTTAAAAACACTAATCAGTTTCCTTTTTTTTGGAATAATAGGTCCAAAAAAAGCATATTTTTCAAAACAATATTCGAGTTTAAATGAATTAACTCAAACCAAAAACATAATCGAAACACTTTTAAATTATGATTTTAACAATATATGGCCGTTTTTAATCTTAGCGAAAATGCGGCAATTTTACTTAAAGTTGGCTTTTTTTGAACATCAGATTCAGCCAGAAAGCCTGTTTTACCGATAAGGATGGCAAGAAAAACATTTTATTAAGTGAATTACTTATAGTTTTACTTATAGTTAATCTATTTTTGTGTGATAAATTTTTAAAAAACGGTGTCAAAGACAATGCTTCGTTGCAATCCGGACCGTAATAGCGCGCTTTTTGGTGTGTGGGCATTGAAAATAAAATACTTTATGTCTAGCTGCTTTTCTAGCAATAACACAGCTGCTGCGGAAATTGCACCTCATGATAGAAAGAAACTAATGTTCCCCGAACATTTTTCTTAGAAAAGAAAGGAGAGAAATCGGTGACATAAGCATAAAGGAATGTATGTCCAATTGGCGCACTTCACGGTTGAATAAACAAAATTGGTCATGCCTTATCCCCCTGACAAGAGGGAAGAGGTCTCCTATCGATGAGTAGTGACATGTATGTAAAAAAATAGAAACTAAAACCATGAAAAATGAGGGAAAAAACTTAGCATACAAAGCGAACCAGCGGACAAGCGCCGCTCTGGATAATCAGGGAAGTACCTCGCGGACGAGCGGTGCTCGGGCATATCAGGCAAGTGGTTAACTATGTGTTTTTAATGTACTCTCTCTTAATATATTACCTTTAATATTAATTATTCTTCTTTAAGTACCCTAAAAGACTTTTTAATTTCATAATTTCACCCATTACCTTATATTTCATTAATGTAAATCAAACAATCTCAAAACTAGCAAAAGCTATTCATTCAGATACCTCACACGATGTGTGATCTTTTCATTCCAAATGCAATTGTCAGAACTCTGTCTTTTCCACCTGGCGAGATTTTTCAAAACAAAGTCGGACACTTGTACCTCAAAACAACGTTCCTTTCACGAGACTGCAGAATGCATTATTTATTAGCACATCCTCTCTTTTTCCCGCAACGGCTTCAGCGGAAAACATTTTTCTGGACTTAAGTAATAAACTTTATTCCTCGAAGTCCATCCGAGGAGAATGAACTTCAAAATAAAGCAACACCCGCCATGAATTATTCAGAAAACGTAAGACTTTAAACTTCACCATCGCCATTTTTTTCTTGGAACTTTTTATGTCTTCGCTTAATTGGTACCGAGACCTGTACACAAAGAAAGCACAAATTGCTCCAACGGTTGCACGGTGGGACGCATTAAATTTAGAATTGTCGGTGGAAATATTTCAAAAGAAATATTTGCATTTTTAATGCTTCACGTGTAGATGTTTTTCCTCGTTGTTTCAGCGTATATTTTCTGATGTTCTTTAAAGGATTTATAATTTACTTACTCCCTGTGTGATGTAAACTTTAATATACCTACCTCGGCTGATTTCAAAAGCTTCCTGTTTAAGTGTTCCAGTTTAATGGAAAATGAATAAAGCGTCTAGAGGGAAAATAGAAAACCAAAGTAGTAAATGCAGTTTTTGAGACACTAGTTTAAATTGAACTGGAGACTTAATTTTTGGTTCATAATCTTTTTTCATGCATTTTGTATGAGCGTCAGTTAATGTCTGGAAAATATTTTACAGAAACACTGAAATGGAGAAATTTAACTTGATTAAAAAATAAATACTCGCTTCAACCTTACTTCATCTTTTCTTTTTGTCATACATTGTTTTAAATTATTTTAGGAAGAACATCATTATTTTTTAAATTTTGCTTTAAATATATAATTAAGTTTTATTTATTTCATGAATTATGAAGGATAAATATAATAATCATATATCTTGAAAGTTTTCTTGTAAAATATGAAGGGCAGTTTCAAAATATTTTTTTTAAATCTTCAATTATCCTTTTACATTTTTAGGTAATATAAACTGTGGGTAAATATTTTTCGTCAATTAATATGGTCAGGTAGGTAATGAGCATTAGTGGGGTGATATATGTGATGTTTATAAAGTGTTTACAATAAATGGTATCAAATAGTAATAAAGGAATTATTTTTTCACATCAATTTTTTAACACTGATTGAAGTGTTTTTAACCATTAACAAACTCAAAAATTTTATTAAATGAATTTATGTTACTTAAAAAAGTAAAACTTTTATTTTCAAAAGTGTTCCATAAAGAATTAAATGAATATTTTACGCTAGAATATTTCAATTATAAAAACATATTGATAAACATTTTGGAAATAAATAATTAACACAACTTCCAAACTGTCGTTTTTGAGTTAAGAACTGTATACACACTGATACCCTGCTGAACTCCGAAAAGAGTATTGTTAAGAAATGCACAACCTTAGATGCTCTTAAAGTACGGAATCCGGGTATGGACTCAGATGAATATATTATCTGATTTTCAAATGTTTTGTTAAATTTTTTTTAATATCTGTGAAAATAATATTTTTTAATATCTGTGTATCCTTTTAAAATATCTGTGAAAACAATTTTTACAGTTACATTAGGATTGATTTAATAGTCATTTTGGCATTGCTAATTACTTCATTATTTCTCCAAGTCTTATTTTAATTATTACTTTAATAAATGAAAGACTGCGGAAAAAGAATTTCTAACATCTTTGGATTTACAAGTATGAATAGTATATCCGAAATAGTTCACATCTATTCATTGGAAGAATTTTCCAACAAATTTTAAATTCAAAATACGTTCGTAAAAAATTAAAGCAGCACAAATGAATGTAATAAAGAGTTCAGATAGGTAATCAGGCTCATAAATATCTGGATTAGTATTCTGACCTCCTGAATTATTAAAGCATGCACGATACATTCGGAATGTAATGAATTCAGAAAGCAGTGATCATAAATTATTTATTTCCAGAATCGTCAAATTAACAATTAATATTCTGAAGTTGAGAGCAATCCCTAATGCTGACCTTCATTAATGTGATTAACCTAATGTCGGTGCTAAATTATTTAACTGGGATTTATGATATGCTTGTTTAAGTATCCCAAGGCATTAAGGGAATACTCACCTTCACAAGTGCTGAGATATTTAACGCAAATTCAAAATTTAATACCTGAATTCATGCGCAGTTTTAGATAGGTTCAGTAAAGTGAAGGATTATAAGCAAGGATTGGAGGAGCAATGAAAGTGATAGAAATATGACATTAATCAATTTGTTTACAATAAATTTCAAACAATATTAGGATTAGGATTATGTTATGACTTGTAAGTTAGTAAATTACAATGTATTTAATAAAAAAAACGTCTCAAAATTTAAGAACAATTCCAAAGTTAAACAATACTACCTAATGGTCACTTCTTTATAATAGTGTTTTTTGTGCTTTTTAAAGTGTTGAAAAAACTCCAATTCAGATACATTAAAATATTTCAATCATTCAAAGCATTGTCTTTTAATGTAATCATGCTATTTTTACGTCACTATTGAGAAAAATATTTAAATATCTATGGAATACAGTAAAATATTTTTATAGCTCTCTCTCTCTCTTAAGAACAACAATTCCTGGTATTTTTAACAATAGGACATTATATCGATCTATGATAAAACAGTCCATATTTTTCTTACCCGTCATTGTAACGCAGTTGTCGCTATAAAAGAGGGTCGTTGAAAAGAGGTTCTACAGTACTATAATAAATACTCTAATATACATCAATATTTCACTCATTGATATAATGCAAATATCCTTTTATACTCTGTTCATTTTTATCTTTTTCTGCACTTTAAAATATTTCCTTCCCCCACCACCGATCGGTAACCATAGCAACTATCCTCGTCAAAGTGACGAAGAACGGTTACTATTGGCTGCTATTATCATTATTAAAGCACTATTTCTCAAGCGCCAATAAGGAAGTTGCAAGTGTCAGATTTTCAAAAACAAACAAGTGTTCCGTATGGTTTTTTGTATGGTAAAATGAAATATCTAGTCAGTTTTTAAAAAAATGTACAGGTAATTAAATATTTTAATTTTAAAGTCGAGGAAAAAACACGTGACTGAAAACGTTTATTTTTTAAACTGTAGGATGACGTCAACAATAATAACATCAACTCCATTGCTTTTCAACAATGCCTATTGTAAGATGACGTCACATCCAAACTATTGGCATTTTCGCGTGCTTTTAAAAAGGGGATTTTTGTTAATTTTTTTGGCAATCAAAAAATTTCTCGATCGGCCTCAAATTTTGGGTAGTTGCTTACTTTTGCAAGAAGAGTCGATTAAAAAATAAAAAAAATCATGCGACTCTCTCTTTCTAAATGAATAGAGTATATGTATAAGGGGACAAACCAGTCTAAATTCATTCTTGAATCTTGCTTTCACACTTATTATTCTCTTATTAAATATCCGTCAAGACTCGTCATGACTCATTGGCATTACAAACCATACAACCGCATGAAAACTTCCGCATCCCCATCCATCTACATCAGACCCAACACGCTCATCAGTAATTATCCTCCCAGCCTTAACGCAACACTTAACGAGTCATTTCCCAACAAACACACACACAGACGCAATCGCAGCAACAACCATCTCCTTTCACCACTCCCCATCACCGCAATCAATTCGTTAAATCCCTTCCCCCGACAAAACAACAGCAAACACAGCTCCCCCCTAACGACTCTGCCAGAGATTTCTTCACGAGGATATAATTGAGTCAAACAAAGGGACCGGCGCGTTATAGTGAATAATTAACCCTCTCCCTCCTCTATCTGCTCTAATTATTTCTTCAACGGAGCATTCGCAGCTGATAAAAGGGAGGTGTCCCCTTGCATTGATTTCGGGCTGATGACGATATGATGAGGAGCGAGTTCTGTGACCGGAAGGGTGCCACACGGACTCTGGGCTTCGGTTCCACCTAATTGGAAGTTGTATGGGTAGTTTTGATTCCATTTACCGGGGAATTGGGTTTGTGATGACTGAATGAGGGTCAGTCATGGATGTATTTTCCCTGTGTGATGTGTCCTGTTTGTTCCATGGGGATTTATGAGAAAGTGCTTTGAGGTGTTATTGGACTGTTGAAGTGTAATGCAATTAAATGCAGTGAAACCTAACGGCACAGCAGGAACCTGGAGCAACCTTATCTGCAATCTTCCTTAATAACATATCGCTATCAAATTCCGTTGGACTCAAGTTTGGTTCAAGACTTACCTAATTCCTTGATGACCTCGCAGAGGCTATGGGGAAATTTGCAGTTTATCGTTATATATAGACAGTGTCGTTATAGGTTTCACTGTCTTCACCAGTTTGTGCAGTTTAAGTATCCATTTTTTCATTTTATATTTGATACGTCTTTCTTTCATTCTCTTTCTATTGAGTAGAATGAGAAAATAAAAACAACTATGTAGTAGTTTCTATCAGATACAATGACGTGTCTGAGACAATCGTTTAGCAGCAATTCTGTTTGCACGAGAGTTAGAAAGAAAAGCCTGTTTCCAACCTGTTCCCAAAGCCTGTTTTTAATAAACCATATTTATATTTACAGTTTTTTAGTGATTCTTATCTTCAAAAAATATAAAAAGTTAAAAAGCAAAATTTAAATATTTTTCTTTATTTTTAATGGAGATATATAATTGAATCCAAATGTAGAAAAACTACATGCAAATGTAATTAAAAAAAGAAAAGAAAGTCTCAGAAATTTCGTGTAAACAGTCTACTATAAATGCACAAACGTCTTACAATAGACTATACTCAATTTCCGAAAGGAATTGTTAAACGTATTATTCAATTTTTATGTACATCCCTATCCACAACGAAATATCGGAAACTGAATTACGCTCTAGTAAATGGAGGAAACGGACTATCTAAAGCGCATCATATCCTTACCATTCTTTTCTCCTCGTCTGTGTTTTCGATATATCGCTCATACAGAATGCCCTTAGGGTATCATTTCGTGGAAGATTCCGTAATGCCGCCTGAAAACAAGGATTCTTCCATTGTCGAACCCCCCTCAAAAGACAAAAAATATCTTTTATCGAAATTGTTCTTGGAAGCATGTAAATTCATTTTTTGCTTTTAAGGAGGTCTTGTTTACACAGCACTGTAAAAACTGTGATAACCCTAAGGGGAGAGAAATAATGAAGTTTATGGTTATGTAACGCAAGAAGGCTGATGTAAGTAAAAATAACGATCAAATTAAAAATGACGATGAAAAAAATGACTGGAAGGTGGGATAATATGGTTCTACTGCTTTGTTATTGTAACAAGGATGAACAGTTATTGCTAAGTCAGACAGAGTGAATGACTTTGAACAAAATTGCCTCGAATAAAAGGTAATGTTTGGTTTTGTTTTATGTATACTATAAATTTTGATGTGTTTCTCAGGTAAGTACTTGTATTTTCCCCATTGAAAATACTATATATTTGTTGCTTTTACTTGTTCGAAGAGAATAAAAGCTTTCAATCGGATAAGAGTTATAGTTTCTAAGCTTACTTTTTTATCTCAAAAAATATAATTTACTTCTTTAAAGTATCCGCCTACCCCTAAAATGACGATTTTCGACTTTTTCGTCGAATATTTTTTTCTTACTTTTTCGAGTAGTTTAGACTTTTATATTTCGAAAACTGTTTTCATTTTACTTATAGGTGAATTAGAAAAGAAATTACAGCATTTTTAAAACAGATAGTCGTGGGTGATCGTATACAAATATAAACTTTGAAGCTAATTTTCTCGGAACTAAATTTTGCATAAAAACCCTCCACTATTTACATGATTACTCAAAAACTATCCAAGATATTCACTCCAAATTTTAACAGTATATTAATCATACTGTTATCAACCAGATGGATCTCAGATTTTTATGTAAGTTTATTATTTTTGTTTTTATTGATGTTTTTTGTTAAATGGTAGTAGAAAGTTTGAAATGTTTCATTTCCCTTTACATTTTATGCTGTAAAACAATTACTTTTCAAATATGTCTTAGAAAATGGTCCATTCTAAAGATGAG
Source organism: Tetragnatha versicolor (assembly GCA_024610705.1). Lineage (NCBI taxonomy): Eukaryota > Metazoa > Arthropoda > Arachnida > Araneae > Tetragnathidae > Tetragnatha > Tetragnatha versicolor. The sequence goes on along the minus strand of JANDEH010000001.1, from coordinate 52,607,683 downwards.
TGTTATAGGATACTTGTGTCCAAAGGAAATTTATATTTAGGGGTAATAGTTTTTGGGCAAGAGTGAGAGGGGTTTTATAAAAATTCACTTAAATTTCACACTAATTACCCCATATTTTAGAAAGTAATATAATTAATTTTGTTTTTTTAGCATTGATCAAGGTTTTGATGTACATTTAAACTAGAAATTAAAAAATAAAATTTGTAAATCATGTATTTCAAAAAAATGGTCTCAAAGGTAGGCGTATACGTTAATTGAAATGTACTTGTGAAACATTGCGAGGTTTCGTATATCTATGTTAATGTTTTCTTAAATTTTACGTATGAAAATAATATAAATGCCCGATGCCCGTTTTTTATAGAAATCATGCATTAAATTTGTAATGCACAAAAATGGTTAGCTATTTACCCATTAGAACAAAAAGGGTTTCTCGGCAGGAGACATATGAATTAATATTTTTCGGGCTAAATTGTCGAGGTCTAGTTGATAAAAACTCAGAAGTTTCGCCTAAAACTGTGTCAGGCATCTTCAGTGAGCTGATTTCTCAATTAAACGTTGAGATCGTCGCAACGTGGTGACTTCAACTTCTGATGGTATAGGTGCAGGGCGTTTCACTGAGAGGGGCGGGGCTGTGATTGGTGGTGATGGCTTGCTCTTCGAAGCGATCGGATGGCGCGCAGTCCACTTTGATGGAGGATCTACGCAGTTCGCAGTTCCATGTTTTGTTTATTTGTGATGTCTCTTCCTTGCGATTAAAAACACTATCATGCTTAAAAATTTCGATCGCTTCATGGCAAAGTCGGGTGTGGTACTGTCGAGTTGTATTAAGAACCGATGTTTTTTCAAAATTGATGTTATGCCCTGGCAGAAAAGCATGTTCTGCCACAGCTGATTTTTCGGTGTATCCCAACTTACAACATCTGATGTGCTCCTTTAGTCTGGTGTTTATACTGCGCAGTGTAGTACCGATATAAACAGATCCACACGAGCAGGGAATACGGTAAACACCGGGGTTGGAGAGGGGGTCTCTCCGGTCTTTGGGGGATCGCAGTAGAGTAGATATTTTCATGGTGTGCCTGAACACAGCTTTTATTTTGTGTTTTTGGAGAAACCTCCCTATTCTATCAGTTACTCCTTGGATGTACGGAAAGTAAGCATGGCCTAGTGGCTTAGGTTCAACAGCATCGCTAGTATCAGGTCTCCTCGGATTTGTGGCTCTGATGATGTCTCCTTTCTTGTAGCCATTTGCCTGTAGAGCCCGAATCAGATGATCTTGTTCTTGTTTTAGCATCTTAGGTTCGCAAATACGTGTAGCACGGGTGGCAAGTGATTTCAGAACCGCTCTTTTTTGGCCTGAGTGGTGGAAAAAAAAGAGCGGTGTTACACGTGCTACACGTATTTGCGAACCTAAGATGCTAAAACAAGAACAAGATCATCTGATTCGGGCTCTACAGGCAAATGGCTACAAGAAAGGAGACATCATCAGAGCCACAAATCCGAGGAGACCTGATACTAGCGATGCTGTTGAACCTAAGCCACTAGGCCATGCTTACTTTCCGTACATCCAAGGAGTAACTGATAGAATAGGGAGGTTTCTCCAAAAACACAAAATAAAAGCTGTGTTCAGGCCCACCAGGAAAATATCTACTCTACTGCGATCCCCCAAAGACCGGAGAGACCCCCTCTCCAACCCCGGTGTTTACCGTATTCCCTGCTCGTGTGGATCTGTTTATATCGGTACTACACTGCGCAGTATAAACACCAGACTAAAGGAGCACATCAGATGTTGTAAGTTGGGATACACCGAAAAATCAGCTGTGGCAGAACATGCTTTTCTGCCAGGGCATAACATCAATTTTGAAAAAACATCGGTTTTTTATACAACTCGACAGTACCACACCCGACTTTGCCATGAAGCGATCGAAATTTTTAAGCATGATAGTGTTTTTAATCGCAAGGAAGAGACATCACAAATAAATAAAACATGGAACTGCGCACTGCGTAGATGTTCGAAGAGCAAGCCATCACCGCCAATCACAGCCCGATCTGTGTAGAGTCGGCCCCGCCCCTCTCAGTGAAACGCCCTGCACCTATACCATCAGAAGTTGAAGTCACCACGTTGCGACGATCTCAACGTTTAATTGAGAAATCAGCTCACTGAAGATGCCTGACACAGTTTTAGGGGAAACGTCTGAGTTTTTATCAACTAGACCTCGGCTATTAGCCCGAAAAATCTTAATTCATATTTACCCATTTCTCCAAAAAAGCTAAAATTAGTACTACATCCCAACTTAATTTTTCTTAAAAATCATTTGACTCCTATTATAGCGTTAAATCAGGCTATTAGTAAACTCTTTGGACCATTTTGAAGGTCCCTTTTGCAAAACCAGTATTTTTAAAATAGCAATATTACCCAAAAGAACGTATTTCATGAGTGCTCATTTATAAGGGGGGTTTCATTGTATATGTTACAGTTAAAGTCCGGAAATCAGTTAATTTACAGATAACCTAGGTAATTTGCAGATTAACGAGGGTGATCCGTTAAAGAGCGAATTGTTTTTCAATTTCTAAGATTACCTAGGTAATCTTGAAATTACCTAGGTATTCTGCACCCTACCGACTAGACACTCGTTAATCTGCATACTACCTGTAATCAGTTATTTTACATATTAACGAGGGTGATCCGTTAAAGTACAAAATTTTATTTTATTTTATAAAAAGTTTAAGGAGATTGGGGGGGCTGCCGCCCCCCCAAACCCCCCTGCCCTAACTATAACCAAACTCGTTTTGGGGGTAAACAGTAACAATGACGAATCAAAAAAGGGGGATCGGTACTTTTTTCATATTACACAAAACACGCAAATCCCACAAAAATAGTAATGAAATAGCAATTTTAAAACTAGAATATAAAAACAATAATAATAGAATATTAAAGTACCAACTGAGATTTGTATCAATTGTGGTTTTCGATCTCGATTTGACAGCGTATTTCAATGAGCACTTAAACTAGCAAATCTTAATGAAAGCGCGGTGTAATCGGCTGGCAGCCTGCACTGAACTATTGCTAGGATTCGCGATCGATTACATATGTTAAACCCTTGCCCGCCCAGGTTCCAGCGATTGTTGAATTAACGTTTGTTGAAAAGATATTTCAACAGCTGAGACATTTACTTTCGTTAAAAGAAATCTCTGTCACTCTAAAGTCGGAGCTTCAACACAATTGTTTCAAAATACCCGTTTTAGTAGTAATATACTGTACTTAATCATGTAAATTTACAGTACTTACTTGCTTGTATTATTTTGTTTTAACATTCAACATGACAACTACCAGTGCTACGCTCTAAATTTGAAATCAAAACACCAAATATGACAACAAACTACGTATTGAAACCCAACTGCGCAGGGGTAAGCGCATGGCGCAGTAAGCACCTCAACATTTTAACAGAAAGTATTGAACGAAACAAACTATTTTGAACTTTAACTATCAAGAGGCCGTTATAGTGTAGATTCCCTAGGTAAAATGCGAAAAACTCAAAAATCCGCACATTAACGACAGAAATCAGTTAATCTTAAGTTTACCTAGGTATTCTTCAGATTAACTAATTATCAACTTTAGCGGTAACATATATACTTATAAATAAATTGACCAACTCTATTTTATATGAAAGTCCTTGTAATCATTCACAAAAATTAAATTTTCTTTTCAAACCTCCTTTTAAGCACTTAATCGAAAAGGAAATATCTGAATGTTATTACTCTCCATCATAAACTGGAATTCAAAAGAATGCTAAGATCTACTTTTAAAACTCGAGCATTTTTAATTAAAATACTCAAATATTTTTCCTTACTTAATTGTGTGTATGTTTACTAAAGCTGAGATTAGGTATCACCCAAATAAATGTGTTTTCCAAATATTCGGTTAAGGGCAATGTTCTTTTTAAGCAGTACTTAACGAGGTATTAATCAGAAAAGTTAATTTAAAATTTTCATCTCTTGGGTTAAAAAAATAATTAATATAACAAAGTTGAAAATTATTGATATTTTATTTAAAAAGTATTATACTTTCCCTGTGCAGCTCAAAATTTAATTCTCAATTTTGTTTGAAGAAATGTCACTGACTGGTTATTTTTGTATTACTGTTACGACCAAATCATGTGATGATATGAACGAATTATTTACAATTATAAAGTATAAAGAATATTTATATTCAATATTTATTTTTAAATGCACACCTTCTTATTTAGCATTATTTTATAAAGCTATCAAATGCATCGTAGATCTTGAGCTTAATACACATTTTGTAAAGTCAAATGGGTTTTAAATCCTTTATGGCTGTTATGTTATTTTTTTCCTTTATTCACTCTATCTTGGCGAAGTAATATCTTGCATGATTCATGGACCATAAAACTCTACAACCAAATATTTTATTCACTATAACTTATGGATTATGTGATTAATAAGTACTTAACTTCCTGTAATATTCCGGGCAATCCATTTAAATAGCAGAGTCACCATGCAATACGCATTTTTAAATCCACATAAATGATAAATTTATCTGATTTGACTTGAGCTTGAATTAGTAACTAGTAATCGGGTACTTATTAGTGTAGACTTCTGAACAGCAGCTAATTTCACATTGTAATACTCCACACCAGCTTCGATGCCACATAAATCTATTGACCTCATGACAAAGCTTATATAATAAGCATGTATCCCTACACAGCTTGGAATTGGATATTATACAACGCATATTCTATTGGAGGACACAATAGTTACACTACGTGACCCCAGAAACATACAAACACCCATTTCTCCATTATAGTGAGAGTTATTACTCATTAAACTGTAATGGTGTATTTAGTGCATATAAATGCATTGCATTGTATTGCAATTTATTGTACCTTGTATTTATTTTAAAGGTGGAAAACCTTACTATTACTATTATATTTAATGAGAGACACATAGACCACATGGAATTGCATAAAATTAGGGGTTTGGAAGTGCACTCCCAACAACATAGAGAGGTTATAAGATGTCTTGAGGGACTTGATTATCCAGCGCATAAATTGACCTTCAAAATGGAATTAAAAAACTGCAAAATCTTTCGATTTCGGAATTTATTAAATTGAAACAAAATAATGTCTAAAACTTCATTACCTGCTCTATCGTAATTTTTCAGTTTAAACCCTAAGCTTTCTATAAGCTGTTCCATGAAAAGGATTGCAATAATATTTTTCTGCTTTAAATACATAAAAGAAAGATGGAAGAGAGAGAGAGAGAGATTTAAAGCAGTCTAATTAGTTTTTTAAACATATTTTATAGAGTTAAATAACAACAAGGTTAACTGTGTAAATATTATCTGCCATGGATCACAACACTTATTTTGGTTGTGGTCGCAAAATCGGGTCCGCTAGCAAATCAAGTAAGAAGAGAGAACACTTCCATGGCATTAGGAGCACCCCTTATCTGCCCCACTTTCAAAAGAGTGTCAAGACCCAATTTTTTCAAAATTTGGGATCACCTAATGGCTCCCGAGTGAGCATTCCCCTCTCTGGAAAAGGGAGAATAACCGTTTTAAAACAGAATTCCCCCACATCCATTAAACACTCATTATACATCCTATCACTCGTTAGTTTTAGCACAGTTCTTTTGCTCAAAAAACTAAGAAATGAAAATAAACTAAAAAATAAATTCACACGGCATCTGTTCTTTAGATACTTTGCCACGGCCGAAATGTTAGATTAATTTCAAAACCTCGTAGCTACTTTTTTGAGAGAGCTCCTTCCCAACAATTATGTGATAATGTATTCTTTCTTTTGAGCTCCTAAAGGGGAATGTTTTTTACGGAAGATTCATTTGGGCGTTTACATATTTAACATGACCTTTTTTGTTTTAATAAACAGCTTCCTTGTGACAAATTATTCTAGAAATGGTGTCTGGGTATAGGGTATTATTTTTTTAGAATATAGGTGGTTCTCAACTATGACTGATGAGTCAAAGAACTGTAATTTTGCTTTTAATTTTCTTAAGTCTATAATCGAACTAACAGCTTAAGTTAAAAATATTATTTACAGTTAGTACAATGTGTACTTAAAAATTATATAAGAAACTAATTTCAGTATGTTTTAAATTTCGATTTATTTAAAAGAGTGAAGTAATAATGAGATTACATTTTTGAAAAAGGTTTAAAATTTTAAAAGTACATTGATAACCCGTATAGCATTATAGAAAATTCAGTAAATACGAAAGACAATAATTAATAATATTTACAAAAAATACATAAACACAAGTACTAAATGAGCTTCAATTTTTACATATTAAGCTAGTGACTTGAAAAAAAAAACGAAATCTGAATTAAAAAAACACGTTTCCCTCTTTAAGCACTTCTTAAATTTTTATAGCATTGATTTATTCATTTGATTATTTCCAACTAGCTCCTCAATGAAAAAAAATTATCAGCATAGTTTCTCTATCTTCTTTCTCTATCAACATAGTTTCTTACTTCCTTGCCCATGATGCATAGGTAAGTTAGTATTAAAAATGTATAGCCTTATTCATCAAAAAGCAATTTCTCTAAAAGGAATACTAACGTTTTTTTATTTGCTGTTCAAGCATTTTCATGTCCTTATAAATGTATCATTTTAGAAAGATTTTTTGAATAAAAAAGACTATAAGGTAATTGGTAAGCATACTTTGTGAGACAATTTTTTTTGCACATACTCCCAAGAATTTCAAGTACTTTTTCACTCTCGTGCAACGTTGGCAAACTTCTCGTCAGTTCTTAAAAGAGCATTTTGTTAAAGCGAAATAAAAATGAAAGTTAAAATCTGCACCCTGCCTCCTTAACGATAGTGCAGAACGATATATACTAACAAGTTCGGCTAGTTTAACTGAAGCTACAAGGTTTCAAAAAGTAAAAAAAATGCCCCAGGTACCCATTTTGATTTACTTACTCCTAGAAAAGGTAATACAATAGCTGTTTTTGTAAGGAATTTCAAAGAGCTGTCTTAAATTTCTGTTGGTTTTGTTTTTGAGTTCCGTATGTTCTTTTTCTAGGAGTTTTTTTCAAAACAGTCTTCGTGAACTAGAAAAGCAGGAACTGCTGTGAAAGCATTTATTTCTTTTCACCACCAGAAAACCTTTTAGATTTTCTGCCGAGAAAATGATTGCAAATTTCCTTCTTTAAAGCATTCGAGTGAATAATTTCCGATTGTTTGTAAAGTGTAAAAAGGTGGTATTACATCAAAATACCAGTAAATACTTTTATAAAAAAATTTTAGAGTTGCGTCAAATTCTTTTTGTTTTTAGGTTAAGAAAATTTAAAGGTTAAAAATGTCTTAATTTTGAATTCAGAATAAGAATAAAGAGAATCTCGGGAATTCGAAAAGTTATAGCTAGGGCTGGGATTGCCATCATGTAATCAATTACATGTCTTTTCAGAAATTCGATATTGCAGAGAACGCTCACATATACCTACTACACGTTTTAAGTCGTTTTGCATCGATGGTTAATTTTTATCTTTCATTTGTTCATATTTAGTTTTCAACATGTTTTTTCCTATTTCAGCTAAAATTCATATGCTACATATTCATTCATTTTTAGGTTTATTAGCATGGACGAATTATTGTGTTTATTTCTTCTTACACTGTAAAAAATAATCCTGTAAAAAACAGAAAATTTCTGGCAGCTTTTGCTGCCAGAAAAATTTTGTAAGCAGAAAAATCCTGTAAACAGAAAAAAGCTGTAACCTACAAGCTTTCTTTAATGACTTTTAAGTCTAAATACTACTTTTTCGTTTTTAAAATTCACTGAAAAAAATAAAACTAAAAATGAGATTCCCTTTTCCATTCTTAAGACACATATTTTGTACATGTTTACGTAAAATAAAATTCTAAACTATTATCTTTGCAGATATTTTGAGCTTTTAACATAATTTAATTGTGCTTCTTCTTTCTGGTTCTATTTTATTGCTTTTGTGTTAACTCCTTAGTATGTTTTTATATTTTTTCAATCTTTTTTAATTTAAAATTTGTTTATAGTGTTAAATAATTTAAAATTTATCTATCACCTGAACGGGGCATAGTCCCTCTTGGTGATGCATATGTTGTTCTCCGATTGTTTTTACTTTATTATGTCAGGTTAATAAAGTTATTATTGAATTTATTGAATGTACATGTTTGAGACATTTACGACCCAAAATAAAGTTGTTATTATTATTATTATTATTATTATTATTATTATTATTATTATTGTTATTGTTATTGTTGTTGTTGTTGTTGTTGTTGTTGCTGTTGTTATTATTAATTGGATGAAAAACATAGCCTTTGTTATAAATAATAAGTTTTAGAAGTTTTTAACTAACGTGTTTTACAACGTACGTTATAAGGGGGTTTCGATCCTTTATTTATACTTTTTTTAATCCGATATCTGTACTTTTTTGGTACTAATAGGTACATTTTTCAATCTTTTATAAACGAGTATCTAAGTTATACTAAGTGAAGAAATATAATTAAATATTTATAACCCATAGTTGGTTAGTAAACGTCACGTCAATTAATAATACCAGTAATAAGTAATTACATCAAAAATAAGATTCAAGTGTTAAAATACAGTATTATTATGAATAAAACTTTTGATAGAATCAATTATTCCATCATACTTACTACAAAAGATTATTAATAAACTGAAAAAGCCTTACTAATGAACTGTTCCGGTAGGTAGGAAATAATTCATTACATACATATTTGGATAATTTATTAGCTAATCCAAAAAAGGAGATGGGAGTATTTGAACATGGGTAACCTAAACGAGTCATTTCCGAACGAGTATTTCCTGAAAGAGTTATTTCATTTTTATAAAAATATGTTTTAATTAATGTTCATACTCTTACCTAACAACTGAATTATAATTAGTTAAAACAAAAATTGAGGCAAAATGGTTATATTCTTGATGTGATTTAATCTTGGGGAAAAATTACCTTTGTCTTCACATTCATTCAATTATGCATTGATAAAATAAATGACAATACGAGAAATGCTAATATTAAATCATTTATTGCACTTAATTAAATTTAATGATCAATTATACTCTAGTGATCTAGTTAATGAGTCAAACAGTCGCGTTTTGTAAAGAATTTTGGTCATTATTTTTTAATTTTAGTTTCCTCATAATAACTTCTTTGGAGTTAGTTCTGCTTGTCAAATAAAAGATTTCATTAGTATTTTACCAACAGACTGTAAGGTTAATTAGTTTTTTTGTTAAATGATTAAAAATTGTTATCCTCTAATATGATTTTCGATTCCTTAATATTTAATTAGTGCATTTTGGATAATGCATAAAAATTAAAGATGAAATGCAAGATTAAAAAGCACCATTTTTTTATTTAAACATTATTACATCTTTTGATTTTTTCCCTTTTTTTGCAAATTTGATGTTTTCTTCAAAAACTTCTCCATTTTTTAATTCAACTAAAATGATGTTGTTTAAAGTTTATGTTGTTACAGGGTGTTTCAAGAAGTCCGCTAAAACTCTCAAAAGACAAATCCTTTAATATATCTATTTATACGGGGAGTACATAATGCTCATTGCCCTACGGCCCATACCTTCAAGAAAATTGCGACAGATAAGGTAAACGTCACATGTGTGCAGGTTATGTTAAAAAAGGTTTGTTGACGATTTGGATGTGTTTGCATAATAAGAAGTTGAAAATATCCATTGCTCATGCATGCGGCACTCTGTGGAATGAAATAATTAAATTTATATTCAATATGATACCAATTTTTTCTAAAAATAAAAGTCGTCATATAAACTAATTCTTTGGAATTTTTTTATGTACCTTCTTCAAGCAAGGAACCTTTCTGTGCAGATTTTGGAAGAACATGTTGAAACACCCTGTAAAAAGACATGTAAACTGTGTAATAAATTGAGGGAAAAAATTAACTTTTAGAATTCCCTTTACTTTATTTAGAAGATAGGGCATAGGAATTTGAGCTATATAACCAGTAAAGTGCTAAATTGTATCATTTCAAAAAATACATTCCCAAAATTTAAGTTTATTTTTAAATAAAGCTTTCTCCAGTCGAATCACATTTCTTTGAACGTAAACAATTTTCAAAGCACAGCATAAAAAAGCTATCTTAGAACGGGGCATTTACTAAAGAGAACTCAAATCCGAAATTGATAAATTCCGTCCTCTATTTTCCGCAACTGGACTTTTACTTTTTCTTCCAATAAAATACGAAACTTTTTTAAAAACGGCCTCATTGCAAAGCCAGATTCTCTTTTACGTGGAAAATCCGAATTTATGTGGAAAATAAAAAGAACGTGGAGAACACGTATCTATAACACGAAATAACCATGCGAAAATAAAAATCAAAACTATCAGGTACCGGGGTCAAATAAAAGAAAATAAGTGTATTTGTTCGAAGTGAGATCTTTCGGAGCCTTCCCCATAGAACCCAGGTTTACGTTTATTTGATTTTGACATAGAGGAAGCTTTGTTAGATTTCTAAAAGTCACCAGTTTTTGCGAGGAGTATGTGGAAGCGGCAAAGGTTCAACATTTTCCGCCTCAGTATTTCAACTATTCGGTCCTATCTGTGGACTCTATTCTTACGCCAAATAACGTCCTGTGTATCTAAATTCTGTTATTTATACTGCTTGGATGTAAGCCAGGGCTTTTTGTACTACGGTATAGATGGAGATTGTTGCTCTATCACTTCTGGAAAAGTGTAACGCAATGCTTTTTGTTGTTTTTGGAGATGCAGAGTTCTTTTACACTTGTTCTTTTTCAAAGCATGGTACTCTTTTCATTTGTTCTTATTTTGTGATTTCATCCTTTTCAGTACTTTTTTCAATAATAAAATTTTATCAACTCATTGAAATAACTATTTTTGCCCTTAAATAAGTATATCATGTGATATGTCTATGTTCATAAAGACACTTTATTCACTCACGTAAATATTAAATTACTACGTGAAATTTTATGACTACTTTTCCCACCTATAATGTACATTTGATATTAAAACCACAATTTTTACAGTTCGGAGAGCTATTTAAATTTATTAAACCACAATTAGAGCAGTTAACACGTTTCAATATTTCTATGTTAGTGTAAAATTTTAATGATATTCAATATATGTCAGCTATAAATACATGTTTTTCAAATTCATATAACTATTATAAAAGTAACTCGGAAATAATTTCCCCGATTAATTCAACAGACTAAATACAGCATTAACACTTAAATGAATAACTTAGATATAAGGTGGGGTTGGCATATTTGCCGAGTTTTTTACTGTTATGTGTGTTTTTAGTGAAAAAGTTTCACTTTCTACTTAGACTTTAAATGTAGTTAAGTAACAGTGATAAATCAGAGTACTGAATTTCTAACATTTGAAAAGTAATTAACTATAATGATAACTGAATTCTAACAGATTTATCTACCATGTAAAGCAGCAAACTTGCCCCACATTGTCCCTTGTACCCTTTAGCTTCTTTTTCACTCAATCGCATTTTTTCTAAGGATTGAATCACGTTCACGAAGGCACATCGAATTTTCCAAAACAAACACATTTCAACAAACAGCTATCGGAATAATCTCAAACCAGTAATCACGCACGAACGTCACATCTCGACAAATCCATTTAACAAACCAATAATCCCCACTTCAAAGAGAAAATTCCCTTCCTGGACAAATCCCAAATCCCCTTTTCCCTCCATCAACCTTTATGACAGACATTACCGCCAACAAAGACAAAAAAAGATCCAAAACTCCTTCTACCTGCATATTGAAAATACCAAGGGAGATCCAAGCTTCCTGTAGCAATACCGGTGACCCGGGTGACGGTCTCTCCTTCTTGCTGTTTCCCTTTTGGCAATTACCCACCGGCGGCAATCAACGGTGTGAAGGAGCCCAGTGGACTTAATAGGAAAATCGCTCTTTTCGACGCCTCTTGGACCAAATTACTTTCCATGGGCCCCCCTTTCCTTCTGTTGTTGTTCGATTGTTCGAATCCTTTTCGGTTCAGAATGAAAAGGGGGTGGGTGGAATGAGATGGGTCTTCGGTATGTCCGGGACAATTTAGAGCCTGGAATTAGGTGTGTGTGGATAGATGTGTGGGTGGTGGTGTTGGGGGGATGTAAGGGGACTTAAGACGGGGATCGATTTAAAGGTAATCGATTTTGGAGGTGAACTTATAAAGGTGTGTCTGTTGCAGAATTCTCTTTTTTGGAATCTGTTTGAAGGTTAAGAATGATAGAAGTCGTCCATTGTGTTTAATTTAACATTACAGGCTTTTATTAAGTTTTCTTTGTAATTATTAAATGTTTCTTTGAAATTTTAATATTTGATATGATACTTTTTCAACTCTTAGCAAACCTTTATTTCACGCAAACAGAGGTGATTGAAAGGTATGGAGTGTGAATAATGATAATGATTGTAAATATTGCCAGAAGTTAAGAAACTGCTATACCTACCACCCACTTTTACATCTTTTTAACTGCTTAATTTTCCCATCATCAACTGTAGGTATTCTATTCACGAAATTTAATTAAAATAACTAAGTTTTTTTTGTGATATTTATAAAGTAGAATTTCAGTTTAAAATAATTACTTATTAAAACTTTTTGCAGGGCTTAGTTTATTATAATAAGTCTTTAAAAAGCAGCTTACTGGTTTTTAAATCTAGATAAATCCATATCGCCTTACTTAAAGTATTGAATGCCCACTAGTGGGTAGTAGTTATTTGACAGCATTCAAATGGCATATTCATTATAGTTTTTGTTGCATTGAAATGTGTTTTGAAATATTTGAATAAATAAACCATGTTTCCTATCCATAAAGCGTCATTTTAAACTAATAAATTAATTTTAAAAAGTAATACTAAAAATGCAAGAACGATACAGTACTTAAATTTAATATATGCAGAGCAGAATTATCAGTATACTAAAGATGATCTTTACAATCATTAGGGAGAGTGTGCACAAGATAAAACATTTCCAACTGCTAAAAGAAAATATTCAAAGCAAAAAAGACTGTACATATTCCTGTAATTGATTAATGTTAAACAGAAGACATAAAAGACCCCAGATATCTAAAAACTCCTAAATTTTCTAAATGCAAATACAACGGCCTCTGTTGACGATATAAGCAAAGTACACTTCCCTAAACTTTGCTGCGAGAAAATCCGAGTGTGATCCCACAACATATGAGCCCTCCATCCCCCAACACATCAACTCAACGCCTCAACAGAGGGAATGATACACATAAACAACGAGATTGCGCACACGTCCCGAGTCCTACTGCGCATTGGGTGAATATTTCATGAAGCCATGTCCCTAAGCAAGAGCCTTACCGTTGTTCCTGCCGCTAACTCAAGCGATTCGGTCCCTGCCAACGTCTTATCAGGAAGAATGGCGGGTAGAGTTTGGACGGCAAATAAATCAGCATCTAGAGTTTAGAGTGGTCGGTTCAGGATTTATTGAACATAGGATGGTGTTGAATTTTTCATGTTGTAGGTTTAGTTTGTCGTGGATAAATTTTGTTCGGATTTAGGGTGGTGTTAGAAATGTTTAAAAATAGATGGGATGTCACATACTCATGAAAATTCTTACCATTTGTATAAGTTCGGAATTTTCATGATGCATTATATTTTGTAGTTAATAAAAAATCCTGCGATGGATACAGTTGGTAAAAAATATTAAATGTAAATTAAGGTAGACATTGATATTTTCTTTCAAATTCCCTATAATATATGATTCTAAAATAAATACTGGGTTATCTTTACGAAGAAAAACTTAAATTTGTTTTTCTATAGCGATAAGTTTAGTTTTTTTCCTTCGAAGAAATAGTTTAAAAAATGGAATTTTATTTTTGGTTTATAATGGTTATCAAATGCAATGCTAAAATTATTGCAGGATTTTGTTTTGTTATTGGTATTAATAAACTGTTGCTCTGTTTTAACCAAACAACCACGCAAAACACACATTCGGTCACACAACTCCTTTTTATAGGGGGCCATGTTCATTCATCACACACAAGGACAGAAACTAACACTCATACCAAAAGGGATTTCAAACCATAGAGCCATTAAGCCCTCAGATGCTCTAACCACTAAGCCAGTTCGTCGGCTTCTTCAAATTACTGAAACAAATGTACGAATGAACTCTAAAAATACGCCTAGAAGTCTAAATTACTAAACTAGTTTTGATGAGTATTTTTTTATTATTTTACTCTTACATCCTAGAAATAAAATCTTGAATACGTTATTTAGCGTTATGACAGTGAATCGTAGCGTTAGCTTCTAAAAAACTATTTCAATTCTTTTATTTCGTTACATAATTCATTTTTATTTTTCATCCCCACACAGCAATAGAGTCAGATGTAGGTTATAGAGTAATATAAACACACGAAAAAAGACCACACAAATATCCAAAGACCCTTCCAAAGAACCTACCAAAGTATATATTTAGAAGGAATAAAAAACTTTCCTTTGGGGATTTTTTTTTCAGTGGACAAGAAGGATCAACAAAACTCCGATTATACTCCAAAACATTTCCTATAACTCCTCACATCAAAAGATCCGACTCCCCTTCCAGAGAGTAATGTTGGAACTAAAACTATAGTTACATATAAGAGGCTTTGTAAATTCTTTAATGTTTACATTGGTAATCTCTATCAGGAAAATACTTTCAGGAAAATATTACACAAACTTCTGACGTTAAGTTATTGAAGTGTAGAAAATTCCCAAACATGTTTTCCTGAAGTCTCTAATTGGAAAGTCAACTCCAAATCCCTATTTTTGAGGATTTTCCCTCACCAATAGGGAAAAGTATGAGTATTTTCCAGCTGGATGGTCAGACATAAACCGGATCTTTGTATGTTGTTTTACAGATGAGGGATCAAATTGCTTCACGGAGCACCGGGCGATGTTGGGATCTCTGATAACTTCAGATCCCTGGGAAAATAGGAAAAGAAAACAGTTATTTAACGTTCATTTTGTGCCTCCCGTGGACAAAATGTAGTATTCAGCTTCTCTTTAACGTGAAAGTAAAATCTATTTTCTTATCTTATGAATTTCAAGATAAGGAGATCAAGATCAATGCTTTGGTAACATTTAAGTTATTAAAATACAATACATTGAAAGTGTTAAAATAATTTGTTTTGGTTCTTCGGGATTCGTAAGGTACAAACTTCACCAAGCAGATTTTATTGGCGATGTTTAACAAATCACACATAAATATATGACACATTAAAAGTGTCTTTTGTATTTTTACACCCTTTTTCATGCGAAAGTATAAATTCTTCATTTTGTGTTGTATTCCGAACTCAAATCCTCAATTTTAAAATATATATTAAATAAAACTGATGCATTTTTTCCTATTTTACTGCAAATAACGCGTTTAAACACATTATATATCAATGAATTACTTATTTTAGAATATGGTTTATAATAACATTATTGGAATTACTTTTAAAGTTAAAGCAAAATTTGTTTAATGAAATATTCAACCTCTTGTTTTGTAATATCTATCAATTGTGAGATTTTATTTTTCATAATTTATTAAAGATATCCGAAGCTAAAGACTAGCTATGAAAATGAAAGACTTAATCCTATTATTCTAAAAATCCTAATTTTTATCCGTAACACTAAAGGACGCTATCTGAAGGAAGTTCAAGCTTATATTAAATACGAAATTAGCAGCCACCCTTATTTTCCACCAAATCGTCATTTTCTAGACACTTTTTTAAATACACCCAATTGCTTTTTTCATGATTATATTTTACTTATGAATAGTTATAGTTAATCAGAATTTATTGATTCGCGTAAATGTTTAAATAAATTTAAAAAGTAAACTATTTGAAATTACTTTTTTACATTTCACACAGTTTGCCTTCAAATATAAATATCAGCCAGCTAACACTTATTTTTTATTAATCCTTTTTGAAGAATTTCTTCAAAACATCGAAAAATAAACCATGTTTAAAAAATAAGATACTAGATTATCATTGCAGTAATTACAGTCTCTCAAATTACCCAAAGGAAATATTTACTCGTTCTATCACCTGCATCCAACTTTTTGAAAACCCTTCAAAAATTGATCCATCCGGTGTTAAAAACTTAATTAAATACGAGATGAGTGTTAAAAGACACTGTTAAGAGCAACCTTACAAGTTTCTGTTTTTCACTTCATTTCTAAAAGGAAGATGAAGGGGTATGGTTTTTTTCCCTTTGCGCTTTTGAGTTTCGAAAATTACAGAGATAACTGTACTTAAATTTGGAAACCGCTGTACTTACGTCTAATTATGCGTTTTAGTTATTTTAAAGAGTGATAATTATCAAGAATTTTGCTTTTTTCTCTTTCTCTCTCATGGTAATTACATGCTTACGGAGATTTTCTTGCGGAATATAATGCGAGTCCTTTACGGATTGTTTGAGAAGTCTCATGAATGGTTTTAACTGTTGCTGTTAAGTTTATGCAACTCTTTAATTTAAATGGAATTAAAAGTAATGCGCATTCCTAAAATCCATTCAATTCGTTTAATTACCATTTCAAATTGTTTTAAAAGTTAATGTTGCTGTAATAATAAGAAAATGGATAAGCATTCGTGAAAAATTTGTCTGGGAATAGGGTATTATCTTTCTATTTCAAAAACAAATCGGATAAAATTTTAAAGGAATTCTTCACTAGTAGGTAAATATAAATACTATTCAAGAGTAACTTGAAAGAATCCCTCGAATACAGAAAAAAGCTTCTCAGATAGTAAGATTTTTAAACTAAGATAGACTAGAATATTTTAAAGTTTAATGAAGAATTAGATATTCTTGAAAGTATTATATAGAAGCTTAGTTTCCAGGCATTACTCTACTTAGTAATCTTTTTTTAGAACACTCAATACTATTTTTATAAATTAATAAGGGAATTGCATTATGTTTATTCAATGAGGATATGAAAAAATATGGAAAAAGAAGATTTGCTTATCTATCTCTTGAAAATATTATCTTTTAAAGTTTTACTCAAATTAAAAATCCGCACAAACCGTAGCCAGTCAAAAGTCTATCCTAAGTTTAAGCTATTAATCCCCATTAATATTCAAGGCAGCTTAATACTTCCGACCATAACCAGTCATAATCCTCAACCTATTCACCCCATTAAATCCAATACATAATTTGAAAGTAAAATCACTCCCTTCACAAGAGATAACCCAAGAACTCCATCAGAACTCCCCAAAACTTTCAGCGGAAGACATAAAAAGCAGCAAACCACGGAAAGTCGGAACCTATTTAAGCAATCAACTCCATTCCAATCAATCATGGACCGTATCGGATGAGATTATCATGACGTAGGATACCGATTGGTCCTGTTTTCCTGGACGGGATTTGGGAGATCTTTTCCCAAGGAGTTTCTTCTTTTTACCCCGTCCTTTTCTATGTACCCGGGTAAAATCCCTTCGAAGATTTGGAGAGGATGTTGACCAATATCGATGGCTTGACGGAACGGTTGGCGAGATTGGAGCGGAACTAAGAGGGGAGCGTTGTCTGTGAAATTGAGTTATTTCGTGGTATGGTCAGTTGTGAAATGGATGAGCGGAAATCTTTTTTGAAAGTCAAATGTTGTGTGTTTAGCTGTGATGGTTGAGTTTCTTTGTAGATAATAGTGAAAAGGGTTATAGATTGAGGTTCTAAGTGCTTTTGTAGAAATCCTATCGATAGATTGCCAGCAATCTATGTATTAAAATCTAAGTACGTTGAAAATTTAGCACTCATTCAAAGCAAAAGATAAAGAAAATGATTTTTCAGTATTTATTGAGTTGACAAATTAAAAAATGACCAATATCGGATAAATTCCGTTAATTGTAGTGTTAAAATAATATTTACAAGATGGTTTAGATCCAAATATCGCCAATATTTTATGGTTTTCATTGATATAACAATTTATTTTAATCTGTTAGTTCGCAATTTGTGTTTGATAGTTCTAATGTTTGGCGTCTAAAACAAATTGGAGATATTAAACGGGACAGTAATGGAATAACCGTACTATTTTCAAAACCGTTAAGTGAAATATTTGTTAATTAGGGTTCTAATTAGTACATTTAAACATTTCTCAAATTTCTACTTTATCTTATATATATTCTGTTCCAGGTAATAATGTGACTTTGGTAAATTTTAAATTTATTTTTTAAAAATTTGGTAAATTTTTTCTGAGATTAAAGCAGCTTGGCGTTATTCAACGAGCAGATAAAAACGATAGACCTTAATAATTCATTCTAAAAATTTAGAACTAAAATTTTAGTAGGTACAAATAAAATCAGATAATTTTTAGAAGGTTTTATAAAACAAAACATTATGGTAGAACATCTACAATCACAATAACTATGCAACATCCTAATTCGGAAGACACTTACTAAACAAAAAATAGGTTCAATTCCGTTAAAGGTCCCGCTAAATAAATATCACCAAGTTTTTATGAGCACCATATATTCAAATATCGACAAATTTTTCTTTTTTTTTTTCAAATTTTTTATTGATATACTAAACAGTTATTGATCAAACGAAAAATTTTAATATATTAGTTTGAAATTACTTAGTAATATTTGTACTCCTTTTGGGTGATCAAAAGAACATGGCGGTATTTAGCGGGACCTTTAACGGAATTGAACCAAAAAAATTTTATATATATATATATATCTTTTTAAAGGAATTTGAAGTAGTATTACCAAAACAGTTTGCATAGAGAACAAAGACGATTAACAATAAGAACTCACATCACATATCACTTATTGAAAGACAACGTATAGTTAGAAAATATAAAAATCGAATTCCCCTTATCTATTGCAAATTCGTTCCTACGTCTCCCATCGCATGTTTCATCCCAAGAGCATCGTGCTTCATCTCATTAAACTCTAATATCTTCAACTCCGATAACAAAGTCAACATCACCTCCACTTTAAGTCTCAAAAAATAGTTTTCCTCTTCCAGCCTCCTCACTTCCGCAGCTGCTGCCACTTCCTCCCCTCTGGGTTCAGGGATGGACGCCCTGTGTCGAGAGCGTCCCTCCAACACCCACCGGCCCCCTTCGAAAATCGCTCTCTCGCCCCCTAAATTCAATCTTGGCTTCGAGTAGTTGAGCCCGAATTCTTTGCTGTTCAGTCCTGGATTCCCATTTCTTTGATACGAAGACTGGGTTGGGGACTTCCGCACTGGAGCTTTTGCAAGTCGTCGCTTCTTCTTGCCAAATACCATGCTGAGGAAATGGGTTCTCTTTTGTATGTGGCTGCAAGATTGTAGATTTTCTCGCAGACGTGGCTATTGAAGTCAGACTTTAGTCCTCTTTATCTCAGTAGCTTTTGAAAGAGACAGTCGTTTTCTTTAAAGTTAGATACTTTGAATCGTATATATCTGGTGAATGTTTCCAAAGATACATACTGGGTGTTTTGACTTTGGGGAATATAGTTGGAGGATTTTTGAAGGGAGATTCGCTATCATCGGACGTGATGTTTTAAACTGTTTCGTCTAAATATTTTTCGTCGTAATATTTCGACTTGAAGAGGAATTTAAAAGTGTCATTGAAAGTCTGAATGCACTGTTCTGAAAAAAATTTTTGGATGAAGTGTGTTAAGAAATAAATATTTTGTAAAATAAAATAAAATTAAATAAATGCTTTGATTAAATATGTATTGATACAATCCAAGTTTCTAATGCATAAAACCGGTATATTTAAAATTGTATAACTAGTTTGGGCCATACCAGTAACAAAAAATTTTAAGTATTGTTTATGAAAAAAATAATTTTAAATAAAAGTATGTGTTTTGTTATTTAGCCAAAATAGAATTATTTTTATAAAAACAATAAACTCATAAACAATAAAAATTGCGCTTGACCATTCTTTTAAAAACAATTAAAATAACTATGTAGGAATTCCTATTAAAATATAATTTACTTTAATCATCGAATTTCAGTAGTTATTAAAGTTCACGATTTATTTTGTCTTGTTGCATATGATTTAACATGAGCTGGAATTTAATACCATGGTTTATAGGAAACCTACGCTAATGAGAAATTAATGCTTCAATATTAGTTCATACGTTTTATGTTAATGCATCTAAAATCTACGAAAAATAACAGGCATTGCATTTAACTTCTTGATCACTAATCACTGTCATTCGAGATCTATTTTTTATTTCTCAATTGGAATCTTGCCTCAATACTTAACGATGCACTCCTATTTCTTAAGAAGATTACTGAAGATGTAAAGGAATGCAATTAAGTTCTCTTGAAAAGTAAAAAGGTACTTTTTTTGCTTGAATCTTAGAAATGGCTTGGGACTTTTCAGTTTCAGATCTCATTACAAATTTGATTTCAGTCACTGATTAAAGAGGAATTTAATTAATTCAAGACAAAATAACCATTTTCAATAAGGAGAGAATAAAGGTATCACTCGAGACAGAAAACGCTTTTTTACATATTAAAAGAATAATGGATTTGAATGCATTTTTCGAAAATTGTCAGTAAATTTTATAGGAACTGTATTCAAATTTCCTTTTCTTGAATATTACTTTTTATTTGAATATAAAAAACGGCTGTTTCAAAAGGTAAAGAAGTGTATTTCATAAACAATATAAATTTAAACAGATCTTAAATGTATGATTAACATTTGATTGGCGTTAAAGAAAAACAGAAACCTAGTTTACTGACTGTGATTAAAATTTTTGTTGAATTTGTCGTTCAAGTGTTCTTAATGTGTATTTCTACCTTTTATAATCTTAGAAATTTCTAAAAGTATGCTGCGATAGATCATTTTTATAACTCATTAATATTGAGATGCAATTATTCTAATATTTCAATGTCAGTTGAATTAAAGAAATTTGAAATTTATAAAAAGCATGGTTCAATTCCTGAATAATTCCCTCTAAATATCGTCAATCTCTTTTGAACGCTCAGTATTCAAGTGTAAAAATTTTTTTTCTAATTTTTAATGATAAACTGAACAGTCATAGATCTAATTAAACATTTTAATCTATGAGTTTGAAATTATTTAGCAATATTTATACTTTATTGTGTCCAAAAGAGATTGGTGATATTTAGCGGGAACTATACTATAACGGAATTGAACCAAAAGCATTTTTCTCTATTATAATTTACCCAATATATGTTTATTAAAATAATGCTATGGATATAATTGAAATTATCTTCATAACGTCGAAGTATACTGCCACCATTGCCATCGAGGTAAGAAACACCAAATCAACCTCCAATCTCTCAGCCGAGGCTCCTTCCAATCTTTTTATAGTTACCATCATCATCATCATCCTTCAAATACTTACTTACCCAAGATCGCGGAACCGTACCGTTTACTGAATAACAGATTAGGCATAAGACGTCCGTACAGGCGCAAATCCATAACCCAAGAGAAGAAAAAAACTCCTAAGATCCATGGGAAATGAGAAGGATCATAGGAAACCAGCAGAAGGAAATGAATCCTACCCCGGAACTGATCGAATATCGCGATCCATCCTTGAAATCGTAACCTTCTTTTTTTCCCTTCTTCCCCTGCATCTCGAATCGTTAAAACCGCGAGACAAGCTCCGGAAAATAGCTCTACATTATACATTTTGGAGTGGAAATGGGGGGAGTATATATCAATGTCCGCTCCTTCTTCTTTCTCTTTTTGGGAAAAGGGGGTTAGAAGTAGGACGATGAGGTATATCTGCACTAACCTAGAAATAGACAGACGGGAGGGGGAATGGAAAAGGATTGGAAATGACCACTTTGGAGATAAGGTTCCGATGCGTGACCCTATTCGGGATTGCATGCCGCCCATGTGGGGATATTTATTTCAAGTGTGTCTCCTTTTGGGATAAGTTAAGCAGCTTTATTTAATATTTATATGTTGCGGAGAATACAATTACCATTTAATTCTTTAATTTTATTAGTTAACGGTGTAGTTTAGTCAATAATTGTGAGGTAATTTTAAAACTATGATGTTAAACTTACGTGTCATTTATTATTGTATTTTCTTTTAAGAACTTGTAGTTTAAGGTTTTAAATAGAGAGGTCTGTTTATCTGTCCATTTTAAATCACGAATAATTTATTTAGGATTCAATGAATCTTCTAATTCTTAGGTACAATTCCGCAGACTGTCACGTTAAATATCGTCAATCTGTTTTTGGCACTAATAGACAGAAGTATCGTTAAAAGTAGAAAAACAATATATTACAATATTTATTAATAAAAACAATAAATATTGGTGATTGTTCTGTTATTATAGATACTTAAACAACTTGACAGTTTTTAACGCTATTCGTTAACATGGCAGATTCGCGTCTTTGTCATTGTGCCGACGATATAACAGATTTGAAACTGGTTGTTCTAATTCAAATTATTTTAAAATTTAGTAGTCAAATAACTCTCGTTTGGAATCAAAATTTTAAGATTGGAATGAGATTACATAGAGAGTTAGAAACTCTTTAGACTGACTCTATAAATTGGAGATAATTTAATTGTTTTCATTCAAATTTCATCCCAATATATTTTTGAGACACTTATAAATCCATGATAACAAGATGAGCGTAAATTCTCAAATGTATTTGAAAATTTAAACCAAGTGACTTGATAATAAGTTTGATTATTGATTATAAAACATTCTTGTGGAGATTTATTTGAGACATAATTCACACTGATGAATTTTAATAATTTCTTCCATGCAATAAAATTCAATTTTCCCCAGACTACTCTCTCTTGTAAGACAGTTCTTAATCAAAATCCCATGTTCGTAAATCGACAGCAATTTATTACACGAATTAAGAAATGGCATTAACTCAAATAATGTCGAAAAGTAATTTATCGTCCTAAAAAGAAAATATAATGAAAATAGTTCCATAAAGTTAATGATAAAATGTATTATTTTAATAGAAACAGTAAAATAAAAATCGTAAAACGAATTGCTTCTCGAACTCTTAAAACTAATGTTATATCATAATCTGCTACAGACTCGTATCAATTTGTCTTCTTGGAACTACGTATCAAATAAGGTTTTACTAGAATCTAAGTGTTTTCCAATGCAATTAACTTAACTATAGATCCTACGTTGAGATAAAAGCGAAGAAGGAAAGAGAATAAAATGGAACTTTGGTCTGTCAGGGAATGAAATTCAATAATGGTTTAGAATCCCCCGCAAGCTACTAAAGTTTCAACATAACTAATGTCTGTTTAATCTTATACTTTATTTGGTTAATATAAAAAGTTTATAAAGGTAAGGTATTATTATATCGCCTCTCCCGTGCAAGACTCACACAATTGCAAAAGTTTAAATCTTTACTCTACGGGAGCTTGGCGCGGAAGGACTTCTAGATAGGTTGCCAAGTCGATAAAGTCGAAGCTAGAGTTAAATCTTTGGTGATTATTTCAATCGTCGCTAAGATAAATCGCCAAGCAAGGTTTTTTTATGTTTTAACGCGTGAATCATGGCTCATTCTTATCTCAAGTTAAGCACCTTCAGCCACAGTGAGTACTTTGGAGGGTGACCACCAAGTATTGGCACGTTCTTTGCCTACGTTTCTGGAAAGGACCTATACTTGTCATTGAAATTATTCTGCCCGTAATAATGAATGTGTATAATAAAATGCACGATTTAATTTTTTAAATAGTACTTGGATTTTATCAGAAATATTTAATTTTTCTTGAGATTCTTAAACAAAATAGGAAAAGTATTGCGGCGACCCAACAATGCGATCAGCAGTCTGCTGGGACGTGTGCCAGCAAGTAATAAAAAGCGTGATCGTATTGTTGGGTTCAAGCATTAAACATTGTTTAAAAAGATTTTTAATTCAGTTTCAAAAAATACCGATTCTTGTATGCAATTCATCTGTGCTGTAATAGTTATCAATAAAATCCAATCAATAAAATAGTTATCAATAAAATAGTTTATCAATAAAATCCGATTAATAATTTTAAAATAAAATCAAAACGCTAAAGTATGAATCCTTTTTTTTTAAATTTAATTAAATGGACAACCCGACTGAGGTGAGATCTTCAGGGGTCAGTGTTATATTTCTTTTTTTTTTTCAATTATTAAACCTCATTTAAAGCTAAAACTATTTCCAACTTAAAAATAATCTATAAATTTTAAATAAGTTGGTTGACTTTCTGTATTTTATAAAATATGTAACTTTATTACTATTTTTAAGAAATTAGATACATTTCTCTTAGTACGTGAGATCTTTAAACAACTGATCAAGTAAATAGCTATTGACGGTGCAACAACTTAATGTTACATTTGAAGAGTATATACTATATACGCTATAACCAGTCAACAGTGATTATTAAAATCTGGTCCAAAATAAGACTGCAATCAAAATTAAAGATGAAAAATGCAGTCTTAATTAAAAGCAGAGCCATTTCAATCTGTATTAAAAGTAATCATGACTAGTTCTGGCTAAATTAAAAGTAATTATTTTCGATCCAATTAGTAGTTGATAACGCCTAAATCTTATTTTGATGGATTGTGTGACCTATGCCTCCTAACATTCTCAGCATTACCACCATCGGTTTGTTCTTTCTTCCTCTGCCTAACCTAAGTTTTGCCTACTTTTCAGGAGAGTCTCGATACCTATTATATGCCCCTTGTAAAGTAAAATACACGTAATTTTGTAATCACCTTTTTTAATGAATTAAAATTTTTCTCTGATCGTCAGAGTTTAATTCAAAGACTGGTTATTGTTTCAGTGCAACCAAAAGGTATTTCATGATCATGTAGCATAATTCTCACGAGGAATGCACATATAGTCGATTAAAAAAAGGTTTTTCCCATGATAATTTGCTCAGGAAATAAGGTCTACCTATGAAATCGGCTATAAAAGAAATGTAATTTAATTAAAAATGTAAATATATTTCTATGATCATTTATTTTTTTGGGGAGAATATTCTGATAACAGGTAGATCCTTTCCTGAAAAATAAAAGCAAATGTGCGCAAGGAAAGAGAAAAACGCAGCTATGCTTGATTTGGTCAGTGGTCACCCACCCAAATACTGACTGCACCCGAAGGTGCTTAAATTCAGTGAATATGCCAGCTAAACCACGATTTTAGATTCCAGCACATAAAGCCGTTTTTGGCGATTTTTTTAAGCGCCAATGGAAATAATCCCCAAAGATCACACTTTTGACTCTACTTTTTCGACTTGGCGACCAATAAAGAAGTCCTTCCACGCCAAGCTCCCGTAAAGTAGACATTTCAACTTTTGCAATTGTGTGAGTCTTGCACGGGAGAGGCGATATACCAGGTATAAAAAGATTCTACAATTATTTAATTAACATATTACTTTAAAAAAGTCAGAACCGAAAACTTTAATTTAAAGTTTTTGAATT
Source organism: Tetragnatha versicolor (assembly GCA_024610705.1). Lineage (NCBI taxonomy): Eukaryota > Metazoa > Arthropoda > Arachnida > Araneae > Tetragnathidae > Tetragnatha > Tetragnatha versicolor. The sequence goes on along the minus strand of JANDEH010000001.1, from coordinate 52,582,319 downwards.
TCCTTCAAATTTTTTATAATTTTATTTGTTTATTTTCAGCCAACAATATCGTACTTAAAAAACCGAACATATTCTTTTGGGGGGGAAGCATTTTATGTACCGAGATATTGGTTGTGCTGTTACTATTTAATTCAACACATTCCACTATATTTTCTTCTTAGTTTAAATTTTCACTCATTTCTAGAAACAAAATGATATCTTTTCCTTTATTATTTTTACTAGTGATGGGCAAAATCGATAATTTTAGGTATCGAATACTTTGGTATCGAATACTTATAGGTATCGAATACTTTGGTATCGAATACTTATAGGTATCGAGTAATTTTAGGTATCGAGTACTTTTTTTCAATGTCGGGAAATGAACCTGAAGGGACAATTTTTTTAGGGCCTATCCATAATCAGACTAATATTCAAAAAACTGAAAGCGATCCATCAAAAAGCCCCGTAGCTACGGGACTGGAGGTGGATAGAGGCGAAGGATTTGGCGGGTGAAAAACCTAGCCGCGTCAAATTTCTCTCGCGGATGATAACGACTTGGGTTTGAGCGTTGCAAAATGAAAACGGAAACAGGCTGCGTTTGATCTTCAGTAGGTATTATAAAGATTACTTCATTGAAAAATTTAAAACGAAATATGTCAATAAAGTATCGATACTTTTGTGGGTATCGAATACACTCGATACCTATAGGTATCGAGTACTTAAGTATTTGGTATCGATACCTGCCCATCACTAATTTTTACTTACCTAAACATAACTAATTCTGTAAGAAATATTAATCCCCTCAAAAAATTGCTCAGTTTCTAACAAATCCACACACATAAAATGTGATTATTCAAACTTTCTATAAAAAATTAGTGTAATAAACCGAACCAAAATACTCCCCCAATAACAACTAACTTTATATTTTAAGTTGGCAACGCACTTCAAATTGCAACATCCCTCCATTAACCGCCGCCGCCACACTATCCGCGTCAACAGAAAACCCAAGCCGCACAACCACTTAAAACACCCCCAGAAGTCAGTGTTATACCCATCCGTGTCCCTAATGCCCCTCCGAGGGAGCCCCTAATCTGCGAAAAGTGCTGGCTTCGAGGTCCCAGGCAACTCATTTAGCAGCCCGAGTCACCCGATCCATAGGACAATGCTGCCAAATCAATAGCAGCAGATGATGAATTCCGGGAGACAAAGAGGAGCTGCTGCGTTCAAAGGAACTGTTGAATGGAGGGGGTGGGGAGATGATGTTGGGGTTGTTTTAAAGTTTCCTGCTTATTTAAGAGTATTTTTGTGGCCTTTTTTTAGATGCATGAACTTAAGTTTAACTGATAGAAAACGAACGGTTTAACTATATCGACTAGAGAGCCTGTATACGAGAGAGAGAGACGACAACTCGCTTAAAAGCGTCTCTGCGCATCTAGTTCTGTCCAAAATTATGACCAAACTGTATCATGCCGCTTGTCTCGAGTCCAATGCTAATCCTATGGAGGGAACAGAGGGAACCGGCTGTGGCGAACAGAAAACCTGTTAAACGATCTGCACGCGCCATACTGAGTTGTCGACTCTCTCTCTCGTATACAGGCTCTCTAATATCGACAAGTGACATAAAATGGGAATGTTTTTGTGTTGCACTCTTAAAACGACAGTTTCAGATCTGAGTAAAAAGTATTTAAACTGGCTCCGTTCTAAATGTACTCAAATTTGAAAACATGAATGTACTCATTTCTAAAAATGTGCATACTCAAAAATGAAACATCATGTGCTCCTTTTTTAATTTAAGCTCAAGATGTTCCATTTCATTTTAGAGCTGTCGTTTTAAGAGTGTGTTTTTGTTATAAACTTACTTTCTATATAAGCTGAGACAATGCAAGCTTTGAGAAAAATTTTCTAGAAACAAATAACAATTAGTGTAGCAAACCACTATCATTAAAAAAGATATTAATTGTATAAGAAGGAAGAATTTGAATGACAGGGAAATGAAAACAAACCTTAATATATGTAGAAACTCCGTATACAGACTTTTTACGAGGACCAAGGGATATTATATCGAATTGGGGAAAAATAATTAGAACAACAAATAAATTAAATATTGATACACTACCTGGAACAATACATTCTTAACAAGAGTAAAATGTGAAGCAATCAATGTGAACATTCCGAAACGTTAGGAACGTGATCATTTGGGATATTTAAGTTATCCGAAATTCTCCCAGCATTATTTCTCTTATCTTTAGAATATTTTTAAGAATTATGACTGAAATCTGGGATTGCCATTACAAAAAAAACTCATGTGTTTGGGATCTCTGTAACAAATTGAAAATAGCATTATTATATCACATACTAAAATAATCGGTATTTATACTGGTTGTAGTAACGAAAGGACTGTTATAGAGAAATTCGACTTATTACGATTAACTTCACTTAGTTCCATTTCCCATGAGAAAAAAATACTATGTACTACTAAAAAAACTATGTACTTAAACTAAAAATACTATGTACTTAAATTATTTACTACGGGTTATTTCTGGTCAACACTTCCGTTGCATAATTGTTCTCATTATATAAGTTTATAAGATCTCGATTATTTGAACATTAACCTTAGAATTTAAGTTATTTCGGTATAAAAAACGAACGTGTTGTGTAAGAGAAACACAAAATTCTAAGGTAAAGAATGAAAAGATGTAAAATCTGTAAAATAAAAAAAATAATGAGGAATTTTCTGGTGATGATTACGATTACACTAAAAGTAGAACACCTGTTTTATCATGTTCTCGATTTATAAGTTTAATTCAATTTGAATATTTCTCATTAAAGCAATCTAATTTAAAAAATAAGGTAATAATCCACTATTTGTTTTCGATAAATAAATAGTACGATTATTTTATGCTACAAAGTCATTCTTTATTAGCATCAGTTTGTTTACTAAAAGAAAAACAGGAAAAGAGTAGAGTTATAATCATTTTACTAAAAACTGCTTTTGTAAAGTTTGAATAGAATTTTTTTTCTCTGTAGTATTCATTCTTTTAGTTATTCAAAAAAGACACGCGTTTTTATACATTTAACTTTATTTTACAAGCCAACATAAATCATTTCAGACATTCCTAAGAGTCTATTACTTTTATTACTTAACTTTGTTGGTTTTTCTGCATGCAGGACATAAAAACAGCAAACGTTTTTGAAATTTTAATAGATTCATACCTACCACTGTAGCCCCCCTAAATACTACTTTCAACTTTTGGGGAATATTTTAAAAACGGTAGAACGACGCCAACAAACGAGCGCATTAACTTAACCCGGGAGGACGCGCTTTACTTTCTGTTACACGGGAACGCGCGCGGGGTCTCTCAGACCCCACAAACCGTTTTCCGTTCTAAACGTTCAGTGCATGCAAAATTTTTATCACGGATAGTTTAAATATATAATTTAATTGTTTAATGTGCATTATTAGTTGACTGCTTCTTATTAATATATAATATAAGACTAGGAAAACAGGAAATGCAATGGAATGTGAGCGGAGCTAACGAATTTCTTTGGCTAAACTGAACCGATGTTTATTTTCTAAAATCCTTTATTTTCTAATTTCTTTTTTTGCAAGAAAAATTATGGATTATAGTTACCTCTTTCTTACTTTTGGAAACCTCTTTGGCTGTTTAACTCGCACCAATCCTCACAGTTTTGGAAGCAATTTCCTTAAAAACAACAACCTAACTCGGAAAATAACATACCTACTTTATTTAAACTTCATGAGGTGATAGGTGGAAACCTTTTAGGCAGCTACACTGAGTTTCATATATTTTCATTAAAAATTAGAGTTTTTATGAAGGTTTATTTAAGCGTTGGGGTCTCGCAGACCCCGCGCGCGTCCTCGTGGGTTAAGCTCGCAAATCTGAAATACTATCAGCCGCTACCTTCGAGAAAAAACAAAGACTAAGCACAGAGTGTACGAGTCATCGGTAAGGGACCGATCGAGCCAATACGCATTGAAATCTCTCATATAAAAGCCCACGTCACTCACTGACTCACTGACTCACTGATTCTGGAACGCTCGCACACTATGATGCCATCTCGCAATAATCAGAAAAATAAATAAATAAAAGTAATTAAAATTAAAATAATATAATAGCTTTTAAATATCTTTCAAGAAAGTTGGTTTACTTAATAAAGGTTAAAAAGTTACTTTTAGGGAAGTTGGTTTCTAATTCAACAATAATAAATCTAATAAATAATCGTATAAAAAGCGCTTTTTGATTTTTTTTTTGGCAATAATCTTTATTTACTTTCGGAAACGAAAAATTAATTATTTCTTAAGTAAGTAAATAATTGAATTTTATTTATTTTTCAACTGATTTATATAACTTATTCACTTTTAGAATCAGCTTTCAATAGTAATCATCTCAATTTTTACTATTCATTTTTTTCTTTCTCATAGTCATTGTCATGGGTGATGATGAAGATCCTACCTCAAAAAAACGTCGCTTAGCTAAAGAAAGAAAGCAAAGATGGCGTGCTAGACCTAAATACGTGGGCGCCGTAGGCGCCCCATAACAAACTATCTTCAAATAATGAGGCAAATTAAAATCAAATAATAATTTAATAATGGAATGTTTGGGGAGAATGCCATTTAAAATGAGTTTATATAAGGGTAGTAAGATTTGATTTAAGAATAAATTTGCCCAAATCAGCTCGGTGGTGGTCAGCCGAAATTGAGTGACTTATTTGAATATGATAAATTAGTGATATTTCAGCGGTAAGATAAAGAAGTTAAACTTCTTATTTAATGTATAATTAATAGGAACTTGAAGTAGTAACGAGGGAAGCTCGCATAAAAGGCTAGCCTAGCTGTAAGACCCGGCTTTGCCGGGTCGTAACAGCTAGTTCAGAATAATAGTGGTTTAATGTAGTTGGAACTATCCAATGAGAATCCATTCCTCGGACGAGCGTCTAAATCCCACTAGCGGAGAAAGGTGGCACGCATGCGCCGGGTTGTGTTGTGGAGGAAAAACAACTATACCAAGTCTCTTTTTTTCTATGGATGAACTCAAGACTACTCAAGATATAAGGGGCAATTCCATCCGTAACTCCCATTACATTATTTTTTTAAAATTGCAATTTCAGGTAATTTTTTTAAATGGAAATTCCTTTTCTATTTTCTTTCTAAAAAATTCACGCATATTGAAATTTATGCTTTTAATTTAAAATAACTATTTCGAATCTTTTGAAAATTTTGTTTTTTTAAATATTAATTAAAATAGAGTCTTAACTCATGCTACAACAAAAGAGATAGATTTATGAGTATACATGTTCGTAGATTGTTTTGAAAAGTTTTATTTTTGAAATATTTTAAGGGGTATTTTAAAAAAATAATTAATCTCGTCTCTTTTGAATGTAGTAGGGAATGATATTTTACAAATTATTGAGCGTTCTACTTTATTAAAGAGCCGATTCATTAAGATTTAAATCGTCTCTATTCAACTGTTTTCGAAACGCGAGTCTGGTTGTTCCTGATTATAGCGTCTAAAATTCGCTGTTTTTATAAAAATGACTTAGTTAAAAAAAATTTTAAAAAATGTTCTGCAAAAAAAAACTTTAAAAGAGGTGTAAACCTAAATAAATTAAAAATTTTACCATCCTATCCTTGTCAGTTTAAAGTTAAAGCCTTTATTCTAACGAAACCTCAACCCTTAATATTATTTATAGATGAAATAGATTAAAATTTTGGAATAATAATAAGTTAGATTACAAATAGTAAGGTAGGAAAACATAAAAATAGTGTATTTGATGTTATTTTCATAAAAAAATTAGAAAACTAATTTAATTTTGAAGTAATTAAATTTTAATTAATTAAATTATGTATTAAAATTTCAATTTAATTTAATCAATAATTAATTACTAATTAATTAATTTAAGTTATTTTTTATTTAGTTTAATTAAGCTTAACAAACGAGACTATGGTTGGAAGATTAGTGTATATATAGCCTCTAATAGATGGCGCTGTAAAAAGAGCCGTGAATCGCTCCCTTCGGACCAAGGCTCAACTGGATCCTGCGCATGCGTGCCACCTTTCTCCGCTCGTGGGATTTAGACGCTCGTATTCCTCGGTCTCATAGCAGTGACGATATAGCTCCGTGCGTTGGCCTTATCCTATCTCGAAGGTAGTGGATCAGCGCACAGGTGAAATACCATGGCGCAAAAGAAAGCGATCGGTATGGCCAAATTTGGCATAACCTCGTACATAGCAGTTGAGCCAGAAGTGACTTAAGGCCTTATTCATCTTACCTAACCATTGGTTAACTATCGGTTTAAGAAAGATTAAGATGATTATTAAGATTCCACCAATCCCCGTTAGCGAAAAGCTCACATTCTTTCTTTAGCTGCTGGTTAACCACTGGTCAAGTGGCAGTAAATAATGCCTTTAGTTCCCTTCTCCTGAAAGCCGGCGATATCTAAATGCATACTTTTCCCTTTTTATTTTTATCAAAAATGTGATCATTAAACCTTTTTTCAATTATTTCCCAGAAGTCTAAGAAAAAGGGGAACCTTATGAGATTTAAGACTTTTAATGTCAATTTCAAGATTGAAGAATTAAAAAAGTAGCTACGTATATCATCAGTATTCACTGTAAAAAATAATAGTAGTAACGTTCCGCATAATTTCCAGAAACGTTCCACTGCTTTTTATGAGTTTTTACAGCAGTTTAACACTACTTAATAATTCGGGTTTTCTTTCTGAAACGTTTCTGAATCTCACTGAATCCTGCCAGAAGCGGATGATAGTGCGATGCACCTGTCATGGCTACATCCAAACCTTTTTACAAAAAAAAATTTCTGCCGTAATTGGGCCTAAAAAACGTCTTTTTGTATCTAATTTTCAAAATTTTCTCAAAGTATCAACCGATCAAAATGCAAGACCTGGACCTTAATTCTAAATTATATTTTATACAGAATATTAGGGTGTCTCAAAAAAAACTTTTTTTCGAAAAACCTCGCTCCCCAGGGCTTTTCCCATTCCTTTTGGTCCCAAAAGATAGTGTGTAAAGTTTCAGCCCCCTAAGTTAACTCTAGGGTTTGCCTGTAGAACCCCAAAGTTTGAAAAAAGTGGAAAAAATGACCAATTTTCAGAATTTTTAAAAATTATATTTTAAGATTGATACTGCGATAAAACTGGTTCAAATGTGTCATTTAGGACTTATTTAGATGGAATATATTTATTTATGTGTATTAACTGCACCCTATAGCCCTTATAATTTAAGATTAAAACGTACTACTTAAGGACGTTGCACTCGCCAAAGCTTATAATGCACTACAGGTGGACGAAATGAATTAAATTTGAATTTCTTCGAAGGAACTCCCTCAAATGATGCCACTTGGTGCTAAATTGATATTATAAATTATAAAAACCCTTGAAATAACAATAATGAGGTCTTCCACTGAGCTTTTAATGTAAAAAGTGATTTTCTTCAAAATTTCTCTTTTCCAGCTGATCAAACCCAAAATTTATTATAAAAATGATGGTTGTTGTACTTTTTTAGATACCAAACATTGAAATCTTTATAGGGGTTTCATTTTTAAGAAGTAGAATTAAATTTTAAACCGCACAGATCGGAAATGACATGGAACATTCCTATACCAGATGTGAAAATTGATTTTCTTTTTTCAAAGTTAGGAAAATAGTTTAATGCTTGTGAATCTTGATTGAAATGTTAAAGAAAGCAGTTTTTAATTAAAATTTTCCCCTGATACGTTAAAAGGAAGTAATTTTCCAAACTTAAAAAAAGAAAATCGATTTTAACGTCTGGTATAGGAAATATCCATGTCATTTCTGATCTGTGCGGTTTAAAATTTAATTCTACTTATTAAAAATGAAACCCCCATAAAGTTTTAAATGTTTGGTATCTAAAAAAGTACAACAACCATCATTTTTAATATAAATTTTGGGTTTGATAAGCTGGAAAAGAGAAATTTTGAAGAAAATCACTTTTTACATAAAAAGCTCAGTGAAAGACCTCATTATTGTCATTTCAAGGGTTTTTATAATTTATAATATCAATTTAGCATCAAATGGCAGCATTTGAGGGAGTTCCTTCGAAGAAATTCAAATTTAATTCATTTCGTCCACCGGTAGTGCATTATAAGCTTTGGCGAGTGCAACGTCCTTAAGTAGTACGTTTTAATCTTAAATTATAAGGGCTATAGGGTGCAGTTAATACACATAAATAAATATATTCCATCTGAATAAGTCCTAAATGACACATTTGAACCAGTTTTATTGCAGTAACAATCTTAAAATATAATTTTTAAAAATTCTGAAAATTGGTCATTTTTTCCACTTTTTTCAAACTTTGGGGCTCTACAGGCAAACCCTAGAGTTAACTTTGGGGGCTGAAACTTTACACACTATCTTTTGGGACCAAAAGGAATGGGAAAAGCCCTGGGGAGCGAGGTTTTTCGAAAAAAAGTTTTTTTTGAGACACCCTACAGAATATACATCACTGAGTCACGGTTTGCTCAGTGGTAAAGCGTCTGCTTCGCAAGCGTTAGTTCTTCTGATCGAATCCCGGTAGCGAGTATTTTATTTAATGCTGAATTTTATTTTCTCCGAAATGTTCCAGTATTTTTTTAACACTAAAGTTCCTGCTATTTCACAGATAGCTTGGCATTTCTACGAATGATTTCAGTATTTTAAAGAAACATTCCTCTCAGCTGCCCAGTTTTTTGAATAACGTTTCAGAATTTATTTCACAGTGTTCATTTCCTATTCTACATTGATCATAAGGAGTAAATAGAGTGAAACATTTGCAAGAACAAATTAATGGAAAAAATAACAACGCAAAATTTTTATGATAAAAAATGATGCCCTTCAGGTCACTAACCTTACGCACGCTAATTGGTTTCTGAGGGTAATAAATAAACACACAAAGGATGCAAAATGATAAATTGACACTAAAGAATACATTACCAACGATCACAAACAAAAAAAACTTTGAGAGAGATTCATGGAACTATAACTTAACACATGAATACCGAAGATTCATCTCTCCAAAGCTGTTCCCATTCACTGACCTATTCGAAACCGGCTGCAAACAAATCTATCACTTCAGATAATGTGTCAAAGTTATTAAGCTTTGAACCGGATCCAACACTGATCTGTCAGCAAGTGATAAAGCACAGGCTTAACTTTGCGCCTCTGCTGGGTACCATTATGCTGGAGTGTGTCACCAAGAAATCCGAAACATATTCCACAGTGATAAATGTCATCAGGAATACATGTCTAGGAGCGACAAAATACAGAAATGTCATTAATGTTCCGGATGGTGAGGATTCCTGTGGACTTGCCTAATGATCATCTGGGCTCGGTGAAAAGGATTTGCATTCTTATTAGCTAACACCACAGCTGAGGATGGAGTTTTCGTTCAGGGAGAGCCTGAAGTGTGTAAAGCGGTTTGGGGGATTACCTTTAGTTTATTTTAGAGTATATTCAATTTTATAAATATTTTCAGCTTAGCATTTCCAATTTCCAATGAATGCTTTAGGGGACATCCATAAATTACGTGAGGTGTTTTTTCCAAAAATTGGACCCCCCTCCCCCCTTGGTGAGATATAGTGAGATTTTGCTGGACCCCCCCTCCCCCCACGTGAGATTTACCTACAACCTTTAAAAATAATTTTCTATCCTATTCGTTTGCATTTTGTGCTTCACAGCACCAAAACTTTTCCATTATTAATGAAGTGGGGGAAAGGACATTATTCCGCCTAAAAATCACCACAGTATCATATCTGTGGGTATTATTCCTTTCTCTTAAAAAAGAAAATCGTTTAATTTCCAACCTAAAAAGTTGACGTGAGGTTTTAATCGACCCCCCCTACACCCTTGGTGAAATTTAAGGAGATTTTTCCAAACCCCTCCCCCCTTTTTGACCTCACGTAATTTATGGATGTCCCCTTATATGCTTATTTTAAAAAGGAGCATCAGATTCCCTTAAACTTAATAGCTCAGCGATAAGATTTTCTTTTAGTAGGAAATAAATTAACACAAGGCAATCATGATCTGAATGAAGTGGAAAAGGAATTGCTCTGTAAAAAAGGTTTGATAAAGGTATCTAACATCCCTATAAAGCAAAATTTAACCTAAATGTTTGAGAAATAGGGAAGAAAAAGGGAAGAATTTATCAATAAAAAAATCATCAAAATTTTTAATTTTATTAAAAATTTTACAAAAAATATTACTCTATCAGGATACCAACTACCCATACTTATCATTCTTGTAGGAGAGAATGAAACAAGGAACTATACAAATAACAAACTTTGTTCTTAATTTTTATTAGTTTTTTTAAGTGGAGTAGACTCCTTCCAGCCCCGTTTCATCAGATTCCCCCTTAAAAGGGCTGCAACTAATTTAAGGATAGAGTAAAACAAATATTAGGAAATTATGAAAAAATGCATGTAATTTCTATCCCTTGGCAGAAAACAAATTTTTGAATTATTTGAAAAAACATTTCTTTTTTATGTGTAAAAAAACTCGAAAAAATTAACGCATTTAATAATAAGCTTTATAAACAATCTGGAAATAATTTTAACATTGAATTCTTAGCTCTCGATAAACTGATTTTATACTCGTCCTCGTAGAATCAGTTCAAAGGGGATTTCTTTTGTTGCATCGAATTTCCTTTTCTGGCACCCAATGGTTAATATTTCTAACCTGGTACTACAAATACCTTTCTCATATGAACAGAATTCAAAGCAACTAATTGTTTTGCGACGTGGAATAATGCCTTACAAATTGGATCCCAATCGATATGCAACTGCACGGATGAAGATTCCTCACCTAACAGCAAATGGTCATAACTTGTGGTTCTCAGTCACGGTTCCAGTTAAACGCACTCGGAGTATCTAATAATGGTCGGCGGTGGCAGTTCTGATCAGAAATTGGTAGCCTGGGTCGAGAGTTTCCTCTGATTTGTCCAGGCTTTATTAGAAAGCAAGATATATTAGTCAAATGGTGCTGCCACATTATTAGGGATATGTAACGACCTAGTATAACTCGTAATAAATATATTTCTACACGATAAGTAATGAATAGAAAATGTCTCCTGCAGAATCAATGGTATAAAATGGTGTGTTTGAGAATAATTTTAAGGCGTTATGGTTCAATTTCTCATATGAATGTATTAATTGTGTATCTATTTAGTGAACCTTTCTTAGAGTACTTTAAAGGAACGATTATATTTTTTGTTAATTTTATATATTTTTAAAGTAATATATAAAAATAGCTTAAAAATTAATTAAATAAATTTAAAATTTTGACACAAAGTGTTAAGTAGTAAAGTAGGGTTTTAACTCATTTTGAGAAGCTTTTTGGGCTTAAGGGGAGCACTGTCCAGATAGTAGCCCACCCCCTTGGATCCGGGGCTGAGTTTTAATGCACTAGGCCCACATTTAAAGTAATGAAACTCAGCAGTTTTATGATTTTACTTGGGAAATTTCGCAAATGAAATTCACGTTCTTAAAAATTATGTTAATGATAAGATGTTTAATTATAAAGTGAAGATTGAAAAATATCTGTTAGTAATGACTTTTAAAAGATCTCTAACTCTTGCTTGTTTGAAAAAAATTTGAAACTTAAAAAATAACGTTGAAAAAACTGATTTTTAAGCAAAAGTGGATAGTAGAATAAATTTGATTTATTCTTTTTATAAAGGAATGCGATCATGATACATATCCAGGAAAAACAATGAAGAACGTAGAAACAAAACTTTAAAAATATCCATCACAACGGTACAGTCAGAAAAGAATTTAACAAAAAGTGATTTCCTTAGAATTCCTCAGAATTCTAAACCAGAGATCAAAAAGAATGTGTAAGAGATTCAGCCTCACGGCAGTCTCAAAATCGGTATTTATTTCCAGATTCCCATTCATTTCTACCATTCAGGTTCTATCCCTAGAAATCTCTGTTGACAACTAAAGCGGGAATAAAAATTGCCCGGTAAAGCCATGGGTTTAACACAGCGTGAATAGCCTTGAAAACCGTTGTACCCTTTCAGATAAACGACTGTAATTTCTCACTTGATGTCGCTACAGAAGAAAGACTTTGGTGAGAGATTACAACGAGGGTTTTTGACCAGAGGTGGGGAAAAAGTAGGGGGAGCTAGGTTTAATCTTTATGAGGGGTGAAATACTGTTCTGGGGGATGGGAAACAAGAGGATGAGGAGAATTTTTATCTTTCGAAGGTTTTATATGAGGCAAAAGTGGGGACGTCTTGTTTTACCATAGATCTAAGGGTGTTAATAGATGCATTTAAAATGAATAATTTTGTTATGATATTACTCCATCTTAAATATTAAATAATCTATAGGATTAGTTTAATAAATTTTCATGTTTATCAGTAGTTGTTTATATTGTATTCATCTTTACCAAACCTAATTAATAAATTATATTTAACAGTTTTAAACGCCACGCAAAGTTCTCTATAGGTGGCAATGATCCATCCAGGAAGACTCAGGCCTGAAATATAGGTATCCAGGGCAGCCCATGCCTGATATGTTAAAACAAAAAATAATACCCGAGAATAAGTAAATTTTTATTAAGGAAAAATATAGAGGAGAGGAGGGTATTATGGAATAGTCGGGTAATATGGAACACCCGAGTTTCTGCTCCTCCTCGTGTTGTCATGACGTGGCAATGCCACGAAAGTCTTAAGAAATCTCCCATGATGCAGTGTGCAAAGAGTTAAGATTCTTGTTGTTGTATGATCAGTCGCAGCAAAGCAAAGTGTGTTTCAGGATTTTGAAAATTTTTTTGACGGTAAATGTTCAAATATTTTAACCTAACAGTAACTATGATACTTTGGTTTTGTTGTTAAGCATAATAGTACACTAAAAGATCAGTTGTTTCTTATACTGCAGTCGTTTTTTAGCAATCAATTTTTTATAGGTCAGTAAAAGGGTTCATAGTACAAAATGGACTGTCGGGTATTATGGAACATTCGGTAAGCAAAGGGTCAGAAAAAGACGATAATGTTTGTGACTATTGTAAATAGACTTATGAGCAAAACTATTTGAACATAAATTGTTAAATATTGGGTTGTCCCATAAGTTCTGTTACTTTTTACGAAGTTTTGTCTTTGAAAATTTTTCATGAAAAACTGGTAATAGGTGGAGATTTCAAACAAAAGGGATTTTGATATATGTATATTTATGAACATAATATGTGATTTTGGTAGTTCTCGGGATATTATTTCTTTTCAAAATGGCGGTTTGAAAAAAGACCAAAAACGACGATTTTCGAGTAATTTTTTTCTTTTGTTTAAAAAACTAGGAAGAACGCATAACTCATGGCTAAAAAAAGTTTTACTGTATATTTGAAATGTTTAGATTATGATGTCATAGTTTCAAGATGATTCGATACGTTTAAGGTTGGAAATTTTGGCTTTAAACTTCCATATATTGGTAATTTCACGGGTTTTTTAATGCACGCCTATTGTTTTTCTAAGCAGATGGTATGAAGTAATTAAAGGCAGGTGTTTTTTGAACCATAATGCTTGTTAATGCATTGAATTGATGCCATTAATGCATTGAAAGTATCTTTTCATAATATCATTCCATTGATTTATTTCCAATTGCCAAGGAGTTGTTTTTATTGTAATTTTTACGTATGAAGCAAAGAAAATTGCTTTGTTCGCTGAGCGTAAGTTCAGCAAGTGTACCTGTGATAAGCTGAAACGTTGCGCGCTTGCATTGTTCGCACTATTTTCTGAACTAAAGTTCAGATATAATTTAATATACTGCATATTTTGAATATTTGGGTCTTTCCTAAGCTTTTTTATTGATTTTGATGCTTTTTTCGTAAAAATTTCTTTGAAATGACTAGCATTATTGAGGTAAGTTTTTTGCAATAGATGTTATGTTTGGGACCGAAATTTCCTAAGTTAAACTTATCGAATTATCTTGAAACTATGACATCTTAAATTAAACATTTCAAACATATAGTAAAACTTTTTAGCCCTTAATTATGCGTTCTTCCTAGTTTTTTAAACAAAAGAAAGAAATTACGCGAAAATCGTCGTTTGTGGTCTTTTTTTCAAATCACCATTTTGAAAAGAAATAATATCACGAGAACTACCAAAATCCCACATTATGTTCATAAATATACATATATTAAAATCCCTTTTGTTTGAAATCTCAACCTATTACCAGTTTTTCATAAAAAATTTTCAAACACGAAACTTTGTAAAAATTAACAGAACTTATTTGACAACCCAATATATTTTTATAGTTAAGAAAGATTAACTATGTTCTCTAAGGTCTAACTAGTTTTCAATAGCTGTAAATCCAACTATTCCATATTACACAGCTGTTTCATATTACCCTCCATTTGTAACTTTTTCTTGAAGTACATTTTTTAATTAAAAAATAAATGCTGATTTATTTGACCATTGGCCCTTCATTGTCATTAGTTATAGTATTTACTTAAAATGATTCGGTGGATTTTTATTAAAAACCAATTGAGTTGTTCTTAAATATATATAGGGTGTTCCAATATATCCTCCTCTCCTCTACTAAGTTCCAAACTTTGTAGAAGAAATATTTTCTTCATCCTAGAAAATCGGATGCAACCGACTATTCACATTGTTTTTTAATCATTCAGTACATTTTTGTGATACAAAAACTGTTAATATTTCTAGAAAACGGGCGCTTTTTAGGAGCAGTTTAAATAAAAAATATTTAAAAAATAACTTTTATTTTTTTTTTAAATATCATAAATGTTACTTATCTTTTTTACCTAAAGCTACTTCAGAATGAAAAAAATAAAAAAAGGTAAATTTAAATATATTTATAGAAAAACCTTTTGGTTCTGTTCAGTTAACCAACAAAGAAAAACTATAGTGAATGTAAAATCACCATGGCCTTGTTGAAGGGCTTGTAATTAAAAACATCTTTGGCTAAAGAAACTTGTTCCGATATATAAAAGAAAAGCATTAGTTAATATATCTCAAACATTTCTCCTGCTAAAAAGCAAATAGTAGAAATAAGAAATCCTACCAAGGAAAACATCGTATCAGTGATTAGAAAAATATTAGTTAGTTCAAACCTTTTACCAGAATCTTATCAAAAGAACGAAAAATATTAATAAAAATAATAACGACTCAATTTCAGCCCTACGCATTTTTTTATCTTGTTACTACTTCCTTTGTTTCTTTGTATTGGTTTTTGGTTCGATTTTGATGTAATTTGGACCTTTAACTGTTTTATCCCTTAACATTATCTCGAAGATTCCTTTCCATTTACGGAAGTTAATACAAAAAGAGAGAAAATCATCCAAGAAAAAAGAGTTAAGTCCTGAACCAAAATGTATTTGAGTCTTACTTGGGTTTTATAAAACGTAAGTCAAATTATGTTTGATACAGAGTTACAAACATACATTCTTAAAAATTACATAACTCTATTATTTCTCACAAAGTTAATTTTTTGGAAAGTTAAAGTAAAGTTCTTATTGCTTAAAGAATTATTTTGAAAAAATAATATCTACTTACTATGAACTTAAATCAGAAGCGTAGCATTTTAATCTAATAAGTTAAATGATTAGATTTTAAAAATTAATAATGTACCCTTAAACATTTAAAGTATATTCTAAACTACATTCCTCAGTAATTCATTTAAGATAATTTCTTTTAATATAAAAAAACTTGCAAAAAATAAATGCTTTTGCGCAACTTTTTTTTTGTTATTTTCTTTTCTATTCAGATATCATTGATTTGAACAATAGTGATTTTCTTAAGTAATACCTTTCTTAAACAATACAGGGTGTTCGGAAACACCATGGACAAACTTTGAGGGGTGATAGAGGGGACCTAGACAAGCATATTTCGAATAGGAATGGGGGTAGCAGGAGCACCGTTATAGAGCTAGAACTCCTATTGTGGTGCAAGGGCGTTAAAAAGGCGGTTTTTCTAAGGCCCGTTTTCAAAACATAATAGAATGAAAACAATTATTGCATGAGGTAAAGCAGTATCCATACTATTTCCACCATAAATTTGAACAAATTGGACCACTTGTTAACCCGTGGGATGAGTTATAAAACGTGCAATATTTGTTCTCTTAGTGTAATGGTATTTTTATGGAAGTTGGTTCAAAAAATACCTCTCAGTAAGGGAAAAAATATTGCACGTTTTATAACTCACCCCAAGGGTTAACAAGTGGTCCAATTTTTTTCAAATTTATGCTGCTGGAAGTATTATGGATACTGCTTTACCTCATGCAATAATTTTTTTCATTCTATTATGTTTTTTTTGTAAAACGGGCCTTAGGAAAACCGTCTTTTGTAACTCCCTCGAACTACATTAGGGACCCTAGCTCTTTTACGGTGCATCAGCGACCCCCCATTCCTATTCGAAATATGCTTGTCTATGTCCCTTCTACCACTCCTCAAAGTTTGTCCACGGTGTTTCCGAACACCCTGTATAAAAGAATTATTCATAATAACTTTCATCGAGTTGTGCTGAGTTTCATCGTTTGGACGGGCTTGTTGAAACACCATTTATCTTTATAACATTTAATACTTACGCTTAAAACATTCATTTTTACGACTTATTATAAAATGAGAAGCAATAATAAACTGCTAATAGAATATAAATAACGTATATCACCGTAAAATACCAAGGGATAAAAACTTTTGTTTTAAAACAGCTTAAAACTCAATTACTACATAATTTGCACATCTGTTCAGGTAAAACACATAGGTGATATAACAGAAAATATAAAAATCCTTTCCGTTAACTGATGAAAATACCTTTAAACTAAAAACAAAAACAAAGAAGCATTTTTGACTTTAATAAAAATTCAGCTTCATGTTAAATTATCTGCTCGTTTTAAACCAAACACAAAGCAAAAGGATTCTTTTTGAGTAGTCGAGAAGCAATTATGGCAATTAGCTTAGTTTACCTTTACTTATTTATCTCAATATTTACTCGAGTTTCAAACTCAATTTCCGATATTTCAAAGTATTTTGCTCAGAGAAAAGTGTGTTTTTATAAGAGTAAGCGTGTTTTTTAGCTACCCCAAAAGCGTAGCAGTTTTAATCCAATAACATCAAATGCACCCCAGTGCTCGACACAGTCCACAAACGAAGAGGAGTGTATTTTTCTTTCTGTGTACATAAGGGGTTATACTAGAGTCTTTTCTCAGGTAAATAAATAGTTTTCTTCTATCCTGTTTTTTAAGATTTGGACGGAAATCAATTACTTATTTTTAGCAATTAAGTAGAAGACGAGAATATATTTTCTCTAAATCCTACAATTAGTTTATAAAGGAGTATTTCACCATTAACGCTGGTTAGCGGACAATAAGTGTAAACTCCAACTATCAAGCGTTGCCTCCAGCTATGGACCGGTTTCGTCCTTTATCATATTTTATCATCCTTGCCTTTTGGGAATTAAATATGTTCTGGGAATGCACGGTTCATTCCAGCAGGACTAATCAATTGTCAGCAGTTTTTCATTTATAGTCGGCTATCTTGCATTCCGTTCTCTTGCGTTGCCTTCCTATGCCGTGCTGATGAGTCCAAACAAGGACGAAACCGGTACATTGCTGGAGGCGAGACTTGAGATTTGGAGTTTACACCTACAATAAGTTATTGGTAAGAGAGTGGAACTGCTAAATTAGGCTTCTTTAAGCATATAATTATGTTGTACGACTTGTACTTTACATTACAGATGTGAAATATTTTGGGTATTAGCATTGTTTCATGTATAAAATCATCATCAATATATTCTAAATAAGTAAAAAAAACAGGATCTGGAGGTATAAAAACCGTGTCTTTTATAATTTTTATCATATGAAGAAAAATCCAAACCATCTTACTCTAATTCAAGTAGTGTAAGTTGAATACCAGTACCAGTAAGTTGAAGTACCAGCTTGGTTTAGCGTTAGAAACCGATTTGGGAAAAAACAACCCATCCTGAAACATTCAAAAAATGTTATTAACTGGGGGTGTGTTTTCGCACCATTTCAAACCGACGATAATAATTACAGCTGAAAAAACAAAAATGTCTCCTTTCACTTTGAAGCATCTTAAAGACCATCGTCTGGGCGATAACAATTTTCAATTTAAGATATAGCAATTTTCAATTTAAGATTTTTACATCTCCCCAAAATCTTTAATTGTCTAATAATTTACCTATAATGTATTTCAAAACGAAATGCTTGTATTGATATAAATTGTATCAACAAATTAATGTGAATAAACTTGATTACATAATACTATATGCAATCCTATGTTTTACTAAGTAATCAATCAAGATGGTCTACCTTTTATTCATCCACCAGAATAAATTTAAAAATTTAATTAAAAATAATATAATGATCAATTTATTAAGAAAATCAATATTTGTGTCCATCCTGGACATTACTGAGTATTCTCATATTCATTTTTTACATTTTATGGTCGAAAAATCTGAATAATCGTACTGTAAGCAACACAGAAAAAATGAACGCCCGAACGCCCAGTGATCTATTTTTTGATCAGCAATATTGGGACGTAATTTTTCACAAAATTAATTTGTTTTTACAAAACTCTGTGCATTGTATCCTAATAGCCACCTCTATAAAGATAAAATAAAATCTGAAAATGAAACCCCAAGACAAAGTTTTGCCCATCATTGTAACAAAATAAATGTTGCAAACGAAAAAACACTTGATACTATACTTAAGGAGGGCTTTCTCCTGCCATACGAGAAGTTTTGTTTTTGTGGGGTAAATTTAAATGACCATTTCTAACACTATGTTTAGCTATCTAAAAATAGATCAATGGGCGTTAATGGGTTAAAGGTTCTGATTTTTGGTTTAAATGGCTTGTTTCATCATTATTAAAATTATTCTTGTAATTTTTTGGCAGAAAAAACAATTCATGATTCCATTTGGGAACATCGGCGTTTGAGGTGAAGTTTTTAGGGGGATTTCCAAAAGGTGCTTATTTCACAATTAATTCAAGTAAAATTAATGAAATAGGTTTATACTCAATAATTTTGAACATTTTTATGATATTGGATTGTTTTTCCATCTTTATTACCCATGGTTGGACGATTGGGTAAAATTTTACAGATTTTCATAAGAAAACATTTACATGTTTATTACATGCGCGACACTTTTCCATACATTTTTCTTGCACTATATGTAATATTTAGGTATAATAAATACGAAAGAATATTCTCATGCGTTTCAAAGCCAAACAGTTAAGTTTGTGTCTGGAAAATTAGTTTTGCTGTTCTATACGGATGTCTAACATAAAATCCATGAATTGGATTCAAATCTAATTAGCTTTCAAAAGTGGTGATCATATCTCCATTAATTTATAAAATCTGCGTTTCTCATGGAAAATTCCAAAACACTAAACCATATATTTCTTACATCCAACTTACTTAAGAAGAGTGTTTTAAGTGTACACACATTTCCCTTTTTTTCAAAATTCTTCAATTTTATTCCTTAAATTTTTATGTAAAAAGAGCACTTGAACAAAATAAGTACGCAAGTACTCACAAGTACTCCAAATATGACATTTGCATAACCCTAATGATAATTACTAAAAATAAATCGGTCGGGGAGTTAGAGAAAAATATACAAGTGTAGGAATCTGCTATGAAGATTTGGCCTTTTTTGAACATCGGCAGGTAAAAGGTTAAAATGAACCTATTAAAGTAAAAATAAAATATAAGTTTTGGTTCTTTCAAGAATTTTGCGATTAATTCTGTAGAACTTTATAATTATTATCTAAATGATGTGCAATACTGAAATACTCTTAATTCTAACACATATTTTGGAAAGTATCATCTATTCATAAGAAGATTTCAATTCCCTTTAGAACATTTTATTGAATGAAAAGTCTATCAAATTAGGTTCAAGGAACAAAATATTTTGCTTTAGTTTAGTTGAAATCATTTGGGAAAATTTTATACTTCATGAAAATATAATTAAATCCTTTATTATATCCCTCTGAAATCAGTCTTTACCTTTACAAAAAATTTCTCATTCGAAAATGTAGTGAAATAATGTTATACCTGTAAAAAATCTTTATAACTGCTACATTTACTTCAAAATATAATTAAAATTTCATGCTTTAATTAACCTAAAGATAATCGTGTAATGTTCTTAGAAACTTTATTTTTTCTTACAACAGCAATAGTTAGGATATTTGTGAAAAGATACTTCTTTTACCGACGCGGTTATTAGTTGATAATCAGAAATGCTGAATTATATATTTTTATAATTATAATCTGGGCTGGGAATATTTATTCCAGACTGCTTTCATTTCAGACTAAAGTTTTTTCACCTTTTGGGAATGATAGAAACTATTTCAAAAAGTGTTTTTCAAAATTATTTCACGATGCCTGTTTGATCCTTTAACATCTTTGATTTTAAGTCTTTTGATATCAGTTATTTTATGAATGTCTTAATGACGTTGAAACTGATTATGATATTTTTCGATTAGACTAATTTATTTTCGATAATAGCCCAAATTTATTATGAAAGTTTTTTATCCAAACACTAAGTTTTCTTTGAATTATTAATTAAAGGGCAAATTACCCAGTTTTTATGACTTACAGTGGAGTGGTTTGGAAATTAAAATAAGCACGTGCTCTTGAATTTGGAACAAAAAAAATTTAAACAACTTAACAAAGAATTTTAGTAAACACATAAAACAATGAAAATGTGGTTGTACTGCTGGCTATATGCATATTGAAATATTCTAATAAGATAACATTCGATTATGATATCTATAAAAGTATAAAAGCTTAAGTTATAAACATGAGATGACGAGTTCTACAGACTGAGGCAGTAACCCTACTTCAGCAGTTAATGACTATCTAGTTTTACTTATGGGAAAAGATTTTTTACTTATGGGAAAAGATTGGTCAATTACCTTCTAAAGGTTATTTTTTAATAGAAATATTTTATTATAATTTAAATTCAAAGATCCCAACAACTAATTCAGTATTTAATAGTCTATTCTTAGCAAAAAACATAGTCCAATTAACATAAAAAATTAACATCAGAGAAAAATAAAACAATTGTGCATTTATATCTCAACCATTATAACACAATTAAATTTTCCTTTACTGAACCAAACAGTGGATAATTGCTGTCAATTTTTTTATCTTATTGTATTCAGAATGGTTTAAAACCTCCAAAAAACAGTTTAATTTACCTTTAAAAGCCTTAAATATCAAGTTATTTTCAAATAAAAATAGCTTCTTTTCTGTCTGAGCTGAAACAGCTTGTGACGTCAAATGTGCCTTGTTTACTATTATTCCGTTTTGAAATACTGAGCTCTAGTTTTTACAGCCTAGTGGTTCGATGAAAACGGTGTTTCCCACATTTCCAAGAGGCACATGTGACGTCAAACTGTTAGGCGCTTTCTGTAATAAAATATCTCCTAATTAACTGAGAAAAATTTGTGGGAAAATACAAGCTTATTTTTGGAATCAGAAGAGAATTTTTAATAATTTAAAACTGAATATTCAAAATTTTAAGAGGTGCTGTGATTCTCCTTTGCACCTCCCCCCCCAACTATATCCCCACAAAAAACTATTCAACGTAACAAAATGCACTACAAAACGTACTGGATAGCTATCAAATACTTAACCTTACCCATATTTATTCCATCTAGGTAAATAATCTCTCTAAGCACTGCATAATAGCTCAGCCAGGAACAAGCCAAACTCGCAACAAAATTCTCAACTATCTCCTTCATTCATTCCATTTAAGAAGCAGCCTCCGCGACCATAACGACCCAGAGCGCACGTGCCCTAATGTGCCCAGATAAGGACTCGTCTTTCCCTCAGAAGGCAAAACTCGACGTCTTCAGAGTCGAGTCTTTACGTGACATCCTCCCCTTTTCGGATCCTCTTATTAAAAAGGAAATCATTAGAGCCACCCTGCGGTAATTAGTTTGGGGCTTTGGATTCTGCGGAGGGGGTCTGTTCAGGATACGCGGATGTTTAAGTTAACCATTGTCGGGATATTTCGGGACGTGAATATTCATAGACACCTGTGTGGGCGGTTAATTTGGTTTTGTGTGATTTTGTTAAGGGACTGGGGTTGTTGCAATTATGAGAGGATGGGTGGTTTATGTGGGAGATGTGGTTATAAGTTGGTTTGAATGTTAGATGAAGACTAGTTGTGATAGTATATAT
This sequence comes from Tetragnatha versicolor, assembly GCA_024610705.1. Classification (NCBI taxonomy): domain Eukaryota; kingdom Metazoa; phylum Arthropoda; class Arachnida; order Araneae; family Tetragnathidae; genus Tetragnatha; species Tetragnatha versicolor. The sequence goes on along the minus strand of JANDEH010000001.1, from coordinate 52,560,145 downwards.
TGCGTGTTTGTAGTGTTGACAGTAATATCGTATATATGGTGTTTGCCATAAATTAATAAGATAGTTCAGTTTAGAAAAATTAGGATAAGGATTGCTCTGTGTTATTGGAAGTATAAATTAGATATACCTATTTATTTCTACTTGTTGGATACCTTATATTGCTTTCAAAGAGAAAGTATAATACTTCTTAACTTTGTAATTATATTGTAGCATAATTTTGTTATCGACAGGTAACATAAGATACTTCGACAGATAAGAGAGATTTATTTATTGTGTTCATTCGAAAAATACAGCAATATAATGGAAGCTTCGGCGATCTGAACATTTACTGCTTATTAATCCATTTTAAGGTCACGACCAACAAACCTGGAAAATGTATCAATAAATAACAAATGCAGTATTAATTTCAAGAGTAATTTTTAAAAAATTGAGTAGAGACTATTTTAAAGAATTAAAGTCTTGGTAGTATCAACAAAAAATCATTTAATCTATAGTGTTAAAGGTATATCAATTCCAAAAAAGGTTCTTTTCTTTAAATCCTATGTTAAGTTAAATGAAAGTTTAAAATTTTAAAACATTTTGTTGAAGTTTATTAAGGAACTATTTTCGAAGAAACCCTAAAATAATTCATGCAAATTCAGATTGCTTAAGCATCTGTGTATTGTAATTTTATTTGTAATTTATACACAATTAATTAAATGTGTTTAAATTATCCCCTTTTCTTTCAGTGGAACCTTGTGTGTGAAAGTTCTTGGCTTCCCTCACTTGCGTTGAGCATATTCTTTGCAGGAGCTTTCGTAGGTCAATGGTTAAATATTTCAATGATGAACAGGTGAGTAATAAATAATTTTCTTATTTTAATGTTGTTTATAAAATTTAAAATGTATTTATTAAACTTTGCCCCAACTCCAAAATAATTATAGCAACGGAAAACATACTCTAAAAATATAATTTTTTGATTAAAAACTACAAAATGTAGGAACTTTACGAATTAAAATGGTAAAAATATTGTTGTCCTAAAATTTTTGAGATACGATTTGACGAAAGTAAAAAATTGTTTTACAGCTTATTCGCATTTATATTCTACTCACCAGTTGCCTTATTACAATACAAAAAGCTCCATTGAATAGCTTGCTTTATCTTTATTAACAAAGAAGAATAGCGTGTCTTTCTCTGTTACCTACGTATCCATTATTCACTGAGGTAACTATTCTAACTATACCCATCGTAATCTCAGGATTCGCATTTAGAAAGAAAGTTCCCCTTCTTTGTATCGCGTAAATAACTTATAAATCTCATACAAAATGAATAAACTTCCGGAGAAAGGAAAGGGCCAGGAGCAATAAAGCAAATGAGATCATTCAATAAAATACTCCATATCAATAATAGAAAAGAGCAAAATATTATGTACCAGGATATCACTGATAATATAATTATCTAAACATCTAATATTTTGGAACTAATTTTATTAATGAATAAATTAAATATTAGACATATACGATCTGAGATCTTATATTCATCAATTCGTAGAATGTAGTATAACCTATAGCTCATATTCCTTTTGTCGGTATACCATTCAGTGTCATCTTCTACTTGTGGGAAATTTTGAAAATTTTTTTTTCCAAAAACTAAATCTTTAAACCGATTTCGAGCTCTGGGCTAAGTTTGAGAATATTATGGGGAAATGTCACTAAAATGGTTCGGTAGTCATCATTTTATAGCCTCCATCTCAATGTACAACCTTAATTGCAATTACCCTGTACTTGAATAATTAAAAGTAGCAAAAATAACTTTTCTGAAGGATTTTTTTCCGCAAATTGACAAATAGTTCTCATTTTCAAAGTCTAACTGTCTATTCACCACTAACTTGACAGGCAGTTAATCGGGGTCACTCCTCTGACTTGCGAAAAACTAGTATTCCTTCTCTAACTGCCAATCAGAAGTTAAACAGCCGTTTAAAATACGACGGTCATGTGAGCAGTGAATACGACGGTTAACTGGGAGTAAACCTCTGATTGGCGGAATTTCGTAACTCTCAATCATAAGTTAGACTGCCGGTTAACATCCGGTCAGGTATGCGGTGAATACGGTAGTTAATGAGGATGTTGGTGTTGGTTGTCGTAGGTGTGGCAAGAGGTTCAGCTTCTTCACGTTCCTGGCCGTCCAGTGCCTTTGCGGAGTGGTGACCGCCGTCGCTCCCGACTTCGTCTACTTCACGGTTCTGCGCTTCTTCGTGGGTCTCACTTCGTCCGCCGTCGTATCCTCGCCCATCGCGCTAGGTAACCACATCCTTATTACACCCTCGTTTTAAGAATATTTTCATGCAACGAATGGAAAGACCTTGGAGGATATCATTAACCCTCTACTTCCCATGGTAGCGAATATATGGTAGCTACCATGATAGCTTCTCACGGTAGCTACCATAAGTTTAGCTTCGATTTTCATCATAACAAAAGCTTTTCTACATGCTTTAAAGCTATTGAAGCAATAATTGTACCTTCAGGTGCTATTATTTATTAAGGTAAGGTTTAGTTCCCCAGTTTCAATTTTTTTTATTTAAAAAATAAAAATAATTTATTTTTGTGTTTTTGTTTTTTTGGGCCCCAAACTGCCACATAAGCAAAAACAATATTGTTCCCATAGTTATTTCCTGTAGGGGGCATTAGAGGGTTAAAGTGGAGAAAAATGTTTAAACGAAGATTAAGGATTTTGATTTTGTGAGGAATTTAAGTCAAGATTTTTAAAAACATAGTTCTAAGATTACAAAAAAGCAAATGAAGTTCATAGAACGTTTAAAAACTGTAAAATAGAAAGCCCAACATAGAAACATGGGAAAACAGCTTAAAAATTACAGCACTACATACACCAGATTTCTTTTTTAAAAATATTAACAGAATTATCATCTTATGAAATTACAATAATTAAGAACAGCATGCTGTAGAAAAACCTATATTAAGACCAAAGCTTTGTCTGGGTAGGGGATGGATGATGGATGTATAATTGCACTTTTCATTTCAGCTCAGGAATTAGTTGGGACTTCTCATAGGAACCAAGTCTCCATGTTGAGCCAATCCGCCCGCAGTTTCGGTTATTTATTTTTATCCATTATGGCTTTTCTAGTCAGAGATTGGTCCCACTTTGCCTTGGTCACAACATTACCTTTCTTTGCGTTCTTCCTCTATTGGTGGTAAGTACCATTCACACAATGTATTTTGTGGTATTTTAGGTTTTTTTTCACCCCTTTCCAAGCATATTTAGATACATACAGGGCTTTATTTTAGAACAGGGCGAGATGGAATGGAGTTCCCGACTAGTTTTTTTAGAAATTAGAATAACCCTTGAATTACCATACTTCCGAATAATATTTGTATCAAAAAGAGTGTTACAGTTCAGGGACTTGTATTTCTATAAACCATTCCCTGAAGATTGATATTATTCAGAATTTATTTTGTCATTTTTTAGGTTTATGTGATTTTGTTATATCATTTCATTTCAAAGCAATAATGTATTGTATGAAAAGTAGGATCCAATAAAAGTTGATTATAATCATTCTCTAATCAAAGAGAAATAGATGAAAATATTAAAAGATTATTATGGCATGTATATATTTAAACTTTAGGAGTTTATTTAATTATAACTACAACGTTTTTTTAGTATTTTCTGAAATATTATGGTAGTAAGCACAATGACATGAGCATTGTTTGTCAACCTTAATGTGAATCAATACTTTTCCCTCAGAAAGATGCCAGGAACTTAGTTTCGAATTTGTAAAAATGTATGGTCGTGTATTGCACTCATATCCAAACTTCCAGGCTTAAGTCTATGGGAAGAGTACGATTAACACTGATGGGTGACGGAATTGCCACATGTTCAGTATCTTCCGTCTTGTTCAGTACGTCTTTGAAAACCGTTAAAAATCACTGTATATTACTGTTATCTTCGTTTAACGTGTGCAATAATGCAGCAGTTGGTCAGGGTATTTCCAGAGTCTCCTGACTGGTTGAAAGAAAAGGGGCGCTACGAGGAAGTCGGAAGGATGTTCGAAGTTATTGCTCAAGCCAATGGAAGAGAACTGACTCCAGAATACATAATCAACATGAAAGTGAGTTTGTTAAACTATGACTTTTGAATTGCAATGCTTGTACTGTTTGTTCTCTTTTAAAAACAGTCATAAAGTAGATCGGGGGCACAAATGGTGCTAAATACTTTATCCTCAAAATAACTTAACGCTAGTACTTCCAAGGAACATATTTAAACTTAAATACACTCTTAAGGTGTATGTACACACTTCGAAATCCCGAAAATAGACCTAAACATTGGACTCTTTATCCTTTATTTCTAAGTGTATTTTAAATCTTCAGATTCGGAATTACTATGGATTATGTAGTTAAGTATCTAATTTGTACTTTTATGAGTTAAATTTTTATAAATATAAGTTTTTGATATTTTTTAAGAAACTTTTAAAAATTTTAAATTTTTTTATTGTTTTTCAATTTTCAACAGTGATAATTTGAGAAATATTTAGTTTATCTTGATAAAAATTGTGTTTTTACAATCTGTAGAGTTATAGGAATGTTATCAACCTCCAACAAGAAGAAGGTATGATTAGCTTATTTTTAACAAATTTTTCAATGTTTGTGTCTTAGAAAAATATCGTGATTTTTTCGTCTATCTTCGAAAACAGAATTATTACAGAAAAACTATTCATCTCGGATGCTTTTCCGAGGTTGATAACATTAAGTACAGTTAAAGGAACGGTTTCCAACCAGAATTGAGTTTCTAAAAAAATTTGAATTTAATTTAGCATTGTTGGAAAATTATGCTATTTTGGTCATTAATTACGAATTAACTAATTAATAATTTATATTTTTTCACTTTTTTTTCAAGAAAATGGTTTTAACAGCACATCAGTAACCTACATTGAAGAAATTGAATTTTTTAAGCCAAAAATAAGAAGAAAGTTTTCAAGTGTGTACGTACACCTTAAGTACTTTAAATGAATGATCGATGACCAGTAATTTCCTATTATAGTATTACATATCCCATAAAAAAATTGGTATAAGCTAAGCTAATTTGTAACGAAATATGAATAAAAAATTAAGACAAAGAAATTTAAATTAGAAATTATTAATAATAGATTAAAGATAAATGAGATTTGATAGTAAAAAATTATGTATGAAATTTTATTAAATGATTTTAGGAAACTCAGAAGTTTATTTATATATGGTTTATTATATTATATGGATATATTTATTTTCATCATGGATAAGAGAACATGAAGTGCTTCAAAAGGAAATTTATAAGATTAAAAATAAAATTTGATTACCTGAATAGGTTAAATAGAAAATATTTATTTTGTTTAACTGTATTGAGAGTGAAATGTTTTTTTCTAGCGCCGTTTTCGTATTGAAAGGTCAATGTTAGAAGAAAGAAGAAAAAACGGCACTGAACAGCGTTACACAGTGTGGGATTTATTTCGAGGTTCGAACACAAGCAAGAAAACCACAGCTATTATATTTATTTGGTAAGTAAAAATTTGGAGTCACAATCAAAATACGTTCAATTGGTAGTAATGTTTTGAAGCAAAGTGAAAAAACACTGTTTTGTCGGAGTATGTTCCTCCTCTACTGTTTGAAATTTTTCTGATGACATTTGATTCTGAGAAAGGGTTGTAATAATTATTCTATAAAAAGCCTAATGTATGAAAACAGGATGTTTCAAAATTGCGTTGCACGGCTTTTATTTCAACCAACGCCTCCTAGGGTCACGGAAGTAAGGTCTACCCCTAGGTAAATGATCCTGGAGAATCCATTGTTGATGTTGTTGTCGTGTGCCATTTGGAATACCCAAGCTCCACAAGGATTCAAGGCAAAGGGGCTGCGGCTCCTGAGAAAGTGAGGCCCATAAATGGCAGGAGTCCGACTTTTGCCTCATGATATGATATATGCTGCCACTATCTATCGCCACCTCCACAATTTTCCATGTATCTGAAGGGGAGGGAAATAGTCTCCAGACACCTGGACCCGTGGTAAACTGCGCCATGACGGACCACAGGACTTTCGGACCCACATATTTAACGAGCACGTACTCCGCATATACTCGGTGGGTCTTAAGCGGTGTCGGGAATTGAACCCGGGACCCTCCGATCCCGAAGCCGATGCCGTGGAGAATCCATTGAGATAGATGACTTACAGCGCCCGTAGCGTCGAAATTAAAAAATTTAACCCTGCTGTTCTGCTCCGACTTACTCCACGCACGTACTGTTCGGGTCAATATGACCCGATACAAAAAAATATCACTTCTAGCGGTAAATGAGTGGTGGAATTTCAGAATTAGGTTAAATAATAGTCAAATAACTGTTAATAAATGTAATTATTATGAAATAATTGAGTAAAGTTATGAAATACGTATAAAATAATAAAATTAACTAAAAAATATTTGTAATTGAAATTTGTAATTTTTTACTATTTTGACGATTTACATAAATTAAAATGGGTTTTAAAAAAGTATGGCACAACAAAGTAGTACTTTTTTAATTTTTTTCATCTGAGGGACCGATATAAATTTCAATTCTTTCTTCATTATTTTACTTTTTTTAATTTATTCCCTCCCCCCTACATGACATATTTTAATCTGCTTTATTGTATGAAAATAAGAGTGATTTCCTCAAATCTTCAAAAAGAATCTTCATTTGAACATTTATTTTCCTTCTATTTGTACTAAATCCCATTGAAAACGCATTGCAGAATTTACAAAATTACTCATTACTCCAATACCTCAAATTTTCTTTGGCGATGATTTTTGTTCTTTTCCTTTCATAAATTTCATGTTTTAGTTCTTAGGAAGTTATACTACCACAGAAAGTCCACATTTACCCCATACCTAATGGTTAACTTTGTCAAAAGATAGTGGCAATAAAAACAACACTAATTTCTCATTTTGACTAATATTTTCATTCGGATAGCACAAGTTTCGTTTCATTAGTTATTTATAGCTTTCTAACTGAAATTAAATACTTCATAAAAAATACAACAAGAAAAAATTATATTTCGAAATATTTTTGCTTTTTGCCAACTGAATCAACCTTTTGACCTTCCACATGCTTTATTGTCAAATGAAAAAAAAATTCCAAGAAAAAAGAAAATCAAAATGCAAATAAAGGATGTTATAATAGTTTTTATTCTTTTCTGTGGAGTTATTCCACAAAAAAATATGAAAAGGTTTGAGTAAAACGAAAAAATTTAGAATCGGGTCATATTGACCCGACTAAGTTGACATTAAGACTATGTTGTAAAATATCCCTCGCAAATTAAAGAAATTAAAATTCCTTTTAGATGTAGATATTTATATGACTTTCCAACAAAGTCATGAAGTTTCATTCAAATAACTCTATTCAATTTTTTTTAACACGCGACTGAAAAAAATTTTGGGTCAAATAGACCCTAACAGAACAGCAGGGTTAAAACATTTAATTAAAAACTAAAGGAGATAGAGCAAAACCTTCCAGGAGAGTATTGTTGCCAACGTCATGAAAAACTCACTGAAAAAAATTTGATCAAAATATCTTGAATATTCGCGGAGATATTAGCATGTGCAAATTTTTCAGTGTTATTGTGCAGTGTTGTGTTTTTTAGTTTAAAGAACACAAAATTTAATCAAAAAATCAAAAAAATTTGCAAATATGCGAACTTTTTCTTTTTTGACCCCTGAAAAAGTGCTATTTTCACATGCTAATATCTCAGCGAATATTCAAGATACTTTCATGAATTTTTTTTCAATGAGTTCTTCATGACGTTGGCAACAATACTCTCACTGAGGTTTTTGCTCTATCTCTTTTAGTTTTTTAATTTATTTTTTTAACTTTTTAATTTCGCCGCTAGAGGCACTGTAAGTAATTTCAGTGCATTCTCCAGGCTCACTTAACTAGGGGTAGACCTTACTTCCATGACCTTTGGAGGCGATGGTTCCGAATAAAAGCCGTGCAACGCAATTTTGAAACACCCTGTATATTTCAAAGAGGATTCAAGGACAGAATCCATAATCCAAAACTTAGTTACAGGCTTAGAGGCTATTTCAATGGATTAAATACCTTGGTGGCAACTATCAACATCATCGACTATTCTGGAAATTTTTCATGATTTTGGCATAGAAATTTCATAAATTCACTCTTGGTAGCTTAAATTGAAAAAATATGAAACTCAAGAGACACTTAAATTATAGGTTCTACAAGAATAATCAAATAGAACTAATCAATACAATCCAAAAGAAATAAAATACAATAAAGACTGAAAATGAAGAATTAAAAATAGTTAATAAGGGATTCGCGTGAATTCCCCATGATCAATTTAATGAAAATGTACTAGGCACTTCCAATGATAAATGAACCCCATCAAAATGGAACCAAATCAATACATTTTCATAAAATGATACCTTTAATTACCCAGAGGATATATCTCATTTCACTCATCCTGCAATAATCATTAGGTTTAATAGTCAACTATAAATCCTCCCTCCCTCTTTCGGTAAATAACATTTTGAACCGATACATCAGATATTAACACGCAGAATGTGCAATTCAGAATTATCACTGTTTTCCTTATGATAGTAGTTCTCAGCATATCCTTATATGGATCATTTGATCGTTAATCGATAATCAAGCGATAGCTCACACTTCTGTTGGCGCCACGTGAAATCGATGGCGAATCTCATCTTGGAGAAATATTTCCACTTCATTTCGCTTGCAAAAGGAACGCGGTGATATGATTTGGGGGAGAAGGACTCTATTTTGGAATTCCTTTATGACTGGGAAATGAAATTAATGTGTAATAAATTGTGGAGGGGGAGATTTGCGTTATCTCTCTTGATTTTTTAAAACAGAAATGGTTAATTTAATTATTAATAAGGTTATTTTATACTTTTAGATTATCCTTCAAAAAACCATCATACAGTTTTGATTTGCAATTGTAAGAAATATCACAAAAATTACAAACTAAACGCTTCGAGTTTTATTGATGATAAAAGAAAATTGTCTATAGTTAAATAGTTGGCTTCCAATAAATTAGCTTTAATGTTTTTTTAATTTAGGAAAGAATTTTACTTTTAGAAGTTTAATTTTGCTTGGATTGAAACTAGTAAATTAATAATTTAATAATGTAAAACCACTGTCATTTAATAAATGTTAACGTGCTAAAAGTGCTCTAGCTAACACCTATTTTGCTTCACGAACTTATTTTTCTTTGTGAATTATATATTTCATTTATATATCTTTATATAAACAATCTCATATAACGACATATCAACAACAGCAATGATGTTACATAACAAGCTAAGGTTTCAGCCAAGATATTTCTAGCTCCCAGAGTGAGAAACTGGTTGTATCCGCTTTCGTCACTAAACGACGTCATTTCGTCATGACGTTCCTTCCATCGTCACCTTGTGATTACGTAATTTCTCTATTCCGTTGCAGCTGATTTTTTCACTCAACTTTCAACCTGAGTCCCATATGGTCTAGTGGTTAGGATTCCTGGCTTTCACCCAGGCGGCCCGGGTTCAATTCCCGGTGTGGGAACGACTCTTTTTTTTTGCTTACTATAACTCTAAAATTCAAAATAATTCAATGGTGGAATATAATATTTTTTAATTACGAGTACTTTTCTTAACGATATTTTTTTTGAAAAGTTAAAAAAATATTTAGGTAAGGGAAACGGGCATTTTAGAAATTTAATTAAGAAATACTTTTTTATGTAGTAAATGTTAAAATTTAAAGACATAGATAAGGTAATATAACCTGTGTTTTTTAGTACTAAAAATTTAAATAATATGTGCACAATAATAAATCCTTAGTTTCCTGAGTTGAAGGGGGTGAGGTGTTTTTAACTTGTAACTCTCTTGTGCCTCCCCAAATTCCAAAAACTGTGTAGAATTAAATTTCTATCCATAATTCTATCTATAATTTCTATCTATATTCTCTGTGTAATCTATAAGATTTACACATTTTATAAATGAAAATTAAATACTTAAACATTTAAAACATTAGCACATAAAAAAGAGTATGCAAAGTAGTAATAAACTATATTAAATTACAATTACAATCCAAATAAAAGAGATAACCTACTTAACGTTTTCTCACATGATTCTTTGTAGCAACTACTTTCTAAAATAACATTATAATTGCTGAGAACTTTTCTCTCTATATTAAAAAAAAGTTACTGTCACCGGCGCCGCCGCCGCTGTTTCAGAAAATTTAATTTTTCAACTCTTTGAACTCTCATATCGCAAAAACTACTTGATTGAAATTCATGAAATTTGAAATGTTTGTAGAGGAATACTTGGGGCACATTATCAAACAAAAAGCTAACTGATGTGATAATTATTACTGGGGTATTTTTAAGGTCAAAGTTGAAGTTTTTCTTTTTTCGCCGCGTAATCCAGTTCAGCAAAATCTATTGGCAGCAGAACTAGGGATGTTACGGTTCCACTGGAACAGTTCCATGGAACCTAATCCCAGCATGGAACCGTCAGAACCGGTTCCACCCTGGAACCGATATAGATCAATAACAAATCCAAATTTCTCTGCAATCCTATCCAACATTGAACGAGAACACCTCAAATAAAGAGGCGATTTCCAAACTAAAAGATAAGCAATGCCCGCAAACCGCAGATATATTCTATAGCAAAAAAACGCAGCGAGGCAAAAACGCAACAATCTATTCGCACCATAGAGCACATCTGCCAAAAACTGAATCTATAATTAATCAAGGCACTGTATATTTGCACGGCCATTTTTCAACTAAACTCTACTCTAACTTCCACGGCTAGGCGTACCATTGGTTCCATCACTAAGCGCCGAGACTGCTACGTCATCACGAGACCTACAGCGCATGCGCCACTGGCCGTTTTGGCCGTCCAAATATACACTTCGATTAACAATCCCTTTTCAAAACAAATATGCTCTTATCTCACTGAAAAACCGCAACGAGGGAAAGTAAATAAAAAAGAAAGACATCTGCCTCTTAGGCGAGAATATGGGCGAGAAGCAGCTGAAGAAAAAACAGCCGCCTGGACCAACCAGAAAGCTCCAAAGCAGTTGATAGCTTTTATCCCTGCCGCCCGAAATTCTTATGGATTTTCCGTTGGAATGGGCCGGCTTCGTTAACACCCTGAGTTCCACGGATTATGAGCTTTCATTACTGCCGCCCGAAATTCCTATGGATTTGCTGTCGGAACGGGCCGGGTCGGCTTGGAACTGTTAGCGATCGCTAATAGTTCCACGAAGTCTTAACGGTTCTGAGAGAAATAAGTTCCAGGGATAGAACTCTTTACGGAAACTAATACGTTCCCGTGGAACCGTTTCGAGTGGATTAGTTATGCTGGGAGGAATTCGCGTAACTGGAATGGAACTGGAACTTGATTAGAACTCTTTTGGAACTTATAACAACTGGTAAGAACTTTGGAGCTATTTTGGAACTTATAACTAGGTTTAGAACTTGGGAACTCTTTGGAACTGGTAAGATAATAATACTAATAAACCTGGAACTGGAACGTTTAAGCGTTTGTTTCTGTTTGGGCTTCGTTGGGAAGGGTATAACGGTATAACTGTCTGTCTGTGAGAATGAGAATTAAATCTGGAAATTCATTTTAAGTTTCCTGTAGCTTGACCACTGGTCAAGATGACTAAAATTCACTATAAAATAAATGTTGGAGTTGCCAATTTGTCTTTTGTAATCCTTATTGTAAAAACATGTGTCTTTGGTTACTGTTGACCATTGGTCAGTCCAGTCAACTTTTTGCAACTTCTGTGCTTTGGCACTGAAGTAGGTCATGTGGGGTATCAAACCAAACGCCTTGGGACGGGTAACATTCTGGTGCTGACCACTGGTCAATATCTCTTGACCAGTGGTCATTCCACTTTTTCTCATGATATGTAACTTTTCTGACTTTCTCTTTTTGTCTCTTGATTGTTTTGGGGGTCCTGGCCTTTGGTCAACCTCATTTGACCACTGTCCAAGACGACTAAAATTCATTATAAAATAAATTTAGGAGTTGCTAATTGATATTTTGTAATCCCTATTGTTATAACATGTGTCTTTGGTTATGGTTGACCATTGGTCAGTCCGGTCAACTTTTTGTAACTTCTTTGCTTTGGCACTGAAGTAGGTCATGTGGGATATCAAACCAAACGCCTTGGGACGGGTAACATTCTGGTGCTGACCACTGGTCAAGATCTCTGGACTAGTGGTCAATCCATTTTTTCTCGCTATATGTAACGTTTCTGACCTTTTCTTTTTGTCTCGTGGTTGTTTTAGGCGTCCCTGACCTTTCGTCAACCCCATTTGACCACTGGTCAGTTTTTGAATTTTTTGACTTTATTGCTCCTTTTTGTCTTCGGGACCCTTGCGTTTTTTATATGAACGGTTTTAAAGTTGGAACCGTTTGGAACTGGAACTGTTAAGGGAACCTAATCCCACCTTGGAACTGGAACTGTGGAACCGGTTCCACACTTTAACTAATACGTTACATCCCTAAGCAGAACTATGATTTTTTGCAGCCTAATACTCTGAAGTATGAAGATGTGCACTACGTCACCCTTTTTTCGAATTTCGAATTTGGTTTAGAGTAATTAATTATTTAATTTTTGAAATTTTTGACACTTTTTCGTTTTTTTCTATCTAAAATGAAAACTAATCACGGTATCAATGTGATTTTTTAAACACTTATATTCTTATTTTTTAGAAAGAGATTGGCGTTTAATTCTTTAAAAAATTCTAATTAGTTTTGGAATTATTAAGCATCAAAGTTTCATTTTTTTCATAGTTTTAGTAGGTCTTTATCAGACGTGTTTAATGTTTTTTAATTTTATATTTGCCTGTTCACTAGATTGTCGCGTGCACGGATATTTAAATTTAAAAGATTTCAGGCGCACATTTTTGCTCTAAGTTTGCTAGCGATATAGTTAGACTTGGTTAAAAATCTCTTAAAGATACTACGATATTTTTTGAACCACTGGAGAAATAAATAATTTAGATTTTTGAGTGTTATTTGTGCCGATGAAAGGAAGAGGATTTTCCGGAAGTTTGTTTTACTCTGCTAAAGATCGATTGCAGATATTGCAGATCTGCATACTGTCTACTGCATAGTAGTTACGAGGGTTGGTGAGCGTAAGCGAGCAGAGGGCGGTAGCCCCCTATCCATTAAATTATTGATAATTTTAAAAAAATATTGCAGTAAGAGTTTTATTTTGATATTTTCGTGGTAATGATCCGAATTAAATTATTGAAACGTTTGAGAGATAAAAAGTTTCGATATTAAATTATCATTAACTATACTCTCTTCATTTAGAATTAGCGCCTGAGACGTAATGTATTAAAGCAGTTATTATTCTAATTATCATCGAAAAAATTTTCTTCTGCATTATTAGCGTGCATTAAGCATTATTGAGCGTTTTTTATCCTGTTTCAGGAGCCTATTCTAAATGAAAAGACTATAAGCAGACAAGTTCTAGATCTAGGTTGTACTGGATAGTTGAGATGAAACAAGCGAGCTCTGCTCGCTAAGATCGCGAAGCGATCTTCAAAGAACTGCGAAGCAGTTCCGGGGGTTGGTGAGCGATAGCGAGCAGGGGGCAGAGCCCCCTCGTAAATGTAAAAGAAAATTCTCAAAAACTAATATTTTTATTATACAAATCCTTTTATATAGATTGAATATTTAGACTCGAGGAATTCAAAACATTATCTTTGAAAGCTTCTATTTTCAAGCGTCAGATATTTATCTAAGTATAAGTATTACAGCATAAATCATACCTAGATAGGTATATGGCTATAACTGTTATAAAAAAACTTTACGACAACAGGTTTTCATAAATTTATTATTTTTTATTTATAGATATTGAATGAAATTAGTACTTCTTAGTTAAATAATAAAAGGTAAAGAACAACACTGTAAGGCTAAGCGCGCACTAGAGACTTCTGTCGCGGCGACTATAAACACTAGGTCACTTGAAAGCAATGCATTTCTATATGGTAGATTTTTGAAAATCGGCCAAGAGTCTCGTCGCCTAATGTGCGCGCTCTAGCTTCTTGCAATAGCCAGGGTGATAATGTTGTCTCTATCGCCGTGACAAAAGTCTCTAGGGCGCGCTTGGCCTAACAATGCTTATTCCCTTTCAACTACAAATAGATTTATGTCTAGATTATTTAAAACGAAGAATGATTTTCTTTCCATTTACACTTCCTGTGATAAATAAAATTTTTATATCATTGCGTTCTTGGTTAAAAAAACCTTTTGTTTTCGTAAAATATTGTTTTATTGACTGAATAATCGACAATCTTTAGAATTACTTAATTATTTTTACGTTCACAAACGATGACATTCGAAATGTATTGGAAATGTATCCATCATAAACACAGTCCATTCAGTTCCAACAATACCTACCCGACTTCCCCCTTCTCAGTCCCATTAAATCGCAACCATTTTTCAAAGCCATTTTCAATTAAAACTTTACATTTATTCCCTCAGCATTCCCATTGTGTACGGAAATCCCATTCACCGGGGCTCTCATGCAAAAGATGAATTTGATCCCGGAATCCAATCCTCCTTCACAAAGCGCTGTAGTATTAGTACATAAAAACAGCCGAAACCAAACCCGCATAGTTCCCGCTTAATGAGCAATCCCATATCAGTCATGATCGATTGTTTCGAAAAGAAGAAGAGGATAGAAAAGGCGGAATTCAATTTTATTATTCACCCCCTCCTTTGTTTCACAAGCACATAACTTACGTGAAATTAACATGACCATCCTTTCCACTTTACGTCGGACGCTTTTTCCGGGGGAAATGTTTGACAGATGTTTTCCTCTGGAGAGCCAAAACTTACGAAAATCGCTTCCGCAGATGCCAATTACCTTTCCAGGCCATTCCGAAAAGTGCCATTTTTCTTTTTATATCTCTTCGTTCGATCCCACCAAACACCTCCCGTTCGGAGTAAAAGGAAAAGTCCCCGGAAAACAAATTCGGAATAATGGTTTGAAAACGTTCGTTATTACTGTTGTAGTCCCCCGAGCAAATAATAAAGAACCTGACTTTTCTCTCGGCATAAAAGAAAGCCTGTGTCACACAAAAGGGGTTTGGGAAATATGTAAGTCTTTTTGACAGAAGTTATATTTATTCCTTTTTTGGATTGGAATCCGACATGGACGGACATAATGATGCAGACGTATTTTGATATCTGAAGATACTCCCTTACATGTGTCATTGATATTGAATGTTAACATCATTAATACTTAATGTGCCTCTTTTAGACTACGTGAGACAGAATAAAGACGAATCGTCTGCCTTTATATAGGGGGAGATTTATTTTCTGTGAAAAGGGATATGAATGCGGTTGGAGAGCCTCAATAAAGAGTTATATCCGTTCCTGGGAACTATTAAAACCACAGAATCGTTTGGAAACTACTTTGAGAAGAAATATTTTTTTATCTTCCCCTCCTTTAGATTTCTTTTGTCAAAAGAGAATGAACTATATTATAAATGGAGTCTGGAAATCAATGAAAATTTCTTATCTTAGGGGAAAAGTCTTTTTAGGAAGAAACTACTGAGACTTTAAAGATTTTATGTTTTATTACAAGTTATTCGATAAAAAACTATTAAATATTCTTTCTAAAAAGCTCATTAAATTTTCATTTATATGTGTTTTAGTAAAGATTTAGTTATAAATATATATTTTTTAGTTTCACCTGGAACTTTTCAGATATACTCTAAAGCAGTGGTCCCCAATCTTTTTACCACCACGGACCGGTCAACTTTTGATAATTTTACCGCGGCCCAAGGGGGGCGTTGATTGCTTACATTTTAGATTATTTGGATTTATTAATTTTAATTTAATTGTATTTAAACATATTTTCAAAATAAAATACAGTTACATAATATACAGTTAACACAGTTAATAAATATAAGTGATTTATAATTCATTTCATTCATTAATTTCGAGTTATAAACCCAGGAATTTAAATTAATTTTCAATGAAATGGACGGCCCGCGGCCCGGTACCATTTGATCCACGGACCGGGACCGGTCCGCGGACCGGGGGTTGGAGACCACTGCTCTAAAGGACCGTTTCAGAAGAACTTTAAAATAAATAAAAACAAAATTTAAATGTTCTAGGTAGGGAAATAAACCATTTTTAGATAGTATCAAAGTTTTTACCCCAAATTGAGAAAGAAATTATACTTTAAAAAATTACTAAAGTATCCAACCTATTTGAAATTAATTCTTTGCTGGTATTTAAAAGAATATTTAAAAACTTAACATTTAAATCTTATTCAAACAAAGCATAAAATGAATTATACGAGTTGTTTCTTTTGAACTGTAGGTAAAATGCAAAGTTAGATATAACTTAACCCTTTATTTACCGCCTTATGATTCGCTGCAATTTTTTTCGTGCAAATACTTTTATTGAACCACTAAATTGAAAATTAAGGGATATCTAATATAATAAAATTAAGTGTTGGTATATACAGGGTGTCCCAAAAAAACTGACACATTACATTTTAAAAATCAATAACTCAAAAACTAAAAAAGATAAACATAAGCGGTTTTTTGAATTCTACTCTGAAGACCAAATAATTTTATGACACATATTTTCGTAAATCGTAGTTCAGAAATCCCCCTACACGTGGGAGCACTATTTTCCATTATCTCCTGTGGGGAGATTGATACTTTTATGCCCTGTCGAGGGCCTGTCGAGGGATTTGGGAACAATGATTTACGAAAATTTGTGTCATAAAATTCTTAGGTCTTATGAGTAGGATGCAATAAACCGCGTATGTTTATCTTTTTAGTTTTTTAATTAAAAATTTTTAAAATGTGTCAGTCTTTTTTGGGACACCCTGTATATTATGTTTGTCTTTTATACAAATCCACAGTTTTCTTTCAATCTGCACCAAACTTGGTATACCTAAGTAAAAAATCCCAGAAAAAACATAGGCTATGTTTCGAAAACTTTTAATGACCCCTTGACCCTCTTTCGAACCTTTTTATGGTCATTTTGCTGAAATAGCTTTATTTCTCCGCAAGAAGAGATCTGCTTACTCCATTGTTACAAAGAAAACTTAATACTCAACAATACGTTTTTAATAGAAACACTAGGTACAAGTATATTTAAAAATTATATTACTAATTTAAAAATCTATTTCCATGAAATTTAAAAGTTTAAGTATAGTTAACTATATTTTTATTTGAGATTTTATCTAATTTTTATGTTTTAAAAGCTTTATGGAATACCATTGTTGTTAAAATAGTCTCCATGGAAACGAGGATGTAAAATTAAAAGGTGATAATATTTTAGCTTTTAAGAAAGTTGGTTAACAAACAAAAAACTATTAAAACTCCCTTTCAACTAGAAAATATTGATTTTTTTTCTTAATTTGCAAAATGGAATAAGCTTTAATTATTGACTAATTTCACCGAAAACGTTAATTCCTGAAGATATGATTAATCAAGGGATCTAAGCAATTTTAAATACTTTTTAGATTAATTTTTCCATGTAAATGTGGAAATCATTCAAAAATTATATTTCTTGAGAACTGAAGGAATTTTAATCAACCCGGGAACACCGGGATAAGAAAAATTACTAGGAACTTCGGGATAGGAAAAGTTACCGGGAACACCGGAATATGAAAAGGACGACTGGGATACCGGGATGATTGGTAAATGCTGATTATATAAAATTAGAAATGTATTTGGGAAAACTTAAAAAAGAGGCGTTTGCTGTCAAAACCAGCTTATCCATTTTTGGAAATTTTACAGGATAGACAAAAAACTTCTCACGTTCACAGTTCTGAAGCTAAATTTGCTTTTTAAATTTTTAATTGTAGGTATAACCACCTAGAATTCGATTAGTTTTTCATTTTCATTCCAGTTGCTTTATCTTGGGCGTCTACATTAATTAGGTTGGAATGAGCTGATTTTGATGCAAAAACATGATTTTTCATGCTTTTTTTCAGTTTTTTTGTTCAATTAAGCTGTGTGAAATTGGTTTTTCCAGTTAATATTTGTGTCTTTACGAGTTTTAAATAAATGACATTCACTTAACTTTTTCAAATGATCTGAAATTTCACAGTTGAGATCACAGTTTTTACCCTTTAAATCTAATTTTCGGTTGGAATGAGCTGGATTTGAGCTATATCCCTTCGCTAGGTTATGAAGGACCCTCTAAACTTTCAAAATATGCAAAATGGTGGATTTCAGAAAAATATGGAATGAGCTGGTTTTGATAGAAAACGCCTCAAATAATAAATTTATACACTTCACCCGTGCAAGGCCGGGCATATCAGCTAGTGCATAAATAAAATAATCATCTTTGGAAAATTGAATCCACTAGAGCCAATTACTTAAATTGATACTTTTGGGTACTGTCAGTACACGGAGTGCTAAAATATTCTCACAATACAAGAAAAGCATAGCTTTTTTTTATCGCAGTTTGGTGTCCTACTTCAGCTTGGCCAGTAAAAACGAAGTTCAGTTAAAATAACATATTTATTAAAAGGTTAAACATCTAAAAATATAAAAACGAAGTAAAAGAAGAGCCAGAGTTGATCTGCAAGCTGCCTTTTATAGCTAGCGAAAGAGAATGCTGCTGCCACAAGAAGAAAGTCTTTTAAGAGTTTCATGTGTGTGGCCTGTGGGGCAGATGCCTCACCTCAGCCACCACAGTGCTCCCCCCCAAGTGTCAGAGACACTGAGGTTACCTTGGGGCAAATCGAACCCTTCTACCTGATCGCGTGACCATTGGTGAAGGTTCCCCATCATCCGTGGCCCCATCACTCTCTGCACCATAAGGTGGAGCGGACGGTGCCGAACTTGTAGCATATGAATCTGTTGATTTCCTCAGGATGCCAGGCGTAGTTGGAACATTCCTGTCATCTGGCGTGAAAAAATATGGTTTTAGACGATCAATGCTAATTGTTGATGCTTTGTTGCGGATTTGAACATTGAAGTGCTTTGAAGTACGGTCCAGCACCCGAAACGGGCCATCGTAAGGTGGCTGTAGAGGCTTTTTCACTCACTTCACTCACTTTTTTCACGAAGACGTGAGTGCAGTCGGCCAAATCTGGGTGAATGAAAGATCCCGGTTGACAGTGAGCTGAAGCCGTTGTTGGAATTAGTGACTGCATGGTAGACTTTAGATGTTGGACAAATTCTGATGGGACCTGCTCGATTGCAGCAAGGCATCAGACCACCTGGTATTATTATGGCATTTGAGACTCTGCTTTAAAGAGCGGTGGAATCTTTCCACAATCCCGTTGCTGACAGGGTGATACGGTGTTGTCCTTATATGCTTGACACCCAGTAGTTTTGTCAATTCTGAGAAGAGTCTTGACTGGAATTGTCTTCCCTGATCAGTTGTGACAACAGACGGTACCCCAAAACGAGAAATCCATTGTGACACGAACGTGCTGGCCACAGTCTCAGCTGTAATGTCGGATATAGGAATGGCCTCAGGCCAACGGGTGAATCGGTCTATGCAAGTAAGTAAGTAACGAAAGCCATTAGAGGGTGGTAAGGGGCCAACCAAGTCTAGATGAACGTGGTCAAATCTGGCCGTAGATAGAGGGAAAGGTTGGATGGGACTGAGAGTGTGACGGTTAACTTTAGCTCGCTGACACTGCAAGCAAGACAGAGTCCATTCCACGATGTCCTTGGATGCCGAGGGCCAAACGTATCTATCCAACACCAGTCTCCTCGTGGCTCTAATACCCGGATGGGACAGGTTATGGAGGGACCAAAAAACACGCTTCCTGAGCTGTAAAGGTACGTAAGGTCGGGTTTTCTTACCAGTTGTGTCACAGATCACTTCAACGTTGTCATCAAAGGTTAACGTCTGAAAGTTTAGTGAACACCTGGTCAAAAGTGTCTGGAGCTCGTTATCTTCCCTCTGCGCGATAGCCAATTCATGAAAATCTATTGAACCGTCAATCTGATGGATTCGGGACAACGCATCGGCTACGCTGTTACCAGTGCCAGAGATGTGTCTAATATCTGTGCTAAATTGGGAAGTGTAATCTAAGTGCCTTAGTTGTCTAGGAGAACATGATTCTGAATTTTTGGAAAAAGCGTAAGTTAACGGGCGATGATCCGTATAAATTATAAAGTCACGTCCCTCCAACTGATGCTGAAAGTGCTTAATACCGAGGTATAAGGCCAGGAGTTCCCTG
This sequence comes from Tetragnatha versicolor, assembly GCA_024610705.1. NCBI lineage: Eukaryota > Metazoa > Arthropoda > Arachnida > Araneae > Tetragnathidae > Tetragnatha > Tetragnatha versicolor. Next base: position 52,539,936 of record JANDEH010000001.1, on the reverse strand, counting down.
TCATAAGTGCTATACTTAATTTCAGCAGAACTAAATTTACGAGAAAAGAATGCTATCGGTCTTGGGCCGTTTGAAGTAGCACCATTCAAAGCTGCCCCGACTGCAGAGCTAGAGGCATCTACGAGTAAGCTCAGTTGCATATCAGGATCGGGGTAGGCGAGAGTTGCTGCATCCACTAAAGCAGATTTACATTGGGAAAATGAAAGCTCCGCTTCGCCATTCCAAGAGACAGGGCGATTATAATTTTTTTACAATTAGTCAATAACTTGTTTAAAGGAATTTGGATTTCGGCAGCGTGGGGGAGAAACCGTCTATAAAAGTTTAACATAGCCAAAAATCGTCTGAGCTGAGATATACTGTCAGGCTTAGGAAATTCTGTTATCGCCTCAACTTTGTGGGGAAGTGGTCTTACGCCTTCTGCTGTGATGAGACAGCCTAAAAATTTCATGGAAGTTTTTCCCAAAACGCATTTATCAGGATTCAATTTGAGATCATAGTCCCTCAAACGAGAAAAAACTTGATTCAAATGATCGAAGTGCTCGGCCACCACAGCAGTAATAAGTCTTAAAAATAATACACTTAACTTTTTGACTTTAACTACTTTTTTGCGGGAACAAAAATGACAATCATGTGAATCCGATCGAAATGGCAGCTAAACTTACAACTTCAGTTAAATAATAATATAATAATAATAATCTTTATTTACATTACAGGTACAAAATTTAAGAAAAAATTACATTTGTCACCAAGAAGAAAAACATCTTGTTTAGGTGACAGTAAAAAATGAGTATAATATAATTAATATGGAACAAAAATTAAATTATTAAAAAACATTATATTACACAAAGCATACAATATTAAATCAATAACATAAAACATACAAAGTAAAACAGGCACAGCAAGGCTTTATATAATTACTGTTGCTTCTCTATAATGAAAAAAAATACATCTAAATTATCTATTTCATTTAAAAAATTCTGTAGTGATCGTTTAAAAGTGGTAACATATGGAATACTTTGAAAATTGTAAGGTAGACTGTTATATATAGTTTGGGGGCAAGATAAAAGAAGTGCTTACGAAAAATTTCTTTGTGTACACGAGGGACTTGAAATATTTCAGATGGTCTTCTAACATATATATTGTTTTTAGTAATACAAATGTTTCTATTTCGATGTAAAAATAAAATTATACGAAAAAAAGCGATGTAACGAACAGGCAAAAGACTAAGATTATTTTGATCCTGGAGATAAGAAGATCGAAAGTTTAATATTCTAAAGCATTTATTTTGAATGGAAATTTAAAAGATATAAATTTGTTTTGTAGTGACCACCCCAAACAATAATATACCATTAAGCAAAGAGTAAAACCATGCATAGTATAGACTAATTAAAAATGACGTACTGACTTTATTTTTTAGATGACGAAGTTTGATCAAGCTGAACCGAAGTTTTCTGCATAACTCATTTACTTAATCATTAATAAATTTCATTAATCTATTCGCATTTCTCGCTAAAATACTCATCATAGAAACTTCGCTGCTTTTTATCCTGGAAGAGGATAACTGAAAGAGTGTTCCTGCAAATTATCGTCAATATATTCGCAAGGATGGTTATTCTATGTAATTTTTAAGTTGGCGGTACTTGTAAGTACCGTTGGTAAATAAAGGGTTAAGACAACTTAAAAGTGAGTTCTAATCCAATTCGATTGCCTTTATCAATTGCCAGTTTCTTATGAATAATTCGGCTTTTTTCGCTTGTATTCGCTTTTAAGTCTTCTGATAGGCGTAGAAATTCCTAAATCAATGCATACGAGTAACATGAAAAAGTTGAACCTAATCAAGTAGACAAAATCTTGTAAGCCATTTCAGATGTTTTTTTACATCCATTTCAAATGTTTCTTAATATTACTAATCCTACTAAAAATGGGGAGAATGAAAGTGCGGTTTTACTTCAAGTACCAGGTTTCTTAGTAATCAACCAGATTTCGAAACAAATTTTAATTAAGTACCACACTCCTGAATCCAATCTCACAAAAAACAAAACGAATTTCTTGAAACTTTTCTTTTTCTAATTAAGAATCACGCTCACTCAGTGAAAAAAAGTAAGAAATTCCATGTCCTTTCTCCATTCCCTTTAATAGAACCTAACAATTTTTGTTGAACATGGCCTCCGCAGTCAGTTCTTCACTCTAAAGAAATACTTTTTCATACATTTTTGGGAGCTTTAGAGGGAGCGATACAATACAGAAGCTCTCTTCGTTTACATGAACTTCATAGGTTTCCCTTGTTAGACTAATAGAGCTAATTTCTTGGGATGATGATGGCATAGTAGATATGCAAAGTTTATAGAGAGAAATTGATTTATTTGAAAAATTGGGAATTTTAAAGTTCCTTCAAAAAATTATTAGTCTTTACTTTTTCAAAAATAAATTTAAAGAGAAAATATCAAACTTAAATAAATAATTATGTGATCAAATAACAAAATGGTATATCTTCATTATTGGCGTATCTACCTATACCAGATTTCCATTTTTATATTAGCATAAAATTTATTGATATCTTATTATTAATATCCCCCTAGAATATAATCCGTTGGTGATAAAATGAAAGCTGAGAGGAAGAAGGCCAGAAACAAGTTTATTAACTCACTTCAAAATTTTATAAAATACTTTTAAGAAATTAATATCGTAAAAAGCGTATTTTTGAAAAAAAAATTAACTACATCATGAAATTATTTTTTAGTTTGTAAAGGGGGTACCAACTCTTTAAATTTCTTAAAACCTTTAAAAATGCCATTTGAAATAAACGTTTACTAGTTAAACCACATAAAACAGTAAATAGAAACTCCCTTCCAAACTAATTAAATTTTACAAAAATATCCCCAAGCTTAAATTTTTCTTACTGTAAAATATATAACTTGTCAAACTTTTTTCACCAAACTTCAACTGCTTTCAAATTTTTAATTTTAACTTTGAAAATCGGGAAAAGAACGGCAAAAATGTTTTCCCCAAAAAAATTTTAAACTTGGGTTTAACCAGTAGTTTAATAGAAACCAAATTTTGTTCACTCTGCACTCGCAGGTAAGCTTTCTACACCACACCTAACTACACCGACAATCAAATGCCATTTCCATCGATCTCCATACCTTTGGCTCTACGCCCGATATCTCATTAATCGCAAACAAAGCGTATTTCGGAGGCGGACAAAAGGATATATTGACTTTTAATTGCTTTGGGATTAATTCTCTCGAATATATATTGATAAATTGCATCGTGGGGGCTTATTCGCTGATTATATCGTCTCCAACGCGCGAGTTTGTAAAGAGATTATTCCTTGTCTGGGCGAGAAGTTCCTAGGTGTTCTTGCGTGGTGATATATTGCTTTGATTTCGTTCTAATGAAGACTGAAGCCCCTTTTAGGTTTCAATCGGAAAGTTGTAAGAGATTTGATTAGTAAATACGCTTTCTCCAAGTGAATTAATTCTGGAGTTCGTTTATTTGTTATAGATTTTTTGTGTTTTAGAAGTTAGTTAAAACAACATACATGTTCAATTTAATTAGTGGGAATTATATTGATGTTGGTTGTAGTAGTTAAATATAGTTACACTAAGTTAATTTTAGATAAAATACTAGCCATTAGTGTAAGAGTTGCTGGTTCTGAGAAATAGTTAACTAAATTACATTTACTTAGTTTATTTAAGAGATGGAAACTATGGCACAGTTAATGTCAGAGCTAGTTTTTTCATTCCCATGTTATTCTAATTCACCAAAATTATTGACAGAACTTTTTTTTGTCTAGGCTACTTTTGAAAATAAATGTTTCATAAAACAAGTCATCTATATTTATTTATGTTTTATACAACTACATTATGTTATACAGGGTGTCCCAAAGATAACTGTCTACTATAGGATCTCTACTCTTGAACGCCCACTTATTTTTTATATTTCCTTTAGAGAATTTTCACAATTCAGCCTATATTTGATCTTTATATATGATCTTGAGCATTTGTTTTATCTTCAGCATCCCCTGGCTTTTTAGTACATCTCTAATTTTTTTGTTTTTTCTCTTGAACCTGTTTTGCCTTTCTAACACCATAAGCTATTTAGCACCTTTTTGCTTTTTTCCTTTTTTTGACAACACGCACAGCTCTTAATTTAAAACATTATTTATCTTATCTTCATCCTCCAAAAGCTAAATGCGTTACTTAATTTTCAATAAAGGGGATCTTCTAAAGCCAAGAAACCCCAATGAAGAATTGATATCGATTTTTAAGGACCAATGAGGTATGTAAAGAAGTTGATGAAACTTAAGAAGTAGGAGGATTTTTTTTACAAATTATCAACTTAGGGGTCATCCATAAATTACGTGAGGTGTTTTTTCCAAAATCTGGACCCCCCCCCTTCCCCCCTTGTTGAGATTAAGTGAGATTTTTCTTGACCCCCCCTCCCCCCACGTGAGATTTACCTACAACTTTTAAAAATTATTTTCTAAAAATTATTTGCATTTTGTGCTTCATAGCACCTAATTAAGTTATAATTAAGTTAAAAAAAGTTGACGTGAGATTTTAATCGACCCCCCCCTCCCCCCTTATTGAGATTTTTCCAAACCCCTCCCCCCCCCTTTTTGACCTCACGTAATTTATGGATGACCCCTTATAGTAAATTCGTTTTTCGACAAAATATTTTCGATTATAGCACTACGAGATTTTTGAAGAAATGCTTTTAATAAAATTATTTTCCTTAATTAAAACCTCTTATAAAGTTTATCACCAACAGTTATGAGTTTTTTAATAACTAACAATCTTGTAGAGGTGGACAGGATAGGCAAATAATTTCTTAGAGCTACAGATGTTTTGAATATAGTTCGAGAACCCCCTAATGCACAGTGACAATGCAATCGATATTTCGTCACTCAAAATCGAGGACCAATGCAATTCACCACCAACTTAAACAAAATACTCCAATTCAAAACACCCCTCACCGCGTAAACAACGTTTTAAACAAGTCCATCGCGCCTCTCTCCCATTATAAAATCAAACCAATCCCCAGCAGATAACGTCAGGAAAGCGAAATTTCAAATTAACGCGCCCCACTCCTGCATTACTACAGCCGCCCCCCGACACCATATCCCAATTAAACGGGAAAGATCTAATCTACGGGCACTGTCAGGCTTAAATTAAGCCTCTCCCAGTCCATGGATTTTCGCTAAATTCTAGAGATCAAGTGCGCCGGATAGAAGTCCGGACAGACAAGGAATTATCGGTGGAATCTGCATTCTAATCGGTAATTGGCGACGGATATTAAGCGTTCATTCGTAATAATCTAATACAGAGAGGTTCTGCTGGTTGGCTATTGATTTGGAGGTGGACACTTTCGTTTTGGGGGGAATCCCGGATGGGATTAGGCTGGCGAAGTTTTGAGGTGATTGTTAATTGGGGGAAGTGTGGTCATTTCTTGAAGAATGCTTGCTCTTGTATTGGATTTTGAACTGGAGTGTGTGTAATTTGGAAATTTAGCTCGTAATTGACGGGTGTTTCGGCATTTGCTAGTTTTAAAAGTAGTCAAGAGATTGTGTCATTTTGTATTAGCGGTGTATTTATTTTAGATACGTTAGAACTTATAATAATCAAAGTTACGTTATGTCTAATTTGTGTCCGTAATGAAATAAAGCGATTTGACCTTTTTTACTATTTGCTGTCTCATCCCATGTTTTAAAGTTTAAATATTTCATCTGCTTTCGCCATTCAGTAACGGAAAAATGTACATAGAGTTATATCCTACGTTTTTGTGTTGTCTCCTTTAAAGCAATTATTCTAGCAAGCAGGCAAAGACCCTTTTTCAGTATGTTATGGGTGCAAAGTTAAACAATTAAAATGCATCCAAAGTTCTTAAATTTTACTAAAAAAAAGCATATAAATCCACCTTTTCAATTGACTTTTGGAAAGTGTTCGGATTTAGGTAGAACATTATGAAATTCAAAACAACTGGAATAGGATAAATTGTTTTATTTCTTACCTGCAGACTAAAATAGAACCAAGAGAAAATTGGAGAATTCTTAACATTTTCTCAATATTTTGAACTGTATTTAATAACCATGGCCGCGGTAGTGTATTAGTCAGCGGACATGGTTGATGCCTTGTGGCTTTTGCTTGATGGTTAGCTGGTCATGGGTCAACTCTGCCACATTCATTCTTCTGGGGTCTATGAAATAAGCACAAAGCTGTCTTGGAGAATTAACTAGGGGGGTAACCGTTGGGTAAACCACAACTGTCGGGACACAAGCTAAGTAATTAGCACTCCAGGCCCAAAGGCTCATGAAACGGAGATGGGCATAGTTTGATTTGATTTTTAGAAAATATTTCCAGTTTTATTTCTTACACTTCAGATATGATTTATTTCCTTACAAATTTAAAACTCCCTTGCAATCATCTTCCCTAATTTCTACTGTTATTTTTCAGGTTCACGTCTACAACAGCAAGCGTAGGCCTGAGCTTGTACTCTTTTGAGCTGGAGGGTGACGTGTACGTGAACTTCGTGGCGTGTGCGGGGGCCGAAGCCGCCGCCGTGGCCCTCATCGCGGCAGTCGCCAGTTGGTGCGGCCGAAGATGCTCTTTCTGTCTGAGCTCGGCCCTAGGAGGCGCCCTCACGCTCTCCATAGCAACTACACAAGCAGGTAAAAATTTTCAACGAAGTTGAATTATATATGTTGAACTTACATATTTATTCCTGCATTACATATGCTGGTAGAGTTTGTTTTTATTGAAGATGGTTTTTTAAAGTATAGAAACACAAGGTTAGCACAATATGAAATTTTATTTTTATTTCATTTTAAATTTATTTTAATCGTCAGGAAATAGTAGGTAATACTTTATTAAACCACAAGTTTTCTCCTTCGTCGTTTTTAAGTTCCTTCATTAATCAGACATTTTAATACCAATTTATAAATTCCTATTATTCATTATGCTGGCAAACATATTTTCCCATTATGGCCACATGAATGTTCGTAGTTAATTTAAATCCAGTAGTTCAATCCTTAGGTTTAAAACGCTACTAATGTTTTATTTTTAAATAATTATGACTATATAGTATATGCAAAACAAGTGTCATGAAGATGCCCTCGCATCAAGAATAATAAAAAATCAAAGGATCGAATTTGTTATGGTGAAATCTTTATCGAATATTAAATCATCAAATGCATGTTTTAGTCTTATGGTTCGGAAAGAAAAATTTACTCTCTAACAATTTGGATATATTTTAATGGAGCTTTATTAATCTTACTTACATCGTTTAGGACGTAAACCATATGAACTTTACGTTTAGATACACTAGCGTTGGATACCATTTCTGCTATTTTATAAATTCTTCTCCTCAAACTCAAGCCTTCCAAATCTTAAGGATCATTCACACTGTTTCACGTTCACTGTTCATGTTCATCCTGAGTGATTCACTCTTGTGAGTAACTACTTTTCCTAGAAAAGTGAAGGAATGAAGGGTGAAACGCCAATTCACACTCACTTTGGATAGTTTCTCCAAAATGAAAACAGAAAGTGAAAATGCACCATCTACCTCACCGAAAACTTTAATCATTCTAACAAGTAACTTTTAACTGAGAACTGACCAATGCAAAATATGCTATGTATTTCTCCAGGCTCCACATCCCGCCTTACGATGTTCGTGATGGCCAAACTTAGCATATCTTCCTCGTCGGTCGTCCTTCCTCTGTGGACGAGCGAGCTTCTGCCTGTAGTGGTCCGCTCCGTAGGGATGCAGGTGTCCGACCTAGTCAGTCTCCTCGGACCCATCGCGCTACCCTTTCTCTTCAATCACGTAAGTCTGCATGCGTTGTTTTTCTTTGCTTTCTATGAATGAGTTTCTACTTATTCATGAATGAATATACTTACTCTCGGTTTTATAAGACACTCTTGTCCAAAAATTAAGGATAGCTGATTTTAAGGGAATAAGGACACAAATATTAGTTCGTGTAATGTAATTTTCTGGGTCCTAAAGCTTAAGTCAAAACAAAATTTTTTGAGATCTTCAAAATAAATGGTTGCCACCCACTCATAAAGGATACATAAGCTAAAATCCGCTTAAAATTACTATTGAGTAGGTGTCACTTAATATAGTCTAAAAATCATACTTAAAGATTACCACTCACAATCATGAATGGAGTTCCAAGAATATCATATTATTTAAAAATAACAGGCAATTTTTATGACAGTTTCATGAAAACGGTTAGGTTACCGTTCCGAATGTGTGTGGAACATTATCAGTGGAGGGCCTTTGAACCCCTTTAAACTGCTGGCAAGGTCATATTAACCCAGACCCCATATTTCCAATCTCAGAAGATCCTATAGCATGAATTTCATTGATAAGGAACTACGATTTGTGTTATGATTCCAAAAATAAAATTATCCTTAATTTTTGGACACGAGTGTAATCGATCCGTGGTATATGGGTGGTCCTAATGTATAGATATTAGATTTTTATATGTGTAAAGATTGATGTGAATGTAAGTTAAGCTAGCTAAAGCTGCGTTTGAATAAATACTGAACGTAAACAGAGTGCTCATAGCGGATAGTAAATAGTGCTCAGGAATTCTTTAAATGGATTTGATGACGTTAAGAGGTAAAAATGTGTGTTTCAGCACAAAAGTTGCTCACTATTTTCCCATTAGAAGTTTATTTTTCTGAATTAACCTTAATATGAATCAAGGAACCTTTCGCTGCAGAAATTAAGAATTTCGTAATAACCAAGCAAATATTCCTATAAAGATGCTTCAAGTAATGTAATAATAAACTAAACCGATACCCTTAATCAAATTTTTATTGCAATAGACGACTTAAAAATAAGATTAATAGTTTAACTGGGTATACGTGTTCCAATTAAGCTATGCTCTAATAAGGATTGATAATATTCGCTGAGTCAAACTCCAAGCAGCCGTTTCAAATTTTAGAAAACGTGTAATATACTACAACATTGGTTGTAGAAATCGTGTACATCAAACTCTGCAGATTTTTTTTGAAGCTTGCAGATTAATTTTCCCAACTTACAAATACTAAAAAAATATTACTGGTAGTATCTGAAACGTATTCTAAAATGAAAATTTTGCTTTAATGAGAGTAATTTGTTAAGTTAGTAGGATAAGCTTCACATCGTTTATTATTTTGAATAAATTTTGTCTTCCAAAAAGGGGGTTTCAGAGTGATACAGAAAATCTGCTATGTTGGTGATTCATGGATATACACATCAGATTTATTCAAATTGGCTTTTAAATCTAATTTCATATTAAAGTTACTAAGTTCATGTTCACGCATTTTTCCTAACCAGAAACTGATTACGAAAGGATACAATATAATATAGAGCATAGTCATGGATATCAAAACATGGGGTTTGTAAACAGTAAAATTTAAGAGAATATTCAGAATATAAGAGTTAGCTTTTCTGTAGGATTTTGTGTTTCCAGAATGTGCTGAGATCTTCGTGAACAAATATTTATAAGATTGTGTACTTTTTACACATAGGAAACGTTTTATGATGATTAGAAATGTGGCACAGATGCTTTATAAAATGCATTCTTTCCTTTAGAAAAGTAAAGTAATTCAGTTACTACTTTTTTGTTCGTTTTTCGGGGAAATTTAAAAGCATTCAATAAGAAAGTTTTTTCGCACTAATTCAATTACAAATTTCTTCACACCTACACGGAACATACAGTCATTTAAAACCTCTTAGAGTTATATAAAAAAGTTTTGTTTAAATTAAAAATCACCTATTTAAAACCACCTCGCAATATTTACTTTTTTGTAAGAATAAGGAATAATATTTTCCTCATGCGGGATTAACACGAATAAAAACACCTCCAAGAATAAATGTTAAAAAAACTCCAACAGCAAAACGTTCTAATAATTTGTTATTCAATTAAAAAGCCTGCCTTTCCTTTTTTTCATCATCAAAATTTTTAATAAAAGCTAATTATTTTAACGAGTACGAAAATTTTCTTGTTCAATGTTTGTCTTGCCTCAACCTTGCCCTCGTTGAACGTTTCCCCAAGGGTATATGTCTAACGAGAACTAAAAAAAGAACTCTTTTGATAGCCCTAATTACTCATAAAAAGTTCTGAAAATTTTTCGCCATCGCTGCTCAGAAGATAAAACGGAAACGCTTTATGGCTCCTTTGTTACGGGTAAGGACGATAGGCGTAGTAAAATTAGAAAAAAAAATTTGAATAAAAAGTGCGGGGTTCATGCGAGCTTCCTGATACGTCATATTAATTAAACTACAGAACTTCTTCCGAGGATTTTTTTGGTCCTATTCTCTTTTTTCTTGTCCACACATAGTTCGTATGTTCTGATTAGAACACACAGTAGGAAGCGTTGCTATGACAATGACTGGAGCAGATGTCTTTAATTTTTCCTGATAAAAGGAAAAAAGTGATGGAACTTAACTATCGGATTTCTTTTGGGGTTTTAAATTCAATAATGATCATGCAAATAGGTTATCATTTTTTAAGGTACAGCTTCATGGGGAAAAAATTATAATTTTCATTGGCCTTTTCTGATGGTAAATCTTACAATGATTCTAGGTTAGCTAAAATATAAAAAAAATCAGTTTCGTATTCATTAAACCTTATAAAAATAAAATACTGTATTTTACCGTGTATAAGCCGAAAGTACACTTTTTATTCAAAAATTGACCTAAAATTCAAAACCTGCGTATAATCAGAGTGAAAATTTAATACCTTCGCCTTTACAAACCGGTGGGGTTGGTAAAGTTTTAAAACGTCCAAATACCCATGCCCAAACAAAATTTTCCAACCTGTTGGGTCACGAAAACACAGCACTAATATCACTATACAACCGAGTGATATTTCTCGGGGGGTTATACACCAGGGCTTTAGCACTAACGGTCCTGTTCAGTCCTCGGCATTCAGTATCCAGGAATTTCGTTTATAATATTTGCAAAGGCGTATAGGCCAACACCCCCACTTTTGAATCGGAAAATTTCTAATAAATATCGGTTTATACTACGTGGTATATAAAAACTGAACAAGTCGTGAAAAATTAAGAGGTTAATTTTGTAAATCTGGGTTTTAATTTATTGGAAGTCCCACTTAGTGGGTGGTTGGAGAAGGGACACTTTTTCTCACCAGCTGCATTCTGAACTCGAAGGCATGATGGATGTCAGTAGTATCTTCTCAAAGGACGGGATTAAGCAGTGGTGATAGATTTTATGGTTATGGGTTCTGCCGCACTTTTTTCGGCAGACGGCTTCAAAGAGAAGACTGCCCTGGTGAATCAATAAAGACGTCAAAGTTAGTAACCGCTGGAGTTGGTGCTGAAAATTACGAGGAAGTTGTTTCGAGAGAAATAAGGGGAGTTGGATGTTCTGCACTTCTAAATACTCTACAGGTGGTGTTTTTGAGTAGTAAAGGAAATTTTAGGGTTTAAGGGGATTGTGCTGATTGCAAAAAGAAATTAGAGATCGAGAACGGATATGGTCCATAATCGAGGTTTTCGCCAAACTTGGCGAGATCGGATTTAAAAGCGTGGAGGAAATCCCTCCAACATTAAACATTATTGCAGACATTAAAATGGTCATCGCCAAAATTTGGCTTAATTTGGCGAAAACCTCGATTACGGAATATTACCCCGGATATGTGATGGATCTCCATAACAAGAAAAAAAAGGAATACTGTGATTAAAAATTTGGATGTATGCTGTCCCTTTAAGAATATGTTTCTATGCGTTTTCGTTGTAGGGTCGCGAGTCCCCCGGCGTTCCCCTGCTGACCCTAGGATCCCTTCAAATAGCGGGGGCTCTGGTGGCGCTACTTCTGCCAGAGACTGTCCATCAGAAGACGCTACAGACACTTCGGGATGGAGAAGAGTTTGGGAAGCACTGGACATGGAGTGACTGTATGAGGATAGGACCACCTAGGTAGGTGATTTTCGTTCTTCGCATAGGAGACTTTATTCCCAAGTATAACAGGTTGAGCAAAATTCCTGAAAAATTTAAAAATATTATATTGAATTGTTGAAAAATATGTGAATATTGACGACTTTTTGTATAATTTTGGTACTAAAATTAATTAGGGTTCGGTAATGTGATTAAATAAAAGATGCAGATTGACCCTTGAGAGCTAAACGGTTGTACAAATACTTTATTAGAAAGAGTTTAAACTAAAGGTTGATTTGGGTCAACAATTTGAAATGTTGATAGTTTGCGATCAGTATTATCAAAGGTACGAAGTGAGAAATATATTTAGCTCAAAAAGATGAAATTATTGGTACTTCCTTTTTTAAACCTGCCACGCGCGTTAAAATATTGAGTTTACTTGAAAATTTATGGTACTTTTTTTGAGAAAAACTGAACAAAAAATTGTTGACAAGGAAACATTTCAAGTGTAATAAAGAACGTTTTTTCCGTTTAAAGGAAATGTTTGCTTCTTTAATTCTGCATTTCAATGTAATAGATAGTATTCGTTACAATTATAAACAGTTAAATATAAATTTCAGCAGTGTATATTTTATTATTTTTCTTAACTGTGTATATTTCTTCATTTTTTACACAGGCAAGAAGCAAAAAATGGAATCCTAAAAAATAAAGGACCTCAACAACAATCTCCTATTCTTAGGTGAGTTTGTTTTTAAAATTCTTTTAAAAAACCCTTTTTTTTAGAAAATATTTTAAATATAGAGGGTTTTAACTGTATTGAAAACCTATCATGCCAAAATCAACCTTTTGAAATTTTAATTTTTCAAATTTTAAATTTTTATGAATAAATATGCGTATAAATCAAAGATTTATTTGGTTTATAAATTTTACAAAAATCACAAAATTAATTTTTTTGCATTCTTATTTCCTGAAAGAATTTAACGAATATAATTATAATTGTAAGTAGAATTTTATTTTCAATCTCTAATGGAGTATATTGGTTCTGTTAGTAATCGCAATTTTAGCAAAACTATTGCTTCCAAAGATAAAGTATGTATTACATATTTTGCACTTAGCACCAGAAACCCTTCCTATCAGACATCTAAAATTGAGGTGCTTGCATCACAAGAAACTTTTTGTTGCTACTATCTACAAGAAATTCTACAGGACAATTTCCTGGATTTCCTTCTCACGACACCGCTAAATTATATTCTATCGTTGAGAATTATTGGAGTATACTACTACATAAAAAATACTAACTTCAGCATACACAAATTTGTATTTGTATCGGTTTAAAAGAAAACTTACTCCCAAACATATTTAAACTTAACTCTCCACAAAATTAATTTCCACACACCAGCTAATTTGCGGCCTTCAGCGATTCCCATGCCTCCATTTGTATCCCTTTCTTCTAACAAGCAACTTTCGTGTTCGCTAGAAGCTGAAATTGTCGCTCACAAAATCGATTTTCGTTTTAAATTTCAGATTTCTCCATCCATCTTTCTGGAGATAAGTCTCCAGACACTATCATGACGGCACTTATCTTATTGGGTCTTTGTTCGCTTTCTTTTTAGGGGACTCAATCGATTTATCCTATCTTTTAGATATTAGAAGAAAAACTGTTACGTCTCTCTGAGAAGATTTTTATTACGAGTCTGATCAATAAAAAATATATTTTCAAGTTTGCTCCGTAAAGGAATATTTTATCGAAAACTTTTGCATTGTGATTCAAATTCCGTTTTTGTTTAAATTATTCTTCGAAGTTTTCATCATACGTAGGGATTTAGACTTTTCTTTAAATTTTATTCTGTAATTTTGTTTAAAGTTTCGTTAGTTTATAAAAAAAACTATTAGTTCAATACAGATTCTGTAGTTATCAATTTAAAATTAGTAAACTAACTCTTTTAAAACATTTTTAAATAAAGTTTGAAGAAATCTCTAGAGCAAATATTTTAAAGAAAAAATATTTAATTTGTCTAGTTCTAAGAGAATAAACTATGATTTGTTTTTGGTACTCCAAATAAAGGTTCAAAGAATCACTCCTTTAATAAAAATAATTCTATTGGAAGGAATTTTTTAGACAATACTTAATTTCTATCAATGTATTGTAGAATTGTGTTGTTTGAATTTTTTTTTCCAAGAACTAACATTTACATAAGATATCTTTTTATTTATTTAGAAAATCTTGATTTTGTACTAAAAAATAAATGTTTCCGGACCCAAATTTCAAGAAATTCTTACCTAGCAAATATAGAATAAAATTTTAAGAACCACTCCTTGTCCCAAAACGTATGAAGTAATTTGTTTCTCTATAAATGAATTCCAAAATCTAATCAAAAGACCGAACATAACCAAACCACATTTCAAAATAACGTAAAAGATGTGATACCACAACTCCATGTTGAATTCCTTCTAAGATAACTAATTTCATAGTATTTAGTACAACAAAATACTTGTTTTCAAGGTCCATCCCTGATTTTTATTTCATATTTTAAAGCAGCACACACAACAAAGTTCTTCACAGAAGTATAATTTGCTTATTTTTTTTGGTAGTATTAATTGTATAGTATCTAACTAATAATATTAACATAGAAAATGCGCAGTATTTCAAGCATTAATTATTAATAACAAAATTATTTTTACTAACAAATAGTAAAACATTTTCCAAAAAAAAAGTTAAATCTTTAAAAGATGAGACATAACAATCCTTTAAATTTGTAAATCATATACATAAAACAAAGCTATGAAGCCCACAGAAAATAACAATATTTTGCTGTCTATTTTAGTTTTAAGAAAAACAGTCGAATTAGAATTGACAAAAATCCTTTTGAATGATATTCGCAACAATTCTCCGTAAAGTATGTCACTCTAAAAATCCTGATTTACCATTTTTATAACAAAATGTAAATTGGACTTCTTTCAAATGCATATATGCATGCTACAGAAACTCCTTGCCACTTATCATAATCTTGCAATAAAAGTCAACAGTTCAGAAACACCGATGCTTGAAGTTGTGTCAAGCGTTATGAGAAGGCTTGTCACTTACTTTGAAGAGTTGGAACGACAACTTTCTTCATAAACCCTGAATCTCTAAAATGCCAGTTCAAGCAGAAATTTTTCGCCCTTAAACATTTATTTTTAAATAAATATCTTCTTACACTTTGTTTCTGTTATTTGTATTTTGTTTATAGCATTTTGTTATTGAAAATAAAAACAATAAATGAATTTTAAAGTACAGAGTTCTGAAATATTGTGTAGTTATAAACTGTTGGTTCGCGTGCAAATTTTTAAAGGGTTAATACAAAATCTTGGAAGTGTGTCTAAAAATATACAAAATGTAGTAAAAAACGGGTTTATAGGGTTTTATATGTCACAATGTGGCTACAGTGTCTAACTGTCTATACTTTTTTCTTCATGGAAAGTTGGTTTTTTAGGTTGCTACTATAATCATGGAATGTATAGCAAGAAAAATGATAAGTGACAGGTTTACTCAATACGATAACTAAAAATACTAACAATATATTTCTTTATAAATCCGCATTATCCTTAAATAGTAGGTTTATAATCATTTTAGCGTAAAAAATGGAAATAGATTTTTAATACTTAAAAAGATGGGAAATTCTAACATCAATAACTTTACGAATGCATGTTTGTTTAAGAATAAATTTAAAGCGATGCATTACTTTTAAATGCTTGCATCAGTAGGTTAACCTTTTACAAAAATTACAGCTCTCGTATTTTTCATTTTAACCTCTATATTTAATTTGTCTACAAGATTTTCTTAAATATTAACCCTTATTACATAATCTCTCAATTTAGGCTTCAAAATCATTTTTAACAATAGATATCCCTATTTAAATATATATTTAGACAAAAAATATACAGGGTGTTTCAAAAGTCTGTTTCGGGGCTTTTATTTGAAACCAACGTGTCCTATTGTCACGGAAGTAAGGTCTGCTCCTAGGTAAGTGACCCTGGAGAATCCATTGAGATGATTTTTACAGCGCCCATAGCGGCGAAACAAAAAAGTTTAAAAAATAACTTAAAAACTAAAGGAGATAAAGCAAAGACCTCAGTGAGAGTACTGCTTCCAACGTTATGAAGAAGTTACTGGGAAAAAAATTCATGAAAATATCGTGAATATTGACGGAGATATTAGCATGTGAAAATACCATTTTTTCAGGCCTCAAAAAAGAAAAGTTTGTATTATATTCAAATATATTTTAAAGAGGTTAACTATTTACAACTGTAAAAACTGTTTCTGTAACTGTTTCTTGTAAAATTCAAGTAATTAAAATTACCGAGATCGAAACTGAGATTGCTAAAATTCACCTATTTACATCATAAACTGGGAACTCAAACACATCCGATATTAAAACGCAGACAAACATTAGCCAAACGCCTTTTTATTCAATTTCCCAGCTGCATTGAATACACTCCACTACAAAAAGAACTTCTTACACACAAAAAAGGCAACAAGCTTATCTTACGCTTCAGCAATCAGTAATCCCACTGCAACGGAAATTGTAATCCATGCAAAAGAACAAGCCTTTCTATCGACGGAAAGAAGGACTAAAAATAAGCTTTTAAATCACGAAAATGCCATAACCAAGCAGCCGAGCTTGAACGGAATCTGAGCAAACATACTCCAAAAACCCCTTCAAGGATTCGTTCTGGGGATCTTGTACCAGATATATATCTAACAAGTGAAGAGGATGATTCGGTGTAACTCTCATTTTGATAGTGGTGTAAGGTGATATGCATGGAAATGATGTAAAACGAGACAAATATCGGCTATTTATAAACATCGTGTTTGTTGGCAAGATGATGCTTGTGAAGAGCATGCAAGAGGAATGCAAAACAACGTTTTTTTATTGCACAGTGAGTTTTAAAATATTAAAACATACAGTTGTTTTGAGGATCTTTAGATCCTCTTTTCGTCCGTGTTAAATAGTTTGAAAACATCTAATCGGTATTTATAGAGCAACTATGTGAGGTAAATGAGGAAATAAATACGAAAGGACATATGAAATAGGGGAGAAACTATAGGGAAAATAAAGGAAAATATTCTCCCCAGATGTTCCTTTCAGTTCCTCTATAAATATGGATTACATGTCATTCAAATTCTTTTAGAACTGACGAAAGGATTCTAAAGATCCCAGAAACAATTGTATGTTTCAATATTTTTAGACTTATTGTGCAATAAAAAGCGTTGTTTTGTGTTCTTAATTGCGTTTGACTAGGATTTAAGTTTTGTAATTTTTTTGTTTGGGAAATAAAATATTTTACTATTTGATAAGCAACAATACCTAAAGAAATGTTACCAAAGTATTTTTGTGTTTGGTCAATGTGAAGATTTAAAGCGATTTTTTATGAGATGGGTACTGAGGAAGTGGTCTGATTTTTTACCTTTACACTGTATATAATATATGTAATAAATTTTGTAGAAATTGTTTAAAAATGTATAAAATATTTTATAAGGATTGAAAAATGCAACAGTTCATCATTAATACAAAATTATATGTTTTGAATTTGATATTTTATTAAAAATATTTTGCAGAAATTGTAATAAAAATTTGTATTAATTTACTTCTGGGATAAAATGGTGGATTCCCCAGTAATAGGGATAAGGGAAAAAATATTAAGCTGTTTTTTCACTTACAAAAATGTAAAAAATCTTAAACATTAATTATACGATTAGTGTTTAGTGAGAAGGAAGGATAACCACATTTGTTTGATTAATTCGCAAATACTAATGAAGGAACAGATCTTGAGTAAGGTTTGGAATTTTCAAAGAAAACAACCATTCTTTAATTTAACCTGTACAGTCCGTTGTTTTTTTATATTCGATACTTTACACCAAATTTTTCTTCATGCTTTTTTATTATTTATATAAATTTAATAATTATTGTCACATTCCAGTTTTTAAGGAAGAACTGCTTAGCACTACAGTTTTTCACAATGACATAATTCACTTTCACCAAGAAAGGAAAGTACCTAAAAAGGACTCCCCTTTGAGTCAAATTCTCATCTTTTTCGTACCAACAAGGCCGATATACCCTTTTAGCATCTGTAGGATATGCTTGGAAAAAATGTATCATCCAAATTTCCTTTTGACGGAAGCGGTGTTGGTATTTGCATAGAGGGCTGGAGGTTCCCCTCAAAAAAATCGCGGCTTCTCCCTCCAGAATATCTTGCGCCACTTTTTAGTGCACCGCCGAGGGCAGAATTTCAATGGGAATATGGTTAGAGAAAATATTTGCCTTTTGGAGATAAGAAATGGGATAAACTCAGAGGGCTTCAGAAAAATCTGATATCGATATCTGAACGCGTATGCGCATCGTATGGGATTTTCAAGAAATGTGTATTTTTGAAAGTAATAGATAACATTAAATGAGTGAAAGAAAAGATAATACTAATGAAAATTATCTATAAGCTTTATAGACGCTAAAAACATACTCACCTATTTTCTCTGTTTTAACACTTTTAAAAAAATTTATAGTTGTGTCTCCTTGCTGTACCGATCTACACTTCGGGAGACATATGATACATATTTTATTTAAATTTCGCTTTCTTTCTTTATTTAATTTTATTAAATTTTATAACTATTAATGTTAAATGATTTCATGGAAGAAATTAACATTATTTGTATTTTTAATTGAATTTTTATTCAGTTTCATTTGGTTCTCATTCTCAACGTTCTGTCTCGAGCTTCCTTTCATCTTATAGTTTATAGTTTATACAATGTTTTGCATCTAAATTCATTTCCTCAACTTCCCTCTTTTATCCGAACAAAAATTACAGAAGATAATTAAAAATCCTATACTTGTACTCAATAATTAAATCATGATAGGTATGAATTGTATTTTTTAAGACATTTTCCCTTCGGGAAATAGAGTTAATCTTAAATACGAAGTCACTTCAAAATTTTCCGCATTTGTATGAAGCTTTCTTTTATGTTATTTCTGATGAACTGAGATGGTAAATTTGTAAAAGCCTCAAGCTAAGTCTAATATGAGTTAAACTGGTTTACCATTTTATCTCAGATTCAATAACATATTTTCTCTGTTTGATTGCATATTTCGTTTCAGTTTACTTCGTAGACAAGACAGTCTTCGGAGAACGAGTTCTGAAGGCGATCACTCTGATCCTCAGTCGGAGAGCTCAATCGACCAAGGAAGCTCTTTTATAGAAACTGTCAAAATAACTGTAGTGTAATAAAATGTGCTTAGGACAACCAATTGAAGATGTGTACTCTTTGAATGCACCCAAAAACTTCCAAACAAAAGGTTGCTACTGAAAGAACCTTCAGATCCTCTGTAATTTTAAAAAACGATGGTTGGTTTCTTTAAAATAATGTAACAAAAACTCTTTCACTATTTACTTTTTACCATGGAAAAATTTCAATGAAAGATTTAAGAAGAAAACTTCTACAAAAAAATAATAAAGTCGTTTCAGAGAGGTTGAATGCACCTGTTGAGTGTAAAGTGTCTTCCCCATTTTATTGAAGGGAATAGAACTAAGCAGAGAATCTTTAAATAATTTTTAACTTTCTACAAATATGTTTTCACTTCTAAAAAACTTCTAAATCTAAAATGGAGAAGTGAAACACGTGATGAGTTCTTAAAAAATTAAAATGAATAGTCTTATTACATGTTTACTCAGTTTTAATAAAAGATGCACGAAATATAGAAGGACAAAAAATTCTTTAAATAGAACTACAAAATCCTTATTAATTCACTATAATTCGGGTGAAAGGTGATTTATAATATAAAATCTGAAAAACTTAAATGAGTTTCAAAATTTTTAATCCAAATGAGGGTTAATGCGAGTTTTTTCATGAGCGAAGAGGTCTTAGGATTTCCTTTTAAAAACGGTCGTTTGATGTGTGCTGATGAAGAAATATTTTCAGAGGAAGTGCTGTATCAACTGCTTAAAAATTTTGCAGCTGATGCTTATAACTTTTTAAAGTGTTCTTTTTTATAATTAGTGTATATTTTGTAAATTTTTTCTGTTCCAGATGTTTACTTCTTTTGGGTCCAGCCACTTTATATAAATGAGATCTAAACATTGAATATGATAAATTTTTCTACTTTTATTGTGCTTCATATTCGACTCTAATTACTAAAAAAAATTTATATTCAGATACCAATTTTCAACAGATTTGTTTATTGAAAATTTTTATGATTGAGCATAAATATGCAACATTCCACATAAGAAAGCCAGACTTTAACCTCCCTTACCTTATTGATTTATAAAACGGAACTATTTTCAAAATTATTAAAAGTAATTCAAATGTATCCCTTTTTAAACCCTGTATATTGAAATTTTGCTTTTAGATAATAGAAAAATTATTTAAAAGGTAATTTCAAGGTACTTTATAGAATAGTTATGAGGCACTGCAATAAATTTTTAACTTCCAATGGACCATTTTTAATAAAAATAAATATTAAAATATTATCTACATGAAAAGTGTGTAGAAAAAAACTTGATTGAATAAAGGCTTCATACAAATCAGAAATGTATAGAAAAAAAATAGCTACATATACTGCCATTACATTTTAATAAAAGAAAATAATAAAAAATTATTAAAATGTACCTATATTTTTCAATTTATTTTTACAGTTGTTTCTCATAAATGTTTAAATTTATTATAGAAATTTTATCACAGCCATAGTAAAATTATGTTATTGTTAAGACTTCATAGTGATTCTAGGGTCAATTTTTACTTTAGACATAATTCTACATAAAAGTTCAACATAACATTCTACATAAACATTATTTTACATAAAAGTAGAATTATGAAATCAAATCGCATGTGAAGCAAGAGATAGGACCTATTATTAGATGAATTATCCTTTAATTACTGTACATAAATTTTGTTGCAATCTTGAAAAAAATGTGTATCCAATCTCGTGTTTTACATTATTATCTGTTTAAATATATATAGTACTCTATAGAAGGGAGTTTTGAAAGTGTGTGAAATTTTTACGCCTATGAAAGGAATTTTGTACAATTATAATGTAATGTAAGTAGAAGCATTGTAATTACTTGTAAAAAATTAGTTATTGTACACCCTAGATGTGTTCAAAATTTGTTAAAAAAAGCTTTGGAAAAATAAATTACTTTAGTTACATAATAAATGGAATTTTGTTAAAAATTCTTGTTGATTCATGGAATTATCTTTGGATGTTTTACACGAGTATCATACAAAGTATCTTTTAGATACTTAACAATAAACCAAACTTTTTTTTTCTAAAAAATTAGTTTTTAAAAGAGTTTGCCCAAAATAATTTACATTGAATATGACCTCTTATAAAAGTTAAAGAAAGTGAAAATAATAAAACTTTTACAAAAAAATTTCGAGCATTATTTGAATAAACATTAAAAAATCGAATGATGGGTGCTTCAAAAGTCCGTTTCCCGGCTTTTATTTGGAAACAACGTGTCCTAGGGTCACGGAAGTAAGGTCTACTCCTAGGTAAGTGACCCTGGAGAATCCATTGAGGTTACTTACAGCGCCCCTAGTGGTGAAATAAAAGAGAAAAAAATTTAATTTAAAAACTATTCGAGAGTGATAGTATTGTTGCCATTTCGTTATGAAGAACTTACTGAAAAAATTCATGAAAATATCATGAATATTCGCGGAGATATTAGTTTGTGAAAATAGCCCTTTTTCAGGCTTCAAAAAAGAAAATGTTCGTATATTTGCAAATGTTTCCTTGTTACTGTGTAGTTTTAGGGTTTTTTAGTTGAATGAAGGCAATATTTAATCAAAAAATTCAATAATCTCACTGAAGTTTTTGCTCTATTTGCTCTATTTTGCTCTATTACTAATTGCTTTATTTCTGAGTTAAAAGTTTTGCTTAAAAATTGCAATTCAAAAAATGTAGTTCTGATTGGGGATATAAATATTGATATCTTAAAAAATGATCCAGATTCTAATTCTTATGTAGATTTCCTATGCGAAAAGGGTTTCAAATCCTGTTTAAACATTCCAACTAGGGTAACTGTTAATACAGAGAGTTGTATTGATCACATTTTTCTGAGTTCTAAAAGTTTCCGTGTTAAAACAGGTTGTTTAATAAGTAGTCTGACTAATCATTACCCAATTTTTTGTAAACTAAGTACTGTTAATTCAAATTATAATAAAGAATTCAGTTCAGTAAATTCATTTATAAATATTGATTTTGTAAAGTTCGAATCACTTGTCAGCTGTTTAGATTTTAAGAATTGTTTGTGTAACATTGAAGATTACATGTCATTTGAAAATCTAGTGCTTGATAAATATAGAAAATCAACAAAAACAGTGCTTTATCCTAATAGAAAGAAAAGGAAAAACGGATGGATAACAAATGAAATTATAAAATTGATAAATGAAAAAGAAAAATTATACCGTAAATTGAAAAAGAATAATTTTAATACCTCAATTAAAAATATGTATAAATGTGCTACTAGAGAATTGAAACACAAAATTAAAGCAGCGAAAACCCTTTATTATCAGAACGAATTTCTCAAATGCAATAAAAACAAACAAAAGGAGTGGAAACTTATAAATAATATTTTAGGTAAGGATGCCAAAAAACGCACATTTCCGAATTCTACAAATTCTGAGATCTTAGCAAATAACTTTAATGACGTTGTAAAATCTACACACATTAATATCCATACTTTACCAAGTACTGTTACAGATTCAAATGCAAACTCTTTTTATCTTTATGATTTAAACGTTCAAGAAATTAACAATGTATTGAATTCGATAAATGAAAAAAAAGCTGTTGGTCATGATAGAATACCAATTAAACTTTACAAAATAATTTTTAAGCATAACCCCTTGGAATTTTTAAAAATAGTTAACAATGTGTTAAAAGCAAGCTATTTTCCAGACAGTTTAAAAGTTGCAATCGTTACCCCTATATATAAATCTGGTGATAAAGAGTTGTTAACAAATTATAGACCAATATCAGTGCTTCCAATTTTTTCAAAAATTATCGAAAAGGCTATGAGGGATAAATTAACATGTTTCTTAAACTCCTCTGAGTTCATCTCTAAAAACCAGTTCGGTTTTAAAAAGGGATATAGCACTGAGCATGCTCTACATGAGTTTTCTACACTTATTTACAACAGCATTAATAATAATCTAAAAACTGTTTCGATTTTTATTGACATCTCAAAGGCTTTCGACTCAATAAACCATACTATACTATTACATAAATTATCAAGGGCAGGTGTTAGGGGAACTCAGCTAGATTGGTTCAGGTCTTATTTATGCAATAGAAAACAATACGTAAAATTAGATGACAAATTAAGCAATTCCAAAATTTTAAAAAACGGTGTTCCACAAGGTTCTATTTTGGGCCCTTTATTATTCCTAATATTTATAAATGACTTGTGCAATCTAAAACTTCACGGTAAGATACTATCTTATGCAGACGATACCGTTTTGATATACTCTTCTCAAAACTTCAATACAATAGAAAATAACATAAATTCGGATTTACAAAAGTTAAGATATTGGTTTGATAATAATTGTCTGTCAATAAATAGCAATAATACAAAATATATTAATTTTAGCTTAATCCATAATAACAGTTTAGATCTAAACATAAAATATCACGATTGCTTGAATTCCGCTACCTATAATTCTACCTTATATCTTACCTTATACTTCTCCTGGATTCAATCTATTTTACAGTATGGCATAATTTTTTGGGGAGGGATTACATATCAAACCTTATACCTTTAATAAATGTGCAAAAAAGAATTTTTAAGCATGTAAATAGTGATCAGTTATTAACTATAAAGAAACTTTATTATTTTAGATTATCACTTTTTATTTATAATAACATTAGCTCATTTGGTAGTACCAATATTCATTATAATCTCAGACAACCACCTATATTAAATATCCCACAGCCATACAAAGAGATCTTGCGTAAAAGTTTTCTTTATCAGGGTCCGTTCTTTTATAACAAATTGCCAACTTCTCTAACCTCTAACTCAAATAAATTTTCTTTTAAAAAGGGTCTGTCTACATATTTATTGAATTTAAAAGACACAAATCTATAAAGGTCTTGTAATTGAAGATGAGCCTGATATTTGACTATATTTTGTTGCTCTGTGTTAGCCAAATTATTATTTTTTTCTGGTGTGTACGTAGTGTGTATTATTTTGTATGTATATTTGTATTTTGTTCATGACTGTATGTGTATTTCGATTATTTGTTTTATTTTTGTTCTTAGTATAAATATTTATTTATTAATTTAGTGCTTCACTTGGAAGGGCTTGTGCCCCTTAGTGAACAACATATGTATTTTGTTTTTTTTCTTTCTTTCTGTAAATAAATTCTTAAAATTCTTATTCTAATAATGTTTTAAACTTTTTTATTTCGCCGCTAAGGGCGCTGTAAGTCATCTCAATGGATATTCCAGGGTCCAGACCTAGGGGTAGACCTTATTTCCTTGACCCTAGGACACGCTGGTTCCAAATAAAGCCGCGAAACGGACTTTTGAAACACCCTGTGTAATATTTGGAAACTACATTATAAAATTATCTAAAAACTCATAAACCAAATTTTATTGTTGTAGTAATTAATGTCTTAAGGTTTTTGTACTAATACTATTCAAGTTTTTGTAACCAGACGTTTTTGTACTAATTTTTTATTTAACTGCCCCACTAAAAATAATCTGAAGATTTTCTTCAGAAAAAGCCACTTTCTACAGAAATTCTACAAAAATTTTAAGATATTTTGCAGATTTTGCTTTGTCTTTAAACTATCTTAAGAATTTTTGAAGACAACTAACAGATATTTCGCAGACATAGATTTACCTTTAAATTGTCTTCAGAATTTTTGCAGACAATTTGCAGATGTTTTAAAGACGATGTATCTTCAGAAATTTTGAAGACAAGGAATGCAGACATTTTACAGATTGAGCAGAATCTTCAAATTGTCTTCAAAATATATTAAACTTTACAAAATTTTATCATTTTACGTACAGAATGAAAAAAACTGATATCGAATGCCTTGTAATCGATTTCAAAAGAATTTAAATCGTAAAAGAATCGATTCCTAGAACTCGATCAAAGTTTTCTTATTTGTACTGTTGATTTAAAATTTTAATCATTTTAAGATCGTATTTGT
The DNA here is from genome assembly GCA_024610705.1 of Tetragnatha versicolor. Taxonomy (NCBI): domain Eukaryota; kingdom Metazoa; phylum Arthropoda; class Arachnida; order Araneae; family Tetragnathidae; genus Tetragnatha; species Tetragnatha versicolor. Next base: position 52,514,865 of record JANDEH010000001.1, on the reverse strand, counting down.
GATGTTAATATTTCATAGCGGGAAAACTACTTTCTCGAGAATTAGGTAATCAAATCTTCGGGAACCGAATCGACATCAGAGATCAAACGAATCGAATCTAACTAAGAGAATCGATTGCAGAATCGAATCGATAGTACAATGTTTACGTTTTGTTTTCAACACTAGTTGCGTGCCTGAATGAATGCTGATTGGAATTATGAATTTTCCTGATAATTATGGGACTACCTAACAATATGGTATGATTTAATTTACCGAATGTCCTTTATTTAAATTGTGGTTTAAAATTTTATTTGTTCAAAGTTGCAAGACTACTGCAAAGTGCAAGCATATAATGTTAGATGGTTGCATGGGGGAAGTAGGCTTAGGCCTTAGGCTTAACATTAAGTAATTTTTTTAGTGGGGTGACCCAACAACAATAAAAAAACCTGAAGAATAGTTTTTTTCCACTCTTTATAAGATAAAAGTAGTAGTCTAAGATAAAAGTAGCTCACGGATACGGATAAAATTGTGATTACAATTATAAAACCGGTATACCAAATTTTATTTTATAATGTATATCATAAGTACTTCATTGTTACTAACACTCACCTAAAAATCAACCACCCACCAACATACGATAATCAATGAAAGTTCATTTAATCTGCCGTCAAACGAACTTCTTTTACGTCCCTTTCAGAGCGTGTTACACATCCTTTTAATCACTCTTCCCCCTGACACGATAATGATTATCCCTGGTTACGGAGCCCTGATACATCGCTTTTAAAAAGTGAACGATGGTGGAAGATAATATTGACTTTATTGAAAGTCAAACAGTTGCACAGAAAAGCCATCGAATTCAAAATGGCGGACAACGTTAATTACTTCACCGTTCAATGTTCTCGATAGACAGCATTCATTGATCCAAGCGCTTGAATTCTGGGGCAAAAAGCCAGTGGGTTCGTTTTCATGTATGCTATAAATCGCTTCCGGCTTCGTGTAAATTATTCGAGAAATGCAGAAGGAATAAATTTTCTACACTTGGATTCTTCCGAATGGAATACTTTTCTCTTGTGGATAGTAAAATTCACTTATTTATGTGGCGCCTAAAGGGTGTGGTTTTCTTGAAATAGAAATTTAATCATTGAACGAGGTTTTAAGGGATAGGGAGATGGGAAGTTTCATAAATGGTAAAATATTTTTGTAAAAGAAGCAATTATGACACTTTAGAGGAGTTTAAATTTTGCTTGCTTTTCCTTTCAGTTAGACCAGCGGTTCCCAACCTTTTGTAGCCCATCGCCCCCTTTTTAGAGGTTGACTAACATCTATCGCCCCCTTATCATTCTCATTGTATTCCTAATTTTAATTTGAAGTAAAGTGTAAATAAAAAAAAGCAATTTCAGGTCCGGGAGTCCTCCCCCTGGAAATTTTTGGAAGACTCCAAAAATCCGGGTTTTAACTAGTTGTGGTAACACCTCTTCCAAAATTCGGACATATAGGTAGGATTCTGATGTAGGATTCTAGGTAGGATTTTGATGAACTAATAATTATAAAAAAGTTTTGAAAAATTAAGTTCCAAGTACAAAAGAGGGGTTTGGGGGTCCTCCCCCAGAAAATTTTTGGAAATTTGACCCTTAGAAACAGGGTTTTAACTAATTTGGATACATTAAGTCTGAATACAGTCTGTCATACAGTTATATTATATTTTCCCCCTTTAAATACCCATCGCCCCCCAATCGCCCCTCCCTTATTTATCGCCCTCTTAATAACACAAGTCGCCCACTAGGGGCGTAAATTGTTTGTTTTGAAGATAACACAATAAACAGAAACAACACCAAGAAAAGAATAAATTAAAGCAGACAAAATGTCAAAAATAAGATTTACATATGAGGGATTTACATAACCCAGGGGTCATAGACCCTTTGGGTTACCTAAAAATATTAACACATAGAAATTAACTTACTATGTAAATAAAAAAAGTATAGTTCCAAATAGAATGGTTTTAAACGGTAGTACATTTAAGGTTGTTAAATGATGATATTGTATTCTGAAATAGTTTTAAAAAATAAAATGACAAAAATACAGTAATTTAATTTCCGAAAAAAATGAGTATATTTATGTCTGATTAAATAATTAGCTTTTCAAGATAAAAGAAATCACCAAGAATATATTGCCAAGCAAAGTCTTATTAGTTTAGATTTTGTATAAAATTTTTTAAAAATATTATCAAAGTGTACGTTTTTTCCAGATTTTATGTGATTTTGCTATTCAAAACATTGTCAAGACGATTTTTAAATAAATCGAAAATTCATCCAGTTCTTAATGCAATAGTTATTAACGTTTAATGAATAAGTAAGTTGCATGTGTCAGATTTTCATAAACATTCAAGTGTTCCGTGTGGTTTTTTGTATGGTAAAATGAAAAAATGAAATATCTAGTCAATTTTTCAAAAAAATGCACAGGTAATTAAATATTTTAATTTAAAAGAGAAAAAACAAGTGACTGAAAACGCTTATTGTTTAAAACGTTCGATGACTCCAACAATCATACCATCAACTCCATTGCTTTCCAACAACGGTCACGATACGATGACGTCACATCCCAAACTCTTAGCGTTTTCGCAAGCTTTGAAAAAGGGGATTTTTTTGCGATCAAAAAATTTCTCGATCGGCCTCAAATTTTGGGTAGTTGCTTATTTTTGCATAAAGAATTGATTGAAAAAATATTAAAAAATCATGTAACTTCCTTATTCAATTTTAATGCTAAATAAGTATTTAATCCCAAAATGTAGCATCATCATTTAAATTAATCTAAAAGTTAAACTTTCTATTATTATTTTTAAAAACTATCCAGGGCAATTCCACCGTAACTCACGCCACATTTTTTTCAAAATTGCAATTTCAAATAATTTTTAAATATAGAAATAACTATTATTTTCTTTCTAAAAAAATCATACATATTGAAATTTATGTTAATAATTTAAAATAAGTATTGCGAATCTTTTCAGAATTTTAGTTTTTTAAATATAAATTAAAATAGAGTCGTAACTCACGCTACAAGAAAAAGACATAGATTTATGAGTATAAAATTCAAATTTGTTTTTCTGCTTAAATAGTGTTTCAATAATTCTATATGCTTGTCAGGTGTTTGAATATACTTCCTTTATTCTAAAATAGCAAACAGTTTTACTGGGAATGCTTAAGAAAATCAGAAATAAAATAAAATATAGAGAGCTGTTCGTAACTCACGCTACAGTACTTCGTAACTCACGCTACATGTGTATAAGCGTTCAGTTATTCATGAATATAAATATAATTAAATTGATTTAAACACTTTATTTCATTTTTACTATAAAGTTTATGAGTATATTTAACAAAAAAGTTGTAAAAACTAATTAATTTATTTTTAATTTTCTAAATTTTTTTTTTTTTTTTTTTTTTTTTATTTCCAATGGCAGGGAATACAAAATACTAGATGACAAATACAATAAGCACCAAAAGGGTAAACAAAAAATATAGACCGAGGTCATCTTCCCAATAGCTCTCTCGCGCGCCAATATTTGGCAGTCTCGGACTCTAGGGTGCGGAGCGTCCTACATCGATGGAGATGTCTTCTGTTCATTGGCTCTTTCGAGTCGCATAATCTGCATTCAGGATGATCAAATATGTGAATACGGTGTAAGTGTTCGCCTAGGCAGTCGTGACCCACCAGGAGGCGAAAGAGGGCCACAGCATCACGTCGAGGCTTATCTGGTATTGCCACTAACTCTGCCTCACTCCATTTCTTATTCTTTATACTCTCCTGAAGCCAAGAATAGGTTCTCATTTTCATTATGCCCTTGATGTATAGTTTTATGGAGTGGTAGGAAAGTCCAGAGCAGTTTGACTGAACTAACTGAGTGCCCTTTCGAGCAAGAAAGTCAGCCTGCTCGTTACCGTAAATCCCGCAATGGCTGGGAATCCACTGGATGATTACAATTTTTCCCTTCTGTACCAAAAGTCTGATGAGCTCCCGACATTGCAGAACTGAACCAGATAAGGTCCTTCCCAGTGAGTCAACAGCTTGTATTGCAGCCTGGGAGTCTGAGAGTAAAACAACTCTTTCAAACTTATTTAATTTTCTAAATAAATAATACATTTTTCATTAACAAATTAACCTTTAAAACAAATATTTCTAAATATTGACTTTAAATGCTGACATTCCGATAAAAATAATTTTACACAAAATTTAAGCAATGCAAAACACAATTAGATCAATCTGCATAATTATTCTCTAAAATAATTAGAAAATTTTATTATTTTATTTTTTCATTTTTCTTGATCATGTCCCTGTTCATATGGAATAGCCCTCCAATGAATTTAGTTTTAATATAAGATTTAATGTTTAATAAACTAAGTTAAATGAAAACTATTAATTTATACAAAATATATTCCATCTCTGCATTAAATTAACCTATAAATATTCTTTAAATTTGGTTACAAAAAAATAGTACAGAATGGAATTTCAAAATTTCAAAATTCAAGTTTAATTTATTTCTATTCTTATAACTCTTCTTAAATTTGGTTAAGTTTAATTTAAATAGATAATATTTAATGAGAAATGTCAAATAAGAATTTATGTTTATTAGTAGTATACATGTTACGAGCAAAGTGATTAATTGGGCATTATTAATAATGCCCAGAGTGGAGGCGGGCAAAGTGATAGATTTCATTGTTAAATGCCATTGAATTTATCACATTGCCCGGGCATTATTAATAATGCCCGATTTATCACATTGCCCGTAACATATGGTACACTAGTTTTCCATCTTCAACTACCAATTATATGCTTTGATTCCAGGTTAACCTTAGGTTTGGTTAGTGGTTAGTACGACCATTAGAATACACTGTGAATAAAATAAAAACCATTCTCAATCTCTCTGATCAAAATAAGGCCATCCCTTTAAAGTATCCGACCCAAAACTTCCTCTCCGTACCTCCTTCCCAGACAAGACAGATCAGGATGATAAATTCAGAACGACGCCATATTGATCGAACACGAGAACGACAGTAAAATCATTAAATAACGAAAAAGCGAAAGAAAAAAGAGGAGCGAGTGCAGAAAAAAATCCCTAAATCGCGTCAGAAAATAAAATGCATCGCGCAATAAGTACCTCAAAAGATGACTGATCATCCCGATAACTCTTTTTCCCTTTCTCTCTGCGCTGGACCGTTGCCAGTTCCTTTTGGTTGAATGATATGCATTCGCTCGTCTGCCCCTCGGACTTTTCCTACAGCGGCACCCCATTTAACGCCGCTGCCTTTTCTACGCGACAGACCGGATTATTAGGTAAGCGATGAACGGACCGAGAAAGGATGCCGATGGAACGGCGTAATTGCTGATAGTGAGCGGAGCATACATCTCTGCAGATTGATCCAGGGCCTTTTTTTTGAAGGGATGTTTGTCAGGATATGTTAACGACTTTTCTTCATTCTCATATATCACTGAGTTTATGTAGGGTTTTCCGGTTGCTAAAGGACCGTTACCTGAATCACCTATATTCATACATCTATAGGATTATATCTACTAGTTTAAAAGTAATAGGAAAAGAAGATTTTTTGTTGGCTTCAAACTTACAACACATAAATCATTGCCTTACTAAGTTGGTTCTGGTCGTTTATTATGGTGTTGGATAAGCAAGTATGGACGAATGGGCTAAGGTTAAGTTTTTTTACGTCAAGATCGAAAGGTCATCCATAATAGAGCTAAGTAAACTTGTTTGAAGTACAGTTTGATATTAAAGAGAGGCTATAAAATGAATTCCCTATTTCCAAATGTATATTGATTAGAATAATAGTAAACTAACTGTTAACAAAACATTTAAACTGTCACCAGTCGTCGTTTCACCGCCAATTCCACTTTACTTCTTATACATATTTGGTGATGCAAGATTCCAAGTCCTTACTGGTTCAATGATACTGGCATGCTTTGTTCCATAAAGAAATATGACAAGGATTATTTTTCAAAGGAATAATAATTGCAATGGAATCCACCAGTCAATTCAATTGTCATCAATCATTCAATGTTCATTTACTGGTTACAATTAGAAATTGTCCATAATCAGAACCAAACACACTTTTTCTTCTAATATATCCTGTTTGTATTCCCCCTCAGCTTACCTTGAGAAAGGTTTTTTGAAAAATGTCAACAAATTCATACAAGAGAACTACCATACAAAAAACATCCATGACATTAGAGCTAATCAAATCATGCCTAAAACTTATTGTTTTAATTAATTTAGATACTTCACAATGGGGGAATCACTTCTATGTAACGTTTTAAAATATTATAAATAAAAAAATGTACGCTAAATACAATTTTACTAATTTTATTTTCACATGATGTTTTTTTTTTCAATCCAATAACAGAAAACATCACACACTATAACCGAAGTCATTTCTCCAGATATGCCAATATCAGTTTACTTACTACGAGATACCCAGTGGGCGCCTTTAGGCCACAGCCGCGGATGTGAAGTATTGTTGACTACACCCTACACGCACATTCGCATGCACAACCCCCTTTACAGGAGGGTTGTTTGTACATCATTTGGGTATTTGAACCCCTGACGGCCGGTTTCTTATAGTCAGATACTATACTCACTAGGTCAACACTCTGTCTAACTTCCCATGTATAAAAGGAAATGTATAGCTTATTAAAAGGATCGCATGAAAATGAAAATTCCGAAATACTACATACAAGTAGATATGTAAGATTTATCCCTGTAAAAATATACATTTAGGTGAAACTTATATTTACAATAAGAGATCCAAAAGCTTCAGAAATTTTCTTCTATTCATATATTCATTTCCTCACACGTCTAGTATATTAAGGTTTTCACTGTTTCATTTTCTCAGTAAAGTTGATGCCAAAAATGGGAAGATAAAGCTTAAGATTCTCATTTCACTATTTCCCGTATGTCTGAGTATTTTTTTTCGTTGAAATATCTTTTTAATACGTATTCTAAGGGAGAACTATTCGTGCGTTTAGTTACTTCGTATTGGAATTTGAGAATACAAAACCGGTCGGAAGCCATTTTGTTTCGAATTTCTGATCCTTTGGAAGCTTAGATTTATAAACTAATCAGTTTTTTTCAATCAGCATATATACATACCTTAATATAAAAAATCCCATGTAGCACTTATTCCGTTTCTAATGGTGCTTATAATAATTTATGAAGGTGCTTGCGATTTGCAACCATTGATAAAAGCGTTTTTCTTTAAATTATTATACAATAAAAGTAAATATTTTTTGAAAAAAATTAACTATTTTAAATCAAGATATTTTAATCGAAAAATTATTCAACACTAAGCATACACCCTGAGGAAAATATTTAATAAATGTACTTAAAGTATTTCGACCACTTAAAAATTTTCAATATTCACTCTTTAATGAACTCACTAGAAATATTTTCTTATATTTAAAGTGAAGTAGTCATGTCGATACGAATTCAATTTTGCGCTGTTATTATATTTTTAGTTCTCAGAACGTTCATGATTAAGAATACCTTCAAATTAAATAAAATATACTTAATATTATATGAATGACATCATGTATGCAAAAAAAATCAAAAATCAAATTCCAATCTTATTTTACACACCATAAGCATAGACATATTTATACCAGTATTACCAAACAAGGCATTATCAATCATTAGAAGAGTGAATCAAGAAGGTGGTTAAAAATGGAAGATCCCCAGACAACTCGCAATCGAGAGTCTCTTCCCCATCTCCGCCATCCAGGCATATCGGGCCTTCGTTTCTTTGTTCCATTTGTCCCGATTTAGCGTGTGTCGACAGATCGCATTTTTGTTCGCGCCGGAGTGATTTCCTTCGTGACAAATGTAGTGCGTGCCTAACTTTTCAGCATACGCAAATGGAGTGTCATTTTTATAGCGGAAAGGGATCAATATCCTTTATTTTGTTCGGATGCGTAAAGACCTACTTTTACAAATAAGTCGGATATACTTTGCTTTTTGGAAGCCCGTTGTTGCTGTTCATTTCTCGGGAGAATCCCCTTTTCTGGATGTTCGAAGGATGGTGAATGCCCTCTTTTTTTTAACGTGGTATATTGTGAAATGTTTAATGCGAGAGGTTTTTAAGCTTTGGGGAGCTTTGTGAAAAGCTTTGTACTTAAGTAAAATTGCGATGGACGAAGCTTTTAGAGATTTACCGAGTTCTTTTGTGTTTTCTTGCCTAGCCATTAATTTGCCAGAGCACTTAGTCTTAATCGAAAGAAAGCCCCAAATATTTATAAAAAAAGATTAGATGCTGTTCAAGTAAGTATTTAGGTTTTTATGTTTATATACAAATATATAGAATACTGCAATAAGTTAAAGTTTTGAAGAACGTAATGTATAGCTTACTACTTTTAATTCAGAAAAATGTACGGTTAGTATGATATTTTAAAGTAAATTGTTTGCCATTAAACCATATTTCCAATAAATTGTAAAACTAACCATTATTGTGTGGATGTATTATAACGTTTTTTAAAAATGTTAAAAATTTGATTATTATTTTTGCGTTTCCTCTTCATATGTTTATTAACTTTTCCTTGTTTATGAAAATACATTAAAAAATAAGAAATAAAAATAAATTTCAAGTTAAGTTTAGAGTTTTAATACTCAAATCAGTGAAAAAATATAAAATACAGCAATATGGTTAAAAAGAACATTTACTTAAATAGAAAGGTTTATCCTAGTTATCAATATAAATAAAAATCGGTAGCAAATCAAAATGGTTAAAATTGTCGGTCCATTTAGTATAAAACTAACCAATTTTTATACTACATTTTCATTTAATTAAAATCTGAAAAAAAAACTTTTTCAATGAAGTTACCAAATAAAAAAACACATTGTCTGCAATATTCTAAGTAAATATTTAAAGTATTTTTACGAGACCAAAAATATTTAAGTGATAATGAATATCCTTTTTTCACAATGCTGGGAGAACCAAAATGTCAATTAATAAGCAAAGTCTCTAGGAAAAATGCTTTAATTAATTTTATAATAAACAATGCACTTCTTTTCTTCACTTCTTCCATAATTTCATAAAAGGCGCTATCACACGAAATACATTCAAGACTGTACCGTTTTTAAAAATTTTAATCTCCCCGAAAAACTAATTTACCCTATCTCAAAATCTCCGAATTCAATTTAATTTTTTTCTTATTTCTAAAGAAAGGTAGAAAAAGTTTGTTATAAACTTCTTTAATTAATTGTTTTGAAGATAATATAAGAAACTCTGTAGATTTAAGATTTTTTTTTTACTTTTTTAACTCCAGTAGGAAGTTGTCGAGCGTACACACTCATATCGACCAAAGATAACTTCAAACTATTTCCAAACAAATATCTACGCAATATATCCGAAAGAGACCTGTGGAATTGGATTTTCTACAAAACGTAAATTGAAATTTTCTTACCTGCTAAAGCTTTGCATTGCCGCCATAGTCGCTTAAAGGTATTTGAGATATTACTCTATATGTGAATGCATAGCTGCAATTGGAAATGTTTAATATTTAAAATGTGAGCGTGATTGATCCCTATCTATTTATTCTAAGACAATTTCTTTAAAAGTCATTAAAATTAGGGAAATATCGAGATTTTCAATCAAGATTTAAGATTCAATTAAAATCAAGTTTAAAGATTCTATTTTTCTTAGTTGAAAAACCTATCAAACAAAATAGATATATTCTAAAGATATTACTTTGTTTTAAAATTCTTTCAAAAAAGTGTAAAAAAGTACTCTAGAGAATAAAATGCCTTGGAATTCAGATTTTGAAAACTTTCAGAAATGTACACTACTTAAGATATTTGGAGCTAAATCAAGAAATAAAACACTGAAAAAAAACTACCCAAAACTTCAAACTAACTACAAATTTCAAACTAAGGTACAGTTAGGGGAATAAACGACTCAGTTGGGATTTCTGGCAAACCACTTGGGTTAGGAAGAAAAATGAGGTGTCATTTTTCATTGTTTAAAGTATTCTTTAATCAATAAAATTTTCGAGTCTTTAGGGGGTCGTCTTCATATTAAACGAAACACTAACTTTTTTTTTTCAATGGGGACCCCCAATTTTTAAGAGGTTTTCTGAAAGGCCATCCCTCCAAACCCTTAAATATACCCCTAAATAAATTTTATTGATTAAAGAATACTTTAAACAATGAAAAATGACACCTCATTTAACTTCCTAACCCACGTGGTTCGCCAGAAATCACAACTGAGTCGTTTTTTAACAACTGTACCTATAAGCATACTGAAAATTATATGAACTGGTCTGATTAGTCGGGTGGTTTAGTACAAAAAAATGACCGAAAACTGCAAATTGTGATACTTTTATGAAACTATCAGGGATGATATATCAACATATAAGAAGTAAAAAATCGATGGGACCCCAAAATTTTAGCACGTGGTTTGACCGCTATGACGTCATAACAAAATGGCACCCCTAGCGGTCCCAAAACGATGTCGTGGTAAATTTTTTAACGCTAAACACGTTTTGAGCTCTAAATATCCTTGAACATATCCTAAAAATCAAATATTTTCTAATATTTACTTACTCTAGGAATAATAGGGGGGTGGTTTCATTAGAATGACGTCATTATCACTTTGGTTGACCCGGCGTCCAATATCCATGGTGATGATAGTTTTTCTTGGTTTTATTTACCTTCCAGATCCTATTTACTTATTATTAAGTGTGTAAGGAAATGTATTTTCTAAATATAAAAAAGAATATTTGAGTTTTTGGGGGCGTGGTTTACTTAATTGCGCATATTTACAAAGGCGTCAGTAACGCAATTTTTAAACAATACTGAAATAAAGTTCTAATTTGGGATACCAACACCAAACTTTCAGGGATGATACATTATCATATAAGAACTGTAAAATCGATGGGACCCCAAAATTTTAGCTCGTGGAATGACCGCTATGACGTCATAACAAATTGACCCAAAACGATACCGTGGTAATTTTTTTAAGGCTAAACACGTTTTAAGCTCGAAATATACATGAACATATCCTAAAAATGAAATATTTTCTAATACTTAATAGTGGGTGGAATAATAGGGGAGTTTCATCAGAATGACGTCATTTGCACTTTGTTTACTCTGCGTTCAATATCAATGGTGACAATAGTTTTCCTGATATTATTTACCTACTAAATCCTATTTATTTGTTATTAAGTCTCTAAGGAAATGTATTTTCTAAATATGAAAAGAATATCTGAGTTCTTTGGGGCGTTGCTTACCTATTTGCGTATTTTTACAAAGGCGTCAGTGATGCAACTTTTAAACAGCACTGAAATAACTTCTAATTGAGATACCAACGTCAAACTTACAGCGATGATAAATCATCATATAAGAACTAAAAAATCGATGGGACCCCAAAATTTTAGCCCGTGGTTTTTCCGCTATGTCATCATAACCAAGTGGAGTCCATAGTGTCAGAAAACGATGTCGTGGTAATTTTTTTAGAGGTATTCTGTTTTGCGTTTAAAACTTCATTAAAATGTTAAATGTTTTTTAATTAAGTATAAATATATAAAATAATATAAAATAAAAATGCATTAGATTCGTGAAAAGATAGATCCTTCTTAAGGTGAACGTTGTTAAGGTGGTATTGTTATATCACCATACTAAACAAAACTACACCCTTAAAACAACTCATAGCTACGAGCACAATTTTTATGACGTCATAGCTGTCAAACCACGCTCTAAAATGTTGGGGTCCCATCGATTTTCAATTCTCATATGATGATCTATCATCATTGAAAGTTTGAAGTTGGTATCACGATTAGAAGTTTATTTCAGTACAGTTTAAAAGTTTCATTTTCGACGCCTTTGTAAAAATACAAAAATCATGTAAACCACGCCTCCAAGCACTAAAATATTCTTTTTATATTAAGAAAATACATTTGATAATATACTTAATATTAAATAAATAGGGGATCTAGAAGGTAAATAACAACAAGAAAAACTATCACCACCATTAATATTGGACGCAGAGTAATCCAAGTGATAATGACGTCATTCTAATGAAGCCACCCCTCTATTATTCCTAGAGTAAGTAAATATTAGAAAATATTTTATTTTTCATATATGTTCATGGATATTTGAGCTAAAACGTGTTTAGCGTTAAAAAATTTACCACGGCATCGTTTTGGGACCGCCAGGGACGCCATTTTGTTATGACGTAATAGCGGTCATACCACGAGCTAAAATTTTGGGGTCTCATCGATTTTACAGTTGCTATATGATAATTTGTCATCCCTAAAAGTTTGGTGTTGGTATCACAATTAGAAGTTTATTTCAGTACTGTTTTAAAGTTGCGTTACTGACGCCTTTGTAAATGTGCGCAATTAAGTAAACCACGTCCACAAAAACTCATATATTCTTTTTAGATTTAGAAAATACATTTCCTTAGGCGCTTAATAATAAGTAAATAGGTTCTGGAAGGTAAATAAAACCAAGAAAAACTATCATCACTATGGATATTGGACGCCGAGTGAACCAAAGTGATAATGACGTCATTCTAATGAAACCACCCCCCTATTATTCCTAGAGTTAGTAAATATTAGAAAATATTTTATTTTTAAGATATGTTCATGGATATTTAAAGCTTAAAACGTGTTTAGCGTTAAAAAATTTACCACGACATCGTTTTGGAACCGCTAGGGGCACCATTTGGTTATGACGTCATAGCGGTCAAACCATGCGCTAAAATTTTGGGGTCCCATCGATTTTTTAGTTCTTATTTGTTAATATATCATCCCTGAAAGTTTCATAAAAGTATCACAATTTGCAGTTTTTTTGTAATAAGCCACCCGACTATGATGGTTCATTGTAGATTGTATCATATTTATAAACAACGTGTTTTAAATACATAAAAGCAATACTATCAATACTTACAGGTTCTACCAATACTTTCAGCCATCGCGTGCCTGATATAAAAAAACTACGCTATTACTCAACCTAAAAATAGATATAATAGTTTGAAATTATTCTTTATATTTCAGCTGTAAATAGATGTACGAATAAATGATTATATCAATACACTATTTAAAAAATTCAACCTTTCAAACTATTCCACTAAACATATGAAAGGTTGAACTCTTTTTTTTAACAGTGAACCCTCTAATCTAGGTATCCTTTCAATCACACCTGTGGGTCAAGACTGCCTTTGAAGAAGCACGACACCTTGCAATATATAATCAAATTGCAGTCAAACACCCTCTATTACTCATTAATTTCCCTAAAATTTAACTTTTAAAATCCAACAAAGAAAATAATTAGGTGTTATCGACTAACAACGCAACGACAAAAGTCCACAGCTAACCCCAGCCGAAGATAATGGAGCTAAAACAACTATCTGACCTGCTTCGTCATTAATTACCACAACTTTAATAGACCCCGATAATCAGTAATGCTACTTCTATTCCACTTACAGCCGGCAAGTCGATAGTCGGCTATGATAGCTCAACCTATCGACTTTCTTTCAAACCAAGGGGAGAGATTTTAAATTGCCTCAGAACTTCATTGGTGAGAAATTTCGAAAGCACGCATCTGGTTAATCTATTCATGATCTGGGGATGAAGGGCGATATCCCTTGATCGGTGTATATTCTGTAAGTTAACGGTTATGTCTGATGTTGATAGGATGAGTAATGTGTTCGGGAGAGAAGGCTGACAAATTCTCCTGTCTGTAATTTTATTACCTATTTTTCAATATTTTGATAAATAGGTATCAAACATCTATATTTGAAAGTTTAAATTATCGTATCTACTTCCAACCGTATCTACTTCCAACTTTAGCAGTGAATCCTACAATATATGGGTCTCCTGTAATGAGTCTAATGTGCCTTATGTACACAAAAAAATTGTGTAAAATTATTATTTTCTATTTGAAAACGGTATATTTTAGAACTTAGTAGAAACACACCGTAATCACGAAGCGTAGAGGAACGGAAGTTTACCTCTTAAAACAGTAGATAGGTAGAAGTGATACCACTTTTAACAAGCTATTTTCTTAAAACTAAATGAAGAATACAATGTTTTATACGTTATCCAAAAATTAATGAATAATCTCCCTTTAAAATTTATTCACTAAAATCATTTTGTTCATTTCTCGAAGAAAAAGTATTGTTATATGTTCGCCTTCGTCAAATCCTTCCTTCAATTCACATCTTATGAAAGTTTCTATACTTTAAAGCATTACGGTTTCTTATAAAAAAAGCCTTCACAATATTTTATGTAGTCTTATTTCATAGATAATAAACATACTCAACATTAAGTAAGGTATATTTCATGTTCTTTCAAAAATTGATATTGCTCAATAAAAGTCGTGTCTTTATATTCTGTCCATAAAAATACTTGAAAGGATTTTTTTATCCAGTTTAAAGATACCTTTTTGGATTTTTTTCCTTAACATAAGAGACAGAGAGTTTTTTGCTTCATTGAAAGGGCTGCGAAGCCATCCTATTGAACGTTAAAGTACCCCAAGTGAAATGTCAGGTCGGCGATTTTCGATGATGGTTGTAGAGAGTATATAAATATTTACGCCAAAAACCTTTCGTTTTATCAAAAGATACTAATGTTTGCTTTTGATACTTCAAGGTTAACCGCCTTTTTCAAATATTCGACACAAGCTATTCGCATTAAAATTTTTAATAAGATTGTATAGATGTATTTATGTCAATATTATTTTTAATTCTTTGTGGTGATACTATATGAGTTTCCCTTTCCTATCCAATAATTAATGTATCTTACTTTTAATGTGTGATTTTTAAAAGTAATAAGTTATTGACTTCTTAATAATAAAAAATGTAATAGAAAAAATACCATAGAAGGTATACAGAATTCCTGATTTAGGCCGATTTTTCTCAATTCCTAGAACAAACCAGGCAATATTTCATTTTCACATATTTCCAACTGAGATAATCTGAAAAATCCAACTTCCATATTGGAGAAAACGAAAAACCTCGGAAATACTCTAAAAAGGATTTACTAACGCGTGAAAAAGAAACATCAAACCTGACACAAAATCGATATTCCATGTCGCCTCCAATATTACACGGAAAATCTTAAACAAAAACAACATTTTACACCAAACGCGAATATTACCTCCCGTAACGCATTAGACCAGCGCTGCGGACGGGGGCACAAACCGGCATTTCAGCTTCCAGCGAAAACACACCAACCGTATCGGGACAGAAAAAGTGTTGAGAAAGAAATCGCGATACTTTCGGTCCAATCACGCAAAATCCCCTTCTGATACCTATGATACGTGGACTTAAGGAACCATAACCAAATAAAAAGAGAGACGGAGTAGAGATAAAATTCGAATTCTTGGAGAAATCGCGTGAAGGCCTTTCTCTTGTGCGAGCTTCTTAGCTTAAGCTGAATGGACACATCTCGCGTAAGGCGTCCTATTTTTATGTTTTTTGCTTGGAAATGGATTATATATAACGGTTCGCCAAGTTTGGCGATGGATTTTTGGACTAGAGCATTTTAAACTTTCATGAAAAGGATGTAGAAGTTCCCTATTTGCGTTATGGGCTTAAGAGCAAAGCAGATAATATTTCCCTTTATTCTATATCGATTTAAGTCATAACTTGAAGCACTCGCTAATAAAATTAAATTTAAATACTTCAAAATCTAAACAAATATCCTGATGACAAAATCCCTGATGATGAAAAAATTAAATACCTAAAGAAATAGTCACGGTTGAAATAAATTCGCATGGTAAAGATATCTTTATAAAATTTTCATTATGGAATGGCGTAACATTTCTATTGACGTTTATCTCCTTTTAGTTCAAGAAGTTTTCTCGTAATTTTTTATTTAATAAAATATTTCTTTAACTATTTACTACTATAATGAGGGAAACTTTTTATTAGTTTTAAATTATCAAATTTAAAATGAATTAATTAAACTTTTTTATAAGAATTGCTATATTTTAGTATTACCGTCTATGCTCTTATATTTTCTTAAATGAACAGAGTTTTTTTTTAGAATAATAGTTTACAAGAGCTTTTATTTATTATTACTTTATTCATGGGTTATGAAAATGCAATTGAAAAATAACCAATAAGTAAGTGATTACAGGAATATTTGTGTATTTACGAAAAAGCTTGAAAAAAGCATCTCTAACCGGGGAATAAAATATAGATAAAAGTAAAAAACAACTATATGTGTCAATGTTTTGAAATATCAAAGTTCTTATTATAGCCATTCATGTATACAGGGTGTTTCAAAATTGCGTTGCACGGCTTTTATTCGGCACCAGCCCCTCCTAGGGTCATGGAAGTAAGGTCTACCTCTAGGTAAGTGACCCTGGAGAATCCATTGAGAGGACTTACAGCGCCCCTAGCGGCGAAATTGAAAAAGTTAAAAAAATAATTTAAAAACTAAAGGAGATAGAGCCAAAACCTCAATGAGAGTATTGTTGCCAACGTCAAGAAGAACTTATTGAAAAAAATTTGATTAAAATATCTTGAATATTCGCGGAGATATTAGCATGTGAAAATAGCACTTTTTCAGGGGTCAAAAAGTAAAAAGTTCGCATATTTGCAAATTTTTCAGTGAAATTGAGTAGTTTTGTGTTTTTTAGTTGAAAGAATACAAAATTTAATCAAAAAATCAAAAAAATTTGCAAATATGCTAACTTTTTACTTTTTGACCCCTGAAAAAGTGCTATTTTCACATGCTAATATCTCCGCGAATATTCAAGATATTTTGATCAAATTTTTTTCAATGAGTTCTTCTTGACGTTGGCAACAATACTCTTATTGAGGTTTTTGCTCTATCTCCTTTAGTTTTTAAATTAATTTTTTTAACTTTTTAATTTCGCCGCTAGGGGCGCTGTAAGTCCTCTCAATGGATTCTCCAGGGTCATTTACCTAGGGGTAGACCTAACTTCTATGACCCTAGGAGGGGCTGGTGCCGAATAAAAGCCGTGCAACGCAATTTTGAAACACCCTGTATATTTTAAATATAAGTTTTCATAAATGAAGCAGTTTTCAACTGTTTTTAAGAAACAGCTGAACGGTGGAGTGAAAGATAAAAGCTAGTTTAGAGATAATAAATTTCGTTGCTGAAAGAAGTGAATGGTGAATTTAAGTTTTAAATACTATATGATCATTTATAGCTGTAAATATTTTTGGAAGGAGCCTATTTCTGGTAAAATATTAGGTTTTGTGTTTTTTTGTACAATTGAATCGAAGAAAGTAAAAGAAATGTTCATTTTTGTATAAGGTTTGAAGAATCATTAAAAATCATTTTACATGATAGAATGCATAAAAAAGGTAATCATATAAAATTTGTGCAATTCTTAGTATCTAATAAAATGCTATACAAATCAGACAAATAAATTTTGATAATGTAAAATAATTGTAGATAGTATCAAACTCACAGAAATTATTTCCGTGTACTACAGAGAGAAAGCACGACCAGAGCAAGAGAGACAATGCCTTTGTTCATCTTGGCGACAATGGGGTTGGCGTGAAAACACCCTGGCGAGAATCACGTTATGATTTTTTTCCCCTTTTTATTGCTACATCTCGGGGAGCATGGTCGGAATCTGTCACGGAGAAAAGACGGAAGAGCCAGAGATGGGCAAGGACAGGGGTAATAAGGAAATAAAAAAGAGAAGGAGAAAGACGGGAAAAGTTTTTTCCAGGGATGAATAGAAGAGGCCCATAGACTCCGGGTTTTATAGGGAAGAGAGTGGTTGACAAATTGCTGCGGTGTCATGCATGTGTCTGCGGTATGAAGGCCGCCGAAAGAAAGACGTTCGAAGAAAAGGTGTTTTGTGTCGCTTTCTCCAGGCGGAAATTCGGTCTCGCTCGTAAAAAAGTCGGTTTGATTGGGAGGTTTTATGGAGGGGTCTATCTGGAGAGGGAGCTTGAATTTAAGTAACTGGTCTTGATTGTTATTTTGTTTGTACACTTGTTTTATTGATTGATTCAGGTAAGGTTTTTTATTGTTTTTGGCTAATTGATAATGTTTTTCGAGAAAATAGAGAGTGTTTTGACATATTTAAGATTTTGTTACGTTTTACGTAAAAGCTTAGCAATCGCTTAGTGAATGAAGTAGTTATAAGGGCCCCACAACTAGTTTAAAAGTAAAATACCTAATTTCTTTAACTGTATAATTAGACAAAAAAAGCTGATTACTTCCTATTTACTTAAATAGAGGGATTTTTATTGCATTTTCCCTCAGACTCAGGAATATTTTCGAGTTAGTAGTAATGCTTGTTTAAAGTTTTAAAAACGTTTATTTTTGCACTTTCTACTTTCATTTATTGTAATTTTTTCCGTATTACACGCATTGTACATAACAAGCATATAGTAGGTACTTCGCCTTAATTTGCAATGATAATGTAATTTCATTGCGGATATGTCTTTGTGGAATCGCACATCATTTCACATAATCAAAATTGATATTACTTGAATATACTAAATACGTTTTCCATGAAAACGGTTTTAGTTTTTCTTAAATTATTTATACGAATAAAACGTCTTTAAGTGTAAGTGTAAACTCATAGCTCTCAAGCGTCGCCTCTGGCACGTGGACCGGTTTCGTCCTTGTAAGGACTCATCAGCACGGCATTATGCCATGATGTGAGTTTACACTTATTGTCTGCTAACCAGCGATAATGGTTAAATACTCCTTTCATAATACGTCTTTGTTTGCTTTGCATATCAAAATTATATTTCTAAAACTATTAGGAATTATTACGTCATTAGGGTACGAAAAAAAGTGTTTAAAATGATAAACATATAAAAACATCCCACACACATTCAACAATTAAACCAACTATTAATCTCCAGAAAGGTTACTCTGAATAAAAATACCTAAAGTATATTTACCGTTTCCTACCTTTACATTATCTACTTTTAACAAAATTTAATAACCTAAATTCTATTTTCGTTATCTTAAAAACACAGACTTCAGGGAATTCACTGTATCCAAAAGAACTAATAAAGCTCTATATCCCTTCAATCTGGAAACTCCAGAAATAATCTCTAAAAGAGATGAAAATCAAGTTTCATAACTTTCAAAGCAACCTGAATCTAAAGAAACAAATCAAGATTGCCAGCTCCCATAAGCCCATTTCCATAGTTTGTTTATTTTGGTCTGGGATAAAAACTCACGGATTCTTGTCTTCTGGGTTTTTGAGGAGAAAGAGGAAACAGTTCTTATTACTAGCTTTGTCTAATCTCGTGCCTTTGAGGAAAAGAATTTGTTATTCTGTGGCGAGAAGGTTGTTATAGTTATTACAGGGGCAGACGAATTTTTTATGGGAAGGAACTTCTTTATTCATCACTGGGATTCAAAGAGAAAATATGATGTTTTAGGAGGTTTCTTTTATTGAGGAATAGAGGATAGGATAAACAAATTGAACGATTTGTTTGGGTTTTGGGAAGTTAAAATGGAAATATATTTATATGACATAGACTTCTGAATGTGTTCTTTTCGTTGCGTTTTCAAACGTTCAAACGTAAAATAAAGATGAAAGTATAGTAATGTATATTTTAGTATATGATAGCAATGACACTGAAAAAGTTAAATTAATTATAACATTATTCAATTACTCATCATATGAGCATGTATATTCAAATTTTTAGAGTGAGCCACAAGGATTAAAATCAAGGTTTACAACAAGGTTTAAAAATTGCTTTGATTTTTGTAAATTTTATAGCCATAACATAAAGTATATATATAATATATATATATAACATCCTCCTTTGGTAATAAAATTATAATACGCACATAACAAACTTAAAACAACTTTTACACAAACTAATAAGAGTCCAAATTAAAATGACATTTTAAAAGTAAATATTACATAAAATGATAAAGGCTGGGTTTCTATTTATAGATGTTCAGATTGGAAAGGGTTGCAATTACACAGGTCTGCAATGAAAGAGCTGATTGAATAATTTTAGCCATTTCCTATGTATTTTGGTGTGTCACGATTTTTCACAAATTGAAAATTATATTCGAATTCGCCCATTTTTCATAGTTATGTAGATCTCTAGCTCCTTTATTTTTAAAAATTAGGAGCTGTGAATGATGCACGTAGTGAACTATATATCATCAGGACATTATAGAGATGGAAAGAAAATCGTGCAATAATGAGGGATTTTTTAACTTAGTTCAGTGAAACGTTCATGTTGCTACTCACAAGGGTAAATATACCAAGAGGAGCTTTATAAGGAGGAAAAATTGGCTTTAGAGTGTATAAATGAGCTTATTTTAGCTATATAATGATTTTCATGTAGAATATGTAACAAAAAATTTATTTTATGAACATATTTTAATTAAAATTGAAATAATGACTTATTCTACAATTTTACCTAAATTGTCAAAAATAATAACATTGAAATGTTGCTATATTTTCTCAATTTTTTTACAAAATGCACCGTCTTAAAAATTAAAAATGGTAATTTTTGGATTCAGCACACCAAAAAACATAAAAAATTGATTTTCAAATAAAGTTTGAGTCAAAAAATTTAAATAGAAGAGAGGAGGGTATTATGAAACACCCTTTATATATTTAAGAACAACTCTATTGGTTTTTTCAATAAAAATCCATCGAATCATTTTAAGTACATACTATAACTAATGACAATGAAGGGCCAATGGTCAAATAAAACAGCATTTATTTTTTTTAATCAAAAAATGTACTTTAAGAAAAAGTTACAAATGGAGGGTAATATGGAACAGTCGGGTAATATGGAACAGTTGGATTTACAGCTATTGAAAACTAATTAAACGTTAGCGAACATAGTTAATCTGTAGGTAAAAATATTTTCCGTGTACTTTTTATTTCTTTTTCAATACAATAAACAAAATTGATTTTTTCACCTAATAAATTAAAAAGTAAGGCCTCCTAAGAACTTTTTTAAATTAAACATATTTTAGAGTATAACGTGTAAAAATAATTCCAAATCCTGATGTTTTAACAAATTTTGGATACTTTTGTTGGCATTTTCTGTTTTACTTCTAAAAAAATAAGTAATACGTCCCACGTATATTAGATAGAAATACTTGACGAACTTCCTGTAATATAAATTTCATTTTCAAATCCCTAAAAGAAAATTCAAATATAATTCACCCGTCTGTAAATATTTTCTATAAAAACCATCAATTCGTGACTTACGCTTCAAAAAGATAAGGAAATAATTAAATCAAACGATCAATTCAACGTCACTTTAAACAGTGTTGACAATGTCTCTTGAAGCTTTCAAGGAGAATTATTTTTGATGTTTAATCGCGGGTTCGCTGTCACATTTTATGCTGTGAAAAGTAGCTTTTTTTTTCAAGCCTTTTATTGTTTAACTCTTCAACATGCTTGTCATTTTACAATTTCCATAATAGGAATAAAATAAATGTATAAAAGAACCAAGTATCAATTTCAATATCTTTCTAAGTAATTGCCTCAACCTTTTAAGGATTTTCAAAACAGCTCAAAATCATATTTCGTTTATAGGGATTTATCTTCCTTAAATTGATTAAATTTTTCAAAAGGGTAAGATGAATCAAGTGAGTAAAAATTAATAATTTAATTACAAAATTAATTAATTAAAAAAAATATTTCTTTTGTACTAAATTATTATTTTTAAACTATTAATTGTTAAAATTCTATAAGTTGTATTTTTTGTATTTTATTTATAAAGTAACGAATATATTTTTACAAAGCCTTCAGTTCAGTACTAAAATTTAATTAACTAAGGCCTACAAGAATAAAACAAAGTATCCATATTTTACAAAAAAGGACTATTTAACATAATAGTCGGGTGGCTTATTACAAAAAAACTGCAAATTGTGATACTTTTATGAAACTTTCAGGGATGATATATGAACACATAAGAACTCAAAAATCGATGGGACCCCAAAATTTAAGCGCGTGGTTTGACCGCTATGACGTCATAACCAAATGGTGACCCTATAGCGGTCCCAAAACGATGTCGTGGTAAATTTTTTAACGCTAAATACGTTTTAAGCTCTAAATGTCCATGAACATATCCTAAAAATAAAATATTTTCTAATATTTACTTGCTCTGGGAATAATAGGGGGGTGGTTTCATTAGAATGACGTCATTATCACTCTGGTTTACTCTGCGTCCAATATCCATGGTGATGATAGTTTTTCTTGGTTTTATTTACCTTCCAGATCCTAATTACTTATTATTAAGTGTCTAAGGAAATGTATTTTCTAAATATAAAAAGAATATTAGAGTTTTTGGGGGCGTGGTTTACTTAATTGAGCATATTTACAAAGGCGTCAGTAACGAAACTTTTAAACAGTACTGAAATAAACTTCTAATTGTGATACGAACACCAAACTTTCAGGGATGGTAGATTATCATATAAGAACTGTAAAATCGATGGGACCCCTAAATTTTAGCACGTGTATGACCGCTATGACGTCATAACAAAATGGCGTCCCTAGCGGTCCCAAAAGATGCCGTGGTATTTTTATAAAGGCTAAACACGTTTTAAACTAAAAATATACATGAACATATAAAAAAAATGAAATATTTTCTAATATTTCCTTACTCTAGGAATAATAAGGGGTGGTTTCATCAGAATGATGTCATTATCACTTGGTTTACCTATGCGTCCAATATTAATGGTGGTGATAGTTTTAATTGTTGTTATTTACCTTCTGGATCCTATTTATTTAATATTAAGTGTATAAGTAAATGTATTTTCTTAATATAAAAATACTATTTTAGTGCTTTTAGGCGTGGTTTACATGATTGTGTATTTTTACAAAGGCGTCAAAAATGAAACTTTTAAACAGTGCTGAAATAAACTTCTAATTCGTCGCCTTAGAATCAAAAACTACTATCTCCGTTCGGCAAACTTCGGGGACCCCGATCCTTGGCAACTTATAATCAGACGCCAATTCAAACCACTCCCCATAAAAAATCCACCAATTAAATACCACTCAATCAAAAAATAATAATAATTACTTCAGATCGTTGCAGGCGCTCATTTGATTGGTTTGGCACTTTGCCAGCTCGATGATGTCTTGCTTACGAACCAATGAAATGAGCTTTCTCGCTTGCAATTCCGAATATTTCCGAATCAGACCAGAAGGCAGTATTATTTGATTTTAAGATGAAGAAAATATTGCCCCTGATATGGCAACCTGCTTACGATATCAGACCGCCAAGATTAACATTGAATCTAGCTCGTTTCGCAGCAGCCAATGAAATAATTGGAACTCTTTTTTCGTTATAAAAGAAAAACTAATCATGGTAGAAGTACAATATTTTAAACACATATACAATTATTTTTTACAAAAATATTGTCGTTTCGTTTTTTTAAAAATTCGAATTAGTTTTAGAATTATTAAGATTCAAAGTTTCAATATTTTCCCTTTCTAGGACTGAAGTGAATTAACAATGGATAGCAGCAACCCTTTAACAACGCCAAAACCGCCAACAAAACGAGTAGAATGAACAACTACTGTGAATGAAGCTGCGTGAATTTTCAGAGATAGTAGTTTTTGATTCTAAGGCGACGAATTGTGATACCAACTTCAAACTTTCAATGATGATATATCCTCATATGAGAACTGAAAAATCGATGGGACCCCAACATTTTAGAGCATGTTTTGACCGCTATGGCGTCATAAAAATTGTGCTCGTAGCTATGAGTTGTATTAAGGGTGTAGTTTTGATCAGTATGGTGATATAACAATACCACCTTAACAACGTCCACCTTAAGAAGGATTCTTTCTTTTCACGAGTCTAATACATTTTAATTTTATATTATTTTATATATTTATAATTAATTAAAAAACATTTAACATTTTAATTAAGTTTTAAACCCAAAACAGAATACCTTTAAAAAATTACCGCGACATCGTTTTCTGACCACTATGGACTCCATTTTGTTATGACGTCATAGCGGACCAATCACGATCTAAAATTTTGGGGTCCCATCAATTTTACAGTTCTTATATGATAACCTATTATCCCTGAAAGTTTGGTGTTTTATAACAATTAGAAGTTTATTTCAAAACTGTTTAAAAGTTGCGTTACTGACGCCTTTGTAAATATGCGCAATTAAGTAAACCACGCCCCCAAAAACTCAAATATTCTTTTTATATTTAGAAAATATATTTCTTTAGACACTTAATAATTGAGTAAATAGAATCTGGAAGGTAAATAAAACCAAGAAAACTATCATCACCATGGATATTGGCGCAGAGTAAACCAAAGTGATAATGACGTCATTCTAATGAAACCACCCCCTGTTATTCCTTGAGTAAGTAAATATTAGAAAATATTTTATTTTTAGGATATGTTCATGGATATTTAGAGCTTAAAACGTGTTTAGCGTTAAAAAGTTTACCACGACATCGTTATGGGACCGCTTGGGGTGCCATTTGGTTATGACGTCATAGCGGTCAAACTACGCGCTAAAATTTTGGGGTCCCATCGGTTTTTTAGTTCTTATATGTTTATATATCATCCCTGAAAGTTTCATAAAAGTATCACAATTTTCAGTTTTCGGTCAATTTTTTGTACTAAACCACCCGACTAATAACTTAAGTCTAGTTTCAATTGAATTTGATGAAACTTAATGTAATTTTTGTAGGGATAAAATTTTTAACAAAAAAAACAAACTCGATTAATAATAAAAAAATTTATGTAATTAATCTTTACTCCTTTATTTTATGAGAAGGGATAAAAATGTAACAGGGGATTGAGGATGTGACACATGATTTATTAATGGATGATTAAGTTGAAAAGTTAATACAAATTAAATCTCATTTTGAGAAACATTTGCATGCCTTAAAATTATACATAAATCGAGAGTCCTAAACTAAATCCCTTTAATATTATTTACTGTCGAAAATTTAATTGAAATGTGAAACTAAAACTTATTAAATTTTAAATTTCATAAATATATCTTACTAAATGGAAGCAATAATGTTTATTTCAAAACCTTATGTGTATTAAAAAGTATAAAAAAGTAATATAATTTTTTTGACAAGTTGACATCCATAAAAACGCATATAAGTATATATCCGTAGTCCGAAACATGCCCGTTTGGTAACATTTCTTACAGTGAGAAATATTTAAAGGTAGAAAAAGAAAATAAAGATATCAAAAAATCCAAACTTGCATTAAAATCATTTTAGTTTTAAAAAGCTAAAATTTTCTCTTTCAAACATCCCAGTTTTTTATGGCTTAAGCATTTAATTAATAGGTAACCATGAGGAAACATCCTTTTAAAAAGGAAAATTTCAAAGTAGTACTTTAAAAATAATTTTTTATAACTTTTTTTATTTGGATGTGAAACCCAAAACTGATGATGCCCTTTTCAACTAATTTCTTCAGAGCTATGATTATCTTCATATTAATTTTCTCACCTTAGTATTTACACTAGCAAAAAACCCACATATTTCATTGATAACTCATATTATTTCAACTTTTTAACACTGAAAACAGTAGAGTTAAAAATAAAGGTCTCAAAACTCAAAAGATCTTGAAAACTCATACTTTATTTGAACAAAATATTTTAAGATACTTTTTAAGAAATGAAACTTTCCACTAATAAAGACCTTTTGAGAAAAATATAAGAACTAAATCCCCACACCTTTTTATGGAAAAATTTTCAAGCATAAAAAGGATATTTATTGAGTTCAATCACTAGGGGAACTCAATAAACTAATTTTTTTCTTGGACCTTATTTTCGAATAAGTGTACAGGTTTTATAAGTATCTTCATTTAATCTTCTTGGATTAATATGGACCTTTCTAATGGAATATTTTTTCCAGACTGTCCTTTTAATATAATTTTTTGTTATTTTATGAATGAATTTATTTTGATGAAAGTAACACACGAGTTTAAGCATCTCGTATGAAGACAAATTGATTCTTCAGAGATAAATGTACATTCGATTTTAATAAAGTGAAAAACAAGTGGTAAAACTGAATAAATTCACTCATGTTTAAAAGTGAGCAAACGTTTGCGTATACTTTTACAGGGTGTTTCAAAAGTCCGTTTCACGGCTTTTACTTGGAACCGACGTTTCCTAGGGTCACTGAAGTAAGGTCTACCCCTTGGTAAGTGACCGTGGAGAATTCATTATGATGACTTACCTTTCGACCCTAAGTGACGAAATAAAAAAGTTAGAAAAAATATTTTAAAAACTAAAGCAGATAGAGCAGAAACATCAGTTAGAGTTTTGTTGCCAACGTTATGAAGAACTAACTCAAACAAATTTCATGAAAAGGTCGTGAATATTCTCGGAGATATTAGCATGCGAAAATAGCCCTTTTTCAGACCTCGAAAAAGAAAAAGTTCGTAAATATGCAAATTTTTCAGTGTTATATTATAGTTTTGGAGTTTTTTAGTTGAATGAAGGCAAAATCTAATAAAGAAATAAAAAAATCTTTTTTGAGGCCTAAAAGTGCTATTTCCTTAGGCTAATATCTCAACGAATATTCCCTATATTTTCCTGAATTTTTTTTCAGCGAGTTCTTCATAACGTTGGCAACAATACTCTCACTGAGGTTTTTGCTCTATATCTTTTAGTTTTTAAATTATTTTTTTACTTTTTTATTTCGCCGCTAGGGGCACTGTAAGTCAATTTAACAGATTTTGCAGGATCATTTTCCAAGGGGTAGACCTTACCTCCGTGACCCTAGGACACGTTGGTCCCAAATAAAAGCCCCGAAACGGACTTTTGAAACACACTAATGAAATTATTGATATTTTGCCATATGCTAAATTACTGATTGAAGGAATTAAAAAATGTGATAAATTCTTCCATTTAAGTTTATTAAATCTTCCAGAAGACACAAAATGACTAACCGGTCACATAAATCAAAAGAGCTCTAACTTTAAATAACGTTTCTTTACAAAATGCAGATTCCTGGAGCGTATTTTTAAAATTCTTCTTCAAAATAAAGAACTCTTTTAGTAGATAAATAGGAAAAAATATTTAAATTTCGTAACACATTCACCCTTTTTTTAAAAACATCCGTCAAATGTGTGATCAATAATCTGTAGGGGGAAAATTTATATAAAAATTTTTATATAAAAAGCACCAATAAAAATAACTTAACACCTTTTGTTCTCTTCTCACATTATTCAAATTCCTTTAATATAAAAAACTCCTAAAATTCAGTTTCAAAAAATCAGGCTAGATTTTACGGTATC
Organism: Tetragnatha versicolor; assembly: GCA_024610705.1. Lineage (NCBI taxonomy): Eukaryota > Metazoa > Arthropoda > Arachnida > Araneae > Tetragnathidae > Tetragnatha > Tetragnatha versicolor. The sequence goes on along the minus strand of JANDEH010000001.1, from coordinate 52,487,662 downwards.
TTTTTCACACAGCTTCATTCTTTGACTAAAAAAATCGATCTACCCTGCGTTTTATATCCCCTGAATCAATAAATGTGACATTTTTGTCACTTTTTAAAGTGACAAAGGTGCAAAGGCTTGAATACATTACTTTGCATATGACCTTTTCTTTGCCAAACTGCAATAGCGATGTCTCAGCGAAGGTTTTTCTCCCGCCACTGACAGAGCATAATTCTACGGTGAGAATTTTATTAGAATGGAAAGAAAATCCCTATTATTTTTTAATGCAAGAGAGAAGAGTTTCTTCTTTAAATTCCTCGGTTTTTGGAGTTTCCTAAGAATCTTAAAGAGTAGCGTGAATGGTTTTTCCGGAAATTATAAATGCAGATATCCATTTTTTTTATTTTATTAAATGTTTACCTTAAAAGCATTAATGAGGTTTGGAAAAAGTATAGATAGGTTAAAAAAAGTTATAATGTATTATAACAATTTTAATTTTTTTAATAATTAAATAGTCGTAAGAAATATTTGTGTTTTCCAAGTAATTATCAAATCATAATTTTTAGTCACGAAAGCTAAGTTAACCAAACCCCAAAAAAATAGTTCTGTTAGGTACTAACTTTAATTTGAGAATCATAATTACAAATATTTATAAATTTCATGCAAGGTTCGATTATTTGAGAAGCTAAACTTCCTTTACCCAATAAAATTGATTTTAAAAGGCATTATCAGGAGATGCCAATAATATTTGGTTAAATATAAAATGAATTATATTTAAGTTTTTGGTACTAGAGGAAGGAATATTTAGGAATGGCATATAAATATATATGTTTTGGACAAAGTGATAAACTGGGAATTATTAATAATGCCCGACGTTGAGGCAGGCAATGTGATAAATTCAATAGCCTTTATCAATGAGAGTTTATCACTTTGCCCGAAATACGTGGGCATTGTTAATAATGCCCGGATTAATCACATTGCCCGTAACATATACTGCTAATTAATAAATCCGGCTTTTCCTTACATAGAATAAATTAACATCATTTTTTAGTTCGGAGTAAGATAATATAAATAAGAGATTACATTTCTTCAGTAATTGGTGATTGACTTAAATTTGTATCTGGAAGACTCCATGATCTATAGAAATTTATGTATAACATAAATAGGGGAGAGCGGGACGCATTCGCACATGGGGCACATTCGGACAGACGGCATTTCCCCTAGTTCTTGTTCTTGTTGATTGGATGGAGACATTTGCTGACTATTAAAAAGTCGCTTCGTCTTCTTTTCCTATTTCTTTAGTCAAGTCCCCTAGTAATTATTAGTTTAAAAATCTGAGAAAAATACCAGTTGATTGAAGCATGACTACCACCTCCTGCATGAATTTTCAAAGCCCTGAGCTATTTTGTTGTATACGTACTAGAAATTTACTAGCGTAAGTAGCAGCAAAGTAAATTTTCTTGTCATTTTGTTGGCGTAAAATATCAATCAAAAATAACATTAAGTGGACATTCAGTATTTTATTCAGTAGAGGCACCACTAAAGAAAGTTTCTAGAAAGGTTTTATTTCCCTGCTTTAATTATAAATATCTTGTTGGGAAGTGGTAAGCTTGAACTGGTAGATGGGGCACATTCGTACACCAAAAGATGGGGCAGATTCGGACAGTGCGAATGTGCCTCATCTTTCCCATTTTTCATTATGAAAGTGATTTATATGTTTATAAATGCAGTATATTTAATAACTTGAAGTTTAATTGTTTTTATTGTAATTGTTTCAAAATTTGGTGATAATAGAAAATAACATCTTAAAGAAAGGAATTTAAGGAATTTAGCCAGCTTAACTTAAGGAATTTAGACCCAGATTTAAAAATTGAAGAAATAAATGATAATTGTTTAATACCAATTGACTTAGACTTAAGTGATTTTATTGAAGTAGAATTTGCTACTAAAAAGAAAATTTTGTTATGTTGGTCAAATAGAAAATATGGAATTGAATGATGCTTATTTAAAATTAATGATAAAAAACTTAAAAATTAACGACGAAACTTTTATTTTTCCAGTAAGTAATGAGGAAGTTGCATGATTTTTTTATATTTTTTTAATCGATTCTTCTTGCAGAAATAAGCAACTACCCAAAATTTGAGGCCGATCGAGAAATTTTTTGATTGCCAAAAAAATTAACAAAAATCCCCTTTTTAAAAGCGCGCGAAAACGCCAAGAGTTTGGATGTGACGTCATCTTACAATAGGCATTGTTGAAAAGCAATGGAGTTGATGGTATTATTGTTGACGTCATCCTACAGTTTAAACAATCTTTGCGCTACTGGGAAGCTCGACGTCTAATGACCGTTAAGGCCAAGGACAGGCATTGGATGAAGAAGAAGAAGTTTAAACAATAAACGTTTTCAGTCAGGTGTTTTTTTCTCGACTTTTAAATTAAAATATTTAATTACCTGTACATTTTTTTTGAAAAACTAACTACATATTTCATTTTACCATACAAAAAACCATACGGAACACTTGTTTGTTTTTGAAAATCTGACACATGCAACTTCCTTATTATTCAACATTCATACAAAAAGATAATGCATTAAAAGTTCCCCAACCGTCAGTTTCAGGTATTAATAAGCGAGCTTTTGGTTCACTTTCCTTTGGAATAAAACCTGACCGTTAAAATATTGGTTGAACGTTGAACTTTTTCTAATTAATTATATTATGTGAAGTATATGTCAATGTGCAATATACGCTTCATCACTACAATTGTTTTCCTCATCAAAAACTTAGATATTCAATATTTCTGAAGCTGTTTTCTTTTTGTAAAAAAATCTTCAATTTAGAGGAAAAATATATAAAAGTGCCTAATATTTCGTTTAATTATCATTACTTTAAAGTGTAATAAACTTTTTAGTTTGTAATAATAATTATTGTATAATTTTTTGCATGTGTACGAATGTGCCCCACACGTGTGCGAAACTGCCCCACCCATGGGGCACATTCTCACGAAATTTCTCGTTTTTTAGATTGATGATATAGGTTAGAAATTTTAAATAAATGCGATCAATTATCGTTCTAAAATATCGGGAAAGGTCTTAATTTTCATTTGAATCCCAGTTTGTTTCAATAAATCTTCTAGATCCAGAGAAATATGCCGAAATGCACTTTCTGTGTGCGAATGTGCCCCACTCTCCCCTATATCTTAAAACCAATCTATTGAATCAGGTCTATAGAACCCAACACGTTTAACAAAACGTGATCAATATGTAAAATCCATGCCCGTTAGCTGAAAGATAAACTGTATCAATGTGTGGGAAAAAACATGTGAAAACAATAAAATCCAAAAACACAGCTCTTAAAAACCTATTGATTCCAAAAAAAATTCGAAGTACTTGAAGCATTTAATATTTCTAAGTGGGCTTTTTCCCGAAAAGAATAGGAAGCGGGAGCAATTCCGGAACCAATGTAATCAATATCCCAGGGAGAAAGACAAATGAAGTCCATCAACAAACTCCGGATATCAGGCCACTAATTATTTACACCAGCCGAGTCAAAGTTTGTGGCAATTATCAGAAAATCAAGACAAAGGACCGTTGTTCCAACTAAATCGATTGCGATTAGGTTGCAAAACCCGTATATCGATGGTTGAGTTCTTTCAAAGTGGGAGTTGAGTGGGTTGAGGGAATAGATGGAAGTTTGCTGTTTGCTATTGTTACAGAGTATTTTAATCAAAATGTATAGAAATAATGTATTTAATTTTTAGCTCACATGTAGAGTTACTCTTAAATATTAAAAAATAATAAAAATTATCTTATTAGTTGGAATTTTGATTGAGTCACTGTCTTTGACTTATGAAATTGCATAATTCGTTAAAGTTTAGAAATTATTTATAATACAAAAGAAAACTTATGACAGATCATTTTGAAAGGATTCTGATTGCCGAACTGACTTTTAAAATACCTTATTCAATTTCAGTCCTTGGTATACACTTTAACTTCCATCATTTACATTTCATCTATATATAACTAAAAACGTTTGTGGCTATGTATGTGGGTATGTGACACATCTCCTCTTAAACCACGCCGAAGGCGTGGTCAAAACTCGGTACATAGACGTATCTCGAGGTGTCGATTGTCACTGTCAAGTTTTCCAAGCTCGAAAATCGAACAATTACGAGTAATTAACGAATTTATAGCCGAAAACGCTTATTTCTCCATTTCTCTACCAGAGTAGATCTGCTCGACTCACTATTGTAAGCGAGATGAAAACCTTCAAAAATTAAATATTTTAACAGGAAAAACTCGATCATTGTCCATTTAAAAACTATATCAGTAGTAAAAACACCGAAATAAATTCAAATAATTAATTTTGAAACGTTATTTTCCTCCCTTTTAAGATTATTTTCTTTTAAAATTTAAATATTTATGGAAAAGTGTAAATTTTTTTTCATGAAGAACGACTTAAAAATAAAACTTTGTTTCAAATGAAGCGGTTCACTAGACTAATAAATTTACTAGATCTTTTATTATTGTTTCAAATTTGTTATTTTTGTTCACTAGACTCATTAATTTACAAGGACACATTGCCGAGAATACCGGGAAAAGAAAAATTACCGGAAACAACGGGATAGGAAAAAAGTACCTGGATTACCGGGACGTAAAAATTATCTCGATCATCGGGAAAGGAAAATTATCGGGAACATCGGGATAGGAAAATTATTGGGAACATCAAACATCGGGATAGGAAAATTATTACATCGGGATAGGAAAATTTACGGAAACACCGTTATACGAAAAATTACCGAGAACACCGTTACATGAAAAATTACCGGGAACACCGGGATAGGAAAAAGGCGTCTGGGATACCGGGATGATTGGTAATTGCTGATTTAAAAATTATAAAATATATTTTGAGAAAATTTAATTTAAAAAAAATTATACACTCCACCCGTGCAAGGCCGGGCATATCCGCTAGTAATAAATAAAAAAGTATTTATAATTAAAAATAATAAACAATTGGCTTTATAAATTACCACAAAATATTAAATTGCAAAAAACCCTAACTTTTAAATAAATCTTTTAAAACTAATTCTAAAATATTCAACATAAAAATTCAATTGTAAAAAAACATTAGGTTTATATAACTTATATAACAGGTAACAATATTTTGTAGCATTTTTCTAAAGAAAAAGCGTGATTCATTACTGTATACTGAAATCAATTATTGTTTGTATTTGTCATCCTCCATTGTATTTTGACGTCTTGATTTCTCCTTATTTCGAGATATAAGCATACTTCAAAAGATTATAGTATTCCATGCAATTAATAAAATACTAAAAGGCATTTGATTTAAAATTCTGCGTAACATTTACAGATTCATTATTTTTATTTTTTCACTAAATAAAAATGAAGAAATCTTGAAACCAATAAATATTATAGTGATAAATATAGACCTTAAAACTCGACAGGTACTATCAGTGATCGAAGCTACTTGTCAGATTCTTGTCTACTATCCAACTATAACCGACATTTTCTGTAGTTTTAGATTGATTTGATCTAAAATATTTTTCGAGACAAAAAAATGCTTACGACATCCGTAACTTTCAAAAAGCTTTAACATATAAATTAAGAAATTTCCTCTTATATTGTTTCCGTGTAATAATCAATTCAATCCATCAAAACCATATTATTACCAAGTAATGGTTTCGTGAAAACATCTGAGTATAGTTCATAAAGTAAGTATAGTTTATAGACAGATTTTTTTCCCAAGAGGGGAGATTTGTTCTTTATACCTTAAAAACATTTTTACTCCTAAAAACCACTTAACTAAACAGACAAGCCCCCACACAAAAATCCATATAACTGACCCTTCCTCCCGACGACTTTTCCGAAATTGTCACAACTGATCTATCTCCTCGAGGACAGGGCAAAAGCACAGCCGCCAGCAGAAGTCCGATACAATTCCATTGTTAAGTTACTTCTGTTTCACCGATCCCCCCCAAACAAAGAAACGGAACCAAAATAGAACGAGAAAAAAAAGCAGCAATTTGAACAAAAAGCTCGACCACTGGCCATCCTCGCTGGTTACTTTCTGGCCTGGCTCGATCGCTTTTCACTGCAACCGTCCGAAATCGAGTTAGCGTGTCGTCGCCGAGACATTCATTAGAAGGCTTTTTACAAGATGGCTCCTTGAGACGTCCGTGTCTTTCTTTGTTATCGTCTCGAGGATGGAAGGCTCGAGGAGAGTCCTCTCTTTTTTTTTGTGACTTTTTCTTCTTCTCGTGCTGGTGATGTTCTTGAGTTCGACCGAAAGTGCCGGGTTCCCCCGAAGAGGGGATGTGTGTTTGTGTGAGAAGAAGATTGAAATGGTGTTTGGTTGGGGATGTTTGGTGTTTGTGACAGGATGAGTGTATGATATAGTGAGGATAATGAATTCGGTATGTTGATATGAATGGGGTGAGCATATTGCTTCGCCTATTTTTATTCATGAATGAGAAAATGTGTTGATGTAACAGTGGTTCCCAACTGAAATATGTCTGCGGACCACATCACTTAAATTTAAGCCTCGTAAGGACTATCTCTATACCCAACTTCATCTTAACCCGTAGGAGGGGACGTGGGGTCTCCCAGACTCCGCAACATTTTCCTCCCCTCCCCCCTACCACATGCTTGGTCAAATTGAATGGATTCTTCCGCTAGCTTCACCTTTCATGACTTTGGCCCTGACCCCTTCTTATCAGCATGTTTTGACAAGTGCGACTGTACGAAAATTCCACAAATTCTTTCTCAGGAGTCCTAGAGACCCCACCTCCTCCGCAGTGTAATAGTTTTCGTCCAAAATTAGTACGCATGGTATTGAAGCTAGGTCCACGAAGATTATTTATAATTATCTCTAATCCGCGTTGTGTGGAAGAGGTTTTTTAAAATAGATGGAAGTTATGAGTTATTTTAGTGGGGAAGAGACTGTGAAGATGATTTCTGTGAAAATTTCTAAATTGTTTGCTTCCAAAACAATGGTAAAAAACTGATAATTCAGGCACTGTCAAAAAAAACTTCTATTGTTCTACACAGAATTTTCTCTTATTAAAATTTGCTCTATATATTAAATCATAAAAACAAAACAGTTAATTCACAATAGATGCGTTTTTATTTTTAAGTTTAAAGAATTTATTACACCATATGGTTTCTATCGATAATTTTAAGTCTATTGGAAAATTGTCTGGAAAAATGTTTATTTCATCATAAAGTTAAGGTATCCGCCTACCTTTGAGACCATTTTTTTGAAATACTTGATTTACAAAAATTTTTTTTTAATTTTTAGTTTAAGTGTACATCAAACCATTGATCAATGCTAAAAAACAAAATTAATTACATTATTTTCTAAAATATGGGGTAATTAGTGTAAAATTTAAGTGAATTTTTATAAAACCCATCTCACTCTTGCCCAAAAACTATTACCCCTATATAAATTTCCTTTGGACACAAGTATCGTATAACACTTATCTTCAGATTGGACCATTTTCTAAGACATATTTTAAAAAGTAATTATTTCACAGCATAAAATGTAAAGGTAAGTGAAAAGTTTCAAAATTTCTACAACCCTTTAACAAAAAAACATCAATAAAAACAAAAATAATAAACTTACATAAAAATCTCTGGTCCATCTAGTTAATAACAGTATTATTAATATACTGTTAAAATTTGGAGTGAATATCTGGGATAGTTTTTGAGTAATCATATAAATAGTGGAGGGTTTTTATGCAAAACTTAGTTCTAAGAAAATCAGCTTTAAAGTTTATATTTGTATACGATCGCACACGACTATCTGTTTTAAAAATAATGCTGTAATTTCTTTTCTAATTCACCTACAAGTAAAATGAAAACAGTTTTGGAAAAATAAAAGTCTAAACTACTTGAAAATGTAAGAACCAAATTTTCGACGAAAAAGTCGAAACTCGTCTTTTTATGGGTAGGCGGATACCTTAAAGAAAATATTTTTCTATCAAGAGATAAATGTTCTATTAACAATGTACTGAAATATCAGAATCATATCTTAATTAGACGATTTTTAAAAAATATAGAAAGTTGCGGAGTCTCTGAGACCCCACGTCCCCTTGTATGTTCCATTTTTTCACCTCCCCTGTTACGGGTTAAAAGTTTTAACCTTTTTTCAATGCATTTATTCCTCACAAAAACTATTTTTTCAAATTTTCCACACATTTTTTGCATGAGTTAAACAACTTTCTCACGGACCACCTGTTGAGAATCACTGATTGTAAATGAACGATAGAAGGACACTATCTAGTACAAGTCTATTGAAGTGTTGTTTCCTGTGCTCATAATACATTCAAAAAGAAACATGTTAATTAACAGGAATTCTTCTATATCCTGATTACCATGTTTTTATAACATTAGTTTTGAATTTGCTGTCATTTTAAATTAGGGCCCTAAATTTGACGGCAGCAGAAAATAATATCCTTGAGATGCTACACTATTAGAAGAGAGCATCAAAAGTAGAAATAAAAACTCAAATAGAAACTTTTATAACGACTCATTATACTCAATCTCAAGTAGAATTTCCTAAAATACAATCATTTTAATGTAAAGGGATTTTTTTTCAAATGTTAAATTATATTTAGGTAAAATTCTTTAACTTTTTTCAGTCCTAAGCCACCCGATATTACCATTGAATCCTATGGAATATCCGGCGCGTGGACTGAAAAAGTTAAATGACAAATAAAAAAGATAATTATTGTGTTGCCATAAAAAATATCGCACCAAGAAGAAAAAGGTATCTTAAAAAAGTCGCCAAATTTATTCTCATGATTACGCTTAGTATGAAGATAAGTTACTAAAAAAATTCATCCTTCCAGGAGGAGGCCGAGAACATCAGTGTTGACTCAAAGTGTTGACTTCCTAGGTGTGTCCATAACCGCCGCCACAGGCCATGATATTGAGTGAAAGAAGGCTTTAAATAGGCTGTTAGGGATTGGAGGGCCATGGTACCTCTCCACATATTCATTGACTTGACAAGGTTTGTTAGCGTTAGTTCTAGAGAACGGGAAGGCCGGGGTAGAAATGCAACATAGGGGGTTAAAAAGAAAGTTTGGACATGCGTGAAACATGTGGTTGTGCTGAAGGAAATGAAGAATAACCGGCTGCAAAATCTCAACTGTTCAAATCTGGCTGGTACATTTACTGGTAAATAAGACTAAAGAGTTGCAGAAATTGAATTCTATGCATCACCACTCCATTACCCTGCCCACAGGAAAGGTGTAACAATTAGAAAATCAACTGATGAGCGTGCTCTCTTTATGGTATTTTCGAACTCATATATCGAACCATTGTGGTACTACAGACCGAAGCAGGATTATTTCATAAACACAAAGTCATGAAATTGAGATGATCATTTCCTTATTAGGTGCAATATTGGAAACCGAAAGGCCCATGTTAAGTCCCATGTTTACAGACAAAGATGTACGAAGCTATGCGGACCAAACGGACAATCCACAGTATTGCAAACGACATCCAATTCCATTTCCGCATCTACTCAGTATGATTTACCGGTACATTAACCAACCAGAGGTGCACCAGTGAGGTTTTGCAGCTGGTTACCCGTCCTTACATTCAAGCCTGGACTGCGGAAAAGTTTCAAGATAAAAATTCACAACCACACGTTTCACGCTTTGCCCAAGCCTTCTTCTTACTATGTTGCATTTTTACCCCGTTCTTCCTGAAATGTGACTAACGAAATTTGACTTCCCTCAACTAGAAAATAAAATTTCGAATTCCAACATCAAAAGAAGTGTAAAAAGTTTCTGGTAGTTGAGGGGGTCCACCCAACTTCAAGGAATGCTGAATTTCTTATCAACTAACCTTCAAACTATGGGTAATCATGGAAGTAAATGTAGCTTTGATATCCCTTTTTCTGCTTGCTGTGCTATTTTTATGACAATGATTGGATTTGAAGAGAGAAATAGAAGTGATGTTATAAATTCAGTATGAGTGTAACCTTTCAGACACCGAGAGTATACGATTGTTGTATTAAAAAGTGTGTGTGTTATCTTCTTTTCAAATATTCTTCAAACAACTAACAGATTATCAAGAAATTTAGTAGTCAATTTATAGAAGTCTATTTCGTAGTCAATTTTAGATTCACATCTAGTATTCCTATAACTACTTTCTCACACAAAGCACTCATCGAATATCTCCTGGAACAGAAATAACCCTCAAAATTCATCACTTTTCAATCTAAAATCTTCTCCTTGTTACTCAAATTAATTAAACGACGTCGCGCAAAGAAATCAGCGCATTCATCGAGATTTCGCTCCATTACATAATTCATTTCGAGAGAAACATCTTTCAAAGGTTGGCTTACGCAAAATTATTTCAATCCCTCCCATAGCTTGAATAATGAAGATAGTTTTAAGTCTTAAAACAAATAGCGAGATTCTGCTATTGCTGGCGTGTCTTTTGGAGACAAGCGGCTTTGTTCTGAGATAGAGGATCGATGGGGCTTAAAAGACTCAACGGACTCGAAGTTCTTGGAGTTTCCAAGCGTAAAAGGATTTTGTCCTCCCTTTCAGAGTTGCTGAAGATAGTATATGAAATGTTGATTCGACTAACGTTTATATTCGTCCAACGCTTTTGTCTTATAAGAGAGCGTTGGTACGTTGGTTGTATGTTGTATACTGAGTTTACCAGGATTTACGGTTTGTTTAGTAGCTCTTTAGAAGGAAAATCTGAATTATTAAAACTGAAGGTACAATTCCGTTATCTTTCACGTTAAATATATTACCATTTTTGACGCCAAATATTGAAATGCTGCCAAAGTTTTTATGATTGCCATCAATATAACTTCTTTTAACATTTATTTTTTTTACAGAATTCAATACATATTTTTAAACACTTTTTGCTAATGCAAGGACTACAAACATCACTAAAATCATCACTGAAGCTCAATGAAAATCTCAATAGCGTAAATAACTACACAGTTTAACCTTCCTACCCCGCATGCGGTCTATTTCGACCCCAAGCGCACTTTGACGCTTGATATCTCCCATGCATTTTAGTTTTGGCAATTTCCAATGCTAGTATTCTTTAATTGAGTGGGTAAAAATGTATCTAGTCTTACAGTGGGTAAAAATTTTGGAGTTATTATTTATTTTTAAGTGTAGTGGGAGAAATAGTCAAATAGTCACACTCTGGGGTCTGCTGAGACCCCAGGCATGAATAGCGGGAAAACTATAAAAAAAATCTTAATATTTTATTTTTTGTCATGATAAAATATGGTTTTTATGTTTGTTTGAGACGTTTAGAGGTTTATTAGAAAGATATTTTCGTAGAAATTGTCATTTTTTTACAAAAAGAAGATTGCGGCAAAGTACATTGAATTACTCGCTATTTCTGATTTTTTTCATTCATATTCTAAGAAAAATATGCTATTTATAGAAATGTTTTTAGTATCTAACAGTTGCAGCAAAAAATCAGACAACTGTCGCCATGACTTCTTGTTGAACAAATTCACAATATAAATTCATGGCTTGTAAATATGTTTTTTCATTCAGTTTTCTTGGAAAAATAAGAATTTTTTCAAAGATTTATGAGTATTTACTGAAATTCAGAATGTGATTTCTTAGAATTATTAAGAAAATAACCAATTTCACTTTGAAAACGTATATAAAACAAGCGAGACACTGTTTCACCAAATCTGAACCGATAATTTTTTGTAATATTATTTCAATTTTAGAAAGGAGAAACGACATTTCCCATGTTTCATAATACTAAATAAATTATTCTGGGATTAAAGGTAGCTCATAGTACAGAAAATAAAAGATTTGCAACTTCATAAATCGTTAAAAATAAACTCATAAATTCTACCCGTTCAAGGCCGGGTATATCAGCTATTATACTTTAAGCAGTGTGATTATAAACAATTTAAGTAAAACAACTTTATTGTGGTTCATTTCTGTAATTTAATTCTTGTTTGAAGGTTCAGGTAAACGTGTATCAAAAGAAACCAAATAACGCCATGATAGGACAAAACATGAGAAAAAATACCAAAAGAGTTAGAAAAATTATTCTGAAGCATCTTTTTGAAAGTAAAAAATGATAATTATTTTCCATTTATGGTATTTTTACCCTTTATTAGAGTCATAGGCACGTTTTACGCATGAGGTACTATTAGACCCCACGAGGGGGAATATGTGACTATTTTTTGAAGATGGTAGGAAAGTTAAGACTTGTAATATTGAAATATTCAAGGCTGCTTCTTGTTTGAATATTTGACATCTTTAAATGAGTAATTTTATCAGTAACTTTTATGAATTAAGTAGGTAGTCGAGGTAATGTGCAGTTTACTTTCTACACTGTCAAAAAAAATACAAATATAAATTTTTAACGTAGATAAACACTTTAATGTAAAATATTTAACCACATTACTTTGTGATAAAATCCAAGAAAAAGTTTTTTGAAAATACAACATTGTATTGATCTTTCTATAAAAAAACTTCAATGACGGTGATTCTTTTATTCCTTTAAAAACCCCAGACATAAATAATTACACCACTGTCATATTTTCTCTCTTCTTTTAACAACTTGAATAAAATACTAACTGCCACTCTGCAAATACTCTGTCTTACTGCAAAAAAAGAAAACAACTAACTTAAAAAACCCACAACAAAACTTATCCATCACACACACCTAATTGCACGAAAATTCTACTTTTCTCACACCATCACTTAACGATTTTGACACTTCCACAATAAGAATGCAAAAGCAAAAATAATTTTAACTACCTGTCCCCCAATAGCACGAAAGGCGTTAATCAAGACCCAGTGACAAATACTGAAATCTTGCTTAAATCAGCAGGAAGCCTTCGCAGGTTCTTTAACACGACCCCCTTCCCTAATTACACAGTTCCCTGTCACGTAACTAGACGAAACTGTCGACGAAGACAACAGCCAGACAAACCCCTATAATCACTTCAACGAAAGAAAAAAGGAAAGTCATTTGAAAATAAATGATAAATGATCCCGTCCCTATGTACAAAAGAATCTCATTTATCAAAGGAATAATCAATTTTGGAAGAACCCCCCTCTTTTTAGGCGATGGAAAAAGATTTAAGTGACTTGGCAGATTGGAAAGAAATTGAATTGGACGCGCTCAAACGGACTGAGTTTAGTGTTGCCAAAGCGTGGTGGTTAATTTTTGAGACCGGAGCAAGAATGCGTTAAATTATGCAGATGTGAAGTGCAGATAAGAGGGAGCCTTGTCAAAAGCCTCATTAAAATTCACCGATAAGACGATAGGTTGAAGGATTTGAGAGGATCTTCCAAGATGCTTTTCCAAAATTAAGATCGAGAAATCAATATGGATGGTTCTACTCAAGAATCAGAATGTATATTAGTTCCTTCTTTTAAAAACTAAGCCACTGTAAAGCATTGTGATTTTAGAATATGTGACCTCAATTCAGTCAATTTTTGAATTTATATTAGTCCAGTATTTTATTATAATTAAATTAATTACCTTTTTCCAAATACCTCGTATTGGGTTTATGATATATAGAAGAAAATTTTTTCCCGTTTTTGTTTCCTTTTAAAGAAAATACGGTTCAAATATGGATTTTTGGAAAAATTCAACCAAGCATTTGGATTTCAATTGCATTTGTTTTCTACATTTAAATTTATTTGCCAGTAAAAAGGAGATGTAATTGTACTTCATTAAAAGTTTTCTTCGTTTATTGGTAGCAATTATCTTGTAAATTTAAAAAGGATAAAATTTCGAGTATTCAAATGCATTTTTTTCACTTTTGAACATTTTAATATTTAAGAACTTTTCAACTTCATCCAGGTATAACATTTCCCGATTTTAATATATTGAAATACTTTGTGCCAACCTTGTCACTTTTTTATCATGATCTTCAAATTATCATAGAAATCTGTGAATCCATGGACTGGCCATTTTTCTATAGGAACTTATGACTTTCAGTTATGTTCAATGGGTTATTTCCTTTTTATGAAATTAATTGTGTTTCTTCTGTAGGTGAGGTTTTTATGTATAGATTATTGTTTTCAGTTACAATCTTTGATTTAATGAATGAATAAATTGAAAAACAAGCATTCGATAAAAGAAGTTTTCATTCAAATCGCACCCAAAAAATGTATGACGTCACATCCGGTTTACACTAAAATAACGTTTCAACACAACAACAAGTTACAATTAACAAGTTCCCGTTAAAAAACGGGAACTTGGTTAATTGGGTACGTTTGCACACTTCCCACTCGTCACATTTTTCCAGCAATAAAAGTGACCCTAGAAGTAGAGTTCTCTAGGCAAATTTAATTTACACCGAGCAAGAAATCGGTCTGTTCAGAGTTTGAGTGGACTAGTTAACCCCTACATAACAGAGTGAATGAGGTGTAAATTTCATAGGATTGTACGAAAAAACACAAATTCTACTTTCCTATAAAAACAGACTAGGAGTGAGTGATTAGATGATCGATAGCAAAATATATTATGGAAAAATTATATTACTGAAAACATCCTAAAATTTTTTAGTTTAATCTTTAACTACTTTAGTCAGTAGCCTAAAAAATTATTTTTATCTTTTGATATTAATATAAAAAGTAATGTTTACTTGGAGTATGTTTATATAATTATATCATTTAAAACTCGTAGATTAACTCAATTTGAATATTTACATTCTTCTTTTAACATTTCAAACTACAAACGTGTTTCCTTTTTAGCTATATTAAAATACTTTCCTTTCTCTTAAATCGATATTTCGACCTTTTCTACACGAAAAAATTTCCTCTCATATATATCATTTATATATCATATTTTCAAATACTTTTAATCATCAATTAAAGTTAAAATGCTTCTGAATTCTGGAAACAGGCTTAAATTCATAATTAAATACACTCATGAAATCGGTATCAGTTTAAAATTAATTGCTCCAGAATCCCTTTAACTTCATACTTACTTTTATTATTAAACCAATCTCAAGATACGTATTAACCATAAGAAGCTAATCGAATCCCATTAACCGAATCTTTTGAAGTGACGATTTTCCATTTCAACAACTAAGTAACCTTGCAGTGATCTTTTAGGAATAATCTTGAATAAGTGACTCCTCTCTAGTATTAGCGTCTCATAACAGTTTTTTTTCATGGAATATAAGTGTATCTGAGTTAAACCTGAAAATATTGCAAATACACATGATCTGATACTCCTAAATTATTTAAACCATCATAACAAGCATATTAAATGTTACTAATTAGTATTAATCATAAATCTAATGAATATTAATAAATGAGATTATTTAAAATCATTTATATGTAATTTAAAATTAAATTAAATTTCTTTATAATTTTTCCATTAACAATACAGTCCTATTAACTGTATAACTTGAAAATTTTTACTTGACTTCATTTTTGAGGGTTTTTTCCTGTTTCCTCTTTTATTTTTTGTACGCATGTACTATTTATGTTTTCTTTTTATATTATTTCAATATATAACCTTTATCACACCAGAAAATTTTCTTCTTTCAAAAAAATTAGGTATACCTGTGTGTTATAACTTTTATGAGATGAAATTTTTTCATTGAATTTAATAAATAAGCTGCTGTTTATTTTTATCCATTCTAATCATGTTGGAATATTCTCTAGTAGTATCTATAACTTAAAAGTTAAATAAACGAGACTAAAACAGCATCGTGCTCATCTCAGAAATTTATTCATTACAGTTCATCGAATCTCTGAACTGAAGATTATAAATAAACATTACCCAATCATCTAATAGCAAGCACGAACAAACCTTTTTGATAACATTACAACGCTCAACTTCCTCAAGCACCCAGAATCGTCTTTTGTGTCATCTTCCCGAGAAAACCCGATATTAAAATATGACAAAAGGAATCCCGAGCGTAAGTATGACAAATACCTCGGGTTAGGCCAAACGTCAAACCCATGTGTCGCCTAACCTGCTAAAGACATCCATATTTTGCAAGACATCTCGAGGTTTGATAGATTACAAAGCAGTCACCGTAACAATGTATACTGAGAGCATCCGCGGTATACATATAAATGCGGAAACAATAAATCAAGAAGCTGTGGAGCATTTATCCTGCCCTGTCGCTCGCAATACAGGTTTTTGCAATGAGGTATTTTATTCGGATTTATATTGAATTTGATGCTTCGGGGAGGGTTTCGGACATACTTTTTTACTTTTTGAAGTAGAGAAAAGGAATATGGTGTCGGATGGAATTCGTTAAATAAGAAGCCCTAGTGAGAAATAGAATTTTCGTAGTTCTGGGAAGATTCCTCCTAAAGGAAGTGTTGAAATTTAATGCCGAGTATCAAAAGTTTAGTTTGGTTTTTTGGTTTACGGTTACTTTTTTTAAGAGAGGATGAAAATTAATATGTTTTATTTACATATATATGGCACTTGTAACATTATTGATAATATATTTATACAGAGGTAAAAGTTACTTTTAAAGATATAGTTAATATAGAATAACAAATATCATGTTTTTAAAAGATCCTTTTATACGTAAAGGTATTGATCTGAGGTGTTATGAATTTTGAGAAGTGCATAACCGTACCAGTTTTTTAATTTAAATATTTTTCAATTAAAAAACTCATATCTAGCAATGTAAGTTTTATGAAAGTAATAATTTATCTTTGTAGTCCAGTAACTTGGTGTCAAAAATAGGGTGTTTCAGGAAAAAAATACAGAAGTTTTTTTCTCGACGATTTTATATGTTTTCGAGGGTGCTGAATCCGAATCTGAACTTTGCATACAAAATTTCGAATGGCATTTTGGTGAAAATTCGAAAAAACCCTGAAATTTCACCTCATTTTTTGGTTTTTTGTTTGTAGAACGGAAAGTATGGGTTTCTCATGAAAATTTTAAATACAAAAAATAAAGATGATGAAACAAGCTACAAAATTGTCAACTGCAACGTTTTTGTCAGACTAATAGTTCGGCCGCTAGAGCGCGTTGAAAATAGGGCAAAATTTGCGCCTGCGGGTAAAAATCCAGAAAATCGAACTTTCATCTAAAAAATAAAGTATTTTTTTAAATAAGGTACTTTAAAAACTAGTTTTATAATGTTTCACATGAAATAAAACATCTATTTATTCCATTAATTAGTATTTCAATGCATTTTCCTCAGCAATTTTCCTTAAGAACGCAGTTTCAATAGAAGACAATAGTGTAATGATAAGTAAGTCGCTTGTTGAAGAAAACGTGCAGAAGTTTTTTTCTCAACTGTTTTATATGTTTTCGAGGGTGCTGAATCCAAATCTAAACTTTGCATACAAAATTTCGAAGGGCATTTTGGTGAAAATTCGAAAAAACGCTAAAATTTCACCCCATTTTTTGGTTTTTTGCTTGTAGAACGGAAAGTATGGGTTTCTCGTGAAAATGTTAAAAGTAAAAAATAAAGATGATAAAACAAGCTATAAAATTGTCATTTACAATTATTTTGTCCAACTAATAGTTTGGCCACTAGAGCGCGTTGAAAAAAGGGCAAAATTCACCCTGGCGGTTGAAAAATCCAAAAAATGACCCTTATATTCCTAAAAAAGTCATATTTCGATTTAGATAACTAAGTAAAACTACATTTATAATTTCTTTCATGATATAATCCTACTATTTATCCATAATATTATTTATTCAATGAATGTTCTTTAGGAATTCCCTCCCAAAACGCAGGTTTTTTAGGCAAAGAAAAATCCAGTTATTTTCTTTTTTGTCCTAGCTACCGATTCCCAATGAAAACTTGTTAAGCCTTAAAAGTTAATTTTTTATCTACTATACTCATTGCTTTTTATATTATCCTCTCCTGCTCACAAACTTATAAAATTTATGAATAATTTTTCTTTCTGGAAAACTATAATTTTCTGTTGTAGATTATAAAAACTCCTGGCATGATTATTAGTAATGATACCAAAATTCACAATAACTTCTTGACAAGTGCAATTATAATATTTATTTATCAGTTTCTACACCCAGGAACGTGAATCCAATTGATTTGTTAGGGATGAAATTAAGCATAACTTGGTTATAATATAAAATTACATCACAGAAAATCATCCTAGTATATTCTTTAAAGTGATGAACATAATGGTTTGCTTCATTCGGGAATGGAGTTTTATTATGTAAGAAATTATAAATGTAGTTTTTCTTAGTTATGTTATCTAAATCGAAATATGACTTTTTATATAATCGGAATATTACATATTACTAATAATCATGCCAGGAGTTTTTATTATCTACAACAGAAAAATATAGTTTTCCAGAAAGAAAAATTATTCATAAATTTTATAAGTTTGTAAGCAGGAGAGGATAATATAAAAAGCAATGAGTATAGTAGATAAAAAATTAACTTTTAAGGCTTAACAAGTTTTCATTGAGAATCGGTAGCTAGGACAAAAAAGAAAATAACTGGATTTTTCTTTGCCTAAAAAACCTGCGTTTTGGGAGGGAATTCCTAAAGAACATACATTGAATAAATAATATTATGGATAAATAGTAGGATTATATCATGAAAGAAATTATAAATGTAGTTTTACTTAGTTATCTAAATCGAAATATGACTTTTTTAGGAATATAAGGGTCATTTTTTGGATTTTTCAACCGCCAGGGTGAATTTTGCCCTTTTTTCAACGCGCTCTAGTGGCCAAACTATTAGTCGGACAAAATAATTGTAAATGACAATTTTATAGCTTGTTTTATCATCTTTATTTTTTACTTTTAACATTTTCACGAGAAACCCATACTTTCCGTTCTACAAGCAAAAAACCAAAAAATGGGGTGAAATTTTAGCGTTTTTTCGAATTTTCACCAAAATGCCATTCGAAATTTTGTATGCAAAGTTTAGATTTGGATTCAGCACCCTCAAAAACATATAAAACCGTTGAGAAAAAAATTTCTGTACGTTTTCTTCAACAAGCGACTTACTTATCATTACACTATTGTCTTCTATTGAAACTGCGTTCTTAAGGAAAATTGCTGAGGAAAATGCATTGAAATACTAATTAATGGAATAAATAGATGTTTTACTTCATGTGAAACATTATTAAACTAGTTTTTAAAGTACCTTATTTAAAAAAATAGTTTATTTTTTAGATGAAAGTTCGATTTTCTGGATTTTTACCCGCAGGCGCAAATTTTGCCCTATTTTCAACGCGCTCTAGCGGCCGAACTATTAGTCTGACAAAAACGTTGCAGTTGACAATTTTGTAGCTTGTTTCATCATCTTTATTTTTTGTACTTATTATTTTCATGAGAATCCCATACTTTCCGTTCTACAAACAAAAAACCAAAAAATGAGGTGAAATTTCAGGGTTTTTTCGAATTTTCACCAAAATGCCATTCGAAATTTTGTATGCAAAGTTCAGATTCGGATTCAGCACCCTCGAAAACATATAAAACCGTCGAGAAAAAAACTTCTGTATTTTTTTCCTGAAAAAACTACCAAGTTACTGGACTATTGTATACACTTATTTATCCTTGCAACAGTTAATTACTTTCATTTTATGCCTAACTAAAATCGACTTCTTAGTTACATGAAATTATGCAGTATTTAATAAAATTCGTATCGCCTAGCAAATTTTTACCTCTAATCGTAATACAATAGTATGCAACTGAGAAAAAAATTTGTAATGTAAAAAGAGCCACCTTTGAATAGTGTGTTGCTTATCTAGAATTAAAATATTCACTGCAAAGCCCTACACTTAGCCAAGAAATCTTTCCATGTGATAAAAAGGGAATGAAACAAACTTTAAAAAAACTAGATTGCATTCTAAGAAACGGCGTAAACAAATAAAGGGAACATTAAAATAACATGAGATAAATTTTAATTTAATTAGTTCAACCGCAGTGATTCTGATCGATCTTCCATCATCTGTTTAATGAGGTTTTCGTTCAACAGTTTCTTTGGGAGGGAAAGTCCTTTGAATGGTTTCAATCTATTCATTTCCTTTCTTCCTATTAATGTTATTTTGCTTCTTTATCAAGCTTGTTTCTCTAACAGGAACTCGAGTTTAAAGCTAACTCATAAGTTGATTAATTTCATAACAGTTAATATTGCCTCTGGTGGCAAGATTAAAGCTTGTTGGGTTCACAATGAAACGTTTTTTGTTCCATCGATTTTAATTTGAATAAATGTATCCCTTTGTTTTAATATATAACCTTGTTAAAAATTCAACTTATTCTAATTTATTGAGCCTCCATCATCTTTTAAATTAACCATGCATAAATGCACTAATTGAGCACATTCCGTAATACACTTGTTTTTCCCTAAAAGTGCAGTAAGTACAAATATTTTATATGGAAAGTAACTTCAAATTTTATCCTTTAACCATCCAGAGCGTGTATCGCTCACTCCTTTCAAAAACGTCATATCTCAAAAAACCTTATTTTTCAGGAAAGTGATTTGAAAGTTTAAAATTAGATTGAAATGTATTAAAAATAAATATTAAACAATATATTAAATTTTTTATTGTATTACATCCTAAAGATATGGAGATTTTGCAGGGCTATATTACTTCTTCAGGGCTTTCTAAAAACAGTCATGACTAAAATTCGTTGTTTTTTGAGATATGACGTTGTTGAAAAGAGTGAGCCGTATGTGGAAGATACACTGAGTTATATTTGATCATCTTATGGTTCAAATTACAGCTTGTATCAGCTTACTGATTACAGCGTGATTTTAAAACTTAAGTGTTTGGAAATTTGCATTTAACTATTGTGTATCCAGGAGAAATGAGCATCTTTTTCTTGCCTGCTGGAAGGTTAAAGATGATTTCGATACAATTTTGAAGAATTTTTTTAGTAGGATTAATATTAGGCAGGAAAGTAAATAATGAAAACATAAACTGAATTTTCTGAGAATCACTAAAATCGTCAATTAAAAATTTTAAGGTAATTTTATTATGGAATTCAAATATAAGTGTAAATATTTATAAAAAAATATGCCTGGCAAGGTTGAAAAGGTGCAAAACAGTTTCGGGTGTCAGTTTTTTAATTTCAAATAAAGAAGCAAAATCACTTATTTCGAACAACAAAAGAACCCACATTCTTTAAATTTCAGATGACTATTATGTTTAACCTTAAGAGTATCTATCTTTATAGGGTCCATCCGTTTATTTAAAAAGGAAATAGTTTCGGTGAAATTTTATGAAAGTATCCAGTCCTTGCGGGTTAAAGAGATATTCTTGAAAGTTCTTTTTTTAAAGACATTTTGGATTTCTGGGTAATGAAATATTACTTTCAAAGTTATTTGAATGCAATTTGAAAAGTATAAAACTGTTTGAAAGTAGAAATGCTTTAGTTTTTCTTTGTAATTATTAGTACATTAGAAACTCGGTTAACCGAACTGTTTGGAACAGCTCTATTCGTAAATCAAAAATCCAATTTAAAAAAACAAAAAAAAATACCGTCAGAGGTACTGCAAAAATTCCAAAGGTTTATGTTAAATAAACCAGTTAAAAAAAGAAATGTGTATGTTTCTATTAAAATAATAAGTATTTTAGGTTTTAAAAACCCAACGGTTCTTTCCTGAAATTGTAAAATTCGATATGTAATAATCCTTAAACGATATTAATATGTTTATCATAAAAATTAAGTACACAGTTTTGTTTAATTTTTCAGTAACTTAGCAAGAGTAAAATTTTTAAAACAGTTAGCATGAAGTATACTCTGTTTAGCTTTTTAATTGATAAATGTTATTTTCACAAGGTTATTCTATGGTTTTATGTTGAAATTTGCAAATGACACTTTATATATCTGATTACAATTAATTCAGTTAAAAGTGTTTATTTATTACAAATTCATGCCTTCATACAACATGTAACCAATTCCTTATAACCTATTTGGAGGGTTTGTAATTTTAATGAATAGGGTATGCTACCAAGAGTCAATCTCATTTTAATCATAACGCCCTCTAGGGGTTAACAGTTAAGTTAACACTTATATTTCAGAAATATTTCGAGGCAGAGAAAAATATCAATGACAAAATATTGTAAGGATTCTCCCATTTAGCACCATGACCAATTTTAAAACAAAAAAGAAAGTTGGTGGTTTTGTTTAAAATAGTTACATTGCATTTTTCATAGTAAAGTAGAAAAAAGCAGCTTATACATTGGGTGTAACAAAGGGATTAACTAAAGATCTTAGGATTATTAGAGATTTTTAGAATTACTAAAAAAGTGTTTTAAGATATTTTTTGGTCAACCACACCCACACTAACATAATTATTTTAAAAATAACATTGTGATAAAAGATTTTTTGACAGGGATAACTTAATTTGTTTTAAATAAAATGTACCCATTAATTTCTTACTAGTAATTAAATAAAGTTTACTTTTAATCAAACAATATTTAATTTTCCTCAATATATCTATATGTGAATATTTAAAAACAGTTTTTAAATAGAATATAGCTTATCAAATTTTTGACCAAAGAATAATTTCTAAGTAAGTTTGTGTGGTAACATAAATTTTCATTAACAGCAATATTCGATCGGTTTCACCAAATTTTCACTGAATTCAGTCTCAATAATTTTAAAGACTAAAACATCCAATTACAAATTATGTAATGTTTTATTTTTATAAGTTTAAGCGTTTTTATAAAGTGCGCTATGAAATTTGTCCATGGTACTAGTGTCAGTCTCATTTTCTGCATACTTTTTATTTTTTATCATGAAGGAAACTTTTTACAGGAAATAAAAGTTTTCCTTAATTTACATAAAACTTCCATTTTTCCGTTCCCCTGCATACTTTCGATTATAAAGGAAAACACTGTTTTACAGGAAGGAAATGTTTTTTCCGTGGTACACTTAAAATGATCAATTTTTCGTTTCCCCGCATACATTCTATCATGAAGGAAAATACCGTTTTACAGGAATGAAACGTTTTCTCCACAGAACCCACAACCTGAAACTGTTAAAATGATTTGTTTTAGGTAAAATTCAAAGGAAGAATGGACAATAAACATTTTAGAAACTATTCTTTCGCCATCTATTAGAACATAGATGGCGTTAATAACCACAACTTGAATTTCGTTTCATCAAATAAGAGTGATCTTTTAGAGAGATCTGAAATCTGGGGAAAGCTACTTCTTAATGTTTCTTTTAATTTACATACATGAACCCTTTAAGATATTCTATTGGAGGACACAGATGAATGATGATACATTATGACACAAAATACTTAGGAAACAAGTGTGTAACCCAAGAGAAATCATTATTTTATTGTTTGGTGAAGTGAGTTTTAAAAATGAATTCACCCATAGCAATTGCAATAAGAAAAAAATTCTAGCAAATACACTTTCAAAGTTTTTTTTTATTGTGTGATATCTTGTACGAAAATTTGATTACCTGATATAGACGCTAAATGTTGAGTGAAAATCCAAACAAACTTAAAAATAATGACTTTTATATCGAAATATATAAAAATATCAAACTGTCACTTATTTAATGAATATTATATTTTTTCTTATTCTTTACTTAGAACAAATACAAAACCTTTAGATTTTTAGTTTTTAATATTAAAAAAAACGTTTTACATAATATTTCTTTTAAATTAAGAAAACATCGAATAAATTTGATAGGATTTGGTTAATGTTTGTGTTTTTTGTAATTTTTAAATTTAAATTATGTAAAAAAATTAAATAGGTTGAGGTTCCAATTCAGAATTGAAGATGGCGCTATAAGCTTCTTTATCCTTTTCTACATATTTCAGTATTTCTCAATCATAAAAACGTCGAATCTATACTTAAAAAGTAGTAACAATTCTCAAAATATAAGGAATCATAATTTTTCAAATATTAAACTTTTTTTCCAGGGAAAATCTTTTTTTTTACATAAATTCTTTCAATTCTAGTTTCTATTACTCGAGTTCTTAAGGCAGTCATTTTAGAGAGGGTTTGGCATAAATGCCAATAAAATATTAAACAAAATTATTTATACTTGACGGAATATTAATTGTTTTTAGGTATCTATCAAGAACTGTATCATCTGTATTTTTCACTTTATAAGAGTAGTTTATATTGGATTTAAAAATGTTCGTAGTAGCTGGTCGACAAAATTTGTATTTGTATTTGTATTTGTATTTCCTCTTTTTTTCTCACTTTATGGTTGATAGGATTTTCAAATATCTCAATGCTTAATGTCATCTCTGAAAGAATATTACGTAGAAAATTGGTCATCCTTTGTAACCAAATATTTAATAACAAGCATTCTTTGTATAAAAAAATTTGTTTTTTTTATCTTACTAAGTTCTGACAAATTTAATGCTAAAAAAGTAAATGAGGTTTTAATAGAAGAGATTCTCACTAAAAAGAAAAGTTCCCATTAAGTTCCTTACATATTTAAAATTGAATTATAATTTCCCTTTGAATCAGAACCAGTAGCTTCCTTTATATAAGGCAAAATATCTTTTCCACCATTGCGTTTAGAATACACAAGAAGCCTATTTCATGGAAAAATGTTCCCAATGGAAATTCATTCAGAAAAATGTCTAATTGTCAAATATATTGCAATTAATGGTCAAAACATCATGTGAAGTGGCTACATTTATCCAGGGAATATTATTTTCTAATTTTTAAATTTAAAGCAAAGTTTCCTCCTTTTAGCTATATGTATTATAACAAATAAATTATTTACATGTCTTAAAAAATAACGATATTGTATAACTATTAGATTAAAAAACATGAATATACATCGTCTGTTTTGATAACTAGCGTTTTAAAATTAAATTTGAAATAAAACTGTGAATTGTAGAGAGAAAATAATGGTAGTACGAAAGAAATTAAGCTTGTATTCCTTGCTTACGAGTTCATAGTTGGAATCAATAATTTATCTCTGAAATTTTACCTACTAATATGGATATAACACAATTTTAGACTGAAGGAGGGGAATAGATGGAGCCACTCTAAATCTGTATTTTCACTCTCAGTGAAAAAAAAGTCGGAGGCGAAGGCAGAAAAAATTACAGTATAGAAAACTCTTATTATACATCCTCTGAATATGTAACTTGCCAAGATATTTGGTTTTACAACTTGGTAAATATATTTATATTTAGTTGGAAAAAAATTGCTTACCATTCTTACGGTACTTGTTCTGTTTATATTAGTCTCCAACTATATCTTACCATTTTCTGTAAAACTGGCGAATATAATATTTTCATACCTATTTTCCTTTGAAATTGGGCTTGTATAATTTCGAAGAAAAAATAAGTTTATAATCCTCATGAAAATGGAGTGTTCACTGTAAGAGCAGTAAAAAGTTAAATGTAAAAATGCAAAAATTAAATAGAAGTATCAAAGCAACAATCGTTATATCCTTATCCAGAGTTTTAAAAAGAAATGTTAAGATGATTTGAATATGAGACAAAATATGTTCAACAATGCACTAACCCGAACCTACAAATGAACAAGGATTTCTCTAAATGAACACAATCATAATTTTTTTTTCAATTGATGATACCCACAGAGTAAAGAGCTAACAGAGAGTCCAAGTGGCAGTTTTCCTCTCTCGAGCCGCCAATCAGAGAGGGCGAAATAGGCAAAATGGCGAAAATAATTCCTGATTGGATATGGAATTTCTATTGGGCTGGATTTTAATTTTATCGGCGCTGCGCTGCTCTTTTCCCTCCACTGCCGATTTGAGTGACGTAGAGTGGCAGTGACGTAGCAGGAGTGAGATCGAATCGAGCTATTATAGACTGTCTAGGAGCTAAGAGGCGTTGTAAACTTTGCAACTCCCGTCTATGGGAAAATCATTGCTATAAAAAGTTGTCATTAGAGTCTATGGAGAGTGACCCTCTGTTAGCTCTTTACTCTGTGATGATACCCTTATTGTTGCTTATAAGCAAGCGCCAGATATTATCGTTTAACTTAAAACGGAATAATAATGTATTTTAGCTGTTTGTAAAGAGTTATTACAGAGACCGTTAATTTTACATTACACTCAAACAAGTTTCATCTTATATTTTTAAAAAAATTTATATCTCTGATTTTTTTTACGATATCACGTCCTGTAGATTTTTACTTATTCTCCACACAACATGTCGTGCAGATTCTATAACACTTCCTGGAAAAACTTTTATTTTCTCGAGTCTTGAATTTACATCACTCACGCACGGGTTGATTTTGTTGGTTGAGGTTTTCGTTTCACTGCCTTTTTTCTCTTGGATTCTGATATTTTTATCGACGTTGATGTTTTAAGTTGATGAGATAACATGAATAAGTTAGACGAAGCATGTGATTCTAGTGTGGATTTATTTAAAATTAAGACGGTGTGCATTTTAGATTCACTGCCCATAATTATACTGCGATATTTTTTTTCATTGAGCTAACCAAAAAAGCGTTAGAGATAGATCAAAACTTAAATATTTGATAAATAGAAAAATTAATTTGAATTTTTTAAAAAAAGAGACACATTCCGTATTTGTACACATAATTCCAAGATGAATCTGGCTTAAAAATATCATAATTATATTGATAATGGATTTCGGTGGGCATTATTTATACGTGCTGCAAAAATTTAACTTAAACTTTAACATAAAATAATTTTAAAACAAAGTCACATCAACTAAATATACAACTAGCTAAAATCTTTGGTGTTTCCATTAGGCATATCTACAGAAATGCAAAATTTCTTAATAATTAAGAAATTTTGCATTTCTGTAGATATGCATAGTTTATTTGTGTTATATTTTATAAAACTGAAGGGTTTGTTAGTGTCTTAATATAAAAAGACTTCTATTCTATTGCTAATTTCTATTCCTATTTGTGTATGTGTATCTGTTTATTGTACAGATTCCCCATCTAAAAATACGTTTTTTTATTTAGTTAATTATTATAGTGAATGATGTTTCAACATATTTTATTAGGCACCACATTGATTTTTGCCTTTATGTTCCCCCGATTATATTTATTTGAATTTATCCTTTTCATCCAACTCACTTAAACATATATTTGTTTTTGTGCTGTACTCTGGGTTCATAGAGTTGCCTTATATTTCTATATTTTTAATCCTTGTCCTATAGTTCCTATATTTTTCTACTTCTTAACTTGCATTGTTAATTCATCTGTATAGACAAACGAGAAAAATTTCCCCATTTTGAAATTTTTCTGACATGCCCTATATTTTTGACGCAAATGTCCTACAATATATCACTATGAACCCTGGCTTTACTGCTTTACACAACTGAAAATTCTACTTAAATATGGAATCATCCCCCTAGTTCCTACTCCCACATCTCCACCATTCAATGATGCAGTTCTCCTTTTCACTTCACAATCGCAAAATCACAATCCACATCCTTATAACACCATCCTCTCGTTTTGAAGGAAGGAGCAAAGCCATCCATTTTCGTGAACATTTTTCAGCCCAGAAATGCGATGAGATAAATCTTGGGCGGCAGATGGCAGCTCCAGCCATGAATCTCCAGGCGATGATAAGGGGTGCGATGTCTCTGGTGCGCCACCTATCGGGCTAAAATATGAAGTTCTATTAGAATCCCCTCAGGAGTTAGAAGAGATCGGGAAAGATACTTTGGTTTGCAGGGGGACACTCAGTTTGGAGAAATATAAATACAGTATCCATAATTATGTCTTTTAATACACAAAAGATAAAAATGTTGGATCGTTAAGTAGGATGAAAGGTACAGAATGGTTATTATTTTGTAGAGAAAACATTATTACTTTCGAAACAAAATAGCTCAAGTAAAGAAGAGTTATGAACAGGGAATTATAAACAAGTGAACACAAATTATGAACAAGATGAGCTGTGGTTATAATCAAGTTACAGTGGCTCAGTTTTTTCTTAACCCAATATTATTCTTTAACATTTCTCAATTGACTTTTTGCATTGTAAATATAGAGATAAATTCCGTGTTTTTATTAAAGGATTATTCGTATTAAATTTTAACCCCCCCCGTTTCAAACAAAAGTTACACCATTAAGTTTTTTAAGTTAACTTTTATTGGGATTAATGGACAATTTAACCATAGGGAAGAAGAGAAATCAATTTAAATTTAAGCGTCAAGTTTTTACACAAGCAATTTGATATGATTAAATTTATACATAAAAGCAAAAAATATTAATACCTCAGTTTAGCTATTTTCCGTAGCGATTTTTTATCTCAGAATGCACCCCACCCACTAATGAATTTGTTCCGAATAATTTGGAAATAAAGAAAATAACAAATTTGCGTAATTTCTTGAATACGAATATGATTCATTTCACAAGAAACACAACAAGATTCAAAATGAATTCATAGCTTTAAATCGCTTGAAATAATGTTTTAAGGAATACAGGGTGATTGCAATTAAAATTTTAATTTTAAAAATATGTTTTATTGTTTGGCACGAAATTTTAGTAAATCAATTTTGTTAAACAATATTTCTAAATTTTTGACTATAAACTTAAACATCATTAATTATCCTAAGTTATGGAACGTATGTATGGATGTACATATTAACTCAGTATAAATAAAGAAGTGAGCTGTAGACACAGGGATTAAATCTCAGATAAGGGTTACTTACGTGATAATTGCACAAATGCGTTTTCCAATTTCAGTTACCGCTAACCAGAACGTTTTTTAATGTAATAACAGCAGTTTGGTATGAAAAATAGCCTTACCATCGCGCGCGAGTTGCAAACCTCCATAAATCAGTACAGAATCCTAAAACAAGGTTGTATTAATGACACCCAGTAACATCTTGACTAATTACATTGAAGGCAGTTTTAAATAATTAAGTTTGATAATGGATAGCAGAGTATATCAAAACATGCATGTTCCAGTGTAACATGGTGGTCAAAATGAGAAATTGTCTGGCGGTGGATATGACTTAGGCGTTTTTGATTAATGACAAGTGATGAAGTTCTTTGGTATCCACTCCCACGTTTTCAGGGAATTAGTTTCAAGGGTAATTACTCGTGTAATCAGTATGACGGTGAAGCAACTTGCCTATTATTTATACAATATGTGTAGAAGATAAGTTATTCTGGTTTACATAATATTGAAATTCAAAAATATGGCAGATTTTACGTTAGTTTATCAATATTTTAGTTATTTAAATTTCTGTATCGGATATTGGAACAGTTGCTCTAAAATGGTGGATCTATTGACCATCGGATGCTATTGAGCCAAGATGGATTTTATAAACAAATTTGGTTCCTAAATTTTCAGACTCAGTGTTTCATGCCGAACAATTAGAGTGAAAATTTTCTTAGGTTATTGATATTTTTTCTATAAACCTAACAAATTAAGGTAAAATTTTATTTTGTTAACTATAAATAATCAAGTTTGTATTCTGTATTTTTGGTTTGAACCTGTGAGAATCATTTCTCCAAAAGGTTTGCATAAACACCTATTCATAAAGACTTCATTAAACTAATGGCTAGCATTAACTGCAAATCTACAACCCTTGTCTTTTTTAAAATATATTAGAATAAAGAAAATACACGAAATTGATCATATGTCGACTATTATAAAACTTTAAATAGTTAATCATAAGCAATAGAAAATAAAAATATTTTTATGAAACGACCATTGAAAGTTTGTTCACAGGAAAAACTAGGTGTGAACTTGTGCTTTAAAACAATTTAAATCGAACGGAATCGGTTGTCAAAAAATTCAGAAACCTAAGAAACTATATAATTTAAAACGATCTAAGCATTTTTATTTACCTAAATCTAAAAAGTAACTTCCAATAAAAGTAAAAAATAGTTTATAAAAACAATGAATTTGAACGCTATGTTTTGCTAAATCATAGATAACCCGTAAAACATATCAAACAATGTTTGACAGAATGAGCAAGTAAAGATTGCCGAAGAAAACCTAAAAACTCAGTGAAAGTCGTTGTTCCGAGTAATCTGATAAGATAAACCAAGCTTCAAACAGACCAACACAGAGAAAGAAGCTACGCGAGTAACAAAAAAAAATTCCAGGAGGCATTTCTTCCCGGCCTATGTAGCTTTATGTGCTTAAAATGTCATTTGAAGGAGTTAAGCCTTTCTAAATTAGCTCGTGTATTTTCAACGTTTTATCTATGACTGTGACTGATTGAGATTGAAAAAAAAACTTTAAAACAAACAAATGAATTGTATTTATTAATATAATGCATGCAGATGCAGAGCAAAAAAATTGACTTTTTTTCTAAATTTATTCTATTAACTCTCCTCCCTTACAAGTTGAGATCAAAAACAAAATGTGACGGTCTTCATAAGCTGATAAAAATAAAATATTGAATTTAAAACCTATGTTATGATTTTTAAATCAAGAAGCAATATAAAACATAATTAAGAACGAATTGCCTGCTTATTCTGTATGAAAACATTCGATGCTTCTGATGGGGGTAGCAGTTTTAAGGAGCACCAGCTTACGCATACTCTTGGAAAGAAACGTTACGTGTGTCTTACCTGTGGTAAAACCTTTGATACAAACTGTAGGTTCATGCGCCACCAACGTTCACATGTCGTGTAAAATGGTGGGCGTAAATCACTCCTGTTATTTGATGGCGACATGCCATGTTTCTTACTGAAGAAGCACTATCACTTGCCTAGCTTATCCATTCCAGAAATATAACCATGAAGATGGACGAATTAGAGATCCAAATGGGGAATCAATTTAAGTTCTGGTTTGTCAAATTAGATTCACCGTATTCTACAGGTCGGATAAGTGGAAATGGTGCTCTTTAAGTTACTACCACAAGGAGAAAACGGCATTTAATCGATCTTTGTAACGAACATGTAACCATTTTTACTTGTGATTAGAAAATATTTTACAATGTGAGATTTTTAGTGTAATTAAAGTAATAAACTTTTAAAATAAAAAACATGTTTTGGATGTTTTTCTCTTTTTCATCATTAAAGATACCCACTCAGTTCAATCTTACAGAATTAATGCAAGATAGTTTCAGTGAGTACCCATTTGATACCTTTTGTAATCTAATCTAAACTATAGTAAAAAAATTAACCTCCTCAAGGCAGAAAAAAAAATAAGTTTGGTCCATACTCCAAAGTGTGTTAAATGATGTTATAGATTCTTATAAAGTAAAAACAAAATATAATTATTAGTAGGGGTTGGGTTATGTATCTTATGATACATCAGGGGACTCATCCAATACAATCAAGGATTGATTAAGCAATTAATGTTTTAATAAAAATTGGTTCACAGTTTACTTCAGTTATTTAAACACTGTTTTGTATAAAATATATTATAAACTGTTTAAAAATTAAGTTTCTTTTTTATTTTTAAGGAAAAATTACTCTATATACCTAAGGTATTTACGTATTATACCGTCGACCGTTCAGAGGCCGTTTAATTCAGCGGCACATCAATAGAAAAGTCAATGGGTTTTTATGACGTTTTTGATTAAGCGGTACGGTCAACGGGTAAGAATCTTAACTTTTTATCATAATTTCTTAATATCATGGAAGGCTTTTCAATACTTTTTTGGTAGATTAACGGCCGTATTCACCGGTAACTTGACCGGTGGTTAAATGACAGTCAAGCTTCTGATTGGTCGTTGAAGAAGGAAACCTAGTTTTTCACCTATCAGAGGTTTGATTCCCAGTTAACCGCCGCGGTCAAGTTATCAGTGAATACGGCCGTTAAAGCCCAAAATAACGTTAATGTGTGTCAAATAAATAAAATATCTAAGAAGCACTAGCATTAACAATTGTTGAAAAAGGGTCTCTTCGAAAGGGCGCCTGAGCAAAGGGAGCAGGGGGATGCGTCCCCATGTCGCCCCTGGCCAGCTAAATAGAAATAAACTAATTCAATTGAAAATTTAAAAAAAAATTGGTTGATAACTCTTGAAAACAGTTTTTCTCATGATAATAATCTATAAAAAATCTGTTCTAGAAAGAAAAAATGCTTTTTTCAATTCCCCAATATACAGATCAAAAATATGCCATAAAAATTACACAATTTTTGAAGCAATTTCGGTTCACAAATAAGGAACTTGTATGAGTCAGATTTTCATAAACATTCAAGTGTTCTGTATAGTTTTTTGTATAATAAAATGAAATATTTTGTCAATTTTTCAAAAAAGTGTAGAAGTAATTAAATATTTTGATTTAAAAATCAAGAAAAAAACACGTGACTAAAAACGCGAAGTGTGTTTGCATGCACAGTGACGTAGAATTCCATTGGGTCAAATTGCAATCAAAATTGAATTTCTATGTTTTAGTTGATGATTTCTTTTTTCTGAAGTGTCCGATATGAGTGTTTTAATACATATTTACCTTCTAGACACTTCTGGTGACGGTCAGAAATTCAAGGCAAACATTTTAGAAGAAGACTATACATTGTGACGTCACTGTGTATGCAATTAAGCGTTTTCAGGTGCTTCGGAAAAGACGATTTTTGATAATTTTTTTTGCTATCAAAAAATTTCTCAATCGGCCTCAAATTTTGTATAGTGGCTTATTTTTGCGTGAAGAATAGATTAAAAAATAAAAAAAAACATGCAAGTTCCTTATTGAGCAGTCGGAAGGTTAATCGGCAGTCAAGCTTATGATTGGCAGTTGAAGAAGGAAAACTAGTTTTCCACCAATCATAGTTTTGACTCCCGAGGCGGTCAAGGTACCGTAGACTACGGCCGTAAATGTTTCAGAAAAAGGGTTTTTTCACATTAACTGGTTATTTGTTTATTTTCAAAGAAAATGTATACTTAAAAATAGTCAAATCCTACTACTATTATAATTGTGAATGTTTGTCCGGATGTTTGTTACTCTTTCACGCAAAAACTACTGAATGGATTTTAATGAAATTTTACCATAATGTAGCTTATACATCAGAATAACACATAGGCTATAATTTATAAAGAGAAAATCAGTCCTTCATTCTTTTTTTCCCGTTTTTCCTGCTTTTTTTCACTTATTTTTCCGTGTTTGAAAACCTGTTTTACCAGTCATACAACGAGTTAAAACTAAAACATTGTTTCAAATGAGACACAGATCACTAGACTTTTTCATTTACTAGATCTTTTATTTTAGTTTTAAACACTGGTTTTAAATTTCATGATTTGTTCACTAGACTTTTTACTACGGTTTCAAATTTGTTATTTTATAAAGGCACCAAGATATTAAACATTATCAGGAACATCGGGATTGTAAAAAGTGACAAGAACACCGGGATTGGAAAATTAGCGAGAACATGGGGAAGGAAAAATTACCGAGAACACTGGGATAGGAAATTTACCATAAAGACACCCAGAATACCGGAATATAAAAATTACCGTAAACACTGAGATAGGAAAATTACCGGGAACGCAGCCGGGATTAGAAAAATTACCATGATCACCGGGCACCGGGATAAGATTACCGGGAACACTGGGATAGGAAAGAGGCGCCTGGGATACCGGATGATTTGTAATATTGCTAATTTACAAAATTATAAATGTATTTTAAGAAATATTTTAAAAAATAAATTTATACACCCCACCCATGCAAGGCCGGGTATAACAGCTAGTATATGAATAAATGCGAAAATTATAAAGGATGCTTCAGATATGTGTTTCATAACTTATAAGGAAGGTGTAGGGTGTAGGACACACCTAGACTACTAAGAATTACACAGGAATGGGGGTTGGAAAAGCACCCCTAACGAGATGGGGGGGTTTTATAAGCGGGCATGGGAAATTGGGAAATTCCCTATGAAAATTGATACGTAACCTTTTAAGATCGAATTATAAAGCTATCGATTCAGATATTCCATAAAAACAAAGAAAGAGATGACATTTTAGCTTGTAAATTGATTTTTATGTAACGAATGCCGGAATCGAACGATTTTGCTGGTTTTATTCCAATCATAAAAGGTTACGTGTCAATTTCCACTGTGGATTATACAATCTCCCCTGCCGGCTTATGAAAACCTCTATCTCGTTAAAGGTGTATTTCCAACCCCCCGTCCCGTTCCTGGGTGATTCCTAGTCGTCTATGCGTATCCTACCTCTCCTAGAAGTCCTGAAACACTTATCTGAAATACCCTGTACTTATTTTCCGACCGTCGTGTCGAAATAGTCCTTTGATTCTAAAAAGGCCTCTAAAAACATATTATTGCAAAGGTATTTATGTATTTATAATTACCACAGAGTAAAGATATTTCAGAGATTCCATCTCCATAGACGCTAATGGCAACTTATAACATGGGTTTTCCCATAGACAGTGGTGTTTCTATGTGATAACGGTGAAACTAACCAGAGAATATGACGTAAAGTTGTTGACTCTCTACAATCCGCATACAATCTCTCTTTCCGCAACCGCTTTTTCTCAATTAACCCCGCCCTATTTCAAATCGCTGGGGAGGGAAAACGTTTTTATTTATTTTCCTGGATATTCAGACAGTTGCATGTGTCTTTTGAGCATGCTTTGGAGAAAGAGGAAATATCTCTAAAAATTTCTTAGACATTACAAGTATCTCTGATGTCACGCTCCCCAGGGACTCACCCAATGTTCTGCCCAGCGCAGATCTCTTGCCGGCTTTTACACTTGATCTTCCCGTGACGCATGGGCGGATTTTAGGGTGCGTACTAGAAAACTTGGGGGTGCAAGCTGTCCCTGATGGCTTTAAAAACATGATTTTCCCCTATAAATAGGAATTTTCTCAAACAGAAGTGCAATTTTTGCACTTGTTTGATTTCCTTGGGGGACAACTGCGATGAGATATCCATTAGATCATGATGTGTTTGGAGGCACAAAGGAGAATTTTATTTTGCTCCTTTACGTTTTTCAGCATCTGGGACATAATTTTGCCGTAATTTAAAAATTTTTACACCGTGGGACAGCATATATCCCAGCCGATGCGAAAGGGTTAAAGTGACAATGGATCGTGAGCTCCTCTGGAATCGAACTCACAACTCCAACTCCATATTTAATACAATTTAAACATATAAATTCACATTTAATGATAATTTCTACGACCACAATCCCTGACGAGATATTAACCGACAGAACAAACGACATCAATGTTTATATAATAGGGAAAGTTTAGTTATTGTCAGGGAAAGTTTACAACCATAAGTGAAAAGTTTCCTTGATCAGGGGAAAAATAGAAGAGATTGAGAAATTCAAATGCAGCCTCCATACAAAGTTCTAAGTCCAATGAGAATCACTCGTTTCCTCTAGTTCCCGCCCACCCTGTTGATTGACATCCACCTCTCGTGTCGTGAAAATGGTCGAAGTGTCTATTTGGACGGCCCATACGGCCCGTTGCGCATGTGCTGTAGGTCTCGTGGTTACGTAGCAGTCTTGGCGCTTGCATATTCGCACATCCCAACGGTTCGGTCCTGACGAGCTTAGTGCGCATGCTCGGGGAGAAAAAAAGGATCTTCTTCGGATAATTGCTATCATTAATGAATCCCCGCTGGTGCAGTGGTAGAGTGCGTGCTTAGCATGCGGTAGGTCATGGGTTCGATCCCCGATTTATTGTTTTATTAAAATTTCTAAAAAAACCAGCTAAAATAAGCTCGTCAGGACCAAACCGTTGGGATATGTGAAAATGCTTGGCGCTTAGTGATAGAACCAATGGAACGCCGGGCCATGGAAATTAGAGTAGAGTTTAGTTGAAAAAAGGCCGTCCAAATAGACAGTGCCGAAAATGGTGGCGTAAATATTTATCGTGAATAAAAGAAGCAACCTCAGCGCCATCAAGGCCCCTATCACAAGGCATTTCCCAGATATTTATTTCCAATTTGCATTATTGACATGGACTCTCTAGTCTGTGATATTGGTATTCGGGGTCTTATATAACGAAGACTAAATTCTAGACAGTCAGTGAAGTACCATTTTACTAACCGTAAAATATATGTAGACCAATCTAATACTACTATGAATAGCAAAATACGCGAAATGATGGCTTCTTTACGTAAGTACTAAAATAAAACTTAGGCATAGTGGAATACAAACTAAATTAACATTAATTAATATAATAAATTAATTAGTGTTAGTTTAGTTTGTATGCAGTTGTGAATAGGGAAATGTATGTTGTATGCAGTTGTGATTGGGGAAACTGCAACACTATTCTATTAATGCTTACTAAGA
This sequence comes from Tetragnatha versicolor, assembly GCA_024610705.1. Taxonomy (NCBI): domain Eukaryota; kingdom Metazoa; phylum Arthropoda; class Arachnida; order Araneae; family Tetragnathidae; genus Tetragnatha; species Tetragnatha versicolor. Next base: position 52,451,626 of record JANDEH010000001.1, on the reverse strand, counting down.
ATATGTTGCAGAGTAGGATTGAATACCTAGAAAATGTTAGCTCTCGGATTTTCAACATCAGAAGGTTAATCATGCACTCTGTCTCTATACGAAATTTATATTTTACCTGACAAGAAAATGTTCTTGCATCTAATTGATACTTTGATTAGAATAAGACTGAGTTAGACACCATGATATGTTATACATTTTGCTAGATTAAACTTGATTATTTGGAAGTTGGTAAACATTTAACCTATGTATTTAACGTTCTAATCATTCGGTTTTGGTAATGCCCAAAACGATTTGCTACGAATCCAAAAAAAATAATACCTTAACATTTTATTTTCGTTTTTTATTGAATTTCTAGAGATCTAACTTAAATATCTACCCATACTTAATGTTTAGAATAAAAGTATGAGAATAAAGTATGAGTATCACGCCCTTACTCTTCACCTGGGTATTAATGTAGTTTATTTTATTTTTTCACTCCAGTTAAGGCAAAATTTAAAATAAGCTAAATCTGAAATCAGTAATACTACATTCACACATGAAAAGTTAATCTATTTTAAGTGCTAATCTAGCTTAAATATAGCATTGTGACAATTCTATATTTATACTCTGTTCACTCAGAATTGGCGCCTGAGACGTAATATATTAGAAAGAATTTACTATTGTAATCATCATCGAAAAAATTTTATTCTGCAATAACAAGGCAGCCGAAACAGAAGTAGTAAAAATACTGTAAAAAAATCGGTCACTGAAATTGTGTGATGAGCGTTATTAAGCATTATTGAGCGTTTTTGATCCTGTTTCAGGCGCCAATTCTAAATGAACAGACTATAGGCTAGATTGGCACTTAAAATAGATTAACTTTTCATGTGTGAATGTAGTATAAGTAATTTCATTCCTTTAATTCTTTTGCTATAATTAAATATTTCTATTAAATCGTGTTTAGGTTTACAAGTTTTAACGGAACAGCTTTAGAATAAGTCCACTTTTGGCGACCTTGGCGCCGGCCGCCGTATTTGAAACCCGTCCGCCATGTTTACCTACACTTTCACGGCCTATATCGGCTAGGGTGTATCGAAAAAAACTTTTTTTTGATTTTGATGATGCCTTAGTGCGGAAAAGTTGTCTAAGGTGGCAGAGAGTACCTGTGAATTTTTTCAGAATTTTCGGATAATATCTTGAGGTGCCGCCAAGGCCCTGAAGGTCCCCATGTTAATCCAATGGAGCGCGCAAGCCAAGAAGGCCGAAAATTGGTTTTTCGCCCCTCATTTCTACCCTAATCACACGACGAATGTCTTCACTCAAGTTATGGACCCTATATGATCTAGGCTATCCAACAAAACTTGAATAATAGCCTAAATCTCTATATTATGTTGATTGTGGGCTCTGATTTGAACGAGGAAATACACGATTTTCGACGAAATTGGAGCATACAAAAAAACGTAATATAGAGATTTAGGCTATTATTCAAGTTTTGTCGGATAGCCTAGATCATATAGGGTCCATAACTCGAGTGAAGACATTCGTCATGTGATTAGGGTAGAAATGAGGGGCGAAAAACCAATTTTCGGCCTTCTTGGCTTGCGCGCTCCATTGGATTAACATGAGGACCTTCAGGGCCTTGGCGGCACCTCAAGATATTATCCGAAAATTCTGAAAAAATTCACAGGTACTCTCTGCCACCTTAGACAACTTTTCCGCACTAAGGCATCATCAAAATAAAAAAAAAGTTTTTTTCGATACACCCTAATATCGGCCATTAAATACCGCCAACTTGGCGACCGTTCAAAAAGTGGACCTATTCTAAAGCTGTACCGTTTTAACAGTTACTTTAAAAATTCCTACAAATTAAAATAACTTTTTAGGGTACAATATTGCTGCTGCTGATGATGATGATGATGTAGTGTCCACGACAAGTCCAAATCAAACACATACAATATTGTTATTAAGCATTAAAATATTAAAATTTTCATAAATGGAAAATTTTTTTCATCACTTTTTTTGTAAATATGTATTCCAAGAGTCATATTTTCAACCATTCCAAACATATTTTTTCTTGTTAAAATGTTTGAAAGTAGGATTATTATCTGAAGATGTAATAAATCAAATTTTTAACATTATTCAGAAAAAAATGTCCAAGTTTTTTACTATTGATTTGTGCAGTTTTATTTTCTTTAAGAATTAGTTTCCCCCTCCAAAAATCCTACGGTAAAGTTTCAGGTCATTCTGCCCAGTAATTCTTAATTTAAAATGCTATCGTGATTTCGATTCAATTATGATTACTTAGTTACATTTTTATATTTTCTATTTAAAAGTTTGTATTTTGTAACAAAATGTTCCAAACAGTATACAGGGTGTTTCGCAAGTCCGTTTCTCGGCTTTTATTTGGAACCAACGTCTCCTAGGGTCACGAAAGTAAGGTCTAACCCTAGGTAAGTGACCCTGGAAAATCCATTGAGAATACTTTTATAGCCACTAGCACCGACATAAAAGTTAAAAAATTAATTTAAAAACCAAATGAGATTGAGGTTTTTGCTCTATGATGGTATTGTTGCCAACGTTATGAAGAACTCACTGAAAAAAATTCAGCAAAATACCGTGAATATTCGAGGAGATATTAGCGAGTGAAAATAGCCCCTTTTCAGATCTCTTGTAAATTTCCAAATTTTTAAGTGTTATTGTGTAGTGTTTCGTTTTTCTTAGTGGAATGAAGACAGAATTTAATCAAAAAATTTAAGAACTTTGCAAATATGCGAACATTTTCTTTTTTGAGGGCTATTTTCACACACTAATATCTCCGCGAATATTCACGATATTTTGATGACATTTTTTTCAGCGAGTTCTTCATAACGTTGGCAACAATACAGTTACTGTGGTGGTTTTTGCTCAATCTCCTTTAGTTTTTAAATTAATTTTTTAACTCTTTATTTCGCCACTAAGGGCTCTAAGTCATCTCAATGGAATCTCCGGGGTTATTTACCTAGGGGGTAGACCTTACTTTCTTGACCCTAGGCGTCTTGGGTCATGAGCCATAAAAACCCAATCATCCATCAATCCATCCATATCCTTGACTCCCCTAGGACATGTTGGTTCTAAATGAAAGCCGCGAAACGAACATTTGAAACACCCTGTATATTTTTATGGACTGAATATGTGGAATGGATATTATATATGAAATAGATATTCAATATCAAAAGAGAAATCATACTAATATATAATCTTTTATAGGACTTGATGCAGATAAATCAAGAAAATTACAATGCCCTCACCCTCAGTGCTTGAGCTGGTTCGAGTGCCCGGATAAATTTGAAATTCACCTTAGCACTCCCCATCCTATCTTCCGAAGTTTCTACTGCGCACTGTGCGACTACTCCAATGAAAGCAAAGATGCAGTCTATGCACACATCCAGACCCACCGGGATGACCTCCACTTTGATTGCCCTTTTTGCGACAAGGCTTATAGGTTTTACTGCTCCCTCGAATTACACCTTCCTGTTCACGTCCGAATTGAACTCGTTGCCTGCAAATACTGTCTGAAAACTTTCGATGCTTCCGATGGTGGGAGAACTTGTAAAAAGCACCAAATAACTCACAAGGGAAAGGAACCTTACGTGTGCCTTACCTGCGAAAAAACCTTCGCTGAAACCGATGCACTCTTGGAACACCACCGTTGGCATTGTAACTACCAAGTAACATAGTGGGAGTGAATCGCTCCTGTTATTTGATGGTCACATATTATGATCATTGGTTTATGTTTTACTAAAGAACCATTAACACTTGCCCGGTTTATAAATTTCGACAGTATATTCTGACGATGGACGAGTTAAAGAGGCAAATGTGGTATCAGCTTGAGCCCTGGTTCGTCCAATTGTAAAGGCCGTATTTGATCGGTTAAATGGAAATTGTGCTTTACGTTTTACCTCAACTAAATGCATGTGTCACATCAGAACACTTTTTAAAGATAATACAATTAACGAGGTCATTTGAAATTATATTTGACTTACATGTTTACTTATGTATGAAAACCTTTTTTTTACAATGTGAATTTTTTTTATCGGAAATTTTATAATAAACTTTTAACATCAATAAAAGTCCATGTTTTGGATTTTTTCATTTTACATTACTTTATACCTAATAGTTATTACTGCCATACCATTAATTCCATTAGATCCATGTTTACAGAGTACCAATTTTATATCAATTGTAATACAAGCGATATTGCATATATGAAATACTTCTACTGTAGATTGTATTCAACCATAAAAGTGTAGTTCAATTTTAACTTTTTAAAAGTTTATATCCTTTAACGATGCTCTTAAATATTTAGAGGATGTTAACTTCGGATCAACATCCTTAAATATCTATATATATAAAAATCAATGTTTGTATGTATGTATGTATGTCCTTTATAGTTTTTAATTTTTCGAACCTGCATTAACTTTTAAACTATACCACATTGATCTACTCGCTCCAGGGAAGGTTTCTGAATAAAAATAATTTAAAATCGATGCATCCAAATAACTTTTTTGGTCAATTTTATGCTTAAAAACCAGTATTTCATGCCTAACTTCAGGGCAAAACCACATTGTTGTAAATATAACAAGAGAAGATGTAGCATTAATTGTTGTAGGCATTTTCTCAATTGTTGCAGTTTAAAATCCATTGTTGTAGCATAAACATAAAAGTGACTCTTTTATTTAACTATTTCCACATTTGGACTGGCGAAGCCCATCTGTAACGCACCAGAATAATCTTCTTTAAAATTGGACTGGCGAAGCCCCATCTGATGTAACGCACCAGATAATATGTATAAAAAAACTGAAACCCGGGCGAAGCCCGGGTCTAGCGCGTCAGCGCTAGTAAACAATAAAATAATTATCACTTTGTTAGATGAGATAAAAAACATCGGCCCCAATCAGTCAGTTAAAAGCTCACTTTCTTTTATTAGATGTGGTTTAATGAATAATGGGGCAGTGAATAATGCTATTAGAATTGAAAAACTAAGAAATTTTAAGCGAAACAAGTGACATCTGATATAATTTCTTAATGTTTAAGTTGTGTAGAGAAAACTTGGTTGGTAGGATTTTTATGGCAAAAGGGCCAGATTAGGCCATTCTTATGTTAAACTTAGTTGGCGAGTTCTTTTCGTAACACAGGAGTTCTCATTAGAAGAATTTTACTTTCACATGGAATCCCGAACTTGTGCAATTAATGAGTATTATGTCTGCCTTGAGATGAGCTCTGGCTGTGGCTAGTTCACAAGATCGGTGGTATGGTTTTGAATGTTAAATCGTAAATTTCGAGACCGCGATCATGAATCACCATCATGAAAATCATAAATTTGTATTTTTATGACTTGGGTTAAGGACTAAAAGTGTTCTTAGATCTTGAGAACAAAAATTTAAAAAAAAGCCTGATGACTGCTCATGTGAACTAGCGATAGCCACAACTTGAGGCAGAGTTTAAAATTTTTTTTTAAAGAAATGGAAGGATGGTAGCAAAACATGCTGCAGTTCGTGGGTTGTATTCAAGGTTTGTAGAATACAAGGTTGGCTCTTCACATTGTTCTGAAAAAAATCTCGTGACGTCCCGTTCCGCTCCCAGTGACTCCCCACGCCTTCTTACTGTTTGAACCATGGAACTAGGAAGATAGGGAACTGCCGTATTAAACTTTGCCAGGCGCCAGTGGAAAGACAAATAGAGGGGGCCACGTGCGCGGTTGGTTGGTTAAACCGCGGCTTCGTCTTCTTGAAATGAAACAGCAGAAAAAGTGAAATCGCTAGGTAGAAAAAAAGATGCTGAAACAGCATCTTTTTTTCTTCCAAAGGACGCGGCTTAGATAAAAATTCAGGTAATTTAAGACCGCGCGAGAGTTCGTTTCCTTCATTAAGCTGTTTCCCCCTCCGCTCCGCATGTAAACTTATCAACCAAAGCACCATGAAAAAACTAAGACAAAGCGTCTTTTAGTGAGAAAGCATGTCTCTACCCATCGACTTCTCTCCTCTGATCAACCAAATATGCACACGTAGCTCCCTCTATGTGTCTTACTTTTGGCAGATGTGAAATCCATTGGAGAGATAGACCACGGCAGTTCCCTATATTCCTAATTCCATGGTTTGAACATCCAATCGTTTTTTTTCACTTTGAAATTGAGTTAGGGTGGGGGTATTTTATGATTCAGAGGAAGGATATTTGATAGCTTACTTGGTTTCAAATGGGCAAATAACTTCTTTTCAAAACATTTTCTGAACCAAGGACTAAGTAATATCCTCCTTCTCAGCGGCCATTATCAGGCTGGTTTTTTTGGTAATCGAACTAAGCTTTAATTAAACTTCTTAAGCATTTTGATTGTTTATTTATAATTTCTATAAGAACCCCCCACAGTATTTAGACCCGTACTAAAGTGGGCCCTCGCATTTTCGCGGTTCATTATTCACGGTTGAGTAATGTTACCCCCGTATATTCGCGGATTTCGATCTCACAGTTTTTTAGCAATGAAACTTGCATATTTGGAAGAAAGGATATAATTGTTTGATTCCGGTATTTATTATGTAAAACCATTTTGAAAAATGTAGCTTCTTCTACTAAGCAAGTTTTCTATCTTTACAGTTATTTATAGTTATTACAATTATTTACAGTAATTTACAGTTAAAACTGATTTTTGCATGAACCAGTTTTATTAGTTTTATAGTATAATAAATGACTGAATCGAACCATTATATCTGTTATATTATCATACATGCGCGTTTTAAAACTGGGTTCGATATTCGGGGTATATTTTGGAACGTAACTACCGCGAATAACGAGGGAACACTGTAAATACAAGAGTAACCCGTAGAAGGATAGAAAATTAATTCAATTATTCAATTCTTTCAGACCAAATTCAATTCAACCAGAGTGACAACCTCCAATACTATAACATGGGACCAAACGCGCCGACGCGGAGGGTTACAGTTATTTCGTGAACCGGGCAAAACTAACCAATTTTTCCATAGACTAATATTGTGTTGGTTGAATTTTTTCTTGAAAAGCACCTTTTTTTATGGGCAGATTTCGGTAGTCTACCTTGGGGAAGCCGAAGCATACTGGAAAAGCAAGGAGGGCAAGCTGTTAATCTGTCTCTAAAAAGGTTTTGGAAACAGGATTTTCCCTAATAAAACTGGAATTTTCTCAAAAAATTGGAAATGCATTTCCCCATGACTCCATTTAAATCCGTCCATGCCTGTTTTTTAAATATTATGAGTAAAATTTAGAATGTTCGTTTTATGCTGTGCATACAACTGTGCTCATACATTAGGGAAAACTAAGAAGATGGAAATCCTTTCCGCTCGGACACAATTTTCGATAAGGTGTGATGCGGATTCGGCACGCTCAGTCGTCATTCCAATTTGCTTTATAGCTCAGCGGAACTGAGGCTTCACGAGCTTTTTTTCAAAACGAAGGGCTTTAATTTTCCTTCTATGGTATAAAATACTCTGTTGCCAAAATCCCTAAGGCTAAGCTCGCACTAGAGACTTTTTTCTCGGCGACAGAGACAAAATTGTTACCCTGGCTATTGCAAGAACTAGAGCGCGCGCACAGGCGACGAGACAGTTGGCCGATTGCCAAGAATCTCTCCATAGAAATGCATTGCTCTCGAGTGACTAGTGTTACAGTCGCCGGCGACAGAAGTCTCTAGTGCGCGCTTAGCCAAACTGTCTATCTCCCACATTTGATTCAATTTAGGGCCGCAGCTGCCATCGTATATCAAAATAACATGTTATCAGCCAGTTACTAAACTGTTATTTCAGCTACTCGTATCGAGTCACGTGATCAAAAACGACAAGGAACGGCTCGAGACCTCCGGAGGGTCTCGAATGTTGGTCACGTGACTCGAAGTGAATTCTGATTGAATGGTAGTTAGCACGTACGTGATCCTTACGTCACGAGAAGCGACTCCATGGGGTCAATTCATCGCCAGATGGCGTTAGTAACACTGGTAGTTAACATGTGATCATTACGTCACGTGAAGTAACTCCATTGGTCGACCTGTGAGCTTTGACGTCATGGAGAAAAGCGATTGTGACACTGCTGAATCGCTTTTTTCGATTAACAGCGCCATTACGAGTATTCGATTCGATACGATGGCAGATGCATGTGGCCCTCAATGGGAAATGATTGGTTATTTCATCTATAAGCATGACGTCACTGCCGGCGGAAATAAGACTCTACGAGCTTTTTTCATGACTGTGTGGAGCAGCGTTGCCAGACGTACGATAATTATAGTATGTGTAGTGTACATCGACCTTAGAACACAGATAGACGGAACATGCGCGCGCATCCCCATAGCGGTGAGCTAGTGCTTGTGTTGAAACATCTCCCATCCCAAGATCACGTGTATAGGAGCTCTGGGAACGGGATTCGTCGGTTTGATTCTGGCCAGCTGGCTTTATCACGTGATCGGCGTCACTTGATTGAAATTCTCCAATATCTATACCTACTAGGTCACGTGGAATGGGGAAAACGGCGGAACATGTTTCAACGCAGGCCAAGCCCGCTTGCTCCGTCTATCAATTCCAAGGTCTATGGTAGTGTACTATCTTATGGAGCTCCGTACGATCTTCAATCTAAATTTTAGATCGTACGCGAAGTACTATCTTTTTATTGGTTGGTTGGTTGAGTTACATATATCATCAGGCAATACCACAGAGTACTAGAACAGAGAGTCCGTCGCCATAGGAGCTATTGGAAATCGAAAAGTTGGATGAGTTTGGGGCTATTTTGGCGCTGCGATCGCATCAACGTCACGAGAGGCGGGACGGAAAAGCCTGATTGGTTGAGAAAAACTTTTTCCTTCTCCTTCGAAAATAGAAGATTGCTTGACAGCCAATCACAGGTTTGATCTCTCTGTCAATCATATAGTTCATCTTGGCGCCCTCAAACCCATCCAACTTTTGAATATCGTCATGGAAGATGCAATACAGCACATCTAACATTTGAAGCACCTTCAGTATTCCAATCCTGTTTCTCGCCAAACAGTTTTTGTTACTTCATTTGGCGGTTTTGATATGGCTGTGCTTTTTTTTGTAAACCAAAATTTTTTCAGAAATTGATGCTTAGATATTTGATTACTTGATCAGGCTTCGCACCTTAAAGTATTAAAAGCATTTTTAAAATATCTTTATAGCTCTAGTAAGCCGTGATTTGACACAATTTCACATTCGTCAGAAAAAAGTTGCCGATCTTTCATGATCTGTCATAGTATTTATTTAGAGAATCAATCTCGATCAAACCGTTTGAGAACGTGAAAGATATGAACCGTGAAAGATATTGGTTTATTTTGAGTGCGATTTTGTTTTGACTATTCCTCAGAATATTATTAAACTAATTTAAAAAAAGATATTACTGGCTCTTCGAATCTGTGTTACTTTTTTATTAAATGTACCTATTTTTCCTTTAATTAGCTTTATAAAGTTCCCGAATAATGCAAATAAAGCATGCTTTATTTTATGTCGTGGTACCTTACCTGCTACAAATTATTGTGATTGAAATATAAGTAAAATGTATACAGTTTTTTAATTTTTTTATATTCCTTTGTTTTTTATTTGGTTTATATGTTACCGCTAAAGTTGATAATTAGTTAATCTGAAGAATACCTAGGTAAACTTAAGATTAACTGATTTCTGTCGTTAATGTGCGGATTTTTGAGTTTTTCGCATTTTACCTAGGGAATCTACACTACAACGGCCTCTTGATAGTTAAAGTTCAAAATAGTTTGTTTCGTTCAATACTTTCTGTTAAAATGTTGAGGTGCTTACTGCGCCATGCGCTTACCCCTGCGCATTTGGGTTTCAATACGTAGTTTGTTGTCATATTTGGTGTTTTGATTTCAAATTTAGAGCGTAGCACTGGTAGTTGTCATGTTGAATGTTAAAACAAAGTAATACAAGCAAGTAAGTACTGTAAATTTACATGATTAATTACAGTATATTACTACTAAAACGGGTATTTTGAAACAATTGTGTTGAAGCTCCGACTTCAGAGTGACAGAGATTTCTTTTAACGAATGCAAATGTCCCAGCTGTTGAAATATATTTTCAACAAACGTTAATTCAACAATCGCTGGAACCTGGGCAAGGGTTTAACATATGTAATCGATCGCGAATCCTAGTAATAGTTCAGTGCAGGCTGCCAGCCGATTACACCGCGCTTTCATTAAGATTTGCTAGTTTAAGTGCTCATTGAAATACGCTGTCAAATCGAGATCGAAAACCACAATTGATACAAATCTCAGTTGGTACTTTATTGTTTGTTATTATTGTCTATTATTATTGTTTTTATATTCTAGTTTTAAAATTGCTATTTCATTACTATTTTTGTGGGATTTGCGTGTTTTGTGTAATATGAAAAAAGTACCGATCCCCCTTTTTTGATTCGTCATTGTTACTGTTTACCCCCAAAACGAGTTTGGTTATAGTTAGGGCAGGGGGGTTTGGGGGGGCGGCAGCCCCCCCAACCTCCTTAAATTTTTTATAAAATAAAATAAAATTCTGTACTTCAACGGATCACCCTCGTTAATATGTAAAATAACTGATTACAGGTAGTATGCAGATTAACGAGTGTCTAGTCGGTAGGGTGCAGAATACCTAGGTAATTTCAAGATTACCTAGGTTATCTTAGAAATTGAAAAAAAAATTCGCTCTTTAACGGATCACCCTCGTTAATCTGCAAATTACCTAGGTTATCTGTAAATTAACTGATTTCCGGACTTTAACTGTAACATATACACCGATAAGAGGCAAGAAAAAAATTTTCCCATAAGAATTGCATTCAAAATAAAGTTATCAAACGATTAATTCTGATAATAACAGAAAAAGTGCCTATTTACAAAAAATATTAATAATGTGTATTTTTATATCTATGATTTGAGACAAAATTAATAGAAATGATGGATATTCTTTTCTGAAAAGCAGAAAATGCTCGATGTGGGCAAGAGAATAAGAAATTCTATTAGCAAGCGATGTTCCGAAGTAGTCACCCTCCCAAGTATTGCCCGTACCTGGAAGTGCTTAACTTCGGTGATGAATAAATGTGCTAGTGTTGGCTTAGACTCGATTTAAGCAGCAACCATACGAAACCATATTTGGCTATTTATTTCACTGCCAATTCAAACAATCGAGAACTACATCAAACTGTGTCTTTTTCCGATGTTAGATGTGCTGTATTGCATCTTCCATGACGATATATCGTTTTGGACCACAGACAATAAGAGACAGACCGGTCAATAGGCGGGGCTTATCCAGAGAGCTCAAGTGGCGCCTGCGACAAGCGGTACCGGCATTAATCGATTAATTTAATATTTTTAATCGAAATCCTTATACATTTTTTTGTTGACGAAACTTGCAATATTCGATTTCAAAAGTAAACATGAAGTTTGTGTAAATAGTTTAATCGTACTCTTTTAAATTGTTTTCAAGATTTATAAATCATTTTAACAGTATCTTATTGCATTAAGGCACATTTTATCTCGTTTCTTCTCTATTCTGCAATGTATTGGAAAATCTGTGTTGCATTCTTGAACAGAGCCCTGCACGAGCTCGATTTAGCACGTCTAGCTCGTCTCTGAAAAACCAGCGCGCCGAGGCACCACGAGCTCGATTAGATTCGGCGATCCGGAAAAAACTCCCCGGGCTTTTAAAAGCCCGCCGGGTTTTTCCAAGCTCGCCGCTCTCCACGTAACTCGCCGATCTGAAGCTTGCGCGCTTCCCTTAAGTAGGAATCGCAGTATATCAAGTCATAATGCATTTAAGTCTTAATGAAATGAGAAAATATTTTATCTTACTATAACATTTTGATAAAAATTATCACTGATGTATAGATTAGTTAACATTTCAAGATTTTTTCTTCCTGTTTAAGTCATCAGATTGAGAAGTTACTAGGATAAAACTTTGAATAACGGTTAATTAATATCGGTTTCGAAGTAAACTGCTTCCTTTAAATTAAATTTAAATCCTGTTTCCAGTACTTCTTGAAGATAAATAAAATTATAATGAACAAAACCATGAGTATTTCTATTTACTGAAAACCCGCAAAGCGCGCATCTAATCTAACTGCTCGGAAACCGTTTAACAGCCGGAGACGATTCGGGGAAAAGTCGCCGGGCTTCTAAAAACCCGGCGAGCTTTTTTCAGCTCGCCGAGTTTTTCCAGGCCCGCCGCTTTTTCCCCGGCCCGCCGCACTCGTACAAACAAAATGTTACTTACGGGCTTATTTTTTAAATCGCGAGTTAGACGCGCTATAGCGAGCTCGTGCAGGGCTCTGTTCTTGAACATGATTTCTAAACGTCAGCTATAGTATCAGTATAATTCCCCTAATTCGCGTTAATTATAGGCGTATGTATTTAATTCTATTAATACTAGTATTATACAGGGTGATTCAGAAATAATCATCAATAATTTGGGGGAACGTAGAGGGGCCCTAGACAAGCATATTTCGAATAGGGATGGTGGGGCGCAGCCTTACCGTTAAAGAGCTAGGACCTAATGTAGTGCGAGCGCGTTTCAAAAGGCCGTTTTTAGAAGGCCCGTGTGAAGAAACAAAACATAATAAAATGAAAAAATCTATTGCATGAGGTAAGGAAGTATCCCTACTACTTACACCATGAATTCGCTAGAATTTGAGCCACTTTCTAAACCGTGGAGTGAGTTTCAAAAGTGCAATATTAATCTTTTACTCAAAGAATGGAGTTCCCTTAATGGTATTTAAAAAAATGATGATCGGGGAAGGAATTTTCAATGATCGTAACATTGATCATTGAAACTGTTTGATCATTGGAAATTCCTTCCCCGATCATCATTTTTCTAAATACCATTAAGGGAACTCCATTGTTTGACTAAGAGATTAATATTGCACGTTTTGAAACTCACCCCACGGTTTAGCAAGTGGTCCAATTTCTATCACATTGAGGATTTTAAAAAGTACGGATACTCCTATACCTCATGCAATAATGTTTTTCATTTTATTATGTTTTGTTTCATCACACGGGCCTTCTAAAAACGGCCTCTTGAAACGCGCTCGCACTACATTAGGTCCTAGCTCTTTAATGGTAATGCTGCGCCCCACCATCCCTATTCGGAATATGCTTGTCTAGGGCCCCCTACCTCCCCCCAAATTATTGATGATTATTTCTGAATCACCCTGTATATTTTTGTTGTCAAGAATTCATTTCGAATGTACCTGGGATCTGGGATTCGTATTTGCAAAAGATGTGTTCGTTTAGATTCACGAGGATTGTAACTTCATTAACACATCATGTTTGTCTTAAAAGGCCAAGGGATTATAACAAATATTTGTAGTTATTGAAATATGAGATTTAATAAAATCATTTAGATTCATAATTTACTTGTGTGATTCTTGATTACTTTATATTTAAGTTTCTCTTTTTACAATCGAGTTTTTCATTATATGCGATCACGAAATTTTGTTGATGAACAAACCTTAATGATTTAATTTAAATTTTCTATTATAATAGCAAATTTTAAAAAATTGTTGAAAAAAAAGATATTTTTTAATTTTAAAAACCATTTAATAGGCTTATGTGATCGCCAAGGATCGCGATCCTGGTGATCATATGGTCGATGGATTACGTCTTCACAAAACGTCTCCATGGTTGCCAGACCTAAAAGCTTAACTGTAACCACAGTTTTAGTGCAGGTACCGCGGGCTGAGGGCGTTCGTGTCGTAGGCCGCCCATTGACCGGTCTGTCTCTTATTGTCTGTGGAGCGTACGACCTTTTTTGCAGCTTCTGTACAATCGAAACACCTCAACTCTCTGGCAACGCTGGTGTGGGAGAACCAAGTACTTAACTAGCCCTTTTCCCAGTCTTTCTGAGCCAATGAGAAGTCTCAATACCAAATTTCTTTTAAATTGCAACCATCTCATTGGCTCTGAAAGACTGGGAAACAGGCTAAATAACAACACGTTAAATTCTATATAAATCGTGGGTTGTGTTCTAGTATAGACTTAATTCTAAGAAAATCAGTGGATGACGCTCTGAATTACTACTGGGACTCGCTGAATGATGGCTTCTTTTGGTAAGTTCTAAAACTCATGCATAGAGGTATGCAAACCAATATTAATTAATATTGTAAACTATACAGGGTGTATCATTATCAATGGGACAAACTTCCAGAGAAGGTAGGGTATATCATAAGGATTGAGAATTTCATAGGAACCCATGATGGTCCCTAAGGGGCTGGGGGTATTGAAATTTAGCCACAGGAGCCACCCTTACTTCGTCAAAAAGGATGGGATCGTGTTGATGTTCCATGATCGACACAATCTAATACTTTCCTTTCAGTAAACCATCCGCGATCGCATTAATTCTGATGTAATCGTATGAAAACAATCGGCGGTTAGGTTTAATTTTGTCGAGGAAGCGATCGAGAAAACGTCCCCGGGCACGCAGCGAAGATATATCGGCAAGTCGGAACTATCGCCACGTCGACTTCGTATCCCGTCAATATGTTTCAATACCATCTAGCCCCTTAAGATGACGTCTGGGACCATGGTATCCTGTGCAATTATAAATCCTTATTATGTACCCTACCTCCCCTAGAAGTTTGTTCCATCGATAATGATACACATTGTATGACTGGCATTAGTTTGTACCGGGGTTCTAAGCAGCTGAAGGGCTAATTAGGTTAAATAAGAATTCTCTATGCGTGTCAAGAAAATCTTCTTTGTTTAGAAGTGAGATTGTGTAACACATGATATGTATTTTGTTAAGGTCTAAGATTATCTGGCAGTTATTAAAAATTTAACACCTGTGTATTTACCAATCTGATCAATATCCAAATCCAAAAGTTTCAGCATGAGTTTCTCTTGGCGATTATCTACACGTGTCAGTGAAACACCCAATTAAGCTTGTCCATGTCGGCCATGTTTAACCAAGCCTCAACTCAAAATCCACGGATTACTTACTTGATGGACGATTGATTTATTTCACCATATAACTATCACTGATAGATCAGTATTAATATGATCAATTTGTAGATAACATGCATCACATCAGTCTGATACATTCGTTTAAATCAGCTTAATTAGTTTATCAACTAAGCCGATCAGCAAGAATAAATCGGTATAACTAAGGATCACTGAATCATCACCATAATCAATATTTAATATGATCAGTTTACAGTTTAAGACATCAATATTATAGATATTAGAATACACGATTCATTTTTCGGGGGTCTAGGTAGGTAAGAAAATTTTTGGAGGAGATGTTGGGATTTCGGCAAGGGTTTATTAAGTACTTCATTTTTTAAAGGATCTTTACACCAAAATATTCCCTGCTAAGATCTTTAAATTAGAATTGATTTTAATTTAAACCGTGGTTTAACATGGTGGATCTGGGGCAACCTAAATCGGCCAAATGAAAGCGCCCAAGTGACGTAAACCACTGACGATCGCCAAGAAGAGAAATCGTACTGAAATTTTAGATTTGAATATTGGAGCAGTCTTTGCGAGATACGATATGGTACTATACTCAGTTGCAACTTAACTTGAGCCTGTAGAAATATACTTAGAGTAACCAAAGAAAGTATAGTTCCCCGCGAGGCGTCTGAATTTCGAGTGAAATTTAGAGCTTCAATTTTGAATAATTATTAGTTTTTTAAATCAACGTATATTAAGCATCTTTTCACTCCGATATGCATAAAATGTTCAGTATTATTATTTTTTAAAGTTGACGTAACGCGTAGTAGTACAACTCACTCTCAGACTCTCCAGTCAATAAGAGCTTCTAGAAACCCAGCAGGCTTTCTGTTTACTCAGATTTTCTTCCGCGTGGCCATGACGTCAGGCTCAACTTAAGCTGCATTCGTGTATAGTAATGCTCAGAACGCTTTGCTGTGTTTTTTTAAAACATTGAAGACTTAACATTTTACTTCCTTTTTTTTTAGATTTAACTTAAATGTCTACTTATAATAATCCATGTTTAAAATAGGTGCGCAAGCATCATGTCTTAAAATTCATCGCCTTTGGTATCAATATAGCAAGTATAAACAAGCATTTTATTTTTACACACCACTTAAGGCAGGACTCAAATTTCCAGTCGTCATAAACTGAAAATTAGCAAGTAAATTCAATCAAATTGTGTGGTCGTGATAATTTACTATTATGATATTAAATATCTGCTATAATATCGTTACCACCAAGCCAAAAACGCGAATCTGCATTCGTAATTAGGTAAAATCCTAGAAGTGGGTTTGGGTTGGCGCCTCTTAGCGAATTTTTGGTCGCCAAAGTCATTTTGATACTAGGCGCACATTGGCGCTACTACTTCGCTTGGCGACTGAATCCTTTTCTAGACTGGAGCCCGTAATCTCTCTATTCTAAAAAAAGTTTTTGATGAACGGTTTCCAGAGAAAGGCTTTTTAATTACTGAACCGAATGACACATATATGGTATCAAAATGTCCGGATTCTTCCCGGATTTCCGAGTAGGCCCTTCGATTTTTCAAAAAAATTCTCAATTTTAAAATATTTCCATTTTTTTAGATAACGGATAAGGTCGCAGTTACAAAGCAGGTACTGTCAATCAAATTATCATGCATCCAATCACAACGACCAATTGACGCTATATTTTAAGATGAAACATGTTTTTTCACCATTTAAAAAAGTACTTTCTGATGGAAATATCACTCAAAGACTGATAAAAACATATCCTAAAAACTTACAAGTACGCCATTTTATACTAAAATTTCACACTTTTTGTTCAAAATTTATAATTTTTAGTCTGATTTTATCAAAACTAATTGTAAACATAGGGTGATGTTTTGTCTCTTGATATTTTCATTTGCTTAAACGGTATTGTTTAACAAGAAGTCTGGGTTTAAACAAAAATATGAATTATAAACGCTAGGCATATATTATATTAACGAGTTACTTTAAAATAATGGTTTTTGTTTTGTCCGAATATTGATAAACAATTAGAATTAGTTATTTTATAATCATAGATTAAAAGTAATTAAGATGAATATTTTTAAAAACATTTTCTTTAAATTTTTTATGAGTTCGAGTTACTATATATTCAAACTTTTAAGGGAGATTTATTCATGGAGGGGATTTGGTGACGTATTTTTGGAAAGTTGGTTAATGTTTTTTCTGTAAATTGTTTTATAAAGTGTATTAAGTTCAGCGAGTTGGAGTTGGTTGGAATTGCGAAGCAATTCCAAAAGGTCCTGCGTCAGCAGTTTACGGGGGTTGGTGAGCGATAGCGAGCAGGGGGCGGTAGTTCCCTAGTTAATAAAATATTCATGTTTTTGGCGTGATGGTAACGATATAATCAATCGTATTTAGGTTAAAAACCTTTATTAATTTCTTTCAGCTACCATAAAAAAACTTGTTAAAATAACTATTTTTATGTACTTGTACTGTAACTTGTTTTTGTATTATAAGATTATAATTTTTAAAAAAATTCTCCAATAATCTTTATACATAAATTCTTGGAGTTATAGCTTTAGGATTTCTTTTTTTTATTTTCAATATAGTATTTTATGCCTTTTACCAGGTGAAAGGTAATTAAAATCCATCCAGTTGTCAATCAATTTAATTCTTGAAAAATTTGTACATTTAACCACAGATTATAGAGCTTAACAGACTATTCATCTCCATAGACGCTAATGGAAAAATTTTTAACTGCTTTCCCCATAGACAACCTTCAATCCAAACGATCCGCCTCCTTTAATACCACGTCAATCCTGCTAATTCTGTCATTCGCCCACTGAAGCTGTCACTCAAATCCAAATCGGAACTGGAAGGAAAAAACCCGATTAAATTTAAATGCTGCTTGATGGAAGTTCCATATCCAGTCGGGAATCCCTTTCGCATTTCGCCTTCTCTGATTGGCTGCTAGTGAAATTAATTATAATCTGAGAGCAGGAATCAAATTAAGTACCTAAAGAGGAAAACTGCCGTTTGGAATCTCTAAGCTCTATACTCTGTGCATTTAACCTTATGATACCCATAAAAAACCAGAAAAAATCTCCTAAAATTACTTAAAATATGCCCATTTAAAACACGTATTCTATTTTGCAATAATGGGAAAAATCTATCTTTCTAGTTGAAGGGGTTTTTAGTCCAGTAACTTTGTCGCCTGAAAGCATGGGGTCGTATGCGTCAAATCCGGTAGTTCTGATTTTTTTCAGACTTGTTTATGATGTTGACTTTTTTTTAGAATAGAAATAGGGTGAACCGACAAGTAGTTGACCACCTACCAGTAGTTGACCATTTGAGCATAATTTTGCAAAAAACAAGAACTGTTGTGTGTTTATTTCGAATCTGTTGCGTTGAAAACATAGCGAACATTTTATTAAAAGCTCATGCACAGTCTTAAGTTCCAGTATTGTTCTTAAAAGACACAATAAATAGTTGAAAACAAAGTTATCAACAAAGCTTCAAAGCATGCGCTCTCACTACTAGCTATAATGGTATGGAGTATTTAGTTCAATCTCAAATCATCCAGCTAGTTTTAATACCAATAGTTTATTTATTGATATACTTAGGTCCTATATGTTTAGTTTAATTAAATAAAACTATCATTATTTGTATATTAACCATTTAATTTGATATTTGGGGGGTGGTCAACCACTGGATGTCTAAAATAGAAAAAGTGCTAGTATTTGACCAAAGTGGTCAACTATTGGATTTTATTTGATTTTAAAATTTCTTTTTAAACCAAGAGAGATCATAAAGATTTCTACCTGCAGTACAATTTTTGCTTAAATTTACTGTAAAAAAGTTACATTTCATGTAATTAACCAGTATTGTTAATAGGGACTCTTTATTCAATACAACTCTTTCATTGGTTCTGCCCATTTTCAACATCTGCGCTTTGAAAATATGTCACTCCTCTCGCTAAGCCCTGAAATACGTACCTACGGGTAGTTGGTTGGTTGGTTGGTTGTCAAACATATACGCATTTTTAGTTTTTTAGATAGCCTTCATGTAGTAAACACTGAAATCGAACGATTACTCAGGTCTGCAAAAAAACCTTTTTTCGAGCTGTTTTGGATATTTCACCTGAACTTTGTTATTTTTGGTGCGCTGAATCCAAAAATGACCTCCATTTTGTCCTGGGACGTCACGTTTTTTGACAATTCAGATTTTTAGGTTTTATTGGGAAATGCCTTAAAATTTTGTAAAATTAATTTTTATACTAAATTTTTTACTCAAATTTTCTCCACAAAATCTTTTTATGTTTTTTGATGTACTGAATCTAAAACTGACCTTCGTTTTGTCATAGGATTTCACCTTTTTTCACAATTTAAGTAAAAATGTCAATTTTTTAAGAAAATAAAAGTAAATATTTAAAAAAATTATTTTTCGACTCAAACTTTATTTGAAAATAATTTTTTATTATTTTTGGTGTGCTGAATCCAAAAAATACCACTTTTGATTTTTAAGACACCACATTTTGTAACAAATTTAGAAAATATAGCAACATTTCACATAAAATGTAAGTATAATTAAGAAGTAGATTTTTAATCCAAATTTATTTTTAAGGTGGTTAGTTTTAAGGTTTTTTTGTGCCCCGAGTTCAAAAATGGTCTCTGTTTTGCCATAGAATGTCATGTTTCCTGACAATTTAAGTAAAATTGTAAAATAAGTCGTTATTTCAATTTTCATGAAAATAAGTTTATAAAATAAAATTATTGTTACATATTCTTCATGAAAATCATTATATAACTAAAATAAACTTATTTACACACTCTAAAGCCAATTTTTCCTCCTCATGAAACTCCCCTTTGTACCTTTACCCTTGTGAGTAGCAAAAAGAACGTTTCTTTGAACTATACAACAAAAATCCTTCATTATTCCCCGATAATATATACAGGGTGTCCCACGAGAAGTGGCCCACCCCTTTAACTTTGGAACCCCTCCAGATATAGTCATGAAAGTGGGGTCTAGGTATAGTAAAATGACCATGCCCTATCCGATGAGTTCACTTTCAACGCCCTCTAGCGGAAACTTTAGGAGTTATAATTTTTATTTTAAAAACTATTTGAGGTATGTGAAAAAAGTCAATGACTAAGTTGTAGAGCATCATCGATTTAGTAGGAAAAGACACCTTAAGCAGAAAAATATCTTGAATAAAATCCCTAAAATGCACGCTCAAATAGGTTGAATTCATGTGGATTTTACGTCTTAAAACGCTCCTCACCAGGCGAAAATGAGAAATTTTTAATTAATGAACTAAGAATACTTTTAGTCATTTACTTAAATCATAATAATAAAAAATTTTCATTTTCGCCTCGTGAGAAGCGTTTTAAGACGTAAAAACTACGTAAATTCAACCTGATTGAGCGTGCGTTTTAGGGGTTTTATTCAAGATATTTTTCTGCTTAGGGTGTCTTTTCCTACTAAATCGATGCTGCTCTACAACTTAGTCATTGACTTTTTTCACATACCTCAAATAGTTTTTAAAATAAAAATTATAACTCCTAAAGTTTCCGCTAGAGGGCGTTGAAAGTTAACTCATCGGATAGGGCATGGTCACTTTACTATACCTAGACCCCACTTTCATGACTATATCTGTAGGGGTTCAAAAGTTAAAGGGGTGGGCCACTTCTCGTGGGACACCCTGTATTATATATAAATCTTCCCTAATATTTTCTTTCCATCTCTATAATGTCCTGATGAGATAGTTTACTATGTGCACTAGGGTGGGTCAACAAAAATTTTTTTCACATTTTCCCAGGGGCACAGCGACAAAAGGGTGCCAAATAGTCTCAAACTGACGTGTGTAAAATATTATTCGATTATAATAACTCTTTTTGCCTCCGGATTGGCCTCAAAGTTTCGATTAATATAGTAATTGTATGTAAAAATGGACAAACGAAAATCAAGTTTTTACCTCAATTTCACGAATCCGTCATGAATGTAAATGTGCACAATGGTATAAAAATCATCATTGAATACTATAAAATAATTATAAATGAAACCAGAGTTGAAATACTTGAGTTGTAATACAACATATTTTAAAATATCTCAATGGTTAGAACTGGCAATCAAACATTTCTTGCTGGAATCATGAAAATGTGCGAAACTCTTGAGTAGGATTTTAAAAACATTAAGCTTTTAATAAAAATGGATGTGTCAGAAGGTGGGTACCTTTTTTGGGATATATTTCAATCCCAAGGAAAACATTTGGATAATTGTTTAAAAGTTGGGGTTTTCCTTGAAATTTCTTTGGCATATTCTATCCCAAGTGACCCCATATGAGTCACTTATGTCCAAAAATAAATTAAAACCACATTTTAAGAGTCAAATTTTAAAACATTTTCTTAAGAAGAGCAGTAGATCCCCGTTTTTAGCATAAAGCTCAGTATTATCCCCTAAGTTTTAAAATCTACATTACTTTTCAAAACTTACTTGTAATTATCTTAAACAGTCAAGTTTGCTATACTTTAACTTTTATGAACGCATAAGGGAATGCTAAGGAACCATTTTGAGTCAATCCTCCCTCCATAGAAGTATAATTTCATGAGCCTGGGTTTCAGTCTATTGTTATAATAAAAAAATTAGGTAAATCATGACTGAGGTGAATCATAACTGATATATTGCCTAATGAACGAACTATCCATTCGACAATTGTTTTAAAAAATTTTTGCGATCATATTTGGATCCCAAGACCAGCCAGTGAAATAACTGTCAGCTGAATTTTGAAAGCGCAGCATATTTATGAAAAATACAACTATTTCTACTTTTAAAAATTAAAAATACCACTTAGTACTGACCAAACTTGAGGGAAAATGTATCTGTATGTACCAATATTTAAAATATGTACCACTGAAAATCCACTGTTTGTTGGCAAAAAAGATCCTCCTATTCTACGGCTATTGTTAATATGATAGCATATTACATTGCCACTTTGGCAGTTTTTTTGTATTGGTAATACATAAAAGTGACTAACGTGATTAAAATTGCTTTTAAAGACCCTTATTTGCGAGCTTTAAGAAGTTATTGACAAAAAAATTTAATTTATATAATTTTAAAAAAATATGAAAAATTACTTATTTTTGTTCTATTTGAGGCCAATCCGGAGGCAAAAAGAGTTATTATAATGGAATAATATTTTACACATGTTAGTTTGAGACCATTTGGCACCTTTTTCTTGCTGTGCCCGATAGAATTTGTGAAATTTTTTTTTCGCCATAGGAAAATGACCCACCCTAATGTGCACCATTCACAGCTCCTAATTTTTAAAACTAAAGGAGCTAGAAATGCACAAAAACTATGAAAAATGGACAAATTCGAATATAATTTTGTAATTTGTGAAAAATCCTGACGTATAAGATTTTTTTTCAATATTTTTTTCGTTATAAGCACACCAAAATACATAGGAAATCACTAAAATTATTCAAACAGCTTTTTCATTGCAGACCTGTGTTAGCGGTGCAAGCGCTTGCTAGGTGGCCTAGATGGCGAATCGTGCTGGTTTACAGTCTGGTTTTAAAAGGTTGAACAATAAAAACACATGTTCTACTTCTTGCCTAAAATATATATGATTTTGCTAATACATTTAAAAAATCATTATAATTACTAATCAAGTAGATTTATATTTTTTAACAAACTGTTTTTTAAACTGACAGTCATTTAATATTAATAAAGTATGAGAATTAATAAGTAGGAACATTTTTCCGTGTTCTCTTCCAGAGTTTAATTTATTGATTGTAAAAGCTGCAAAGGGAGATTTTCCCAGTAATAAAAATCAAGTATAAATGGTTGAATGCCAAAAGGCACGGGTGCTTATAAGAATGGAATATTAGATAAGTTCAACATTTTAAAACCATTTAATGAAACAACTGATTTTTTCGCTTAAAATTGTTAAGAAAAACTATAAACTTAAAAATTTGCTATAATTTGCCAATTCTTAATTTTTGTGAGTGAATTTTATAATCATCAGATTGAGTGAAAGTTTGTAAGAGTTTCTGAAACATTTTCTACAAACGTCTCCGTTGCGTATTTTTTTCAGCCAACTTTAGGAAGAACACCCTGTTTTAAAGTAATGGGAAAATTTCATTGGGACTCGAACAAATAGCTCTTCTGGAAATGATAGGTTGCGTTGTGGATCAGTTGGTTGATTTGTGCTTGAGCTGTATATTTAGATTTTTATTCTGGAAATGGTGAATATGGCAATAATGGTCAATTACTGGAATAATGGTGGTCAAATACTGGATCTAAGTGGTTAGCTACTGGCAAAATATCAATTAATTGCTTTTAAAATAAATAAATAAAAATCTATAAAAGTGAAAGGAAAAATGATTATCAGTTATTATTCCTCATGCCTTCATTGATATTAAAACACTGTCAATTTTTTTGGAAAATTTTTTTTCTTAGAAAGAAAAATAAAACTTGGAGGAATTTTCACTAACTGGTCAATTACTGGTCGTCTCACCCTATTTTGATATCCAAGGTGTTTCAAAAGTCCTTTTAAAGGCTTTTATTTGAAACCAACGTGTCCATTGAAATTATCCATTGAGATAACAGCGCCCTCAGAGGCAAGATTACAAAATTAAAAAAAAATAATAATATTGAGTCATTCCGAAAGTTTTGTCGATCTTGGGAGCATCTGTATACAATGTATTTTTTGGTACTTTTCCATCACGGTAAATCAGTAAAGTACTTCTACTTCTATCTAAAGCCAATTTGGCAAATTTTGGCTCTTTTTTTTGTTGGCTCACTTTTCGAGCTTTCCTAGTTTCTACGATTAATAAGATTTTGTTTACTTCAAATAGACGATATTAGTGATGAGGTTTTTTTGTTTGGAATCGTTGATTCGATCCGTGATTGGTTACATACGGATCCGTACAGTTCACAGAACCAATCACAGACTGAATCTACGATTCCAAACAAAACAAAAACGTTACACTAATATCGTCTATTGCCATTAATTGGAAACTTTCAAAATTAAAATTAAAATGAATTAATTTTAAGTCATATTACCTAAGATTGTACGGAAGATCTTATTTATTTCATAAATTGAAATTCATTTTATACATTTTTTGCAGAGCGGCGGTAGAATTTCCAGCGATCTAGATTCCTGCAAATGGATCATCCGGATCTTTTCTAATAGAGTTACGCCCGTAGTCTGTGCTTTTGGATTAAAATCACTTGAACAGCCGATCAATTGATTCACAAATACTAGCAAAGCCCTGATCTGTAAAATTTGATAGTCTGAGCACCTGGATCAATTGATAAAAGTGAATCAGAAACACCAGAGCTGGCGAACAAGCGAAACCGATGGCGATAAAAAAAGCTCAATCGTGATTGGTTGAGATCGTTTATATTGATGAATTTGATAGGAAAGAAATTTGCGAAAAAGTACGACATAAAAAGCACTCGGATTGTACTTTAAAAGTCAATGATTTTTAATAAAAAATAATGAAAGAATATGAAACTTGAAGTTTTGAGTAATACAAATTAAAGAAAATAAACATAACACGTGTAATCAGAATATTCGCATTTCCGAAATTTGCTTCATGGAATCCAATTTAGATTTGAATATAAATAAAAAAATAAAGCACCGTAGTTAGCTGATGATATTTTATTTTTGCATTTGAAAGAAAATAATAAAAAAAATCTTTTATTTTTAATTAACACAATTCTGGAGTTCTATATACTAACCTTTAGATTAGGTAAAAAGATAAAATAAATTAAGCAATCATTGGGAACTTAAAATATTGAATCAGTTTTGTACTTAGATCGGTAAATAATTTAATTTTGTAATAATAATAGCTACCTTTAAAAAAAAATGGCCATGATGAATAAAATTAAATTGAAATCTTAATAAGTTTAATCAAAAATTGTATCGGCCGCCGGGAATCGAACCCGGGCCACTCGTATGATATCCGTGTATTTTAACACCAAGCTACCGGAGCGAAAGTCGCGGGAGAAAGTTTAAGTATAAAACAATAGAGAAAAAGATTTTAATTACTAGAAATAATCATTTAAATAAATATTGGACTCGACAACGCACACCTCAAAAATACTGTGAATCAAAAATATTTTATTTCTAAAATACTAATCTAATTTAGATTATATTGACACGAAGTGCATTTTTCAGGATAGCTTATGACGGGCGACGCCATGTTTTTGTTTCGTAATCATAGCTGAAGACAGACTCGATTCTGATTGGTGATCCAACCTAGATCAATGCTTTGAGCGGTGATTACTTGACACACAGTGGTCAACTGATTCATGGTGCTTCGGAATACCAAATCAAGCTGATTTGTGCTAAGAGATCCTGATCACAGGTTGCCAGAGGCTTCAGAATACGGCCGTTAGGGGTATAACAATACAGCAATTTATTATGGATGATTGTGATCAAACTCTCCGGATGCCTCAGGAAAAAATTAAATATAATTTAAGTTTTCCATACTTCTTAAAAATACTTAAAACTTTAATTGTTTTATGGAAGTAGCCAGTTAATTTTAATTTAAAAATCTTAACTTTAGGAAAAAGACAAAATTTTTAGCAGAAAAGAAATGAAGTAACAAGTTAATATAGATTTAAGGAAAGATGCCAAGTTGACGTTGGATAAAGTTTAGGTTCATATTGTATCGCATAATGGAAAAGTGTCAAAAATATCTTATATATACAGATGCTCCCAAGAGAGACAAAACTTTCGAGATGACCTAATCAAGACCCTCTATTAGTCCAAGAAAGTTAGGGGTTGAGGTGGAACAAATTGTAAAAGAAAGTTTGATGGGTGATTCTTATAGGAAATTTTCCGTAGAAAACGATGGTGAAACGTATACCAAAATTAACCTCGTCCTTTAGCCAATATGGCGGATTTTCCAAAATGGCGGACAATCGTTTTTAACTTATAACTTCCTAAAAAATGTTAATAAAATTATAAATTTTGCAGTAAATGATTAGAATTAAGTAGCAAAAACAATGGGACACTGTTTTTTTCTCTTACGATTTGTCATTTATCCAATATGGCGGATTTTCCAAAATGGCGTCCACTAATGTTTATAATAAAAAAAATTATGATGATTAATTCGTAATTTTTTCAGGATATGGTAAGAATTAAGTCATAATAATATTCATATCAATTTCCTTTCCTCAATGTATCAAATATGGCGGATTTTTCCAAAATGGCGGACAATCGTGTTTTACTAATATGCTAAAATTCGTTAATAAAATAAAACTTTTGCTGTAAATTATTAGAATTTAGTAGCAAAAATAATGTGGAACTGTTTTTGTCTCTTACGATAAGTCATTTATCCAATATGGCGGATTTTCCAAAATGGCGTCCACCTAATGTTTAAAATAAATAAATTATGATAATTAATTCGTAATTTTTACAGGATATGGTAAACATTAAGTCATAATAATATTCATATCAGTTTCCTCCCCCTCAATGTATCAAATATGGCGGATTTTTCCAAAATGGCGGCCACTTTTTTAGAGCCTTTTTAATTTTTAATTTTTTTTCTTAATAATTAGAAATATTAAATGTTATTTGGTAAAATATAAGCAGAATACTTATATTTTACTAAAATTTACTGGTAAATAATGTTTAAGGTAGGTAGAAATTCAAAAATTACCATTTACCACTAAGTTTGAAATATGGGGCCGTCTTTTTGGAAATTATTTCTATGTATCGCCAAATCTTGGTTAATATACTATTTTATAGGTAATTTAATATATAAATACTTATGTTATGCCAAAATAAAATTTAATTATATGTAAAAACGTTAAAAATAAAAAGGCTCTAAATATGTGGCCGCCATTTTGGAAAAATCCGCCATACTTGATACATTGAGGGGGAGGAAACTGATATGAATATTATTATAACTTAATTCTTACCATATACTGTAAAAATTACGAATTAATTATTATAATTTATTTATTTTAAACATTAGGTGGACGCCATTTTGGAAAATCCGCCATATTGGATAAATGACTTATCGTAAGAGACAAAAAAAAGTTCCACATTATTTTTGCTACTAAATTCTAATAATTTACAGCAAAAGTTTTATTTTATTAACGAATTTTAGCATATTAGTAAAACACGATTGTCCACCATTTTGAAAAATCCGCCATATTTGATACATTGAGGAAAGGAAATTGATATGAATATTATTATGACTTAATTCTTACCATATCCTGAAAAAATTACGAATTTATCATCATATTTTTTTTATTATAAACATTAGTGGACGCCATTTTGGAAAATCCGCCATATTGGATAAATGACAAATCGTAAGAGAAAAAAACAGTGTCCCATTGTTTTTGCTACTTAATTCTAATCATTTACTGCAAAATTTATAATTTTATTAACATTTTTTAGGAAGTTATAAGTTAAAAACGATTGTCCGCCATTTTGGAAAATCCGCCATATTGGCTAAAGGACGAGGTTAATTTTGGTATACGTTTCACCATCGTTTTCTACGGAAAATTTCCTATAAGAATCACCCATCAAACTTTCTTTTACAATTTGTTCCACCTCAACCCCTTTTTTGAGCTAACTTTCTTGGACTATATATACATGGCCATCCAACTCCGGGTGATGACGTCAGACGTGGGTGAAAATCGGTGAAATTCCCATGTTAAGTCTATGGAGCATAAAAACTTACTTTCTTGAATTCTCCCGTTATGTATCTCTTCAAGGCTGATATCACTGTTCTTGAAACTCAAAAATATTTTGTTTAGAATCAAAATTTTTTCCCTTTTGTACAGATTTCTTGTATTTTCATTCAGTTTTTTTGGCTTAAGACTAACATGGATGTTTGTTTAGTTTGCAAATAATGAATGTAATGTAGGTTTTTTTCTCTCAATACTATTAATTTTATTTAGAAAATAAAAAAACACTAGAAAAATAAAAATGTGAAAATATTTTTAAAACAAAAAATCATCGAATTTTGAACTGTAACAACAGTAAATAATTTATTTGACCCCATTATATTCTTTAATTTATTATAAGAATTTAAACTGACGATAATTAAACCTTCTATTTATAGTAAGGAAATTAACTAGTGAACTAAGTTCTATTCACAGATTATTGAGCTTACAGAGATGTCAAACGGCGGTTTTCCTCCTTAGATACTTAATTTAATTCAGCTCGCAAATTATAATTCAGTTCACTAGCAGCCAATCAGAAAAAGCTTAATGCGTAAGTGAATCCTGATTGGATATGGAACTTCTATCAGGCGTTGCATTTTGATTTTATCGGCGCTGCTCTTTTTTCCCTTTTTCCCGTAGATCATAGAACATTTCCCTAAAGTAGGTAATTAATTTCCCTACTTCATTTTATTAAAAGCTATTAAATATTATTATTATTATTTATTTTTTTTATTTATTTTATTATTATTTTATAAATATTTATTATTTTTAAGCTATAGATTCATTTCCCTAGAGCGCTATAGCGAATAGGGGAAAATGAGATTTTCCCTCTACTGCCGACTTGAAGGCAGCTTCAGTGGGTGAGTGACAGGTGGGAGGTGGAGCTATATCAGGTAAGGAGGCGGGGCCTGAGGCCAGAGATTTGTCTCTGGGAAAAGCCCTGTTAAAAAAGTTGCCATTAGCGTCTATGGAGATGAACACTCTGTTAAGCTCTATACTCTGTGGTTCTATTTAATTAGTTTGGTATTCATTATTGCATTTTATGCAGATGGCATCCCGTTTTTGTTTGTTGTTCCATCAATTTTTTTTAATTAAAAGACATTTTTGTTTTTTATGTTTATTTTTCAAATTTCTACTTATTAGACTTTGATTTTAATAGCGATAGCCATTAAAAATTATTACAGCGTTAATTTTACCATTGTTAACTGATGTTAAATTACTAAAAACACGGATATTCCATGTTCACTGTTAACAATTCAGAAAGTTTAAAACATGGCGTCGTGATGATAGTGACGTCAAAGGTGGGTGAAATTGATGACGTTGCACGGCCGAGTTGGATGGCCTTTTATATAGAGGGTCTTGACCTAATACATAACATAATGGAGCAAAAACCTCCAATAGAATTTTGTTGCCACCGTTATGAAAAACTAACTGCAAAAAAGTTCATAAGTATATTGTGAATATTCGCGGAAGTATTAGCGTCTGAAAAAACTTTTTTTGGGGCCTCAAAACTGAAAATATTCAACGTTTTTCAGTGTAATGTAGTTGGGTAATATTCCGTAATTGAGGTTTTCGCCAAATTTTGGTGATGACCATTTAATGAATGCAATAATGTTAACTATGCCTTAACTATGTAACTATGCTATGTTGTAATATGACAACTGGGTGATCATAACTTGGTTAAAATTGTAACTAAGCTAAGTTATGGTCACCCAGTTGTCTTTTAACAGGATTTATAAAAAAGGTAAACACTTTTATGGTATGAATACTGAATAACGAAAGTGAAATGATTTTAAAATCTTTTTTTATAGCTAATAGTGGAGTTGAAAGCTTATATTGCCGAGTATGCAAGTTTGTGTCCTTCTGTCCAGATGAATTTGAAACACACGTGAAAACTTCTCATACTTATACTCGGAGTTGTCCTATGTGCCCTTATACTAATCCGAATGAAAGCGAACTTAAAAGTCACATGCAGATCCACACGGACAATCCACCTTTTCATTGCCCTTTTTGCGACAAGTCCTATTCGTTTTACTACTCTCTGGAATTTCACCTTTCTGTTCACGGGGGAAAGAAAGTATTTGGCTGCAGATTCTGTGAGAAATCTTTCGATGCTTCCAAAGAAGGTAAAACTTATGACGAGCACCAGAAAATGCATATTGGACCGAAACCATACGTGTGTCTTACCTGCGGTAAATCCCATTGCCAAAGTAATAGACTCTTAAACCATCACCGATTGCATGTTTCACCTTAGCCATGTTCCTAACTAAAAAAGGATTTTCCCTTTCCCAGTTTATCCATTTTGGCTATATAGTCTGACGATGAACGAATCAGAAGGCAAATTGGGCATCATTTTGAGCTCTTGTTTGTAAAATAGCATTCGCCGGATTCCTCGGATCGGATAAGTGGAAATGGAACTTTAAGTTACTACTAACAAAACATGTGTCGTATCGAAAGAAATTACGACCACTTTTTACAAACATAACACAATTAACGAGGTCACTTGAAATGAAAAGTTACTGATTTATATTTTTACTTGTGCATGGAAAATGTTTTACAATTTTTAGTGTAAATAAAATATTTAACTTTAAAAATCAAGTTTTGGATTTCTTTCTTTTTACATCATAAGATATCCGTTAGAGTTGACCCTGATAAATCAGCACCTTAACCCTTTATTTACCGACTAGCTGATATGCCCGGCCTTGCACGGGTGAAGAGTATAAATTTATTATTTGAGGAGTTTGCTATCAAAACCAGCTCATTCCATATTTTTCTGAAATACACTTTTTTGCATATTTTGAAAGTTTAGAGAGGATCCTTCATAACCTGGCGAAGGGATATAGCTCAAACCCAGCTCATTCCAACCCAATAAACTGGAAAAAACTACTTCACCACTTAATTGAACAAAAAAAACTGAAAAAAGTATGAAAAATCGTGTTTTTGCATCAAAGTCAGCTCATTCTAACCTAATTAGCGTAATTACGCCCAAGGTAATGCAACTGAAAGGAAAATAAAAACTAATCGAATTCTACCTACAGTTAAAAATTTAAAAAACATATTTAGCTTTAGAACTGTGGACGTAAGAAGTTTTTTTGTCTCTCCTGTAAAATTTCCAAAAATGGACTAAGCTGGTTTTGATAGCAAACGCCTCATTTTTTAGTTTTCCCAAATACACTAATTTTAGATAATCAGCATTTACCAATCATCCCGGTATCCTAGGCGTCTTTTTCATACTCCAGTCTTCCCGGTAACTTTTCCTATCCTAGTGTTCTTAGTAATTTTTCTTATCCCAGTGTTCCCAGATGGATTAAAATTCCTTCAGTTCTCAAGCAATATAATTTTTGAATGATTTCCACATTTACATTGGAAAAATTAATCTAAAAAGTATTTAAAATTGCTTAGATCCCTTGATTAATCATATCTTCAGGAATTAAAGTTTTCGGTAAAATAATTCAATAACTAAAGCTTATTCCATTTTGAAATTTAAGAAAAAAATCAATATTTTCTAGTTGAAAGGGAGTTTTAATGGTTTTTGGTTTGTTAACCAACTTTCTTAAAAGTTAAAATATTATCACTTTTTGATTTTACATCCTCGTTTCCATGGACACTATTTTAAAAACAATGATATTCCATAAAGCTTTTAAAATATAAAAATTAGATAATCTGTCAAATAAAAATATGTTTAACTATACATAACTTTTAAATTTCATTGAAATAGATTTTTAAAATATTAATATAATTTTTAAATAGATTTGTACCTAGTGTTTCTATTAAAAAATTGTTGTTTAGCATTAAATTTTCTTTGTAACAATGGGGTGAACAGATCTCTTTTGGAGGAGAAATCAAGCTATTTCAGCAAAATGACCATAAAAAGAACAAAAAAAGGGTCAAGGGGTCAATAAAAGTTTTCGAAACATAGCCTATGTTTTTTCCCGAGTTTTTTTACGTAGGTATACCAAGTTTGGTGCAGATCGGAAGTAAACTGTGGATTTGTATAAAAGACAAACACATATACCCACACTTGATTTTATTATATTAGATGGTACTTGTGAGAACCACTAGCTCAAGTTTAGAACTACTGATGGTTGGCGAGTTTTGGCTATTTGGCACCATATTTATAGAAGCCACATAATTCACTTAACATTAGTTGGGGTAAATATAGTGATTTTTATCGCTAAAAACTTGTCGCATCACCAGTACTAAACTTGGGCCGAAAATAATTTGGTAAATAAAGGGTTAACAAGTTCACACCGGCGCGGTACACCGGTGGGCAGCATTAGACAAGTGTTTCTCAACCTTTTTACTATCACGGAACCCTTTTGATAATGTCCAAGTTCCGGGGAACCCTAGCGTCCATACAACAGTGGCGTACAAAGAAATTTATTTCGGGAGGGGCCCAAAATTGTTACTCAACCGCTCAAAAGTATTTTAAGATAGATTTAACGTAGCTTTTTAATGCATTTTTATGTGAAATTTGCATCTATGAGAACTTAAAATAAAAAAATTGTGATTAATAAAGTTCCGAGTAGAAGGGGGGTTTGGGGGTACTCCCCCAAAAAATTTTTAGAAATTTGACTCTAAAAACTAGGTTTTAACTCGTTTTTCGTACATTTAGTCCAAATCTTGGACAAGCATTTTCAGGTAGGGTTTCAATTTTCATGAAAGTTATTATAAGAAATTGAAAATAATACAATTTCATGTACTAAAGGGGGGGGTTTGGGGGCCTTCCCCAGAAAATTTTTATAAATTGACCCTAAATAACAGGGTTTTAACGTGTTTTGATATTCTTCGGAGGGGAAGGGCCCCCTGGGCCCCCCTTATATAGGCCACTGTCATGCAACAATATTTTGTCTTGCTATTTTATCCTCCCTCAGAATTTATTTTGAAAATTACCCTTTCAACTAGTGTTTTATCTCCTTTTTCAAACTTTTTGTAGAGCACCCAAGGAAAAAATATTCTTGAGACAGCAGAATGTTCAAGGGAAAAACGCTCTATAACAGACGTCAAAATTTTAGATAGAAGTTTGGGAGTTCTCCCTAGAAATTTTTCAAAATTTGCCACTTAAAGTAGGAGTTTCAGTGTATTTTAGGACTCTTTGGGTTACATCTGAAAAGAACATTTCCTTGTAAAACACAGAATTTTCAAGGGGGGAATATAATTAGCGCCAAAATTTCAAGGGGGACAGGAGTCCTTCCTCAGAAATTTATTTGAAATTCCCCTTCAAACTAGTGTTAATCTTCTTTTCAAACTCTTCGTAGAACAAACACCCAAGGGCTACAGAAGAAAATGTTCAACGGAAAAACACTTGCTCACATTTGGCTGGCTGATGCCTAATTTAATTAGGGCTATTCTAAAATTTAAACCAGAACAAAAAAAGATTTCCGGATCCCTCGCGGAACCCTTGAGGAAGCCTCGCGGAACCCCAGGGTTCCGCGGAACCCCGGTGGCCCAAACCATCGCCTTATCGGATTCGGGAAGTTCCTGTAACCTTCCGCGTTGGCACGTTCGGTGGCATATTATCCTATCGGAGGCTGTCACTCCAGTTTGTTTTATTTGCTCAGTGGAGCCTCCAGATGAAGTGCAGCATGAAGTCGAGCGCCGCCTCCTAGCGAAAAACATGAAAATCGGCCCCAGCGTGAACGTGTTAATGTTAAACACTGGTATATCCTTATTATATTTTTAATTTGCTTTCATAATCATAACCAAATTTGATTCGATTGCATGGTTAGTTTCCCATCCCTATTAAGATTAATTTTATAAAATTCAAAATAATTGTAGGTTTATGAGTAGGCTCTTTTTAATGTCTCAAAAAATTAGTTTTTGTCTGGATGGACATAGCTTTTGAGTAAAAAATACTTACGAAGTTTTTGCATTTAGTAGTTAAATTCAGATAAAGAAATTGAACAAAAAGGCTGAAAACTTGCAAAAAAACATTTTATATTACTCAATTTAATACCAAAAGTTATGTATTAATGGAGGGTTTTAAAATCAAAAGGCAATCTGACTTAAAAACAAGTGATATTTCCTTTTTTTAAAAAACCAGGTAGTTGAAGGACGAATAGCATCGCTTAGAAATTTAGTTAGAAAATAGTTTTTGCGTTATGAGGGTTCAAAGAGTAGAAAAATTAAGTTTTCTGAAACGCCTGCGGTAAGTAACTACTAGCAACTCATAGTAACTACTACTTATAGCAACTCATAGTAACTACTACTTATAGTAACTCATAGAAACTTTTTTTAATATAGAGATACTCTTGTTAACTCATTAGGCTATTCATGAACCCATCAAAACTATAGTCCTGCCGTCTCAAGAAAATTCCGTGAACCGCGAGTTGACATCCACACAAATTTTTAACAAAATGGCGATTTTTTTCATCATCAAATGAATTGCCATCCCCTCCGAAATTCCTTTTAATAACCTGTTTCCATAACAAACACTACAATATTGCACGATGTCAAAAGTTTTTCTTGCGGCCATTTTACAGTATATTAAGCCCACACTGGGGTTGAATTTCTAATAATAAGGTAAATGTGGGTATAGTGGACACTGTACCAATAGTGGCCACATAGCTGATTAATTTTAAATAGAACGAGTTAGAGGCATCGAACAGCGTCAAAATTTATAGGCATAGTAGATTGTGCAATCAGGTAAGCTGATAAATTACCACCGATACCACAGATCAGCATGGGAAGGATATTTAAATATTTGAAAATAACAACATCGGTCGAGTGACTGAAATTTGATTTCGCTTATTGAATCGCGTAAGGAAACGGGTATTTCGGAACTGATTTTTTCGAATTTATTACCACTTGATTGACTTTTAAATTTATATCAAGATAAATAAGAGTGTATAAAATAATACTGAATAAAATTTATTTGAAAATGTTGACTTTACGAGGATTTATGGGGGTGTCCACTTTACCAACACATAATCTTAGATTTTCCAATAGTGGCCACCGCAATGGCTTGTAATAGAAACATAAATAATACTTAATTTGAATCCGTTTTTCGTCATAAACTGTTGACTGTGCTTTAAAATGAGTGTTAAATAAATTTGGTTTCATTCTGGCTTCGGGAACCAATGTTTCCAAAACATTGAATTACATGCTAAATTCCCCTCAAATCAGCTACAGCGTAGACTTTATGCCGAAAACTATCAATTTTTTTTAAATAAAGCTAATTTGATTGAATCTAAAATACATTTCGTTGGGAAGGAAGATTTAATTAGAACTAGACGACTATACCAAGAAAAACCCCTCAATTTCATGCATAAACCCCTCATATAGGCAGAAAAAGACAGGTGTCCACTATTGATGCAAGAGGTGTCCACCATAGAAGCAACAGCTTCATCTATGTGGCCACTATAGATGCAATTTGGAGTACTTTAAAAAAATTAATTAAAAATACTTTGCCTAATCTAATTAAAGTTTTTAATGGTAAAATTGAAAGAAGAAGATCCAATTAACCTAAAAATAGGATGACAACCGTTTCGAAGCAAATAGATTGGTATTTATTAAGAATTTAAGCAAAAATTTTTCTTAAAGTGTCCACTATACCCACATTTACCTTACTACTGTTGGAAAAATTGATACTTTTAGTTATATCGAATAATTTTTATCACGCTTTTGAAATTAAGGACAAATATGGTTTTCCAGGATTTCAGGGTTTAAAACACCTGAAAGACGAATACACTGCTTTTTATAGCAATTGGAATAAGAATAAATTCTTCAAAAAGTGAACGGTTACCACTTTTTTATAATTTTATATTTTTCATTTTTGAATTGGATTGGAGGTAGTTGGTTTCTCTTGAATTTACGGTTAGGGTTTTTGAGCTGCAAAAAGAGAACAGGCTTTATAAATAAATGGGAAATATTATCAAGAAGATTTTATTGAAAAATTGTTTTTAAAAATTGTCAATAAAACATCATTACTTATATTTAGGTATCGAGTACATACCCTAAATTTAGGCTTGGCCACCTCCAGAATTTCTTTTTAGGGATGCATCTATCTGTAACTCAGCGACATAAAGAGTTTATCATGATACTTGTAGTCAAATTTAAAAGTGACCTACGTGACGACAGGCATAAAGTAAAAAAACTGTCTTCTTCACTTAAAGATGGTTATTGTTAGTGTTCGGCAACTACTGGTAAAAAAGTAGTTAACTACCAACTAGTCTGGGCAAAAGTAGTTGTAACTACTAGTTAAGTACTTTTTCTTGGAAGTAGTTGTAACTAGTAGTTGATTATTTCCCAAAGTAGTTAACTAGTCTATTTAATTTCATAAGATATTTTCCCCAAATTTTCGATTACTTTTACTTACCTGTAGCAAAAATACAGGGGCGTCATTTAGGGGGGGCAAGGTTTCTATTGTTATGTGAAAAATAGCTGCTAGTCCCTTGAAAATTCTGTAACTTCCACAAGGAGCTTTGGGTGCAACTCAAAAAGTATCAAAAGTAGTTAAAACACTACCTTGAAGGGTTAAATTTCAAAAAAAATTTAGCCCCCCTCTAAAATTTTACGTTGGTGGTTATACAGATTTTTCCTCCTTAGAATTCTGCCATTTACAAGAAACCTTTCCCTTTACGACCTCCACAAAGAGTTTGAAAGAGATAAAACACTAGTTTAAAGGGGAAATTTCAAAAAATTTTCTTGGGCATAACCCCAGCCCCCCCTCTATAATTTTGACCTCTGTTAAACAGTGTTTTCCCCTTGAAAATTCTGCCGCTTTCAAGAAGATTTTTCTTTTTCCCAAAGAGTTTGAAAAAAGAGATAAAAAACGAGTTTAAAATGGTAATTTCAAAAAAATTTTTGGGGAGGATCCGCAGCTCCCCTCTAAAATTTTTACGTCAGTTAGGGTAGGTGGGGGTAAAAACCCGCACGGGGCAAAACCACGCACCGCGATTTTTAATTGTTAATAATCGATTCAAAAGTTGAAAACCAGGTGGTTGGTTTGTCTTATTGTGACCTATCATTCTACGAAAGTTCGTACCCCTAAGTCACTCATGAGTTGAAAAAATGCTGTAAGTTTGTTTTTCATCATTTTGATGTAATTTTTCTGATCTTTTACTTAAACATTACTTAAAATAGGGCTTCAGGAGAAATACAAACAAATAAGCCAATGATAAGATAGTATTTGAGCTTCAGTTTCGTCTCGAAAGAATTTCCTTAACATGTCTCTAAAAATAATAAGGCTTGTTTTTCAAAATAAAGTGAAATGGGGCAAATACCCGCAGGTGTTTTGGGGCAAATACCCGCATCTTCAAAACTTTGGAAATTCGCCCCAAAAGGAAATTAGAACCTACAGGATCCGTAAAAAGTTGAATAAAGGTTTCCGATTTGTCAATCCTCAAACTGAACCCCTTTTTTCTCCCTTTTGAAAGATATTGGGCGCTTTGAAATGAGTTGCTACAACAGATTGACAATTTTCATTAAATCGGATTATATAAGTATATGTTTAATATTGTTGGTTCACTTAAAAATATTAAAACAATACATTAGAAATCCATTAAACGCGAGCGGATGATCCACGATTGCTACGAAAAAAATTATTAATGATGAGGGTAAATTTTAGACGACATTAGAGAGATTTTAGATGTAGAGCAAAGGTTTCTGCTAGTGTAAACATTTTAAAAGTTTTACATATCATGTTTTTTGTACAATCAAACATAGTTTTTATGCTGAAATATTTTTTTTCGTGTTTTCACCTCATTTTTAGTCTTTTTTCGGGTTATTCGCGATTTTAGCTATCCGCGGTACCCTTGCCACCCGATTCCGCGGATAATAGGGGTTCTACTGTATTAAGATGATTATTTCTAGTGTTTTTATAATGGAACATTTTGTTTACCCATGTTTATTTCACTTGGACACGAAGATTCAAAAGTGCGGGTCTTTGCCCCATTTTGCGAGGCAAAGACCCTCAATTTTTTTTTCTACTAAATTGTCAATTTCTCTTGAAATATTATCGATAAGAGTATAAATTTGGATTGATTTTGTAGGTAACATCTCAATCTAACACCTCCAATTGAAATTTCGGGATTATCTACCCCCTTTCGATCACAATGTTAAAAATACTGAAAACTGCAGGGCTTTGCCCCCACCTACCCTACACAGTTTTTCCCTTTCAAAATTTTCAAAATTTTCCTGGGGGCGAACCCCCAGACCCACTTTTTCCTTGGAGTTCATGTCAAATTTTGACATTATATGTAATATCATTCAAATACTATTTTTCAGTGTCCTAAGACTTAACCTATAAATGTGCTCGTTAGGGGATACCTTAAAAATGAAGTTGAGGCAACCCCCCAAAAAAGTTAGTTACAGCGTGATTCAGACCCATTTTAAAAAATCCTTGCCCCCCAACCAAAAACTGAAATGACGCCCCTGCAAAAATATCATGGCTAAGATTCGCCAATTTTTGATAGGTATACAGGTTTTTAGTGTCTTAAAGTTTTCTATGTTGTATTTATATTAGTCAGTACAGTGTCGTATATAAGGGGGGATAAGGGTTCTAAACCACCTTAGCCTGAACAACAATATTTTAAGCACAAAATTGGGCCGTTAACTTAAAGTATTGCCTTACTAATTTTTAATGCAGGAAAAGCATCTAGAATCCTCGTAAACCTAGCCTAAAATCGCTTTTCAAAGTGCTGGAATTTCCAGGAGATAAAACCCTGAACCCCCTAATTTCTAGAGAGGATTTCAAAAAAGGGTTGCATTTATATGTCAATTGCTGGGATTACATATATTTCAAGGTTGCTAAGTATGAAAATGTATCACGAAAAATGGCATTGTTAGTAGATGTAACATTTTTTAAAATTTTGATCTTTTAATATTTTTTGAAGTAGAAGAACTTTTTTAAAGTAGTTGGAACTAGTAGTTGGTGAAAAAAGTAGTTAAACTACTAGTTCAACTACTCTAAAACAAAAGTGGTTGAACTACTAGTTAACCAGTAGTGAACTACTTTTCAACTACTTTTAGTTAACTAGTGCCGAACATTAGTTATTGTTGTCTTATTAACTGTTTAACATTTGTCTGAACCGTTCTATTTCTCACTTTTGTTATGTGAACCAATCATAAATATAATTTAAACATCAATTTAGGTGGTTTTTTAAGACTTTTCTTGGCTTGAAATTTCATAACATTGAAAAAGGAAATAAGCCCATCAACTTCAAAATTATTTTGAATGTACTTCTATTTATTTCGATGATTGACCTTTTTCTATATAGGGTCCTGAATTTACAGTAAAAATTGGTGATTTTACAACCAAAATTCCCTTATTTACTATAAAATTTTTTTAGTTTTCTCAAAACTTTGGGTTCTGACGTATTATCCCGTCGACCTTACCACTGAATCCGAAAACGGTAAACAACCCATTGACTTTTCTATGGACGTGCCGCTGAATTTGAAAGTCATGGAACGGTCGACGAGATAATACGTAAGTACCGAACTTGGTTTTTGGACATATCCCCTTTTTCAAACTGACGATTCGTTTGCTCTTCAATACCTTTAATTTTTTGAAGCATTCAAGACTTAAGTACTTATTGTTTGAGTTGAGCATGTGCAAACCCGGACTAACCCACCTAATGAGCACGTACTATCTGTCACTATAACCACGTCATCAGAAGCATATATATTCCCATCTTTCTAATCAATCACCTACTTTTCCAAATCCCGGTCTATGATGACGTATCCTAAGCTCCGCCCACTTCTGGTTCGGAAGCACTGATGCCCTGCATCAATCACGGTATTATTTTTTCCTCTTCACTACACTTCGCTCGCCTAAAAAGGAGGGAAAAATCCTTTCTTGTATCGGTGCGTAATTTTCCTCTCCAGCGGGATCGAAAATGCGAGCGATTAATTTGAGGGTATAAATTTTCATTAGGAATTCAGCGCTGGTCTTGCATATTCATAAATAAAAAATGGACGAATTATTCTCTTTTTAGGCCACTTAATTATAAGGATTCGCCTGAGTGTCACCGACAGGCCTGAATTGCATTTTCGATTCATTTTGTGATGGTGGAACTCGTTATAGAGGTAATCTTTTTTGAAGTAATTAAATAAAGATCCATCATGCTTTGTTTTTGGAAACCTCATTGACACTGGTTTATTTAAAGATAATTCCCAATTTTTTATATGCTTACGTTTTTTGAAGAAATTTCCATCAATGGAAATTGGCCTCAAAATGACCTGTAATTTCTTTCCATGTATAGAATTATGAGTGTATACAGTATACTCTACAATTACACCTAAATAAAATTTACAAGTTAATAGAAATTTACACCGCAAAACTAAAATATACAGGGTATCCCAAAACCAACTGAATGATTTCAAAAGTTAATAAAAAATAAACTAAGAGAGAAAAAAATATGTGGTCTGCTGGAACCTACTTAATTCGCCTAAGAATTTTTTCTCGACAAATTTAAAAAATTCATAGTTCACGAACGTTTTAACGCATGGCGTCAATAGTATTTCGAAAATAGGGAAGAACAATAGCCCAAATCCCTCTTTCTAAAACGTCATGGGGATATTGAAATCTGTGATAAAATCGATATTATAATCGAATAAGAATTATTGAATACTTGATTTAAATCTTCATTCCAGTCAGAAGGAAGAGAAAAAAATTAAAACAATTTGACCGATTAAACTTATATTAGAGTTTTGAATAAACTTTTAAAATCTGCTACTTTTTGAAAAATTAATTATTTTGACCCATCGAAAATGATCTTTGATTGATTGTTGAAATTTAGATGGATCGCTATGCCAACGCACACATTTCCGTATTCAGATTGTTTAAATTTCAGAGTTGCACCTTCATTCAAGCCTCTACTGGTTTTATCATTTTTTGTTTGGATGGAGGGGGA
Source organism: Tetragnatha versicolor (assembly GCA_024610705.1). Classification (NCBI taxonomy): domain Eukaryota; kingdom Metazoa; phylum Arthropoda; class Arachnida; order Araneae; family Tetragnathidae; genus Tetragnatha; species Tetragnatha versicolor. Next base: position 52,411,169 of record JANDEH010000001.1, on the reverse strand, counting down.
GTTAAAGGTTCATTATAACATCACTATTTGTGTGAATTGGCGTTACACTCTACTCCTTCACTTTTCTGTGGAAACTAGCGATTCACAGGTGTGAATCACTCAGGATTAACAAAACCGGTTCATTAAAATCTGAGATGTTCAGGTTGAGTGCCGTGTTGATTTCACAGTTAAAAAAACTAATATGTTATTTTAGCAATTGCATTTATTATCATTATTTATTGATTGCAATTAGAAGATTATTAAGATACTGATATATTAAGATTGCAAGATTTGCAACTGGAAGCCGTAGGAGTTGCGTATTCTCGGGATTTGAAAGTGTTCACGTTATTAAACGTTAAAATATTGAGTAAATATTCTCGTCTAAAAGATAAAAAACAAACTAAAGCAAATTTAATATGATATGAAACATCGGAAATCCTACGAATATCCTAGAAATGTCTCTTGCTATTCAAATCTCAAAAACGCAATGTTCATCCAGCCCCTTTCTCAATATTTTATTACTCTCAGATGAAATGAAAATGGAAGAACGCTGTTCGGTGATGACTCCAACCCTCCCCCCCTGGGGGTTCATCCAGACCCCTCCTTCCCCTGAAATCGTCTGCACCAGAGGGGGTCCCAGGGGCAAGGAATCAAAGTCGAGAATTACCCAATAGAATGCACATTTGAGGTTTGAAATTATATTCATAATTTACGCTCAAGTTGCAATATTTCCTTTACAGTCGGGGTTGGAGGATGAGAGGAAGAAAATTGGATTTGAGTTTGAATGAATTCAACTTTTGAGTTACGATGGCTCTTTTAAAGGTTGTTTTTTTATGAAAAATCAATGGAGTTGAATCTCACGATATTTTCGAGGAAATTATTTGATTTTTAGGGGCTTAGGGTTTTGTTTATACTTTAACCTATGATGTAGAATTTATAATCATTGACTTAAATAATCTTGGTTTCTTTATTCGAGATACGTATTATAAAAAATTTAAAATATAGATAATTTTAAAAAATATCAAAACTATGCTGTTCAAATATTGTTAGGTACATTGATAAGGGTTTATCTAAACTAAACAATATTTCTAAACGCATAAAAATCGAGATCTAAATTCATAAAAAACAATATAAATTTGAAAGGAGAATTTCACCATTTATTGCTGGTTAAGCGGACAATAGGAGTTGAGAGTTTTGCAATATAAATTTTGTTATCATTTTTGTATAACTTACTTATCTTTATCTAGATGTAAAAGATACAATTTGAAGTCATAACATTAAACTTTATGAATTTAATATTATTTGATACATAAAGGCTGTCAAAATGATATACCGGCTTAAAGGGTGTTAAAAAACTCAGCATTCTTTCTCCGAATAGTTTTTCATTCCATACAAAAGTATGACGAATACTTCTGAATCGCAGGGACATTTTTCACCATCCAAGCGTGTTTCCATGTTCCTTCAGGCATATAAATAGCAGCACAAAAACTGATAAATAAATCGATTATTCACGAAATTCATCGACATAATGGGGAAATAATCGCAAAGAGAAATGGACGTTTCATATAGAAGAGATGATTCCCCTCAAAAGTACTACGAATATATTGTATTACACTAAAGCATAAAAAGAACAATTGTTATTAAATTTTGGATAAAACCTGATAATAAACAGTTAAAACTTTTGATTTTTCATTACTGAAATGCTACTTTCATCTCAAAACTATCAGTTGTACTTAACTTATAGCAAATTGATATATTTTTAACGGTAAAACTGTACTTAAAAGATACTAAAATATTTAGTATATGCATTTCTGATATAATTTTAAACTAACCAATTCTTAAACTAAATAATTCCATTGATCCTGACCCGACAATTGTGAAATAACCCTAATTAAAATTCAACAATCATTTTAAATTACATCTGCGCCTTTTTTTTTTGTATTAACTTCCTTCTTCCTCACCTTGGGGCGCAACCGTTCTTTATTTCTTAGTAAAAACCAACATAAGCACATCAAACAACGTTTTTCAATTCTTCTAAATACCAATAATAACAAAAAACGTGGACAAACAAATTTTTCAAACAACAAAGACCCAAACTTCAATACCTATTATGGGAGAATTTTTATCATAAAAGTCTTGTCACAAAACTTTTAGCAATAAAATAAGTGGTCGATAACAATCAACTTAGGGTATTCTTATGGAACTTTCTCTTCAAAGCTCTCAACGGTGAAGGATGAAAACCTTTCTCTTTCATCACTAAGAAGACGGAGAGAGAAAGCTCCGTACTTAGGGCATATCTTATTTAATTATTCATTCCACTGTGCTGAGGTAGCCAGAATCGGCTTTTCCCCACTCAATATTTCAGCCTGTTTATTTTTACAGCACTGAATGAAGAGCTTTTGGGTTTTTCCTAAGTGTTTAGGATGACAAAACTTATTGGTATTGATAAAAAGTATTTTGACGAATATCGGACAATAACTTGAGTATTTTTTGAGGCAAAAAAAGATATCGGGTGTATACTAAAGGTAATGATTTACGTAGTTGATATCTGAATTTGATTCCCGAAAGAAATGAGTTTGGAAGTTTATCTTTTTTTACTACTATTGTAAATAAGTACGTGAGACTATGAATTATTAATGAAATTGCAAAATTTATTACGTGTTAGAAAATAATGCTTGAAATAGAAAAATTTAAACAACGATTCGCAACTATTATATATAAATGCTGATAGTGGTTAAAATAAAAGAAGTACAAATCTTATCAGAAAACACCCTTCAACAAATCAGTAAAATCCTTGTTTAGTACAGGAAAACGGTAGTTTTTTCAAAACTTTTCATATAGAAGTTTTTTTTTCGACGGTTTTATATGTTTTCGAGGGTGCTGATTACGAATATGAAGTTTGCTCCCATGTGGGGGGTCGGCTTCATATCGAAAATTGCAAAAAATCGATTATTTTTTGCTCTTTTTTCGATTCTTCGCTTATATTTCAAAAACTATAAACTTCTCGAAGATAATTTCAATTACAAAGTTGAAGTAAACAAAATTTCCTACAAAATTCACTATTCAACTTTGATTTTTTGAAGAGTGGTTTTTCCGCTATAGCGCGCTGAAAAACATCGATTATTTTGTCTTTGCACAAAAATAAGGAAAACGCGCGTTTTTATCCTCTATAAAATGAAAACTATTCCCGTTATCAACAAAAATTTTATACCACGTGAAAGAACATTTAATTTTCTATAAACAACGGGTTTTCCATTATCATTTTTTGAGAAGGGGGGAGGGAGTGAAGCAAAGATCGATAATAAAACTGTTGCTGCTCTCGTACCAAACGGACTTTAGCGGTTGTTAATCTACAATCTGCGCTTTATTTCCGGTATATTACCAATAAAATGGGTTGTTTTGGATTAATTGATGACTAAGAATGCTTAATAAAATAAAATTTTAAATTTATTTATGAAATATTGGGTGTTTTAGGCGGAATTTCAATCAATTTTTTAAATTCATATATTAAATTATGGGAGTGTTTTAATGAACGAATTTATATGTTTTTTGCATCGCTAAATCCTAATTTCAAGTTTATTTTAATATTGAAAGTCATCTTCACATCAAAAATTGCAAAAAATAACATAATTTTGCTCTTTTGTTCGGTTTTTCATGGATCTTCTAATCAAATATTCATTTTACGAAAAATAGCATGACATTAAATTGAAGTACGTTAAATTTCCTATAAGATACACTGGTTCATTTTTATTTTGCAATGAGCGGTGTACGTTTTATAGCGTTTTGAAGAAAAGCAATTTTCATATTTTTCTACTAAAAAGTGAGGAATACTCGATTTCTCCCACTACAGCTCTAAATAATTTCAAGTTAACGACAAATAGTTTATACCAAATGAAAGTAAATTCAATTTCCTACAAAATGCACTATTTAACTTTAATTTTATAATCAGAGGTATTTACGCTAGAGCGCGCTGAATTACAGCTGTTTCCTGACTTTACACAAAAACATGAAATTTGCTTTTTTTCAAAACGCTATAAAACGTACATCGTTCCTCGCCAAAGAAAAATGAACCAGTGCATCTTATAGGAAATTTTACGTACATTAATTTAGTGTCATGCTAATTTTCCTAAAAGGAATATTATTTTAGGAAATCGATGAAAAAACGAACAAAAGAGCAAAAATTTTATATGTTTTGCAATTTTTGATAGAAAGATGACTTTCAAAATTAAAATAAACTTGAAATTTAGATTTAGCGATGCAAAAAACATATAAATTCGTTCATTAAAACACTCCCATAATTTAATATATGAATTTAAAAAATTGATTGAAATTCCGCCTAAAACACCCAATATTTCATAAATAAATTTAAAACTTTATTTTATTAAGCATGCTTAGTCATCAATTAATCCAAAACAACCCATTTTATTGGTAATATACCGGAAATAAAGCGCAGATTGTAGATTAACAACCGCTAAAGTCCGTTTGGTACGAGAGCAGCAACAGTTTATTATCGATCTTTGCTTCACTCCCTCCCCCCTTCTCAAAAAATGATAATGGAAAACCCGTTGTTTATAGAAAATTAAATGCTCTTTCACGTGGTATAAAATTTTTGTTGATAACGGGAATAGTTTTCATTTTATAGAGGATAGAAACGCGTGTTTTCCTTATTTTTGTGCAAAGACAAAAAAATCGATGTTTTTCAGCGCGCTATAGCGGAAAAACCACTCTTCAAAAAATCAAAGTTGAATAGTGAATTTTGTAGGAAATTTTGTTTACTTCAACTTTGTAATTGAAATTATCTTCGAGAAATTTATAGTTTTTGAAATATAAGCGAAGAATCGAAAAAAGAGCAAAAAATTATCGATTTTTTGCAATTTTCGATATGAAGCCGACCCCCCCACGTGGGAGCAAACTTCATATTCGTAATCAGCGCCCTCGAAAACATATAAAACCGTCGAAAAAAAAACTTCTATTTGAAAATTTTTAAAACGTCACTTTTTAGCACCGTTTTCCTGGGTTAGTTCAACATCCTCAAGTATTACCAAATATGATCTGTAGACATCACTATATATGCATGATTGTAAAAAAATTAGAAAAGTGAATTTAAAAAATTTAAAAATATTAAAGTAACAAATCAGCATATAATAATTCAAAATATTTAATTAAATCAATTTTTTCATTAAATAAAGTAGAAAATAGAGCCCTGCACGCGCTGCCTCTAGATCGGCTATTCGTACTTTTGACGCGGATTACGATTTGGAGAGCTTTTGAGCGGAAGCGGCTTTCCGCATCAGCGTTCAACTCGGCGCTCAACATCCGACTTGGAAAAAAAGCGGCGCGTTCGCCAAAACGCGGCTTTTTGGCACAACAGCGGCGAGTTGGCGAGAACGCGGCGCGCCAGAAAGAGATCGGCAATTCGAAATCTAATTGGCGAGCTGAAAATAAAAATGAAATCGTTATGCCACAAGCAACTGTGTGGGCTCAATTTAAGGGATAGATAACCTAAAAAAGATAAAAACATACGGTTTATTGAACTAAACTTTCAGCCTGGGAATGTTTTACAGTCGAATCCGCGTGATCACGGTTAATGTTATCAATCGGATAATGTTATCGAAATCAACAGGTCCCGATCATTCCTATTTAATTTAATGTAAAATACATCGTTTAATGGGATCAACTATGAATCATCACTCCGCTTAATATTATCAAAATTTGTCCATATTCCCTTTAAAACGACAGCTTTTGAGTTAGAGTTTCATTTTGAAGGTCAATTTTTACAAGTAAACATATGCCCCATGAGAGCATCCGGCCCTTCTTTTTCTGAAACTCAGTATGAGTAAGATAAAGAAAACATTCCGCATGTATTGAAAGAAAACGGTTATGGGGCTTCTGATTGTTGAAAGAAACCACCAAGATCGACGCTTTACAGATGTCTGATAAGATATTTGAATTTTACTTTGTGTTTAATAAATAAGTTGTTTATTGGAGTGGAAGGATATAATGAAGTGAAAAAAGAGAGACCTTTCTATACAAATGAAAATACTCAGTAAGCGATCAATTTACTTTTATTAATTGAACTATTCTTATGTTTTCCCCTTAAAATTTTACCTAGTTTAAAAATAGTGTTTTGAGTACATTTATTACGATTACATGATTTTGATACAAACAATCTAGTTACACTGTTTGCGGCTTTTGATATGAGATCGCTTATTGTTATCGATCGGATAATGTTATCAGTTTAGTCTTGGACAATTGCAATCACATTAAGCGGACTCGACTGTATCAGCAAAATCACAAAGGTTTTTTTTTAAATTTAACTTAATGGAAAAAATAATAGCCTGAATACTTATTTCTAAAAAACCAGGGATATATAAAAATAAATAGTAGTTCTGTCACAATTAAACGTTATTCTGTGGTTTAAATCACAGAAACCGTTCATTTTCTTATTAAATCTTTTATTTTAAAATGCTAAAAACATGAACCTGTGTGTAAGCTTCTCTAACAAACGCATAGCCTCAGAGAAACTGTTAGTTCCAAACAAAACACTTAGCAACGAGCTCGATGTTAGTGCACCCGCGTTGATTCATGAGCGGCGAACTCGGGTGAGCGCATCCGATTCGGATCCAGCGCGGCGATTTGAGCTAGAGCAGTTGATTTCGTTTTAGATCGGTGCAGTAGAGTCGGAGCGGAAATATGTTTTCCGAGAGCGGATCGCAAAAATCGGATCATCCGCGCCAGCGCGGAACATCCGCACAAGCCGCGCTCAGAAGCGTTCGTGCAGGGCTCTAGTAGAAAACTTGCTTTCTAATTATAATTAAATTTTAATTGATACGATCTTGAATATAATTCATTTATATTAATAATAATTCACCATTATTGAGTAAATGGTTTCAACAAACTTAAAAATGATTTTTTTTAAATATACGCATTTTCATGCTTTTTTTAAAAAAGCTCATATTAATAGAGTAAACACTTACTTATCTAGTGTATTTAAGATGATTGTATCATCTCAGGAACTTCTCATTTTTGATATTACACAGAGAACATTTTAATATAGATAATTTCATTCTTATTAGACAACTACAATGTATTAGAAATATTTTTCTATTTATGAAACAATCTTTTATATTTATCTGGTCATCTTACTAAAAAATATAGTATTTTCATAACACTTAATCGTCTAAAAATATAGAAATATTTAAGCTTAGTCCAAACCAGTATGGATTTTTGAATGTTCCTTATGTATTCATTCTTCAAGTAGAAAGAAAAATCATTTTCAATATTTTTACAGACGAAAATTTTGCGACAGCACATTGTTTTTCTTTCGGATATGAAGACCATGTGGAACAAAATGAAAGAAATCCCAAAATAATAAATTCTTCACCACACTTGCGGAATTCATCTTGAGAAATATATAGAATTTCACTTTCCAATACTTTTTTGTACCAAGCAGTGACTCTAGAAGAAAGTTTTGATAGGAATCAATACAATGGTAGGTTGTTTGGAATACCATATTTTATTGTGTTTATTGAAAATTTTTCTATTGCATATATGAATGCGTAATACCTAATATTTTTACAATTCAGAATAATTCAATATTATATAAACTAACCAATACAGCGGGATTTTTTTTGTGGATGTTTGCTTGAATTGTAAGGTAGAATACTCACGATAATGCATTTACGGTTAAAACTATTCCAATGTTTGGTTAAATTTTAAAAACACTGAAACCATTAACCATATTGTGTTTTCATAAAAAAAGCACTGCAAAAATACTTTACGACCATTATTCTTCATTAAAATTAAGATTCTTTTTTGAAGAAATTTTGACAAATAGTAGTTTAATGCAAATATTTGTAGTACCTTAATATTATAAATTTTTGCAAAACATATTTAAACCTATTTACTTAATTAAAAGATTAATTTTTTTGTAAATCGGAAGAAAAAATGTATGAATCATGAAGAAAACATGCTCTTTTTTAAACAAAAAACGTGATTCTTATATTAAAAAAACCCCAATCAATGATTTTAAAACAATTATGGGAAATTAGAGTAGTTAGAATGCCCTTAATGAAGGTGATGCTTCATGATTATAATGCCTTGTTTTCTTTAGATACTATTTTAATTGACTACCAATGCATGCAATTTGTAATTGAAATAGTCATTAATAATTTTTAAAATGTCCAAATCTATTTTTAAAACGGTATGAATTAGAATTAAATTGCCTTATGCTGCTTGCTTATGCTTATTAGCTGGGCTTACGCCTGTAGTTGGTCGACTTAATTTGTATTTGTATTTGATTTAAAATATAAATATTATATTTTCACTTTACACCTTAATGTATTACTTTGATACCTAATTCCGCAATCACATTACATTTGTGAAATTCCAAAAAAGACACTTCATTCCATTTCATACTTTTAGAACAATTGTTTTAAAAAACTCTTTGTTATTTCAGAAAATCTTCACCTATTGCCTTTATTTTTCTTCCAAATCTTCTAGAAAAGAAACCGAGACAAAAATTAATCTTTTGAAAATCGAGGTTTCTCTCCAAGCGCCCCCTAACCCCCCCCCCCTTAAAGGTGCGAAACAGAAACGAAGGCTTCAAGCTTTTTATTCGAAAGAATTTCAATTTCGTGGCCGAAATGGCTTTCCTTTATTGTTAGTAATCAGTGTCAACTTCTGAGGTGATCTAATAGCTTCGCGACCAGAATTTCTCAGATGAGGATCAGATAGGGGATGCTTTATCCTCCTTTTGTTATATTTCAAGATATCTTTTCGTAGGTACAGCATCAAGAAGGGGCATCTTAGCATCACCTTAACTATAAAATGGTTGCTATAGAAAATAGTTGGAACTTGTTTTAATCATTACAAACTAAACTATATGTTTTTAAACTCATTTTTAACAAAACGCACAAAACAATACCTTACTTTAAATAAAGGGTCATTGGAAAAGTAAACGCAATTTGGTATTTGGGGGGTAGGAAGGTTACCGGTTACTTTCCACGAGGGATATTCATCGATTTCCAGTAATGATTATTATAAGAAAATATTTTATAATGAGGAATCTTCCCTTCACTAATCATAGTTTAAATAATGTTGCCTTGATTTTTAACAACAATTTTGAAAATTAATAATTAGAATTTTTAAGTCTTTAATTTTATTAAAAATAGTAATTAACATTAAAATTCTTGTTTTGCCCTCCTTAGTATGTTTTCTGCATTATAATTGTTTGAGATTGATTTAGGATTTAATTTATTGTTATTGATTATTGATTTTGAATAAAATAAAGTCACTTTATTTAAACCAAAGGGAATAATTTTAAAATAGGCTAAGTTTGTTTCATTATTTGTGAATTGTTTTTTTACTATGGTTATACCTATGCGGGATTTAATTACATTTTTCAAAGAATGAAATTCCATTTATTTCCACTATAAACTTCAAAAGGATATTTCTTTATTATCTCAAAGGAGAAGATAATAAACTTCTCAGAAAAGTCAAACTTGATTCCTCTCCAATAAAAAGAAGAAATATCAATGAAATTTAATATAAGAGTATATTAAGGCTGAACACGAAACTTTCTTTTGTTTCAATCAAGTTTCAAGAATGTAATAAATATAATATTATTTTATATCTTGTAGAAAAAATTTGTTAGTTCTACATTCAATTTAGAAGGTTTAGTTTCCTAAGTACTAAAATCTAGTCATGAACCTGAGTTGAAAAAATTGCGTAATCTCTCTCAATTAATTTTTCATTGAATAGTCTACTTTTAAAATAGTATATTATACAATAACCTTAATTTTTACATCAGATATTAATTAAAAACAAACGGTATATTTTATTCACAAGAATCTATTTTCAGGAAAGAATCCCATTGTTAAATTGAAATTAAATGTTTCCTTTTCTTTTTAATAGAGTGTAAAAATATTTAATTAAAATAGTTACATTGTTTTTTTTCCCTGATATATTTTTCTTAAAATCGGCCTAAAATTCAAATATCTTTAAAAAAAGTCAGTTAACTAAAGAAAAGAGTATGTATTATTATTCATTGTACAATGTCATCAAAAATATTTCGCAATGTATGTAAAGACAGAAAGTAACATTTGTCAAAATTTGCGGAAATATTTAATTCTAGTTTATTTCCTCGAACTAACATTAAACATTTATTTCTTTAAAATATACATATGTTATAGTCTTCTAACTTTCAAATGATTCTTCTTTTATCACATTTCTTTAGAAGTATTTTTAGGTTACATGGTTTTTTCTGCAGCATCTGAAACTTTTTTATTGCATTTGAATGGAAATGTCGTAGGCGTAAGGAACTCTTCTTAGGAACGGTCTTAGAGAAAGAGGACACATGCTTTCTTCTTTTCCCTTAAACATCATTTGTACTTGCAAAATAGCCTTTTGCTGGGCATAGAGGAATAGAAAATTTTCTTACATGCCTAGAAAAATGCGGTAAAAATCCAAGAATGAAAAAAACTAGGACGTGAAAGTGTTTTTATAGCGATAGAAGGATATTTTCTCTTGGCTGTTTTTTATGGAGTACTTTAAATTTGGACCAGTTTAAACTTGCAATATTTCGTAACGATTTTGGCCCGCTATTAAATGTGAAATAATCTCGAGTATAATCGGATCATTTCATTGCAATAAGAATGATTTTTGCATTTTTTTAAAACTTTTAATAGGTTTTTTAATAGGTTTTCTTAATCGTAGTTAAAGAAAAAAATTGTTTTAGATTCTAATTATATGTTTATATTCAATAAAATATTTTAATAAGTAAAATTGAAAGCTTAAAGCTTAGAAATGAATCCTGGATATTATTAAAGTAGAACCCCGATTCGGTGCGGATAATCCGCGAGTGCCACGAAAAAAAATTTTTAACGATGAGAGCAATTTTTAGATGAGATTAGAGATAATTTAGATTAGAGCAAAGGTTTCTGCTGTACTGTACATATTTTAAAAGTTTTACTTGTCATGTTTTTAGTACAATAAAACATAGTTTTTATGCTGAAATATTTTTTACGTGTCTTCACCTCATTTTTAGTCTTTTTCGGGTTATCCGCGATTTTAGCTATCCGCGGTACCCTTGCCACCCAATTCCGTGGATAATCGTGGCTCTACTGTACTTTTAAATCAAGAATACAACTTTAAATCGTTTATTGCGTGTCTAATTTTTCACGACGATCAAATTTGCCTACTTGAATAGTAAAACATTCACGTGTTAAATGTAATCCTGACTGTGAAAGAAAACTACAACTTTCCACCGCATTCCGTCTGATGGCGCTGCAATCAGGTGATTCCCTAAAGGGAGACGGGTGGAAGCCCTCTTACAGTGGCGCTTGAGCCACCGTTCCAAGAAGTTCTTATTATGTCACGTGCTCTAAAGGAACTTTTTTAATGGCATGTGTGGCATCGAACTTTTAGGACTGAAGAATTTTTTCTCAGTTTTGATCAGGTAGTGAAGTTTTAAAGGACCTTTTATCTTGAGATTTTTATCCTAATTAGCATATTTGGACAAGAGCTAGCTATTTATTAATTTTGTGATATCATTACGTTTTAATTGTGATATTGAGTAAAATTTTCTAATATTAGACTGATGAATTTTAATATTTTTACTTCTAATTCAAAAGCTAATAATTATTATTAATGAAAAATATATCTTCCAAATATCTACTAATAAATACACAGTTAAATATTTTAATTAGTAAGCAAAAAAATATGCGGCTAGATCATCGGTACGACCCAAAATATCTATAATAATCCCAATAAAAATTTAATAACTAAAATTCAATGTATATGGTAGTAATAATAATAATAACCCGCAGTGTAAATTTAACATCCCATTAACATTTAAATTATGCGTTGTGCATTTTAGTTTGGAGAAATGAACTCGCAATTCTGTGTTGATTTATATAGAAACCTACCCAATAGTTTTTAAATGTAAAATAATAACTACAACTGGAGGAACCAAAGATTCAAATCAGGTCCACGGCAAGGATGGACCTGGACGAAATCTTGCATGAAGTGGGTGACAACGGCAAGTACCAGAACCTGATGCTATGGTTCGTTTTCTTACCAATTCATCTAATGTTCGGATGCCACGCTTATAGCCATCTCTTCATGACCTGGACTCCTGATCATTGGTGCCAGATACCGGAACTGGCCGCCGCAAACTTGAGTGATCATTTGATCAGGCATCTAACTGTACCCCCTGATACGACATCAAGTACTGGATATAGTAGCTGCTCCATGTACAAATTGGATTATAGTATTCACACTGATCATAACACGATCATCTTGAAGGAGCCCAATATGAACTGGACTAATGTGACTTGTAAAGGTGGATGGGTTTATAATACAAGTAAAAACTGGGATAGAAATACGGCTGTCATGAAGGTAAGCAAAGAATTTATCTAAAGAAAAATATATTCAATTTTTGATTTTTTATAATGTTAAATAATACATAATAATATTCTTTCAAATTATACTGATTTTGTTTTATGAGTAATAACATTACTCTAATTGCAATAAATAAAATATAGTTTTAATTTTTTTAAACATTACAAAATATTTATTTTGATCCTTTTTTGTTGCAAATGATGCTCAAATAAATGTGTTTTGGCATTTAAAATTCTTGAATTTTAATTATTTTTATTGAAAACCAAGAAAAAATTTAATACCTTAGATTAAAGACTAAAAGTTAAAAATATAGCAACTTCCTTTCAGTCTGAACATTGAATTATGTTATACATCTATTGTTTCTCTAAAAATATGCTTATATAAATCATTAAAAATGTTTTACTATTTCTTCATTATGTTTTCGATTTTAAAAACTACTTTTACTATTTCTGGGTTGTTATCAAAATGTATGTATTCGTATTACCTATAAAGATTAAAACAATAATTCATCTATTATCGTACGTATACACTTGAAATCACGAAAATCGGACAAAAAATCCAAATATTTTTTGTTGATTAAAAGTATTCTACAATTCTTAAGCTTTATAATGATACCAAGATCTAGAAATTGCGTGCAATACTTCTTATTTTATGAAGGTTTAAATATCGCGCTTATCATAGAAACTGCATGTTTTCAACATCTTTAGACTCAATTTCAGAAGAATCCCGTTTTTGTCACATAGTGTGTCATTCAAACAATGATTGCTCTTTGGAAAATTAGTATATTATAATAATTGTTTTACCATTAAAATCTGTACAATATAGCTGATGTTTTGACTGTTTTATTTTTTCCATTTAACTTATTAATATATTTTTTGTGTATTTTTAAAATACAAATTTCATGAAAAAATGATGAATTTTTGTACTTTCAAAATTAAAAAAATTGTAGAAAAAAAACTATTGGGTCTTTCAAAAATCTGAAACTGTCAAAACATGAAGAATAATATGAAGTTTAAAATCTAATAGAAATTATCCTTTTTTAATTCCTTGAATATTAATTATCATTGTTTGAAAATCATGCTAATTAGCTCATTAAACCCTAATTAGCCAATTACTGACTGGCTAAATCTGAAATTTTTTAAGTGAAATATCTTAATTTATATACTATACATATTTTCTGGAAAATCTAGATTTTTAAAGTCAATAATAAAAAATTTTTTGTCAAGTGTATACGTACACCTTAAAGCTTATTTTTTTCCTCGATTTTTTGCAGTCAAATTGGAAAACAGTTTTCTTTTTATAAAACAGAAGTTTTGCATTAAATAACTGCTTACACAAGTTTCATGTGGGTTAAAAGTATTTGTATATTTTTATAACATAATTAATTAGTGCCAATCCTGAAATGAATCCGGTTCTATGAAGAATTATCAATTCCTCTTTTTTAAATAAGATGTTATACGTCTTGAATCTGTGTGATATTTAAAAATTCTTACTTTTTATACGAAATCCAACCCACACTTTCTTCAACTTTCCTAGATATGCTTTCCACAAAATCCAAAAATCACATTTTGATGTAAAATGGAAGTCTGCTTTCTTTGATGATACAATATTTTTATCCTAAGAACCTAGAGAGCAAGAAAATATTCTTTTTCACGCTCCCAACATTTTCTCTCGATGGTATAATGATGTGGGAAAAGTTGGAATAAATCGAGAAAAAGTCAAATACAGCTAGTAATTTCCTCTTTCGGATCGTGGATTCTAAGTGGAACTTTAAAAAAAGAAAGAAAACTAAGTAAAAACTTTCAAAGATTTCACACATAAAAAGCTCTGATAAAGTCAAGCAAGTTTTATATGTAGAAAATATCATCTTCAAAGTATTTAATACTCTGATGGAAACTCAAAGTGAGCGTATTTTTTTGCCATAAGCATTAAAAATGTCAACTAAAATAGTATTGAAATTTCCATAAGAAACAAAGATGTTTTAAGTTCTAATAAATTTAAAATAGAATTTGACACAGAATTAAAATATAATTTTACTTAAATGTGTTGTATTTTTACAATTATGAACGGTCTTTCTTTATTTTAACCTGTTTTACAGCTAAATAATTATGTTTATCCTCCTCTAACTATTTATCACTAGAAAGACTATTGCCTATATTCATCTCTTATCTAATACTTTCAAACTGCGAAACAGAAAACCCTGCTTCTTTAACATCTATCAAAACAGTTTGTTTGAAGAAATTGAGTTACGTAGTAACTGTGATATTAATTAAACGTTGGTTTATGCGAGTACTGTAAAATTTAGCAATGGCTAAGTAAGTATGATGTTTTTAGAAAGTAAAAAATATATTTATAGATTTAATTTTAAATGTTTACTAAATTTTGCCTAAAAAGCTCCAATCCATTTTATTTAGTTAATAAAGCTGACTATATTAAAGCTTCTTTATCCGTAAGGAATGTACATATGATTCGATCCCCGTAATATCTTTAGATTCAATGCACTCCGTTATTAAGCATAAAAACTAATAAAATCTGGTAAATATGAGCCTAGTTGTTGGAGCTGTAAAGGTATCAAGACGCACATGGATAGCTCTGAAAAGACTTTTTTTATTGAAATGATTGAACCCCTTTTTTCTGTAATATTTAACAAAAAGTCTCAAATATCCCTAATGATCCTTATACAACACGTACAGATTATGTGAGCAATAGGTGCAATGGAATATAAATATGTACCATAAACGTTCCAAAACCGTTAATATACTAAAAGAAAATGTTAGTTAATATTAAAATAAATTAATATACGTAACACTCGAACTTATTAAAACCAGATACACACGAATACATTCTAATTCTAAATGTACCATATTTTTTTATTTATGTAATTTTTAAATAAACTACTTAAAAAATCAATTAAAAATGTTCAACACAAGCATGACCTTAGAAAAATTTCCTCATTCAATAAAGTATAGGTTTTTAGCTAAAATAATATCAATGTATATTGTATAAAAAATGAAATGGTTTTTACAAAACTTAACCCTAATTTGAAGCAACTTACTTGGTCCATGTAAGTTTTTATTATACTAAATACCTTAATAGTGTCATTTTCAGCTGAAGTTTTTTATTCAGACTAAAAATATTTCTTCTCTTGCAAGGAACTTCCATTTTATCGTGTTTATACCATAAAACTTTGCTTATAAAAACTGCTTCAGCAATCACAAAAAATTTGCATCCCAACGAAAAATATCAATAACCATACACAAAAGCAGGCAGGCAGGTTACAACATAAAAGAATTTCAAAACTCGAGTATTCTTTCCAAGCATTACAAACCATCGTATATTTATTTATGACCTCATAAAACCTCCTGTTTTTCTTTAAATTTAAAAAGATCTGTCGCGCCCTTCAAAAAAATCTCATCTATCCCTTCTGTTATTCGGAAGCACGCTGCAGTCTCCTGAATAAATATATGGGACCCTTCGCTTGCGTGAAAAGTTGCCAACAGACGTTTCAAAATCAAGGCAATCAATAAAACGAGCGTATTGTTGCCAAACGGAGGATAAAAGTTCTCAAACTTAAACTAATGCTGAGTCAGAGTTTTCTTTGCAAGGAAATCCGACACTTGTAATGAAATTCCCGCCGTATTTTAGAAAACCCCTGATTTATATTCTGTCGTACTGAAGTGAAGAAACGTTCTTCTTTTTAACTAAAGGGTGGCGAAAGAAAGAATTTCGGTAATTTATCTTTTTACAGATATAATGTGTGTAAAACATCTTTTCTACATAAAATTATTCTCTACATTCATAAGTGTTACTATAATAATATTATATAAATATTATATAACTCTATATGGTCTGTGTAATTAAAATTGGTGGTTAGTCACCATGGCAACGCAATAGAAATGCAATGGGAAGTGACTAGTAGCGAGCCGCCTATTTTATTTACACAGACTATAATGGAGAATTGCAGCAAATCTTAAAATTTTAAATATTCAATATTAATTTATTAAAAATTATCTCCTGATTCCAAAAATACGCTTGTCTTTCCCTACAAACTTTTTTTTAAGGTAATTATGACATATTTTATTACAGAAAGGTCCTAACAATGTAAAGTCACATGTGCCTCTTGAAAATGTGGGACGAGTGTTTTCATCGATACGCTAGTCTGTAAAAAAACTAGTGCTCATTGTTTCAAAGCGGGATTATAGAGCAACAAGCGGGCACATTTCAAAGCACAAAGCACATTTCACATCACAAGCTGTTTCAGCTCAGACACAAAAGAGGCTGTTTTTAATTGAAAATAACTTAAAATTTAGGGCTTTGAAAATCAAATGAAAACATTTTTTGGAGGTTTTTGACCATTCTGAACACATTAAGATTAAAAAAAATTTGACTGAAATTATCCATTAAAAGGGAATACAATATAAACTCCGAATTAAACACTTAGGAAGTTTTAGGTAACTCCAATAGTTTGAAACTATTACCAACAAATTTTTCTTTGGTTATCCTATATCATTTTAAACTTTCCTCAGCTCAAGTTTATTGGAGTCAACTTTTACTTAAATGCAACATCCGAAAAGATGTTCAAATTCAGTACTTTTTAGCCATCAATAGCTAAGTAACATGAGATTGAACTTTTATTGCATGCACCCAATAAGAGCTAAAATTTCATGTAATATTACAGAAACTCAATTTTAACTTTCTTGCTTTGGGCGCAAAACTCTTAGTGTAGCATCGTAAAAAAAGCCCGAGAGCGAGAATTTTATGAGTGAAGTGAAGAATTCAAGTAGGGAAGCCGAAAAACACTCTAAATCTCTTCCGTCCATTAACGTCCTTTTTCGTGTTTTTTACTGTAAATAAAGATTTTAAGGTTCAGGTGAAGATATTTTCGAAGTAACTAACAGAAAAACCAAGACGTCTTTACACATATTTTATATTAGGTCTAAAAGTCAATTGGAGGGTTGAAAGTAAAGGGGGTTTTATGTTTTTGGTTTACTGTTTTTAATTTAATTTAGTTCTTAGAATACGTCTTTATTACAAAAACTAGATTTTCTCTTTTCAGAAACTGTAGCTTCACTGATACAGTATCAAAACTATTAAATATATATTTAGTTAGAGTAATAAGTACTTTCAATGTACCTTTACTTTTGATTAAATAAAATTGATGAACATATTAATACCACATAAATGTCCATATCCTAATTAATATCTGGGATAAAACATGGGTGCAATAATAAAGGGAGAATATATATAAGGTATCTATAAATTTTACCATTCTTTAAAGGTGAAAGAATATACAATACTTCTTTTTTAAGATCAACATTATAAACAAACGCTACGAATCATTTAATACAGATTGAAGAAAACATTTTCACAGCTTTAATGTCATATGAATTAAAAATAAACCGTTAAATCACTCATTTAAAAAAGTTTTTTTCAATTTAATATGGTGTAGTTTACCTATTTAATTCAGTGAAAAAATTGAAAAACCTACTGTATTCGCAATTTACGTCTATAAATCAATTCCCACTTTTCATCTAAATAACACCATCTTCACTTTATAGGCAGCCCCTCTTCCAAACCGTGTTATATCCCACCCTAAGAATGACTTTCAGAAAGCATTCTATCAAAATAACGCTTTTTCCTCGAAATTATTATTGAAAATATAGGAAAAAAGTCAGTTGGAGCCTGATTGCATTTCTCTCAAACACGGGAGCAGAAAAAAAACGAAAGTCGAAGCAAAGAAAATCCAACACGCGAGCGACATGCCCATTCCATCAGAAAATGATTCCAACCCCCCCCCTTGTTTTTTGCAGACGATCATTCAATGGGAGGGGGTGGGGCTGAAAAACAGCCATAACTCGATATCAGAATTAAACAGGAAGCTTGAACCGCAGCCAAATATCGGAAATTGTTCGGGACATAATTGTTCCCTCAACATTTTGACGAGACTGTTGAGAAAATGATGGGTTGAACGGAGAGTATGGGGACTGATTCGTTTTTTTTTTCTTTTGTGTTGGAAAGGAGGTAAACAATAGTTGACTTTCAAAGATTCGGATTTGAGGGTAAGAAAATGTATGAAAGTCAATGAAAGGGGTATTTCTTTTCTTGAAAGAGTTTCTGAAAGTTTTTAGAACTTGATTGTTTGCATATGTCATTTTTATGATCATTAAGATACTTAATATTTTTTACGCGGTTGTTATTTCATCATCGCATTCCATAAAATAAACAAAAATACTTACACAAGAAATTTTAAAAAAAGGTTATTTTATTTTTATCTCATTATTTAATCATACAAATTTTTAAGTTAAATTAATGCCGTTATTATCTAATAAAATGCCTTTGTTACTTTTAATCCATTTTAACCTAAATAAAATTTCACGCTTTGATAAACGCTTATATTTTTCCACTATATAGCACTTGTAAAATAAAAAATAGTATGCTTTCATTGCAGCTTTTAACGCCACTTTTAAAGGTTAAGTTGTTATATTACTTTTTCTAAACTCTCAGTAAAAATCCTTATTCATCAAGCTTGTAATTCTCAGCTCTAAAAGTATGCACTTATTATGCCCTTAAACATACAAAACACTTGAATTGCCTCAGATTAAAATTTCTTATAATTAGGTACGATACAACATCGCTTGTTTAAAACTTTTTGGAATTTAGAAAAATATAATTCATTACTATGCACAAAATTTAATTATCAAAACAGAAACCATTTTAATATGTAAGAGAAATTTTCAAAGTAAAAATTCATCTGCTTCTTTCTTTTACACTTCAACGGATCTTTAACATTATTTTTTATTTACTTTTTCCATGCTTTAATACGGTTTTAAGCAAGTTTAACGTGTCTTATAAAATCTAGGAATTCATGATTAAGATATTTAAAAAATTACTTTGAATTATTACACAATAATAGCTTTGAAAATTAACATAAGGTTGATTAGCATTTTCTTGACAAGTTAATAACATAGTTAAACATGTAGGTAGAAAGTAAGTAAATCCAAAATCTAATATTCAGTTTTTAATAAGATAAATAACACTGTTCAACAATGAAAACATTTCCTTGATAAAAATAGTCATTTCTTATAGATTTTGGGTCGCTGAATACGAAAATCCCCATTAAAATTTTTAATTGACTCGGGATTTTCGGGGAACAGCCCCTCCCCTTTTTTACTTTTTTCGACGACTTTATAACTATAAACTCGATTTTCATGGTCAAAAAGTATTGATTTAGTCTACAAATTGCCCCCAGGGGACAAGAAAGGTTCAAATTAATAATATATGATAAATTTATAACAAATGGATAGGTTTAAGGGGTAATTGCCCCCCTTAAAACACGAAAAAATCGTTAAAAATAGTAGGATTTGTTATACCCTATTCATTTAGTTTATTTTTTGCTCAATTCCTCTTTGAAGGGTCCTAACCCTTGACCAAGAACCCAAATTTGATGACAATATTATAAGCGGTTGAGCTACTCCCCCAAAGCACCCACAGAAGGGTTCAATGTCGCACTTAGAGTAAAACTGCTGTCCAAAATAAAAATCAATATCCCACCGACTGAATTTCAGCTGATTCTTGTGTAAAATGACCTGCTGAAGTCAAATATGACACCCATTTTCCTCCATCGCCTTCAGTTTTTAAGAGGATGCTCCCTAATTGTTATCCACACCCGTGCATCTTTTAACATCTTGAAACATGGAATCCTCACTCCCTAAAACCGGTCAGTTTTTAAAGAACTGAAAAGTTTCAACTTAGGATAGACCCAAAATATAATAAAAATGTCATTTCTAATCTTTTCAAAATCATCGATATTAATTACTGAGCTCTTGAGCGCTTTCGCGATACTGGAAGTCTTCCGAACTCTTCCGCGGGGGCTTTTGGGAAGCTAACACCTCAGCCGCTTTTAGTAAAAATTATTGCTGCATATTGTCATAAAATTTGAGTCCTTGGGGAAGGGTTAGGACCCTTCAAAGAGGAATTGAGTAAAAAATAAGCGAAATAAATAGGGTATAACAAATCCTACTATTTTTAACGATTTTTTTGCGTTTTTAGGGGGGTAATTACCCCTTAAACCTATCCATCCGTTATAATTTTATCATATTTTATTAATTTGAACCGTTCTTGTCCCCTGGGAAACAATTTGAAGACTAAATCAGTACTTTTTGACCCTGGTAATCGAGTTTAGCTTATAAAGTCATCGTAAAAGGTAAAAAGGGGGAGGGGCTGTTCCCCAAAAATCCTGAGTCAATTGAAATTTTAATGGTGATTTTCGTATTCAGCGACCCAAAATCTATAAAAATGACTATTTTCATCAAGGAAAAATTTTGAAGGTCAAATTTGTTGAACAGTGTAATGCATATGTTTCGGATGTGATATACAAGGGCCTTGTTACTAATGCCCGCTGATTTCGGGCAAAATGATAAATACTCATTGATAATTACCATTGAATTTATCACATTGCCCACCTCACTTCTAGCATTACCAATAAAGTCCTCTTTATCGCTTTACCCATAACAGATTTATATCTTTATCTACAAATGTTATCACATATTCACATTTTTTAAAAATGAAAGTCTGTACAATCATACTTTTGATTTCATACCCAATACAAAAGTTACACTTAAAATTAAATAATTTTAAGCACTTATAGCATGAGCTATGATAAAATTAATATAAATAGTTGAAAATATCAAAAATAAAGTGGTAAATGTGTAATATTGTGCTATTTTTTAAATAGAAAAACATCCGTGTGTATAACAGTTGTTTTGAGTAAAATCTATAATATGCCTTATTTTTTTTCCATCTACCGTATTTTAAACTTATTGGTACCGAAGTCCATGTGTAACAATTATTCAAAAATCTTATCAGTACCGTGCAGTTGATTATGAGAAAAAAGATAAAAAACAGTGCCTCGTCTCAACTTTTAAAAAATAATTTTAAGGGAAATAATTATTGACATAATAAAAAACGTTATTTGATTAATATAAACTTTTGCTAAGTATCTTAATGCTTCAAATTTTGCGTAGGGGGACAGTTATCGGATAGAGTACATTTCAACGGAACTTAATTTCTCATTTTCTAATAAGATTTAAATTAATACCGAAGAAAAACTTTATATTTTTCTCCTCATTGCCACATCACCTACCTGATTTATTAATATCTTATTTAATATGTTGAACTAAAAAAATGTATCACAGTTTGAGTTAAGTTTTTTATGCAACTAATTAAAGTATTTTACTTTTTTAGTCTTCACTTTTACTTTTCTCCCTTCCCCTTTTCTGTTTTCTTTTCTTGCAACCTAAGAAAAATATACTCTTTACACTCCGATCACACAGCAAAACTTTTAAGAAGCGTTTCTCCGTGAATTACTACAGCAATTTAAACTTACTCGAAAGAACCGGCTCAATCTTTTTAATGCCCCTCAAAAATCAAACTGCCGAGCAATATCCTCCCTATTTAACTTTTAAAGCCATAATGCATGGGGGGTATTAAAACTCCATTCTGCCTAAGCCTGCACGGAAAGGGCTCCCACTGAAGAATCACATTTGGAAACAAACGCAATTCGAATACCGTGATGAATTGTTAGCGCTGAACAAACGAAAAAAAAAAGATAAAAGGACTTCTACTGCCAGTGACACATTCTTCCACTCTCTGTAAAGTGTTCGAACTTCCCTTTCGAGAAAGATGGATGCGCAGGGATTGGAGTGTTTTTTGAATTAGCTCAAAAGCACTGCCGTGTAGAAAGGGTCAACGGCAATACGTTATTTTAGAGAGGGGTTTTTGTTCTTTGAAAGTCGGGCCGTTAAAATAGTTTGAGTTGGTTTTTCGTTTTGGTGGGGGGGGGGGAGGAGAATGGTTTGTGTAGTTCATCCATCCTCGCGAATCGCACTCTCTTCTTCCTTCGAAAATATCCATACTGTGTGGAGAGGAATCCTGATATTCTCACTTTCTTGTTGAACCCAGAATCTTGGCATTTGGCCGAAATGATTGTAAAAGAGTGTAGTACGTTTTCTGTTGTACGGGTGCTGTACGTTGCTTTCTATAGAAAAACTAAAACGTATTTATTTGATGGTAAACTAAGAAATATGTTTACAGTTTACTAATTTTTATCACGAGTGCGGGAAATAACGATAATACCATTATTTGGAGTGTAGTTAGACAAAATACCTTTCTTTATTTCATTCTCTTTTTTTACTCGGAAACTATTCACGTTTACTCAATTTATCACCCTTTTGTATTTTTCAAGCATCAAATATTTCTCTATTATATTATTCTATAATTTTATACATTCTTAAGAACAGGTAATTAATTAAATAAAAATTCAGTTACGAGTATTATTTCAATTTTAAAATATGAGTTTGCTATATTTTGCTTTACTCATTTTTTTCATTCGTTTTCCCAAAAATATTTCATAATGTCAGACTAAAATGTTCATGTTCATTTAAATGTCCGTATAGCTGTGGTTTTGTGTATTTTAACCCCAAAATATTTCACGAGAAAAATTTTTTTCCTAACCATTTTATCCCCTCAAGCTTGCTCAACTGTAAGATTTAAGGAAAGTCTCGGACATTCTATGTTGAAAAAGACATTACTAATTTAAATAATTAAACTTTATTTAACTCTTCACGCAAAAGTAGTTTACATTATTACAGTCATCTTTATTCTTTAATAACAAGTATCTTTGAAAGGTTAGGAAATGTCTCATATGAAACCAAAATGGCAAAGATTTCGACCATTTAAAAAACCTAGCAATATTTACACCTCCCGAATGATTGACAGTAGTGGATACCATACTTCTTCAGCGAGTATCCCCATATGCGAGTTTGACAGCGAATGAAACTCCATTCCCTTGGACACATTCCTAGATTTATAGAAGCGGGGCTCTCTGCCCCAGGGTCCACGCGGAATAATGGATGGAGGAAAGGGGGACCCACCGATAAAATGGAGTTCCGTTGCTTTTGGAATAGACCCAAGAGAGGCAGAAAAAGAGACATATTCCAGGATATTAAATAGAAATATATTCATATCAGGGGAAGTGGAAGGGTCTGACTTGCTGAATGCATATTTTGAGTGCATTTACTTTTGGAATGCTTTATTGGTGTGGTCTTCTCTCACTTTATATAGATGTGAAATTCTGGGGCATTTCCTGCAGGAAACTACAACATACGATGGACTTTAAGTCGTATGAAAAGTATCTAAAGCCATAGTTTAAATATTATCTTCTAAATAAAGCGATTTAATAAAATATTATCGATAGCAAACCCTATTCAGATAGATTTCAGTGTGTAAAACAAGTTTGACACATGAGTAAGAAAATGTTAATAAAAGTGAAGATGTTGTGATGCTTGTGTGTGAGGAAAGTGCAGTTTGGCTGTATTATACAAATGGGTTTTAACATGACCACCTAAACTTATAAGGCTGTAGAAGCTCGAAATCTTGATTGACGTCATGCCTACTAATTCGCGTCATCGACGCGTTTAAGACAACAGCGCAAATCCAGTCTGAAATCTTGCTAGCCCCACCCCTACAGCCTGATTGGTCTCCTCAACTACGGTGAAAACGTCACTTGAATTAGACACACCGACACACGTGCCGAATATTTCAGATGGGAGAAAGTTTGATCTGAATTCGTTTTGCACAAAGATATAGAGGTTTCCCCTTAAAACCTGAAAATGGTTACAGCAGTTTGATTTTAATTCTCACATTTAAACCTGGTTTAAGATTTAAATTTTGAGTAAAATTGTTATAATCCGGCCTGGTTTTATTATTATCGTTTTGTGTCCTGATTTTTAAAAGTGTCAAATAAAAATTTTGACCTGACTTTGACTTTTTCTCTGACTCAAAAATTCATAATAGCAAACCATGTTTTAAAAGCCAATTAAAGATAATGAAAAATCTTTAAAGAGAATAATTACAATACTTTTAGAGGGAATCAATAAGATTTTAAAATTACGAAAAGAAATGGAATTTAAATAAAAATATCTTATTTGATATTTAATTAATTCTTAATAAGTATTAAAAGTTTTTTAAATTCAGTTTCTGCACACGGAGATCGAAAACTAAAAGAAAAAAATGCTAGTAACTCAGGATCGCTAAGGAATACTCTCCTTATGACAGAGTGGGTTACAGAGCAGAATAATCCTGATCTGAAATTTGCACCCAATCCTTGGATTGGACACCTAAGATTGAACCTAAAACCAGCAAAATCTTTCTGTTAATGCATTTATTACGTAAAACTGATCGAAAAGATGAAACACCAGTTAATATTTAACTCCCTCCATTGTAATCGTAATTTTGAAGGCTTAAAATATGTCCGATCATGAGTTTTAAACCTTAAACCAGGCCCGACACTTACAATTTTACTCAAAATTTAATCATTAAGTCATTATAAAAGAAGCAGAGTTTGATTTTAATGATCATATTTGATCACTTAAATCTGGTTTAATAATTAAGTTTTGAGTAAAATTGTAGGTGATCAGCATGAAATTGCTTTATAATAGAGTACGGAATCAACTCGAGGTTCGTGATCTCTAATTCACTTTCTCACTACTGAAATATTCGGCACGTGTGTCGGTGTGTCTAATTCAAGTGACGTTTTCATCGTAGTTGAGGAGACCAATCAGGCTGTAGGGGTGGGGCGAGCAAGATTTCAGACTGGAGTTGCGCTGCTGTCTTAAACGCGTCGATGACGCGAATTAGTAGGCATGACGTCACTCAAGATTTCGAGCTTCTACGGCCTTATAAGTTTAGGTGGCCATGGTTTTAATCTGTGTTTTCTCTTATTTTAAACGCATTCAGCTAGAGCAGGCCTACTCAAAACTGATTGCAAATGCAATAAATATGAAGAAGGTAACAGATATCTCAAAGTTTATAGAAAATTAATTGAATTCATAATGCAAAAACTTTCAATATCATTCATACATTCAAACTGTAAGGATTTTTCGATTATTCAACAGTTTATAAATCATATCTATGTCATGAGCAAACAGTAGTGAATTTTAAAGAATATTTTTTGCCCACCAGATCGGACCAGATATATTTTTCACAGGCGATAATTTTAGAAAAAGAAAATTTAAACAAAAAATACCTTATCTTATATTATCTCCAAATCTTTCCTTATATTCACTGAACTACTATGCAATTTTTAATCGCCCTTAAATTACTTGTTTTGTTGCAGCCGAGTAAAAAAGTGAATAGCTTAAAAATATTGCGGAAGACTTACCAATAATATTTAGGAATAAAAAAGTTTCATATAATTCCATAAAATCTCCCAGATTCTTAATAAAGTAAACTTTTTCTCCCCCATAAAAAATAGATGCCTTGTTCAACGAAAGTGGCCGTCCGTCACTCATGATATTAACACTAAAAAACTGCCATTTCACGTAATTCTGTCTGTTATCTTCTACTTTCATCAAATTAAGCGAATCATATTTCCGTTAATAAAAGACGGAAAGCCCCCATAAATACCACCCTCGCAGCACACCACCCTGTTCGCCCAATAACCTAGTTAACGGTCCCATCCCTATCTACTATCTACACCACCGTCCATACAATAAACCCATCACCCTAAGCTGGCGAAACTGCCTGTTATCTCCCACATTAAACGACACTGCAATTCGCATTAAAACGACAGAAGAAGTAGTCGTCGGGAAAATAATAATAATAATGAAAATTTTCGGGGATTTTTCCCCTGCTGAAATTCCCTTTTCAGAGTTATTATAATGTTGGGTCCGGATGCCAGTGTAATCTGCAATATCTGGCGAACTTCAGGATGTGGGGGGGTTTGGCTTCCGGGGACGATGGACCCGCCCACTGCTGTGTGGGAGTTGAACAGGAAATTTTATGGGGACTGTGTGGAATGGAGAAAACCGATTGGGTGTTATTAATGTGTTTTATAAGCAATGAGGTTGGTGAGGACGATTCTTTCCTTCGGTGTCTTCCAGTTTTTGTTTTAATTGTGTGATTTGTGATGGATTTCTTTTGGAAAAAGGGAAAAGGTATATACACCGTTTGAAAACTTTCTTTCCTAAAATGAAAAAAGTCTTTCACTTGAATAAATAAAATGCTTCAATATCGTTTTAGGTTTTGCGTTTTCATTTCTTAATAAGCTTAGGAGCCTTCATCCGAATGTAAAAAAAGTATCGATGACACTTTCTGAACATATAATATTTATTTCTATATAGCTAATATTATTTGCTTTAGTACTTTTTCAATTTTTGTGAAAAAAAAACTTTTTGGTGCCAATTATTTTATGACGAATTGAAATTCTACTATGCATGCTTTTAAATATGCAAGTGTAAAACAACAGCAATTGTAAAAGCAAACTGAAACGTCAGTGGGTGAAGTATCTTTTTTTATTGAAACAGACAAAAAGCTCCCCGGTCACCTCAGTGTATTGCACTGGGCTTACAGAAGTAATTAAAATATTACAAAAAAAATTCTACAATACACATATAAAACAAAATAAAAAAGTGAAGTATCTTGTAAGTTTTTTTTACATTGATCTTTAAACCTTTTTTTGTAAATCCAGATTAACAACATTTAATCATAGCTTTACATTCGCTTAATAATGAGGACCGAAGTGAAGAAACCTTGTCGAAATTTTTGAATTTGCAAGGGAAAATTTCAAATAGTTTAAATTAAAAATATATACAAGATAATAAACTAAAGGGACTCAGGATGCACTTTCAAGGGACCAGTATGGTATACTCATCGATTGGCTGGCAACATTTGCACTTAATACATAGACTTTTTTATCAAAGGGATTTGATATGACTGCCAGCAAGTCTAGAAACCGTTTTTTCCTAATAATAATTAACATACATATTTATAATGAGGAAATATAGATAATGTATATGAAAAGTGAACATTGGCATTTTTGAAATTTAAATAAAAATTATTGAAGGTATTCAAAAATAATTTATTCTAGACTTATTTAAACTTTAATTGAAACTTTAATTGAAAATAAAAAAATATGTATTACCATTTTTTATTTACATCATTGTAAAGTTACCGAAACCTTGTTTTGTACCACATAGTTAAAGATGACACCCTCTCTCATTCAACCCAACTCTTCCTACTATTCTCATAAAATCCTGACACTGCACTTAAGTCAAACCCCTAACGCACATTATGACGCTTCAGCGAATGAGTGAAGAACTGGATCCGCACAAGCATTTGAATAACAGATTGAGAGTCATTAAATGCCTCTAAAGACTCTTCATACCCTATTAAGTTCGCTCCGGAGGTCAATTTGCAATTTAAAAGAGCGATTAATCGATTCGGGACGTGAATACATCGTTTCTTGATTGAGAGAAAGGACTGATTTATCTTATCAAGTGATTATGACCTCTGAAATCATAAACTTCTGGGCGTAATTAGCCTTGGAATAAGGGATGGGTTTATAACGTCAGTTTTGCTTTGGATAAAATGTCAAAGAATGGAAATATTTGTTCTTAACAAACCGTAGGAGTATTCTTACCATAGGGATCTTCTATAAGAATTAAATACCTGTTTTAATTATAAGATAAATCTTCAAAATTTTATAGCAAAACGTAAACGTATAAAATCATCTAATTTAAAATTGTATGAGCAATATCATTAAAATATAAATATGGTATTTTTCTTACTACCTTATTTTCCTATTTTATCTGTAAAATAATACTTTTTTAAAGATTATTATTATTTGTTATTACCATACTATGAATTACTAATAACTTATTTTAAAAATAATAAACATATTGTGCACTCAGTGAAAGATTATTTTAAAACTACGGAATGTAATTAAAAATTATGAAACTCCAAAACTATTCAGTCATTAAAATGATTTGTATATTTTTTAACATATTTGCATAAGAAAATAGTTTTATTTGATAGGAATTCATATAAATCGGAGTAAAATATCATTTATAAACTTAACTTTTAAAAATCTATAAATTACTTCAACAATATGATTATCAACCAATTATTTTCCATTCCCTGAAAAATAGACAGTTGCAATTTAACAAAATAAATACATGAGAAGCAATACTTTTTTAAATGGATAATATGTTAATTTATTGAAACAAGTTTACTTAACCATAGCTATAACATAAACTGAGTTTCGCGTTTATCAATAAGCCTAAGCATTACTAGAAAATCCTTCCCTGGTTGAGAACGGGAGTTAACAAATGCCTTTGTGGATCCGACACACTAACGATTCGAGACATTCCTAATCTCACTAATTAATTCATTAATCGTTACCGGCTAAATTCAGTCCACTTCGACTTCACGCTGGGATGGTTCGAGTTGCCGTAACACCCTTGTCCAACCACAGTTCTCATTAAGAATGCACTTTGTATGGGATGGTATTACTGCGGTTTCGTACCTTGAGAAAATAAACACCGGTTTCTACTTACGTAAGCATTTGCTTAGCGCGAAGTAACCGAAATACCGGTAACTAATTTTTGGTTTCAATCTTTTACGCTGACTTGTGTTTTAGTAGTTAACTATAAGATGTGCGAATGCATACAGTTTTTTAGTTTTTATAGCTCGGATTTCTGTAGGTTAATTTACTTGATGATGGAAGAAAATTTATACGCTTTAATGTGATATTTCAAAATTATTTACACATCTTGGTCAAGAGAGAAGCATAATAGTTTAAAAGACATTTTAGTTGGATGGATTGTTAGGATTTATTAAGCTGTACTGCTTTAGAATGATTTTTAAAAACATTTTATGTTAATAAAATTAAATATAACAATGTTAAGTAATTGATTTATCACATTATCTTTGAGTTTTTGAAATTATTCCTTTCCCTCACACAAGATATAATATTGTATCTGTTGTTGTTGTGCTATCCTCAGAATATCTGTCCTTTGTCAGATCAACTCCATCAAGTTGTTTACCGCCAAAAAGTCAATAACAATGAGATGGTCAGATGTTAAGTCCTGTTTGGAAAGTCCGACGCATCCAAGAATGTGGTCTGGTGAAGCTGGATGGCTATGGATGGATAGCTGATAAAAATTAAATCCTTTAGATCATTTCTTCAAAATTTTCAGTTAAAACCCATCTGATAAAAATTAAATCCTTTTTTAGATCATTTCAATACTGACTCATTTGAAACTTATTTTAAAAGAATATACCTCATCTTCAATGTAAAATGAGTAAAATCAGTTACCAAATTTTCAAACAGGCTAGTAAATTTCTGATAAGGCTACAACTTAAACCGCTTGAAAAATACACTTCCCCCTTTCCAATTCTCTCTTCAAGAGCTTAACTCAGAAATAATCCGATCCACATAAAATCATTGCAACCATTCCCCCGCCAAATACCCCCAAAAAAGATTCCTTCCTACCCTTGTCAACGCAAGAAAAACTCTCCAGAAACCCCACACCTGCCCTCAAATCCAAACAAATAGCGCAATTCAACTGCGAAACCAACTCCCCTCTAGAAACCACTATATCTCCAACAAACCACACTGACTCTGCGAGACTTTTACAACTCCGAAAAAAACCTCTTCTCGCAATATTACCTCAAAGGGGGTTACGCGGAACCTCTCGCTCATTGCAAGATGACAGCGAGGAGATAAGCAAGGGGTCCAAATAAAACACGAACCAAATAAAAAGCCCCGAGGCTCCTTTACTGCTGTAATTTATGAACCCCTGTGCTGGCTACAGCTTTTATTCCGGGCCGGCTCGTAAAGTCTGCAAGAAAAGACATTTTATGTAGGCTTCGAGTTTTTCTTCCTTCAATGGGTCTGCTTTACCCTTTAGTGGAATGTATGGGGTCTAGATTAGTGGACGGGTACTTATTCGGAAGGACGTAGTTTGCATGAGAAAAGTAATGGGGGAAACTATCGGCGTGCATGCGAATTTCCTCGCTATCTCGAAGGTTCTTAAGAAGTTAAGTGCATATATCTTGGAGACCTAGCTTAACACGGAACTTGACTTGTGTAGTTATCGTGTTCATCCATGATTAAATTGAGATCTTAATTTGGACATTCAAAAAGCTTGCTTGACATTTTACCGTTCGTTTAACCATTATATAGGCTTACTCTAAACCGAGTAGTGTATCATAAGGGGTTTTTATTACTTTATGAAGTTTACATTTTTCTGGTCATTTCGATAAACTTCTATTCATTTATGTGTAAAAAAATTGTATGATCATAAAAACAAATAAAATTTATTTACTCTTTTTGACAAAATTTTTAGAATCGAAAGTATTTCTGAAAAGTATCGAAACAATTTACCATCAAAACTCTTAAAACTTTCTAAAAAAAAGAATTTAGTTATTTAAAAAATATTTATAAAGAAACCAAATTTTGCGATATGAGTTCAAGTTTAAACTTCAAAGTGAATGATCTTATTAAATGATTTGTTAAAATAAATTAGTTTTTTCCAAGGAAAAATTTGTTTTTTATTATTGAAAGATATGTTTAATGAGTTTGAAAGTATCAATATAATCATAAATATAGAAAATTAAAGTAATTCAAATTTTTCTACCTCCCTCTCTATGTAAGGCACAAACACACTCACATTCTTTCCAGTATTAATAAGAACCCTCCTATCTGTTTGATAAGATATTTTCTAAACATTTTTAAGGGCAGAGATAAAGTCTTGAAGCGCAAAATAAAAACACTTAATTCTTATTATGCTTATTTGTGATGGGTTTACTCTTACTATACTTTAATTAACTAAATCTTTATCAGATACTTCATAAATATTCATGAGGTCACTGATTAGAGTATTTACACGAGGTTTCTTGTGAATCATGTTATTATAGATTTGTCTTTGCTATTTTTTTTCGAGATTGTCATGTTAGACTATCTCATCGCAAAAGCAAAATAACACTTAGATAAACCTGTCAGAAATCCTTTCAATTTCGTTAGATATTATTAATTAACATTTAATCACATGTAAATATCAGATAGTTAATTATTATAGTGTAACACAGACACAGTTATGAAAGTAAAAACATTATTTTATAACTCAGTTAGTTATCTTTGTTTTTATTACATTTCTTTAAATTTAAACCATAATTTAGTCAAAAGGATAAACTACTACAGGCAGCTGAAGCATTTTAAATTTCTAATTACCGGGCCTTTTAAGATAAGTGGTTTGAAAACTATGGCTATCTAAGAGCGCTTCAGCCATTTCATTCTTGATAAGTTTTATTTTCGTTTAAAAAAATCAAGTGTAATTTTAAATCAAAGTTAGTATGATCTGCTTTAAAAACAGCAATGCATGTTAATTGTATCGATATGCACCTGCATAATGATCACTACAATAATTTTAACCCTCTCAGCACCAGAACATAAAAAAAGTGAAAAAAACTTTTTTTCTTCTTCTCAATACATCCAAAATGCCCCTATAATATGTCTGGATTTTTTTTTCTTGTGTGCACTCCTTCCTAGTTATTTTTAGCCTCATATGAGGCCATATTTTTTTTCATTTTAACAGAAAAAACTTGGTTTAGAACTTATTAAAAGACGTGGTCACAATAATAGAAGGCTACAAAATAAGAAAATATCTACCAACCTATGAAAAATGTTCTACAGAAGCTATAGTATCTAGCTAGTATTTTCTCTTCACAAGCATCACAGCTTAAGGGGTCTCAGGACTCTTAAATATGCAAAGGGTACCTCGATTTTTAAACTAGTATTAACCAAAAACTAAATTCTGTAGTAACCTGAAATTTGTACCACATGATAACTAAATACAATGCACACATACCCAAAATTTCAGAAGGTTTTATTGATTTTTATAGGAGTAATCAAAAATGGGGAAAAATTCAAATATTTTCACTCTGCGCAAGATTTTTCAAAAACTATTCAAGTTATAAAGATGAAATTGAGTAAAAATACTCGTCTTATGGTACTTAATAAGTTATACCTCACATTTAAACCTTATATTAACCAGAACATGTTTCTACGAGTTAAAATCACTCTTTTTTTGTAAATTTTTATAAAAACTGTGATAAAAAAAGCTTAAACAGCTATTTTTTACAAATATAATAGGTATAACTTATTAAGTGCCTTAAGAAGAGTATAAGTACACAATTTCATGTTTGTAACTCTAATAGTTTTTGAAAAATCTTGAGCAGAGGGAAAAATTTGAAGTTTTTCCTATTTTTGATAACTCCTATAAAAACCATCAAAACTTTCTTAAATTTTGAGTATTTGTGTATTGGTATTTAGTTATTATGTGGTAAAAATTTCAAGTAACTACAGAATTTAGTTTTTGTGTAATACTAGTTCAAAAATGGAGGTAACCTTTGCATATTTAAGGGTCCTGAGACCCCTTAAAATGTAAACATTGAGGTATAAATCATCTTGCTGCCATTTAGGAACGAATTCAGAAACCATGTAGAAGTCTCATATGTGATCTACATGAATCAGTGAAGTCACTAATGAAAAGAAAATAAATTTGCATGTTTATATCATCCTCTTTGTTAGGGTATAGTAGTATGCATTTTATTATTTTTTCTATCAAATATTTATTACACTAAATATACATGTATGTCCCGTGAAGGCGTTTAGCCTTGAATCGAGTATTTGTATGTAAACATATACGTACTTGAGAGACTTAAAACGATCTGTCATTTTTTGAGAAAATGACAGTGTCCATTGTAGCTGTAACTTCAAACACGTTGCAAATATTTAAAGAACTTCTTAAAAAAAGTTGTTACTACTGGCCTCAGTTAACTTCGTTCAAAAAAATTTTTTTTTCATTCCCTGCACTCCGAGATGAGAAAACTCCCTTATCTAACAAACCCAACCTAACCAAGAAACATTACCCCCTTTACGAAGACTCTGTCCAACAACCACAACGGTACAAGTTTTCCCTGCCCAACAACTAAATATACCAAACAACGTCTCCATCACAGCTCAACAATAAAACCAACCTCCCTGGAAAGCCAAGAGGTCTCAGGAAAACCCGACACCCGTCGAATCCCATCATCCCCCTTTCCTCTTAATTACCCCACGAATAGAATTAGATCTCCTCTCCCCTCCTTATCTTTGACCCCCAGTCTAATTACTGGGATACTTAAAGATCGCGAGGAGTCGCTTCATTGAATAGCCGCTTAACATGGAAGGACCCAGAGATAATGGTCAAGACGCGAGTGATCGGGGTTAGGGTAGACTGAGTTAAGGGGGTTTGCAGTTAATGCTATGTAGGTGGTGGGTAATGCTTATGCTTTTAGGTATTGATAACTTGGTGATTTTTTTTGTTTCAGATATCTTCTATATAGGGAAAGGTTATAAAACTCTAAAATGTAGTATTGAATTTCGTATGTGATGTAGACACAACGTGTAAAATGCACAAATAAAAGTTTTCTATCAGGTACTGACGAAGGAGATCTCCGAAGGTATCTCCGAAACAGCTGTATGCCTGTTACTTTAATTTTATTTTCACTTTTATTTGTGCATCTTATGTTATGTTTCTACATCTCATTTAGTTTGCACAAAGTATTTATTTATCTTTTTTTTAAATTTCGTTATTTGTTTGAAATGTGAATAATGAATATTGGATTCAAAAATACTGTGGAGCATATCCGTATGCTGAGTGGATCAAATGATACAAAATGGTACTTTTTTTCAAGTCAGATTCGTGAGTTCGGTCCCTCTAAATAACTCCAGGACAAAAGCGTACCTTCTTATAAGATTTATTAGATGTTGTGAAGGGGCCTCTTCACCAATTCAATAGATGCAAACAGGGAAGATTCTAGTAGTACCTTTGAAAAACTGATGGTTTTTCAATGTCTAGTGAACAGTCGAGCCAAAGTTTGCCCATTTGTTTTTTATTCATGCTATTAAAACTAATCCGTTCAAGTCAAGGTGATAGTTGAAAAATATTTTTTATGGTTTTCTTTCACGTTTATTATACTTTTTAAAGTGATTTTGATCAAAAATTAATGCTAGATATGTTTTACATTGCCTTAATGTTCTTAAGCTTAAAAGTAAAAAAGGTTTTAGCTTTGGAAGGAACATTTTAAGAATTTAACATTAATAGGTTCTGGTTTTAGAAAAAGTTCACTTTGATCAAAAAAAAAAATTTGATGAGGAACAACAATCCCTATCTAACTAAAACCCTATGTGGATATGTGTGTATGTATGTAACACATCTCCTCTCAAACTAGGCCACAGGCGTGGACAATATACGAAAATAGACGTATCTCGAGGTATATAGACGTATCTCGAATATATAGAATAACTCTCGACGTATGTAGAATATCAGTATATAGACGTATCTCGAGGCGGGAACGATGATTGCAAAGTTTTCCAAGTTCGAAAATCGAATATTGATCTGTATCTAACGGTTTTATGGCTGAAAACGCTTATTTCTCCATTCCTCTACTAGAGTAGAACTTCTTGACTCACTATTGTAAATAAGATGAAAACCTCAAAATTAAATATTTTATTACGGAAAAACTCTATAATTGTTCATTAAAAACTTATATCCATTATGAAAATACCAAATTAAATTTAAATAATTAACTTTTAAACTTTATTTTCCTTTTATTTTAAGGTTTTTCCCATAAAATTCAAATATTTATGGACTAGAAAAGTGTAAACTTTCTTCATGATGGAAATAGAGTTGAAAATAATGCATTGTTTCATAAGACACTGTTCAGTAGGCAACATTTACTATATTTTTCATATTTATTACTTTACCGAGAACACAGGGTTAGGAAAACACGGTAAAAGAAAAATTACTGGGAACACCAAGATATCAAAAATTACAACACCGGGATGCGATATTCCACAATGACTAACTCCCCAGCGCTAGCGCCGCCAAGGGTGCCAAACGAGTCGCTTTTCCAAATACGCCAAACCTTGCGGTTCTCGCGTCTCGCAATTTCTCTCGTTTAACGGGATTTGCTGTATTTTTTTTCGCTGCGTCTCGTTTAAAGAAGGAGTGCGAGTGTTGTGTTCTGAGCCCTCTTTGAGGAACAGAGTACTTAATTTTCGTTTTGAATAAATTTCTAATATAATTATTGTTATTATTCCAAGTAAATATTGTCGTTTAAATGTGTTTTAAGTTTTATTTACAAATTTTCGTGTATGCAGTTACATTTTTTGTGCATTATCTTTATGTAATCAATTTATAAACCACCTATAAAATGATACCTTCTTCCTGACCATTCATAAATGGTTGGGTAGAAAAATCCTTTTGGGCCTGAAAGAATAGCTAGAATGAAAAAATTTAGTGTTGAAGAATAGTTCCCTCAATGAGACTTTGTAAAACAATTGTGGTAGTAATTTTAAATATATTTTGTTAGAAATTCTAAACAGTAGTATTTATATAAAAAAATTTATCAATTCGAAATACATTCCCAAATGTGAATAAGCAATTCAAAAGGGGTCTTTTTGAAAAATATATTGAATTGAGGAAAACTTCAACTTTGTACGCAACTCTGTAAATTAATATATTTACCTGATATGTTGAAGGTTAACCTGCAGTACTATAGATTGAGTATTAATACAAAAAATTATGATATTTTCATTCGCAGTTAAACTTGTATAATTTAACCGGATAACTTTCCATATTCATGCTTATTAGGTATTTATGTACTATACTTTTTAATTAATCATTATGTAATTAGCTGTCTAAGAAGTTGAGATAGCCAATTAACTTTAAGTAACTAAAAAGTGGTAGGCCACATATTACGTCAATACCTTATTTTTGTGTAGAATCACTAAAATTTTATTTTTGGGTATTTTATGAATAATTACAAATTTTGCCCAAAATGTAATATATTATGTAGTTGCACATCTAAATTTGCTGGTTAAATCTAAAAACTGCTAAATTTAGCTATAGCAAGTTGTGTATTCAGGAATGTCAATTGGAAAGGCTCCATTTCACGTTTCCCATTTCAGTCGAACTTTTACCTAATAGGTGTTTTTTCAGTTAATTGGAAAAGTTGATAAAGAGAAATCACAAATACATTACTCAAATAACTTCCTATAAAAACTTAAAAATTTAGGATTTTTAATGTTTTTAGAATTTATGAAATAAAAAAAAATAATATTACATTATCTTCTTATTTTCCCTAATTTAAAGTACATATTTTATAATGTATTGCATATATACCTACAATAAGTACATATTATAAGTATATACATTTTTTAAATACATAGACTCACAGCCCTAATAAAAAATAAATTTCAAATGAATATTTTACATGATGACAATATTCCTTCAGCCATATATATGAGGACAATTTATTTAATTATTCTTGAATGTTTTTATAATCTCTCTATTCTAAAAAAAAGTTTTTGGTGAACGGTTTCCAGAGAAAGGCTTTATAATTACTGATCCGTATAACACATATTTGGTATCAAACTGTTCGGATTCTTTTGAGGATGTGCAAAGTGCCTTTAGAATTTCTAAAAAAAATCTCAATTTTAAAATATTTCCATTTTTTTAGATTTCGGATAAGGTCGCAGTTACAAAGCAAGAAACTATGAATTTTAAAACAATTGAAAACATATTTCACTGGTTTTTTAATATTCAAATAGATTAAATAATCATCTTTCTATTTATAACAAGAATTTAAAAAATATATTTTGTGTTATTTTTAACAATATTTATATTTTTGTTGTTCAAAGGGTTTAATTGTTATTCAAACGGTTTTCATTATGTTTTAAACATATATAATTAATTTATTTTTTAAACAACAAATTAATATTTTTATATTTATCTATGTAGTTGTGGCAACCTAATCATTACTAAATTTAGAATAAAATATACACTCGCTTTCGGAAATTTTGAATTTTGTATTTATTTTTTATATCCTTTTGCAAGTATGTTTTTTAAGGTGGTAAAATGTAACTCTTTATTTCATAATGACAAAACGCAAACAACTAAATAACACGGGTGAATGTTTTAGAAATAAGGATGAAAATGTTGGAAGTCTTGACATTCGGTGTCCTTGCTATGAAAATGACACAACTTCGAAATTTGTTTCTCATGAAGATAAAATTCTAAATTTTCGCGATGTTTAAGATAATTACTACATTTTTAACAGTCAATCATTACAAATTTTAAGAAAGTCAAATTTATTCCTGAGATATTTCAATGCTTCCCTTAATGTATCTGTAAAAAACATTACCTTAGGGAAATGGGTAAAAGAATGTTTACATTGCTTTGTTGTTAATTTTCTTGGGGTTCAATTCCGTTATAGTTCCCGCTAAATATCGCCAATCTCTTTCGAACGCTCAATATTCAAATGAAAACCAATTTTTCTAATTTTTAATGATAAACTGAATAGTTATAGATCTAATTTGAAACAATTTAGCAATATTTATACTTTATAGTGTCCAAAAGAGATTAGTGATATTTAGCGGGAACTATAACGGAATTCAACCCCAAGAAAGTTAACAACAGAGCAATGTAAACATTTTTTTACCCATTTCCCTAAGGTAATGTGTTTTTCACAGATACATTAAGGGAAGTACTGAAACATTAAGGGAAAGTTCATATTTAGCGGGAACTATATACTATTAAATTAACCTTTCTTGGAATTATAAAGCGATCCGCCAATTCATGTTACCATAAAGGAAATGATAAAATTCCTCCACTGAATAAATATTCGCCATTTTTGAAAGAATATACCACGGAGAAGTACTACCCCTGTGTTAAGAATGTTTTATAAAGTGAGTAAGTGCAGTGAGCTGGGTTTTGTGGGGAATTGTGAAGCGGTCCAAAAGTTACTGCGTCAGCAGTTAACGGGGGTTGGCGAGCGATAGCGAGCAGGGGGCGGTAGTCCCCTGGTTTATTAAATAAAAAAATTAATATTACATTATCT
Organism: Tetragnatha versicolor; assembly: GCA_024610705.1. NCBI lineage: Eukaryota > Metazoa > Arthropoda > Arachnida > Araneae > Tetragnathidae > Tetragnatha > Tetragnatha versicolor. The sequence continues at coordinate 52,373,000 of JANDEH010000001.1, read as the reverse complement.
TCTTATTTTCCCTAATTTAAATTACATACTTTGTAATGTTTAATTGCATATGTACATATTACAAGTACCTTCTTTTTTTAATTACATATACTCACAGCCCTAATCAAAAATAAATTTCAATTTAATTATTCTTATTCCAAAGGATTTTGGAAAAAGACAATGGATTTAATGGGTAATATTATTAACATGCTGTGAAAAAAATGCGTACTTGCTGTGTGTGGAATGCGGGTTGCCGCATTGGGCGAGAGTGAGAGAGGGTTGCCAAAAGCGACCGGGCGAGTAACTCGTTTGGCACCCTTGGCGGCGCTAGCGCTGGGGAGTTAGTCATTGTGGAATATCGCCACCGGGATATATAAGAAAAATTGCCAGGAACACCTGGATAGGAGATACTAACGGGAACACCGTAATATGAAACAAGCGCCTGGGATACCGAGATGATAGGTAGTTGCCGATACACAATATTATACATGTATTTTGATAAAACTTATGGCGAGCAGGGAGAGGTAGCCCCCAAGTAACTTTAATTTAAATATTTTTGTGTGATAAATTATCTTCTAAGATATTACGGTGTTTTGGATATTTCTGACAAAAAACTAATCAATTTAAATATAAAAAAGTAAGAATTCGTGAAGCTAAATCACGAATTAAAGTTAAACAGATTATTATTTATTTACGTGTCTGTGGGATTATTATTCAACACATTTACTGCAATTACAGGATAAGATATGCTGTCTGAGGCGGTACAAGGCTTTAAGTTAATTGCATTGCAAAACCTAAATTTCCATCGTAAAGAATTATTGAGTCGCCATTAAGATGTGCCTCTATTTATTTTGTTCTTGTTTAAGTTCAGACATTTTCTTTAAAACGCTTCGTCGAGATAGAAAGTGCACTTTCAGTTTAAAATCGCGTTAGCTTTTAGTTTAGTTTATGAGACCATTTCTGGAATAGACGTAGTTTTGGGAACCTGTGTACGCCAATTTAATTATTTATTCACTTTTATGATCCATTAGAAGAAGGATAAGGGCTATTACTTGGATGAAAAATTTTGTTATGCATTCCGTAATATTTGAATTTTGATGGAGTGGTATTTTATAGACTTTTATCTTCGTTGTAATAATTATTTATTTAAATTCACGAAATCCTGTTTTTAGGGATTTATTTAAAGCATTGAATATTAAAAGAATTGAAAAATTTTTAACCCATTAACGCCCAAGTTATTATTTTTTTGTGCGAATTTAATAAAAATCATGAATCTGGTGTATTTTGCCTTGAATATGAATATTATGAACAAATTTTGTGAAAACAGTCATTAGTTTCGTTAAAAAATGCTGATCTAAAAATAGATCACTGGGCGTTCGGAGGATATTTTTTGTCACAGAGCTACGTAATAGTAGAACCTCAAAAAATCATAAAAAATATAAAATAAATAGGCCTATTAGTATTTTTCTTTAAAAAATGCGTATTTATTTATAAATATGTGGAAAAATAATGAAATAATAATAAAATTAAATAATTTACCCAAGATATATTACATGAATAGCCTATGTTGAAAGTAATAATAAGTGAAAAAGTGGGAATTGAACCAAGAACTTTAAATTCATAAGTATATTATAGAATTAATATTTCATAAAATTGGGTATTTAAGTTAAATAAATTGCATCAGGTTATTTTTTTTGTGAATTTTAGGGATTAGTTTTATCATAAAATAATGATATTCATGAAATAAAATGTAACTTATTCAGCAACATTCAAAATTGCTGCGTGTTGAAACTTTTCGCAGGCCTATTCCAATTAACTACTTATCCAATTAACTTACTCTCCAATTAACTTACTCAATTTTAAGGTTGTAAGAGCAGTTTTAGGGCAAATTAAAAAAAATATATAACAATTTTCAATTTGAGATTTTTACATCTCCTCAAAAACCTGTAATTGTCTAATAATTTTACCTATAATGTATTTTAAAACAAATGCTTGCATTGACTGAAGTTGTATCAACAAATAAATGTGAATAAATTTGAGTTCATAATACTATTTGCAGTCCTGTGATTTACTAAGTAATCAATCAAGATTGTCTACCTTTCATTCATCCACCAGAAGAAATTATAAAATTTAATTATCAATAATATAATGATTAATTTCTTAAGAAAATCAATATTTGTGTCCATCCTGAACATTACTGAGTATTCTCATATTCATTTTTTACAGTTCATAGTAGAAAAATTTGAATAATCGTATTGTAAGCAACACAGAAAAAATTAACGACCGAACGCCCAGTGATCTATTTTTAGATCAGCAATATTGGGACGTAATTTTTCACTAAATAAATTAGTTTTCACAAAACTCTGCATTGTATCCTAATAGCTACATCTATAAAGATAAAATAAAATCTGAAAAGGATTCAATTGGATGTATATTTTTATAGTTTTCTCGAAAAACATAAACCAAGATAAAAAAACTGCAAAATGAAACCCCTAGACAAAGTTCTGCCCATCACTGTAACAAAATAAATGTTGCAAACGAAAAAAACACATGATATTATTCTTAAGGAAGGCTTTCTCTTGCCATATGAGCAGTTTTGTTTTTGTGGGGTAAATTTAAGGTAATTTAAAAGACCATTTCTGACACTATGTTTAGCGATCTAAAAATAGATCAATGGGCGTTAATGGGTTAAGGATAAATATCTTTGAGCATAACTTATCATTTTCTCCAAAATGTCTGATTTGGATGTGAACAATAAAAGTGGACTCATTCATTTATTTCATTTCTCATTTATTCCTTTAAAAACTCACGTAAGTAAAATTAACTTGCTTTTTCATACTGATAGTTATCAATAAAAGATGTGTTCTTATTCTCTAACACTTGCTGAGCATTAAACTCACAATTAACGACAGAATCGGATTGTTGATTTAGCATGGATCGTAAAAGTCAGGGATAACCTTCCAAAAGGCTAAAAATGTGATACAAGACAGAGAAAAATATTGCTACCTTAAAAAGGATTTTTGTTGTACATAAAATATAAAAATGTTTTTATAAATAAGTATTTAAAGTAATTAAAAAAAGTGTCTCATGTTGCTTCCTTTTGTTTAATAAAAAACAATGAAAAATTACTTTATGTTCTAATAAAATTAATTCTTGCATTTTATCCATAACAAGATGTGTAATATGTGTTCAATCGTATTTTAATGATAACGGTTTTTAACTCCCCCCCCCAAAAAAAATTATTTGTGTACCCACATACTATAGTATAAAAAAACTATTGGTAAAAATCTATTACGATAACAAATGCATTAAATTGTTTTGCGGATATTCATCAACACTTTATTTTCAAGAAGATTAAACTTATGTCATCGTCAACAATGCTAGAATCTAAAATTGTTTTGTTATAGGAAACTATTGAACGATATCAATGCTTTCCGTTTATTGTTGAAGATTCCATCTGCTTTGCAATAACCAGAAGAAATCCATGCTCATCTCTCATCCTTTTCTTGTCCCAGAAATAATACTTACCTCCATCTGGAAACCATTTCCGCGAGTAATCTTCTACAAGGGCTAGATTAAGGGTATCAGTCCATTCAGCGTTATTTTTGCCTTCACGGGTAGTAATTGTTTCACTTTCTCTGGGAGAGTTACTTTTCGTCTAACTAATTAACTTCAAGATATATTAATAATCAATATATTCAATGATTGTAATATTTATCAAAACATCTAGCATAGATAATTCTTTCAAACAGTAAGTAAAGCAACATTTGAAGATTTAATGTCAGATTAATATAAATGTCCTATTTTAGTATTTAAACCGATATTACCTCACGAAAAAATTACTTTTACTGTATTATTACTGTATGCACATAACAATATTTTCATTCCCGCCAACAAAATAATAAATTCCCCTAATTAGTTACCTATTTCCTCATTTATTGCTCAAGTTCATTTTCCCACTTCATTCGGTTTCCAAAGTTTAATGCCCGTATTCATTGACGTTTGAGTGGCTTATGAGCTTAAGAGAGAAATTGTGAAATTTTTAAAGAGAAAAATTCTAGGGTAAAGAAGACAAAAAACACTGTCATAACCCATGTTTATATTTAATGAATCATTCTTTAATGCCTAAATAAGGTAGCTATTTTCTGCCAAAAACACAAAATGTCTTTATTAAACACAGAGGCGATGATATAGGTAAATAATATTACAAAAACAATTCTGCCCAGGCTTATTAGTGACTTACCAGACCGTGTATATCTTCTTTTCATTATACTTCTGGCATGGGCTGCTAATTACTTATACTCTGTCTCACCTTAACCCATTAACGCCCATTGATCTATTTTTAGATCGCTAAACATAGTGTCAGAAATGGTCTTTTAAATTACCTTAAAATTACCCCACAAAAACAAAACTGCTCATATGGCAAGAGAAAGCATTCCTTAAGAATAATATCATGTGTTTTTTTCGTTTGCAACATTTATTTTGTTACACTGATGAGCAGAACTTTGTCTAGGGGTTTCATTTTGCAGTTTTTTCATCTTGGTTCATGTTTTTCGAGAAAACTATAAAAATATACAACCAATTGAATCCTTTTCAGATTTTATTTTATCTTTATAGATGTAGCTATTAGGATAAAATGCAGAGTTTTGTGAAAACTAATTTATTTAGTGAAAAATTTACCTCCCAATATTGCTGATCTAAAAATAGATCACTGGGCGTTCGGTCGTTCATTTTTTCTGTGTTGCTTACAATACGATTATTCAAATTTTTCTACTATAAACTGTAAAAAATGAATATGAGAATACTCAGTAATGTTCAGGATGGACACAAATATTGATTTTCTTAAGACATTAATCATTATATTATTGATAATTAAGTTTTATAATTTCTTCTGGTGGATGAATGAAAGGTAGACAATCTTGATTGATTACTTAGTAAATCACAGGACTGCAAATAGTATTATGTACTCAAATTTATTCACATTTATTTGTTGATACAACTTCAGTCAATGCAAGCATTTGTTTTAAATACATTAAAGGTAAAATTATTAGACAATTAAAGGTTTTTGAGGAGATGTAAAAATCTCAAATTGAAAATTGTAATATTTTTTTAAAATTTGCCCTAAAACTGCTCTTACAACCTTAAAATTGCCGTTATGGCAGGAGAGTAAGTTAATTGGATAAGTAGTTAATTGGAATAGGCCTGCGAAAAGTTTCAACACGCAGCAATTTTGAATGCTGCTGAATAAGTTACATTTTATTTCATGAATATCATTATTTTATGATAAAACTAATCCATAAAATTCACAAAAAATAACCTGATGCAATTTATTTAACTTAAATACACAATTTTATGAAATCTTAATTCTATAATATACTTATAAATTTAAAGTTCTTGGTTCAATTCCCACTTTTTCACTTATTATTACTTTCAACATAGGCTATTCATGTAATATATCTTGGGTAAATTATTTAATTTTATAATTATTTCATTATTTTTCCACATATTTATAAATAAATATGCATTTTTAAAGAAAAATACAAATAGGCCTATTTATTTTATATTTTTTATGATTTTTTGAGGTTCTACTATTACGTAGCTCTGTGACAAAAAAAATCCTCCGAACGCCCAGTGATCTATTTTTAGATCAGCATTTTTTAACGAAACTAATGACTGTTTTCACAAAATTTGTTCATAATATTCATATTCAATGCAAATTACACCAGATTCATGATTTTTATTAAATTCGCACAAAAAAATAATAACTTGGGCGTTAATGGGTTAACTTGGCAGTGGAGAAAAGGCTACGGCGACCGAATAACAGCCACGAAACCGGTTCCCATCCAATCAGCAGGAATAGTCTGCCCGTCCCGCGCCGTTCTACTACTATGGCTCTACCCGGCTCTACCCTGCGGACTATATTCATTCGCTTGGATTTAAAGACTTTTAACGCATGATTAAATTATGTTATATGTTAAAAATCCCAATAAACTAAAATGTATGACACAGTTTTACAAACGTATCTGCATATTCTTTATTTTAAATTGCAATACAACCTTGAACTATTTTTTCGGGCGGATTGGTACATTATCTGCCTTTCCCAGTGCTGCCAAGTTAAGGTGAGACAGAGTATAGCTTGTTTCCTGGTCGAGTGGCTAACCTGACGCTTGACCCCCCCTAGTTTCCCCGAGAGAACTTGGCACTAGTTTTTCCAGCCCCGTAAAGATGTAGGACTGAGTAGACCCATGATCCCAATCATCGAAGTCTCAAGGCATCGAACTTGTGTTGGTAATGCTCGTATGCAGACACGACCACAGTCATGATGTAAATATAAAGTTCATGTGAATAGGCATTGCAACACACTCTTAAAACGACATTTTCAAAACTGAGTAAAAATTACTCAAACTGGCTCCGAATCAAATTTAGTCAAATTTGAAAACATGAATGAACTCATTTCTAAAAATATGCATACTAAAAAATGAAGCATCTTGAGCTTGATTCATGAGAATGCCATGCACTAACTCAAAAATAAGCTCATGATGTTTCATTTTTGAGATTGCACATTTTTAGAAATGAGTACATTCATGTTTTCAACTTTGAGTAAATTTGATTCGGAGCCAGTTTGAGTAATTTTTACTCAGTTTTGAGACTGTTGTTTTAAGAGTGCAGGCTAGTCTCATATTCAATTTATCGCCGTAAATCGCGTTTCCAATAAAGTCAACTTTCTCCAAGCTCTTTCCAACTTTCCATCCCTTTCGCTTGACCCAATCATGCCAAACCCCCTCAGTCTATAAACCAACCAACTGAGGTGACAATTTCGTAGACCACTGGCCCATTCTCATCATTTTCCCCCGCCCGCCCTAAGCATTCGATACTACTACTGCTCTAAGAAAACAAACCATCTCACCCCAAATGGGTACACACTATCACAACCCCCTTCCCCCCGGATCCCCTATTTCCATCGACAAATTACCTCCATGTCATCCAAGCTGTCCAAATATGACAAATGGATCCCCTATGGCACCGAAATTCTTTAGTAAATAGATTTCCCTTTGCTTCTTTCTTCCTTCACACGCCCGATTGATCCGCCTTCATTGATCCTCAGCGGACGGACTTCTCGGCCTTTACTCTCATAAAGCGTCCTTTGAGATTAATAAGTTTAGTTTGAGACAGAGGGAGAGTTTGAGAGCAGTTTCATGAGCTGCTGGGGAAGAAAGTATAAATCGTATTTTCTGTTGTTATGAATGGTTATGTAGTTTGTTTATGTAGTCAGTACTCGAAAGGACATTAGTGTTTTTTTGATTCTGTATTGTGTAGTTTTTAAGAGAGAAATTAAATTCAATGGAAATTGTAAAATATCCGGCATTTTGCTATTGATAAACAATGATTTTGTACTCTCAAAATATTGTAAAAACCGGCGTAACTAAAAAAGGCAAATTATAACTTTTGTTATAAGCTCTGAGTAATATCTATGTATTTACTCGAAAGGAACCATGAATTTTTGTTTCGCATAAGATCCTGTCACTAGAACATTGTTTCTTCGATCATGCATTCGATACCTTACTTAACATGAAATCCATAAATGTGATTTAGTTTACGATTTTCATCTTATAGAAAAAAAACCTCTTTAAGTTTGATATTATTGGTAAGCAGTTAAAAAATATCAATCATAAATTTTTCATTAATATAAAAAGTTATGTTCAAGAATTTTTTTCAACAAAACGTTGTATGTACATTTCTGAAAAATAAGAGGAATCTTTGTTATTAATATCATTGCATTTGCTTTCCTACAAAGAATTACTTTTGCTAATATTTGCAATTCAAAAAATTTCTTTGATACATACCTTAAATCTCCTTTCTTCAAACTTAACAGTATGGATTTAAGTTGATAAGAATAAAGGTTTATTTATTCTGCATTGGTACTCCCTTGATTTCAGATTCCTTTGGCCCACGGATCGTCATTTAGCTTCTTATTTTTATACACATTTTTTTATATGTTTCAACTTTTACCAACCCAACTGATACTTTTAATGTAAATTTAATAAAAAACAAAGATAGATATACCGCTGTCATAGCCTTGATTTCTATAGAAGCCATTTTAATTCCCGAAAATACAAACCACTCCTAGGCGTAAAACGATGAAGCGTTACAAATTAAAACGAGCGTTATGTCGAGCCAGGCAAAAAAATAAACTGATTGATTATATTCAGAAAGAGCAACTTAAATTGTTACCTTTAAAATTGGAAATATTTCGATTAGAGCCTCAGGATTGTAAATTGAATTTTTCAGAAAATAGGTCAGCGAATAGAAACCGGTATTTCATTTCACATCTTTGATCTCCCTCACTCCCGCTTTTTCAAAAAAAAAGTTTTCGTTCATGAGGGAATATCTCTTCGGTTTGGATTTTCACTAAGCCTTCTTTTATGAATTCCCAAGACCGACGAATCTGGAGACAAATAGAAGAAGGTTCCTTTGAGAAACATGGAAAATATTTTCATCGCTGGAATATAAAATAACCTAGTTAAAGTTTAAATGATTTTATGTATGAATCGTTATATATTTGTGTTGAATTTTGTTGAATAGAAAGACAAGCAAAATAGTACAAGCTTTATTGGTTTCATCTTTTTGTGAGTTTTCACTTGGAAAAGTAAGCCTATTTTCTGACAAATCTTTAGACTATTTAGAGTAGCTGGGAACTTATTTATTTTAAGAGGTTTTTTGTTGAAGTATTAAACGTGGGGATTTTTTATTACTACATTGAACACAAGACAAAATTACTGTATTTTTTTAGCATTGAAAAAGCTTTAATAGCAATTTAATAAGAGTTCAAGTAAATTTACATAAGCTCTGGAGTTGTAAATTAATCATGGGGCTCATTTAACAAAGTTTGTATTGGCAAATTTTTCTAAACGAATATATTTTAATTTGTAAGTTAAGGTAACTGCTTGCGTTTAAATCGTCATTTTCGCCAAAAATATTGAATTTTGTTTTATTGTTTTATTTTATAGCCTGTTTCAAAAGCTTTCCAAAACTACCTTACTTTAAACTCTGAGTAATCTGGAAAACAAGTTACAGCTGTTTTAGTACCGAGTAGTACCAGGATTAATTTACAATTTTAAACTTTAAAGCCTTTTTCTGAAGAATGACATTTTTGTATATTTTGGATCACGGTAACAGTGATTACTCTTAAACTACTAAAAACATTATGATTGTTTTTTTTATTTCACTCTTTATATTATAACGCATGTTATCTTCTACAATCTAAGAAAAATATTTGAATTAAGGTATTTTTAAAGTGTGTAAACTTCATTTAAATGTTTTTTTCATGAATTTTTACTTTACTTTTTTCGATTTCAAGTGCCTGTATTTCTTTTCTATTTTAAAAATTTCCGACTTTTTGTAGATAGTAACACAGATTAGTGTCTTAGGATCAAAATCCTGGAAACATTTTAATTGTACCTATAAAAGAACATTCTCAGGAGTTGTTGGCGCAAGTTGAAATTTTAGCCTTATTTTCATTGAAATTTCTCAATATTTAAAAAATAATTTTTTAAATTCTTTTTAGAATGATTTTTATTGTTTTAGAACATTAGCTCTCAGAAAATAGCAATTAAATAATTATTTAGTTAATATTAAAAAGAGGCCTCCCAACGCAGGCAGTTACCTTAAGTTGATAACCAGATTATTATTATTTTACTAATGTATCGTTATTTGGTCAATTTAAATGATGTCATGTATATAAAATTGTGTAAAATCTTAATTGGACTTGTTCATTTTTAAAAAACGATATACATATAATTTGCACTTTTTTAATGATAAAAAATTATTTTATCATTATATTTTCACTAGACAATTTAACTTTCAACGAATAATTAAAGAGTGATGAAAAAACTATGGATATCATCCGTTGTTCATTCGTTTGTAAATGTAATAAGCATAAAAACTTGCTTTTTACATAAACACCTTTATTTTCAGCGATAATATTATTCACAGTTGATATTTTCAAATTAATAATTACTGAAAAAACAGTCCCTTTAAACTTGTAAAAGAAATATTTTCATTTATAATAAAATGCCCATCACCTATGAATTAATTTTTGTAAATAACTGTAAAAATAAATTTGGAAAAGTGGGGTAAATATACTTTTATTTCATTATTACTAATTTTTGTTTACTAAACATTACACTCTTCTTTAACATTAAAACTATTCATAAAAAGCACACTATAGCTAAACCTTAGTTTAATAAAACACTGTTTATTTTCTTAGAGCTCCAATTCCTTGCAAGATTCAATCAAGCATTCCTCTATAGAATACGTTGTTGTCTGTACGTTGCCAAAGGAATTCAACCCTTGTTACGTATCTCACGGAATGTCACTCTCTCGGAACCTAACCTAAAGGATGAGAAAGTGTTCAATTTCCCCATAATTATAGGAAAATATTGTGAGTGTTATGCTATCAAATTAATTTCTTTTATCAACACCATAAGCTTATTTGATTTTTACTTGTTCATAAAGAATTATTCTTTCTTGGTAGTACCTTTATTAATAGGCATGCATTGTGTTTCTGCCATTATACCGCAAATGAGCTTATTCCATGGAAAATTTTATTTTTCAATACATTCTTCATAGTAATTAATTCGAATATGTAGTGTGCAATGCTTCTATATTTTTGAAGAATAAAGAGGTGTTTCATTTTATTTGTCTTTATATACCAAAATGTGAAGGGAGAGAAATGGGAGATTTGATTTTGTTATAATTGAATCCCTTATTTCTGAAACAAGTCAAATGCCACTTTGATGATGCCACTTTGAAATGTCACTTGATGAATGCCACTCGTTTTGAGATAAACGAGAAAAATTGTATTCACCACAGTTTTCAACTGCTCACTACATTTTTATGAAGATGTTTAGTAATTTTTTTCTTTAAGTACACATTATTCGGATATTTTACAGAATAAAATAATTTTTTAATGCTTTTATTCTTTTCATAAAAAATTATTGAAATATTTCCATATGACAGGTTTCTGCAATAAACAGAGTATATATAGTATTTAGGCCTATTTTCATAGCTTAATTCTAATTTATTTTAGGATTTGGTAATAAAAGTGGGAATATTATTTGAAAATAACATTTCCTTATTAAATACTAACCCATAAAATTATTATAGAATTCTTATCTCTTTTCTTTTGGTTAGTAGATGTATAAGTACATTTTTATAAATGATTTCAACTCTAGACTGAAAATAGTGGTCAGCCAATTCAAAATGCTAATATAGACATCTTCGAAGTCAATTATATAGTTGTTTAAATGTAACTTTGTGAACAGTAAAACGGTTTTGCTTTAAACGCCTACAAAATCAGTTAATTAGTTCAATATTATGATCTGGGATAAAAATTTGATGTCCCCTTTTAATAAAGTGATTCATAGATCCAAAATCTCAATCACATGGATGTAATAAAGGATCACAAGCATTGAAATTTTATACAGTTACAAAAACGTCCATATTCTTGATATTATGCTTTTACTTTTTTTCGGAGATGTTTTTACTATGGCTTGATGGACCTAACCTCTAACATAATCTACATAAGAATGACTTTTCCAATCGTATATAGTGCTTGTATGCGATTTAAAAAAGCAGTCCCAAACAAGCTGCAGATGAGACGCCATGAACGTAATTCCCCGCAGGTTATGTGCAGAAACCTGTCAAGCGACGTCGTTTGACATGTTTGTGCACTAAAGCTGAAATTTAACATGCTGGAAAACTATTTTAAAATCACGTTGTTTTTATAATTCTTACTTTAAAATGTGCGTTTATCCCTACAGAATCCCATGACACCAATAACTCACTTTTTAAAAAAGTTGAGTTTGACACGTTTCAGAATTAAGTGATTCAATTAAACGCGCGTTTACTAATAAGGTACCTATAATTTGTACTTTTTACGCAAAATTAACCTGGAGTGAGCTGAATAACTTATTTGAAAATATGTTAACTGCAAAAACTACTTTGAGACATCCATATTAACATTCTGTCTTTTCTTTACAGCTTTCAAAATTAATATTTTTATTTCTCACATTGAAATAGTAAAACTAAAAGTTTTTCACTACTTTTTAACGAAAAGAAATCTATTGTGCTCCTCTGAACTAAATTTTTCTCCTTACAACCTGTAACTTTCGATGAGGTGCTATGAAGCACAAAATGCAAATAATTTTTAGAAAATAATTTTTAAAAGTTGTAGGTAAATCTCACGTGGGGGGGAGGGGGGTCAAGAAAAATCTCACTAAATCTCACCAAGGGGGAGGGGGATCCAGATTTTGGAAAAAACGCCTCACGTAATTTATGGATGTCCCCTTAGGCAACAAAACAGGGCGCCAGTTACGCTTTCGCGGCTTCTGAAATTGAAGATACGATATGTTCTTATTAATTGTCGATCGGGTATATGATTCCAACAAAAAAGTTAATAGTTTTGGGAATTTCTCTCTTTTTTTTCTAGCTATCACTCTCCTAACTACCATTTCCTTATGAACAACCAAATCTAAAAATTTATCTTTTTTAGAAATATAATTTTTGAAGAAAGAAATATATTTTTAAGTTTATTAAATTACTTTTCCTATGCATATTTTTCAATTCTTTCATTTAATTATTTTTATTGAATTTTTGGCAAGGTGCCACTGATTTGTGTTCGCATATTTTCAGAGCCTCTTGGCACGATACATTTGAAGCATGAAGAAATGATAAATAACTTCCCATGGACCTATCAGATATGCTTAAAAACCAATTAATTTTTTCAAACAATTTGAGAGTATTTACGCTTCAGTTTCTTTCTTTGTAATGACAGTAATCAGTTTTTCAACGCCTCGTTTAAATGAAAGTTATATCACATGAAAATCGATATTTCTCCATTTTTAAGCGAGGGTAGATAGATAATGTTTTTTTCGTTTCTGAAGAGAATAGTTTATTTTTAAAAAAATGGTTGACATTATACTCGGTCTGAAACCTTCAATTTAAGTCCAAAAGTTCTTTAAAAGTACTGTGATGTAGTTTTTAAAAAGTATCTTTTTTTTAATTTCTTATTTAAAGTTTTCACGTGAGTGTGCAGTATTTTGGTTCATCAACCATGCCTTTGAGGCCGTGGGGAGCCTAGTGGTTAAGGCATCGGCTTCGGGATCGGAGGGTCCCGGGTTCGATTCCTGACACCGCTTAAGACCCACCGAGTACATTCAGAGTACGTGCTCGTTAAATCTGTTGGTCCGAAAGTCCTGTGGTCCGTCATGGCGCAGTTTACCACGGGTCCAGGTGTCTGGAGACTATTTCCCTCCCCTTCAGATACATGGCTAAATTGTGGAGGTGGAGAAAGATAGTTGCAGCATCTATCATATCACACATTATAAGAAAAATTTATTCTAGTCGAGGAGGCACAATTATAAACCGATCATTGCAAATTTTTGCATTCGCAGATGACGTGGACTTGATGTCCAGAACCGAAAAATGTCTGATTGAAAGCTATAGAGATTTAGAAAGAGAGGCAAAGACTGTGGGACTGTTAGTTAACAGAGAAAAAACCAAATATGTTGCCATGGACAGAGGAAATGGATCAACTGCGGGTTCAGTAACTGCTGAACTTGGTTTTGAAAGGGTGACAGAATTTAAATATCTAGGTTCAATTATCACTGCCAAAAATGAGTTAAACCCAGAGATAAAGGCTAGACTGGCGGCTGGAAACAGATGTTATTTTTCAATGATAAAGTTGTTTAAGTCCTCTCTGCTGTCAAGAAAGTTAAAACTAAAATTATATAAAACAATAGTCAGACCTATCGTTACATATGGAGCAGAAACTTGGACAACCACTCAGAATGAAGAGAAAAAACTTATTACATTTGAAAGAAAGATATTACGGAAAATATATGGACCAGTCAAAGATAGAGAGGTTTGGAGAATTAGGAGCAATTTAGAGTTAAGTGGACTATATAAAGAAAAAGATATTGTCAATATTATAAAATCTAAAAGAATACAATGGCTTGGACATCTGGAGAGAATGAGTGACGAGAGAGCTACAAAGAAGGTCTACAGAGGAAAAATAGAGGGTAAGAGGAAGATCGGACGTCCTAGAAAGAGATGGCTGGACGAGGTTGAGGGAGATTTGAGGAAGATGAGGGTGAGAAATTGGAGGATAAAGGCCAGGGATCGGAGAAAGTGGAACTGTCTTGTGAGGGAGGCCAAGGTCCTACATGGACTGTAGAGCCGAGGAGGAAGGAAGGAAGGAAGGATCTATCATATCACATGAGGCAGAAGTCGGACTCCTGCCATTTATGGGCCTCACTTTCTCAGGAGCCGCACCCCCTTTGTTTTGAATCCTTGTGGAGCTTGGGTATTCCAAGTGGCACACGACAACAACAACAACCATACCTTTTTATTTTATAATTGTATTTTTTAAAGTTTTTGTCGTATGGGGGTAAATACAAAAGTTTACTTTTCTATCACAACTGATAAAAAAATCTCCTAAACGAAATAACAATGAAATCTCTAACCCAATTTTAAAAGTGATTCCGAATTCTTCAGTTTCAGAGTGTCAACCGTATAATACCCATTGTTATATGTTTATTACTATTTCTGTGCAAACTATACATTTCTATTTCTAACTTTTATTACTTTGAAATGATTGTGACAGATATATTCTTTAACCAGACTCACAAATAAGCAATTTGAATAGTTTATTAACTATATCTAGTATATTTACTTTTTACACATACATATAAGATTTCATCAAATGCAATATGCAAGATTTGTTCTACATTAAAACGAAAAGATATCTTGCATAAACTTTAATATAACATGCCCTGTACAAATGAGGAAATATTCAGTAAGAGTAAAAGTGAATTCTTTTAAAACTTTCAACCATCACAAAAGCAAATAAAAGAAATTAAGATTATTTTGTCACGTTTTGCTCTTTTGAAATATCTGTTCAAATAATTTATTCCTGGAGAAAAGATTTTCCTAAAATTATTCTCGTCACGTTTATCCAACGAATTTCAATTAAAATAAATTGAATTCTTCCTTAAAAATAATACTTTCCGGTTCTCTAATACTTTTAGGGGTTTAAGAAATATCTTAAAAAATCCTATAAATTTATTTTATTTATCACCTAGAAAAGCATTGAAAAGACATCTTTTTTGACGTATAATGGAGAAGCGCTATTGCTTGAGCTTGATACTTAAAAGATCCTTCAGCTTTAAATGAATTTTCCAAGGATGAAAAGACGTGATCTGCAATGTAAAATGCCCATCAAAAGAATTTTTTTTCCCATCCATGAATTTTTAAAATGAACCCCAAGCAGCTAGTACTTTTTTTAAAAAAAGAGCTCCTCTTAATTAGAATTTTCTATAACCATAATTATTCCGAAATAATCATAGTAAGTTTAAGTATTCATATTGAAATTTCAATTTATAATTAGATATTATTCGTAACTTATAAATGCTTCATTTTTATGTTTTTTGTATTACACCCTCTTTCTCTGTGCTACAAACCAAACTTTTATATTTCAATACTCCCTGTATTAACTAATGGCTTTTCATAAAAAGCAAGCGTACTTTTTAAATTATTTTTTATAAAAAATTCATTAGTAAGATAAGTTTATCTTCATTAGGTAGAGACGGACTAGATAATCTCGCAGTGTAGGTTAAATACACCAACATTTCTCAGCTTCAAGCCTGTAGTTGGATCATTTACATTATTTACATCATTACATCATTTACATTTGTGTAACATGTTAAAGATAGACTCTTTAATTTGATTATTTTAAACTTACACATTTTAAATTTTGTTTAACATCGAAGTACAGAAAAAATTTATAAAAATTTCTAAATGAAGAATTTAGTTACTTTTCTGTTTTAACTGCTCCTAATTCTAATTCAATTCAAATAACAAAATACTTAGATTTAGTAGGCAAACTAAATATTTTTAAATATTAAAGCTATCATGTTTTAAAAGATATTATACACGATTTCTAAACTCCGTATGATGTTATACTTCAATAAATGAAAGCGAATAAATTTATGGAATATTTATTTACTCTATGCAGTCTGGATAAAAATCTATTCCTTCAGAAGCTTAGCTCTAATATTAAAGGCAAAAAATTTTTCTTGAAGAAGTTTTAAAGCCTCCTTCTGTAACCATGTGCTACAAGACTCAATAAGATAGTACCAGCTGTGAAACTCCTTGTTGCTTCCTGAAATTGCTCTTTCGGTGTACAGGAACAGGTTAAATAAAAGAAAAAGATACTTAATCTTTGGGAAGGATGAGGTCATTACTCATCCAGTTTACCACCTTTTTGCTTTAGGAAAGTATGCGCACATTTTTTCTCTTCAAAAATGTAAAAGTATGTAGTTAATGTACGCTTTAAAAGGGTTTGATTTAAAGGAACGACTATATACACAAGTTTTTACACGTACTGTTTATTTGAAATAGTTAAATGCTTCTCCCTTTTGAACAGTTTTTTTGTTATATCAATATAAATCAAACCTATTTTCCCTTGACATTTTAAACAAGATTTTAAATTTTCTTTAAAGTAGTTTCCTGTTTAGACTTTTATTTTGTATAAATGATTTACAGAATTCCTAAATACAGTAATCTTCCTTTTTATAATGTGAAATGATTTTATAGTAATTGTAAATACATTCCCACAAACCTAAAATTTTTCTTATGTTGGATTGTTAAACTTACATACACTTTTGTAAAAGTTTATAAACTACTAAAATTCACAAACGTTAAATTGTTTTCAGGAAGCTACGTTCTTAAATTTATCAATGATGGTGATCCCTTTTTCCCCAGACTAAAATGTTTGTACCATGTACTGCACATTTCCTACTCATAATCTATTCTCTTATTTAACCAATTATTCGAACTATATTCGAGATTATATTTCTCAATTCCACTGTTACGATGTTTGAAATCCTGTGAAAAAGTTTCCATACTTTTCCTCTCAGTTTGCCTCAAGCTACATTCTTCAAAAATGCGATTCCTATCTCTACTAAAACCCTGCAATTAAAACCCCAGTTCCAGTGAAATGAATGCTTATTTATCACTTAATACCCTAAATATATTTCTGAACAATAATACCCCAACTCCAGCACCTTGCTTCTCAGCAAAGAATACAACCCGAAGCAAGTTCTGACATTCATCTCGCAGCGCCATCTTGAGCTGACACTCGGAACCCGCTTTTTCTTTTGTCAGAGCGGAGCTGAGTTGTCGAGAGCCTGCTTCTGATGTCCACGGCTCGCGTCCTCTGCGAACGAAGCCTGTGTGAGTTATGGGCACTCATTTGCGCCTTTCAATGGAAGAGGCAAGAAAGAGGGAAAAAATAATAATAATGCACAGATAACACAGTTCTTGTTTTTGGGGCCAGTAATGCCTTTGTGGCTCTGGAGAAAAATTGGTTGAAAGCCTCCATCTCAGGTGATGGCAGGTCTTTTGGTTTGACGCTGTTCTCTATTACTCTGCGCAATAAGACTCTCGGGAGGACTTTAATGTTGTAAAAATTGTCCTTCTGAAATTACAAGGGAATGACCGGTCAAATATTGATGGTTGAATAATTGGAGGAGATGGATATGATTTATAGCCGAATTCAACTGGTTGTGCATTGTTTACTGGAGACGTTCTCATTCAAAATCATTCATTAATGACTATGAAATTTATACAAGACCTTATTTTTTCCTTTTTGGTTTGCAAATGGCAACCTTAAAGTTTTAAAAATGCAAAAGTCCTCTTTCTAGCTTCAGTCTCTCCAGAATAATAGGAAAGACGTATTTATCCACTTAATTAAATTTTTTAGGAGAAAGTAATCCAGCAAAAAGTAAGAGATTGTTGAATGTTTCTGGAAGAAATAATTTGGTAGTAATTTTTTCAAATTGTGAACAGATAAGTAGGAATAAAGATTTGCCTTTTTCTTACATTACCACAATTTTAGAATTTTACCTTTTCCTTTCAAACAATTTGATGAAAAACACAGAAATTAACTATCGATTTGATGCTAACAGCCATCAGTGTCGGTGTTTAATCGTTTTTCAAAGAAGGATTCCACTAGAGTTGGCGCAAAGCTAATTTTCTTTCTTTAGCTGCTGGTCGACGCCGATGGCTGTGAATATAGCTACGAACTACAGTTACTTTTAAGATAACTAAATGAGAAATATCTATGAATAATTCCAGTTTCCTTACCTTGTCTTAATTTAAATGTTAACTACTTACTGACTCACTTATTAGTAGTTATAAGTTAACTGGTACTAGATGTAAATACGCAATATGTGTGTTCATAAATATTTTATTCTTTTTATTTTAAATATTTTCAAATATAGTGTTTCTACATATAAATGTTTAAAAAAATGAGCTCTCATTATATGGCTCAGTCTTTTTTTTTCTTTAAACCATTTGGTTATGCTTTTTTCTGTAAGAACCTATTTTAAACGACATCGTAACGTAGGCTTCCTTCTCAAACAACTCCATTACTTTTATATTTGAAGATCGAAAGAGAAAAATTCAGAAACCAATTCCGTTTCCATTAAAATATCAATTTCGCTCTGATAAAAAGCATACGGCAGTATTACGTTTCATTTATCATTTACCATTTTTCAAAAAATGCAATTGCTTAGCTTTCAGTATGATCGACTAAACGTTTTTCATCTGTTAATGACGTTTAAACTTTTAAGTCTACAATATTGTGTGGCATGTAATCGAAATTTTCTTTTTTAATTTCATTTTCAAATAGCTAAAGGTTTTCATTTTCAAGGAAAATTAAATCACCCTTTTAGTGTTCACAAAAGGAAGTATGGCTATTTTATTAAGTTTATATTTTCAAAAAAGTGAAACTGGACAACTGTCATCCATGAAAAATTAATTAATGACAATAACTTAACACAATAATCAGAGAGTAAATCTTTCAAAGCCGAATTCAACTGATTTTATCCATTCTTGAGGACGAAGGAGGCTCGGAAGACTGGAATGGAGAGGGGTAGATAAAAAGACATTGCCAATAAACAATATACAACCAGCTGAATTTTCCTAGAAATCATATCGCTGTCATCATTGGGTAACCTCGTATCTTCGATTTGGAGGATATACAGTTAAGACTGTGAAATTCGTTTTCTCTCCACATAGATTTTCACGTGCGACGGATAGAATTGCATTTTAAGCGGTTAGAAAAAACAGCAAGTGTGTGAGTTCCAAAGAAGTTTTTCACTCTCCCTACTCACAGTCAATGGACTCAATTCAAGTGACGTCAGCAATCACATGATAGCTACATTCCTAGCTTTGTTTACTAGTGAATGCATTACTCAGTTGCATTGTTTTGTGTAGCTAACCCGTGATAATCAATACTATCGCCCTCTGGCCATGAATTGACCCCATTCAGCAGGTGTGGTTGTAACGGAATATTTTCACTCATAAATTAAATTTATTTTTATTTTGATAACACGAAAGTGAAAGATTTACTTCTCGTAGTGTCACTGATGTTCCCAGGGAAATCACAACAATCCTCTTTTTTTTGGCGTCAATGGATCGGGTTTTATTACTACTCACTACGATATTCCAAGGATTCCGATCTGTCACTGGCGACTTTCTTTGGCATAAACTCACACAAATATCTCATACTTTAGATTACTCCCCAAATCAAAGATACTAGGTTATCCGATGACGCCAGCCGATACCATCTCTTCCAATATTCAACCATCATTATTTATCTTTAAATACACATTTTCAAATTCTCCATCATTGCAATGTTGAATTTTTGATGTCACACATGCAAACGAAATTTCGTCACCTTTTGAACAGGAAATCCCGCAAGAGGCCTCAAATATAGATCCCTCTCAAATAACTAATGAACTATTCTCCTTCAATCTCAAGGAGCGAGAGACGGCCATTACTATTTTAGGACGCACTACTTCATTAACGGAACCCTCAGATCCTTTACCCTCCATATATTTTCTGCCCTACCATTCCGCCCCCATTTAATCACGGGGGAGGGTTATTAGTTATTGTCGTAGAGAGGCCGCCTAATTAAAAAATATTAACATTGCGATCTCGCTATAACCCGGTACGAAATGGTGGCCCTCAAAATGCATGCACATTCATACACTTAAACGAAACAATATACTTTAGAAAATTGCAAATTTGAGGTATGCTGCATCTTAGTTTGGGAAAATGGTAAATTCAAGATTTTAAACTGTACTTATCCAACTGTCGAGCTCCTGACGATAAAATCATTGAAAGAGGATTGAAGGGGTTTTCATTAGGTGATGTAGACAGTTCATCAACGGTGGAACGATGGTAGGAAGATCAAAAAAATGGCACCTAGGGATCCGCCACATGGATCACCTCTAGCGAAGAGAATTTACTGCACCTCTTTTTTTTGTAGTTCACCTCAGTTAACCAGGAAACTACTGAGGGGTCCAGACTCCACTAAACACAAGAATGCCATTTAGCGATCCAACGGGATCCCAGCTAAAAGCATCGGCTGGATGGTGTGCGATTGAGTCGTCGGCGAAGCATGGTCTCTCCTGTAAAACGATTGATGGACGCAAGACCAAAAAAGATGAACAAAGTCCAGTTTTCGTAGATTTTTAGATGAATTTATTTTCGGTGAATTTAGTTTTAAAATACATTGTAGGTCATTTACTAATGATTATTGCATCTTGAATCATCCCAAACAAGGGAGAAGGTATAGCCCAGAATGGGCATGAAGCCTAAAAGGCTTAAAGAAAGAAAAACAGAGCTCGCAAGGAGCGCGTTAAGCAGGTATCGGTGATCGGTCAAAAGTGAGCGATTGTTGCCAGCAAGTAACGAAGAAAAATCGAAGTACGCCACGATTGGCTACATCCTCTGCACCAACCGCAAACGGCGCTCGAGAGGAGAAACAACACAGGGCTGCTACAATTGGCTTACATCGCCCAGTTGGTGAAATTGATAACGCAAAAACAAGTTCCACACAGAATGAACAAGTACGCGGGGAAAGGCCAAATTAACTACAGTCGCCAAAGAAAAGGGAGCCAAAAACGCCAAACAGCAACTTAGCGAGGGAGAGAGAGGAATTTGGAAGAATACAAAAAAAGGCAGGGGTGTTCGCGATAACGCAGAGAGAAACCCGAGTGACTCATGGGATAAGCGCGTAGGCAAGGTCGAACAAACAACACTCGAAAGAACCAGTGAGGAAATTTAGTGAACTGGGAAAAAAAATGTCGGCGGGGAAAAGGGAAAGAGATGTGGTGTGACACCACACTCTCCCGGAAGACAGGGAAAATTTTGAAAAAAAATTCAAAAATAAAAATGTGGCAACAATCACTACACTCGTTTAACAAGAATACCATAAATTCAACTGTGTCATCAAAAAAATTCTGTGTTACATACATAAAAGCAAATAAGTTCAGGCAAAACAATTACCACCAAAAGAAGAAACAGGTTTGAAAAGATTAAGTCGTTGCAACATCTATTGAGGTAACAGGTACAGAAGCTGTACGTGGGAAAACAATGTGAACAGACAGTCTGTCAGCATGAAAGTAAACTAAGGTAAATTTAGGGTTGAAGACTGAGAATGTAAACACAGTGACTAATTTCCACAACCACTTGGGTATGCTGATCAAGTCCAGCTTAAACCAGCACACAAATGACGTCACAAACCAAACAGAAGATCAAAAAAAGCACTGTATCCACACTCTAATTACTTGCTATTGTAAATGCTGACAAACCAACCGTCCACAAATGTCAATGGAGCATAGTGAAACAAACCTTAAAATAAGATTACATAACTGATGGTTTACACCAGTACACTAAGAAATTTGGATGATTTGCCTTTCACAACATAAACTAAAAAAATTCTTGGCTACTACATATCAAATGCACAATATACTGATTTTTTTTGAAGAGAGGGGTGAGTGCCCTGAAAATTGTCCATGATGATTTTGCAACACTCTCGGACAGCTAGGATTGGACTAAACGTCTCAGAAAGAGTTCATACTAGCAGAGTTCATCTTGACTTCAAAGTTCATTTTAAATCAGTGGTAAAACAGTAGACGTAGATGTAGGTTGAGGTAGATAGATAGATAGGTACATAGATATATTGATAGGTATCTATCAGGTGTCCGAAAAAAACTCACTATACGGACAGATCAAAATGTCGACATAAATATCAGATCAAAAAATACTAATAATGATCATAGTAATAATACTACCACTTATATTTGTACTTAGGCAAGAAGCCATGTAAGTAAGCAATGGGCTTATGCTGCCATGCAGAAAAAAATAACATTACGTAATGCACTGGAATGGAGGTCGGCACAAACAATTTTACTAGTACTTGAGCGTGCGGAAGATCATTCCTATATGTTCTATCATAGGAACATTTTTAAGCTAATAATACATTCAAGCTTGTATTATGAAACATTAGGTACCAAAAATAATTTCTGTGTATACCAGAACGATAGGAATACAGGAAATATCAAAAAAAAAATACACCGTTGTATGGGTTGATATGAGAAAATGGAATGGGATCGATCCTGCTGTGGAAGACTTCCGAAGTTAATTTAGAGAAGAATTATATTACGTTAAGGTGACAAGTTTATACACAAATCCATTAATGGACCAAAAGAAATATCATATTATCTTAAGGAGTTCACATTTACTTTGATATAGAAACATGTTTATAAACTCATTAACATAGGTTATCTACCAATTAAGTTTATCTAACTAACTAACTACTTAAAAGGGTGGACTAGATATCCAGTTCACAAGACAGTTAAATCAAAGTCAATAAAGATAATGATGTTTAGTATTATAAGAATAATAAATTAGTGCATAACTTCCTAGTTATAGAAGTGACGTAGCTATTAAGCTACAGGTTATAAACAATTACTTTTACTTGAGCACGGTCCTAAAAGGACATAGGGCATATAGATACATGTCACCACGAGAAAGAACGTTCAAGAGTAATTACGAAGTATATATATGAAGTCAACCACGATAAAAATAAAAACTTTTTTTTGTTATATACTGACAATCAAAACACAGTCAAAGACAAAACATAAGATTACTAAATGACTATGTTTATCAACTACCTTAGGCGATTATTTCTGGGCCTAAGATTGTAAGCAGGACCAGTAGTTGTTAAAAGAGGAGAGGAGCGATTGGGGCTCCGATGAGAGAGGTATTCCCTACGATGCTGAACCTTTACTAGCCGGTCTATATGTATCACAAAACCAGAATCAGGAAGAAAAGGGGTTCTATTTACCACAACCAAAACAGGGGATTTTACTTCAGTGATGGTGAAGGGACCATCATAACTAGGTTTAAAATTATTTTTTGATTTTATGTAGACACAATCATTAACCTTAAAGTTTCTATTGGATGTTTTATTATGCTGTTTCCTGTAGTAGGTTGCTCTGAAATTAGAAGCTGTCTGATTTACTTGTTTGTAAACTTTCTCTAGGATAGCTAACTTCTCAATAACATTATATGCATTAGCTAAGTTATTTATCTGAACACCACATTTGAATGTATCTGTCATTAATGACAGTTCTCTTCCAAAATGAATAAGGTTAGGTGAAAAACCAGTGGCTCTATGTAGAGAGCCATTATATAGGTTCTGATGTACCAATACAGCATCATGAAAAGTATGACCAGTGTCTAAAAGACAAGATATGGTGGATTTTAAGGAAGTGTTTATCCTTTCGCTAATACCATTTGCCTGGGGTCTACCAGTAGATGTATGGTGGAGTTTAATTCCAAGGGCTTGGTGGAACTTATGAAAAACTTCTGACGAAAACTGAGTTCCAAGATCCGACAAAATTAAAGAAGGGCGACCATGTATAGAAATATACGAGAAAAGAGCATGGATAACCGCGTTGGAGGTTATGGAAGTGAGAGGAAAAAGTTGCATATGACGACTGAAATGGTCAATGACTGTGAGGATGTGTTGACCGTTTGAAAAAGGACCGACTAAATCAATCGAAATAAGAAAACCGGGTCTTTCCGCAGTTAAAGTAGGTTGGAAAGGGGCAGGAGGGATTCTATGGGGTTTATTTTTAACACATATCTTACATGAAGAAACAAAATTCTGTGCATCAGTATACATGCCTTGCCAATAGTATTTAGATATTAGGAAAGCATACGTTTTAGCGATACCAAAGTGAGAAAAGTGTGCAATACTCAGCACTTTTTGGCGTAAGGATTTGGGAATTACAATTACAGGTTTATTTCGCTCAATATTCACCTCATACATTTTGAAAAACATTAGAACTCGAGAATCCGCATCAATGAAAAAGTTAGGTTTAGAAGGTTGTTTATTTAGGATGTCATTGTAAACTACTGACAATTCATCATCTTTGAGTTGTGCTTCAAGGATAGTTGACAGAGTTATCTCATTACTAGAATCAACATCATCTGATTGGGTTTCCTCAGAAGTAGTAGGCAAATGATTGAGTTGTACAACAGGTAGGGGTTCATCTGACATGAATAAATTGGGATCAGATACAACATCATCAAAAGAAGGAGAGTCATGAAGACGAGAGAGATAATCAGGTAAAAGATTTTGCTTGCCTGCAATATGTTTGAACGTAAAAGAGTATTCTCCTAAGACAAGTAACCAACGAGTGGTTATATCGGCAGGAGATGTTACTTTACGGTAATGGGAGAGGGGTTTGCTATCCGACAGAACGGTGAAGTGTCTGCCATAGAGATAGTACTTAAACGCCTCGACACCTTTGGTAATAGCCATTAACTCTAATTTTATGGCTGGGTACTTGGCTTCGGAAGAACTTAAAGACTTTGAAAAATAGGAAACTGGATGTAGTTGACCATTAAAATCCTGAAGAAGCACAGCTGCAATACCCTTTTTAGATGCATCCGTGTTTAAGAGAAAGGGTTTGCTCCACACAGGTTGTCGTACAAAAGGACGACTCAAGAAAATGTTCTGAAGAGTCTCAAAGGATGACGTACATTCATCAGACCAAAGAAAAGACGAAGAAGGAGAAGACAATTTCGTTAGAGGTTGAATTAATTTCGCATATTCAGGAATTAGATGACGATAATATCCACAAAGACCGACAAACCGTTTGACTTGTTTTTTTGTTTTAGGAACAGGGAAAGCTTTGATTTTTACAATATTAGCTTGTATAGGGGAAATCTTATGATTATTGATATTGAACCCTAGAAAGTTGATATTGGTTTGGTGAAAATTGCACTTACTAGCAGACAAGGTTAGATTATGTTTAATGAAGAGGTCAAAGACCTTTTGTAATTTAGAACAAGTTTCCTGAAATGAGTTGGCACAAACAATTATGTCGTCTTGGTAAGCAAAACAACCAGGTATAGACTCAAGGATACTATCCATTAAAGATTGAAAAATTGCAGCAGCAGTTTTAAGGCCAAAAGGAAGACGATTAAGGCAGTACGTTCCAAAAGGGGTGGTGATAGCTAATTTATCTCGAAATTCTTTAGGAAGGTCAATTTGCATATATGCTTGCTGCATGTCAAGAGTGGAAAAAAAACTTATAGTTGGCTATGCTCGCGATGATTGTTTGAATTTTTGGCAAAGGATAAGTGTTATGAAGGAGTATGGAATTAACTAGTCTCAGGTCAATAGCCAAACGATATTTTTGTTCGTTGGTACCATCTGATTTTTTCTTAACCAACAGCATAGGAGAAGCCCATTCTGATACACCTCTAGTTATGATACCTGCTTCTGCCATCTGATCTAGTTGAAGCTTGGCAGTTTGACTCAAAGCAGCCGGAATGGGAAAAGGTAATGTCTTAATAGGGTATTCAGATGTAAATTTTAGTCTAGGAATTACTGAATCAGTATGTCCCATGGACTTAAGAGATTTGGAAAAAGAAAGGTAGTTTTTAGAAAGAAGGTTTATCAAAGCAGTTTTATCCTCGTCTTGCAAATGATCTAAATTGAAATCCTGAAGGGAAAATTCCTCGTCTCTCAGTTTTTGAACTTCAGGGCTAGCAGTGATTAAATTAAGAGATTCGACGTCATTTGTATTATCATTGATTATACATTCAACATTAGTAACAGAACCTACCACAGTGTCCTTATTTAAATGACAAGTTTCCTTAGTAAAGTTATGTAAGAGAACATGAAAAGAAAAGAATTTTTGATTATCACTAACAGAATTATTATCTAGTTGATTGAATTCAACAATTGAATCATATGAAATAAGTTGAGTAGAGTTAACAGACGGTTCGAAGAGAATGGTGGAAGAAAAAGTACAGTTAGGTACTCGTACCAGAGCATAGGTACATTCTCCAGGTTGAACTATAACAGGACGAGAGAGTTTTACAACAGATGTGGAGGATGTAGGAGGTTTATCAACAGTGTTTACACTATTGCTAACATCAGACTGTGAAGAATGTTTAAAGAAGGGTATGGAAAGGTCATTGATTGAGATAGTTCTCATGGACATTTGAATAGATACCTGATGTTTTGACATGAAATCACATCCTATGATGCCATGGAATTGTGAAGAAGAAGAAAAGTCAACGATAAAGAAAGCCTGTCTAAAGAAAGATTTTCCAATTTTGAAGGAAATTTCGACACAACCCTTGAAAGCAACAATTGAGTTGACGGTTGATATAGTTACCTGTCTTGATAGTTTACGAGTCGTTACTTCAGATTTTATAGTCTCAAAAAAAGTTTCATTTATGAGAGAAATTGACGAACCAGTGTCAAATAAGAAAATTCCCGAAATTTGATTGAATGTGAGAGACACATGTGGAAGATTTTTGTCAGTGGAACGAACAGAAAGAATGCACTCCTCAGAAGCATTGGAAGGTAAGGAAATGTCAGCTGGGGACAGAACGTGAGAAGTCTGTACCATTTTATGTTCCACAGGTGTTTCCACGCAGTGGTCGTTGATGCCAGTGAAAGTTTGAGTCGAACGAGATACAGTATACGAACGAGAAGAAAGATTTGGAACATCAACAGAAAACAAATTCGGGTTGATAGAAGAACTAGGCACATTACAAGAAGAATTTAGATTTAAATCGAGCTCACGATTGTTGGAAAAATAAAGTGACCTGTGACTATCAAAAGAAAGAGATGCCCTTGTAGTTGAACGAGGCCTGCGGGCATCTGGCGGAGGTCTCGGTACTAGTTTGGGTGGTGACGTGAGTAAGGTTGGGTACGATAAGAATTGCCATGATTTCGAGAGTTTCCCCGTTGAGGTTTCTGCGACCTCTTATACTCATAACAATCTTTCATATAGTGTCCCAGCCTACCACAAAAAGGGCAATGGGGTCTAGGTCTAGAATTTTGGTAAGTTTTTTTTCGATTAGGGGGTCTACCATAAGAATTGATGCCACGCTCCGAAGAGGAACATACGGCATCTGAGCTGGGTTGAACAGCTTTCTGCCGCAGTTCATCAACGGTGTGTCTCAGGGCATTGACCTCTGCCTGTAAAGATGTAGAGGGTTCCACATTAACTGAGTTGAGTACAGCATTCTCAATATGCAGACTCTGTAAAGTGGTAGCTCTCTCAACCGCCCCATCGAAGTCCCTAATCGCCGACTCCATAATTTTAATTCGTAGGTCTGAGGGGAGGGCAGTTAATAACTTCATCATTTTAATAGAATTAAGCGCCTTTCTGTCAGTAATATCGGAATGTACCTGCTGCACAAGTACACCGATCCTATGGGCGAGATTACGTACAGTTTCCGATGGTAACAACTGAATACTATTAAGTGCCTGAATAGATGAAGCAGTAGATGGGGAATGGAAAAAGGACTTTAACTCCTTAAGGAGTAACTCAGAATCTACAATTGATTTTAAATGAGGAGACTCAATATAGTACTTAAGAGCGGCACCTGATAATTTGGATTTTAAGAATGCCAATGACTGAGCCTGACTGTAACAGTTTATAGTTACTAAGTTTCGAAACTGTTCGGCAAAGAACTCAAAAGTGGCGGGATCGCCATCAAAAGGATTGATATTTAAAATGAAAGTAGGACCAGAAGGTCTATCAATTTGGGGAGGTATGGTATTGTTAACACTCCTTCTACCCATTGTGAAATCAAAACAATATATCACAAGATATAAAAATCAAGAAAGAAAAAAATTGACCCTTTTATGAATAAAAAGTATATATGTTTCTTGGACAAAGCTCTAGAATCTGTCAGTGTGTGTGAGTACAGGAAATGGAACTAAGGGACTTCACCGATCAGACCAGATTAAGCAAGCAAAAAGAAAAACTACAATAGAACAATTTCCTGCACAGAAACACACGGGCAAACCTTATACATACTGAGTAGGTGAGAGTACATGATATTGTTATGCAATATGTGGATTTTTCACTCTGAGTGATTACGAAGGGTCAAGAATATGCATACATGGAGAGGAAGGTCACAAGGCACCAATTGTCGTAGAGAGGCCGCCTAATTAAAAAATATTAACATTGCGATCTCGCTATAACCCGGTACGAAATGGTGGCCCTCAAAATGCATGCACATTCATACACTTAAACGAAACAATATACTTTAGAAAATTGCAAATTTGAGGTATGCTGCATCTTAGTTTGGGAAAATGGTAAATTCAAGATTTTAAACTGTACTTATCCAACTGTCGAGCTCCTGACGATAAAATCATTGAAAGAGGATTGAAGGGGTTTTCATTAGGTGATGTAGACAGTTCATCAACGGTGGAACGATGGTAGGAAGATCAAAAAAATGGCACCTAGGGATCCGCCACATGGATCACCTCTAGCGAAGAGAATTTACTGCACCTCTTTTTTTTGTAGTTCACCTCAGTTAACCAGGAAACTACTGAGGGGTCCAGACTCCACTAAACACAAGAATGCCATTTAGCGATCCAACGGGATCCCAGCTAAAAGCATCGGCTGGATGGTGTGCGATTGAGTCGTCGGCGAAGCATGGTCTCTCCTGTAAAACGATTGATGGACGCAAGACCAAAAAAGATGAACAAAGTCCAGTTTTCGTAGATTTTTAGATGAATTTATTTTCGGTGAATTTAGTTTTAAAATACATTGTAGGTCATTTACTAATGATTATTGCATCTTGAATCATCCCAAACAAGGGAGAAGGTATAGCCCAGAATGGGCATGAAGCCTAAAAGGCTTAAAGAAAGAAAAACAGAGCTCGCAAGGAGCGCGTTAAGCAGGTATCGGTGATCGGTCAAAAGTGAGCGATTGTTGCCAGCAAGTAACGAAGAAAAATCGAAGTACGCCACGATTGGCTACATCCTCTGCACCAACCGCAAACGGCGCTCGAGAGGAGAAACAACACAGGGCTGCTACAATTGGCTTACATCGCCCAGTTGGTGAAATTGATAACGCAAAAACAAGTTCCACACAGAATGAACAAGTACGCGGGGAAAGGCCAAATTAACTACAGTCGCCAAAGAAAAGGGAGCCAAAAACGCCAAACAGCAACTTAGCGAGGGAGAGAGAGGAATTTGGAAGAATACAAAAAAAGGCAGGGGTGTTCGCGATAACGCAGAGAGAAACCCGAGTGACTCATGGGATAAGCGCGTAGGCAAGGTCGAACAAACAACACTCGAAAGAACCAGTGAGGAAATTTAGTGAACTGGGAAAAAAAATGTCGGCGGGGAAAAGGGAAAGAGATGTGGTGTGACACCACAGTTATGCGGCCGAGCACAGGTTAGATCTACCTGCCAGCCCTGCACAATTTACTGGTTCAGATTTTAAGAGTGAGCATGGGTGTCCGTTTTAGGACACATTTGCATAAACATCGCTCGGGTTTATGGACGGTTTGGGTAAAAGTGGAGTAAATTGTTTTTCTGGTGGCTTGGTGTTAGGATGAATGATAGTTACAAGAATTTTAGAAAAAATATGGTTTTGTTTATATCGTGCATATTAACAGAACATCATATGTAGGAAAAGTTAGGAAAACCAGTATCCCGAAAATAAAATAAATAGTGGAAAATTAATGGTGTTTTTTTAAGAAACCAATCCCAGAATACCTCGAAGAGAATGGGTAAACCATACCAGGATGTAGAGTTAAGGAGTGAAGAAAAGTTGTTATGTAAAATGTTAAAACAGAAAAATTTTTTTTTCAATGTTTAAGACATTGAATTTTCCACAAAACTTAAACAGTATAGAGGAATTAAAGTAATTAATTCAAAACGAATATGAAAGAAAGAATAATTTCATTTTCCATAAAACCCCTGGTGTTATTCAAATAAATGTATTTGTGTGGCAAATGCAAGCCACAGGGAGATACCGATCCTACTGTCCTCTTACTGAAAATTACACTTAGGAAATATATTCGCTTTAGTCAATATTACTGCCCTAATTGAGTATTCTGAGTATTTGATTGGAAAGTAAGCTCACTTCATATTCATCATTTCTGAAAATTTACGCTACAGTTTTAATAAGCTTTATTCGTATGGTTACAAAAATATGCAGTATAATGTAATGTATAATATAGTTAAACAAATTATGCAATCCTTTTGTAAAATGGGTTTGTTAGAATATGTATTACACTGTGGTACTTTGATGGATCCTCCGTTTTTAAGCTTTATGGCATTCAGACGAATTCAAGATTTCATAAGCTACCTCTTTAATAGTCACTAAACTCTAGAGTGTGTCACATTTCTGAAATTTGAATTCAAAAGATACAATACGCCTCTCACGTCTCCCCGCTGGCTAAGCAATAACAATCAGAGATCTACGGTGAAACCCTCTTGATTCACTCTTACCCGAAACCACTCATATTAAATTCGTTTCAACAACAGACGCTTAGTTTTATGCTGAACCTCTAAGCGCAAGCGTGTTCCAATAGGGGAGATAATAAGGCTTTCAAGAGATGAGGAAATGTGGTAGTATTAAAATTCTACATCTTAATATGCACTGGATGGGCTTGAAATACGGACCGTTTTAAAGCGTTTTGTGAAAGGGAGCAATATGAAATCAAGGGATTCACACTCAAATTATGAAGGATTTGCGTTAGCTTAAACCTCAAGGGGAGTAATTCTAAAACTGACTTTGAATTACGCGTATATAAACTACGACGAATAACCTACCGACTAAATTTACCGACGACGTTTAGAATAGTATGCATGCATACTCTTTTAAACTTAAAAATAACGTAAATTTGATTACTTCTATATCAAAAAAGAACAATCCTATACAATTTGAAACTTCACTCCAATGAGCAAAGCAGGGTGCCTCATACAAGTTGTAAAATATATTATTTTATAAATGACTGGCGATGGTCAGTTTATAGCGATCCTACATATTTTTATGAAAGAAAACAAATTATATGCAAGATTTTTGTTATCGATTACTTTGTATTCATAGTGTGGAGAGAAGTTACTCGTATACGCGCTAGTTAAACATTTATGTATTTTAGATAGTGTAAAAATGTATTGTAAGATAAATACCTTAGCTTCAGAAGAATACTCAAACATTTCTTTAGCTTATGTAAAGAAAAGGCAATCCTGATTTTCCTATATAACATACCATTAACATAGAACTAATGTAATTGTAGTCTCTGCGAGACCACTGTCGGATAAGCAGAATAATTTTGGAGACTTTGCGGCTTGTTATTATGGACCTGGTCTAGACTTTCCTACACCAGGGAAAACAGCATTGAACTTTAGAAACAACAACAACAAAAATTAGCAACAACATTGAACCTAAGAAACAACATTGAACTTTATATAAACAACGTTGAACTTCAGAAACAACAACATTGAACTTCAGAAACAACAACATTAAACTTAAGAAACTACAAGATTGAACTTGAGCTCCACCGGCTACCCAAAATATTTTTTTGCCTTTACGATACTGCCCCATCACAGATAATCAATCTACAAACTCTTTTTGAATTCTTACTCCAACTTTTGTAATCAAGTATCCCAATAAGAATTCCCCTTAAACATCATTCTCCAATCCCTGCTCGGATACTACATAAAACCGCACCCTCCACCCAAATGAGTCTTTTATCCACGAAAAAAGTCTCCGTATGAGTTTCCGACAGGAGAATCGGTAAACAACTTTGCCCAGAGGAGAAAAGAAACAAATCCTGCATTCTTGGGATCACTTCCACGCATTCTTATTCACATAGTATGCGGTGCAGGCTTCTCCGAGTCTTACCAAAGAAACAATGGAGGCAACATCCGATAGTGGGCTTATAGATCGTCGTTGATGTCTGTTGCTTTCAGTGGAGACATAGTATTAAAAGCTCGGACGTTCCCAAGAATAATCTGGTTGCGGTTTCCGTTGTGTTTGACAATTTGTCGGGAAATTTACTTTGCCTATCCGAATTGTTGCTCGGTACTACAGGGTGTCCCAAAAAAGACTGACACATTACATTTTAAAAATCAATAACTCAAAAACTAAAAAAGATAAAAATAAGCGGTTTTTTGAATTCTACTCTTAAGACCAAATAATTTTATGACACATATTTTTGTGAATCGTAGTTCAAAAATCCCCCGACAGGTGGTAGCACTATTTTCCATTATCTCCTATGGGGAGATTGATACTTTTATGCCCTGTCGGGGGATTTGGGAACAATGATTTACGAAAATTTGTGTCAAAAAATTCTTAGGTCTTATGAGTAGGATGCAATAAACCGCGTATTTTTATCTTTTTTAGTTTTTTAATTAAAAATTTTTAAAATGTGTCAGTCTTTTTTGGGACACCCTGTACTTGTTTTTCGAGAAAATTAGTGAGATTATTTTGGGCTGGGTAGTCTAATAATGAAAAACTTGCAAGTTGATTTATCTTTCCTGTGTTACTGCTGAAGTAGTCATTTGTTATAATTGAAATAAGATAAGTATTTCTCGAGTAATTTATATTTGTTTTTTAGTTATTTAATACACATTTTTTGCTTTATAATAGTTTCAAAGAATAGGATGAGACTATTTTTACTAAATATTTCTCTCTGTTTTTATGAATACACTCTCTTGGGACAAAGTTCCTATTATTTGAAATTTTAAGTAGCTGAAATTAATTCAGAAAAAAATTGTTCCGGTACTTATAAAATTTGAAATTAACTGTCCGAAAAAAAGAATAGTAATTATTTTTTAATGTTAATAGTGCATTAATGCCGACGTACTGGCCTAGTGGTTAGATTATCTGACTGCGAGGCCGTACGTCTGGGGTTCGAATCCCCGGTTGGCATATCGGTGTTAGATACGTCCCTTGTGTGATGAATGAATGTGGCCCCCTGTAAAAAGGGGTTGTGCGAGTGAATGTGTGTGGCGTGGGTAACAGTACCGCACCTCCGTGACTCCGGTCCACAGGTGCTTGCTGAGTAACGCTAAGTAGGTACTTCTTAGGGCAGTTCAGTGGTCAAGGATAATGTCCGGTAGTACCCGCCCATTAGAAAAAAATAGTGCATTAGTAAAGAACAAACAACTTTTTTCCATTATAACTTCCACTTCCATTTTGTAATCTTACATCCTTTAATATTTCTTTTTTTCTCAAACTGAGAACTGAGCTTTTTATTTAGGTAAGCTTACACATTACACAAGAGAGTAAATAATCTGTTTTGTAAAAGTATATAATTCTTTGTTTTAAGTAAGTAGAAACGTAGCATACTGATTCACAAAATTGGAAACGCTATTTAGAATAAAAGCCTGAAGCTCTATAGAATCAGCTTTTATAAATCGAAGAAAGGGGATTACCCACGCACAGAAGACAAATCTGTTTCGAAGGACCTTCGGTAAAAAGGGGAAAATCAAATAAAGCACATTAACCTTAATTTACTGCTTAAGAATGTTCTTTAAATGTCTCAGCAATTAAGCCCGACTTGCGTCCGTTTTTTTCCTCCTTGTCGCGTTATTTTAACTGTAACCGTGGAAAGCGGCATAGTGCACGGTATCTGCTGACATTTGAAAAAAAATTGACTCATTACGAATGTTTACTTAGTGAAAAAAGATTACTCTCGCTTTTGAGAAAAAAATCTCTGCTTGTCTTCATTTGAAGAAAGGGAAATGCAATTATCCAGTTATATTCTAACACAAAAAAAATTAGGATCCGATGTGACTTTTGCGATGAAATTTGTCTAGAAGGTTTTATTTCAAAGTTTGATTCCGTGTTGGTACACATTGGCTCTCCGGGTTTTTTTTAATATTTGCTTCTATCATTCTAAATTTCTAATTGGGGTTTTATGGTGGAAATTGATTATTTACTCTCATTTTGGAGTCAAAGGGAATATTTGATGAAATTCTGAAAGTTATTATTTCAGGAAACTTTTATGATTCAATTAGTTGCATTTCCTTTCAAGTTTTTTTTTCGTATTAAAGATGTGAATTTATACTTGAGGTATATGAAAACTGGAAAAATAATTTAAATTTAAAATTTTTCTTTCAAAATTTCTTAATATTTACCTTAGTGATTAAGTTATAAATTAAACCTACTCGGAAATTAAAAGAAAAAATGGGTCTTAAAAGTCAATAATTTTTCTTTCCTTTCACATATTTGTCTAAATAATTTGCAACACAAAGTTAATGGTTTTAAATTTACATTAATATTTTATGCTTAAACTTTATACTTATACATACTTTTAATAGAAATCGTTTGAAAAAAATAGTTTATGGATTATGTAATTTCAATATTTTAAGCAACATGCGGCTATGAATTCGGCTATGCCACTTCTAAATAATCAATAATGCTTTCATAAGAAGAGTCTTAAAAGAATTCATAAATTGTTTAGCAAATGTTAATAAACCCTAAACCAATGGGAAAAAATTTTCAACTGCATAAACCATAGGCATTGTTACTTCCTACACTCAATATCATCCACCTTAACAAACTTCTCTTTATTTCCAATTTTTCCGTGGGTCACTCATTCATAATTACTTCCAGAAACTTATCAACATTAGGAAATGTATGCTCGAGGAGTTTCGGAAGAATTCTAAGAGGATGTCAAACGAGAAACTTTTGGCAAACACAGTCGCAGTGAAGGATTTATTACAGCTCGTCCGTCTTGCAGCTTAATTTCTCGGAAGAAAATAAGGACCCATTCACGCTCAGATTGATTAACTTGAGTTCATTAGCTTGTAATTACTATAAAAGCCATTGTATGCTGAAGTAATTGAAATCCTCTTAAAACCAAAATGCTACGTTTTTGTTGCGTTTTATGTGATGAAAATTTACGCGTAATTCCCATTATAAAATTGTTGGAACTTGATAGTTTTTAATTATTGTTAATGAAAACTTGGTTGTTAAGTGTGATCTCACAATCTAAAAACATCGAGGCTTCGAGCCATTAACCTTTCTTGCGAGCTGCCGCCTGGGAGGTGCGTTTGTATTGCTTATGTTTCTGTATTGCTTGTGGCAACAGCTTTTATTTTAATTTTCTTGGTATATAAGGTTGTACGGAAACTTGTGATATGAGATGGATTATGTAGCTCGCTCTTTCTTATTTGATCGTTGATGTTACTCTGCTTACCTCAGTTTGAGGCCCTTTTATTATTTGATGATCTTTGTTCCAAATAAATACTTTTACTTTTAAACTATCATGCCTACCTTTCATTTCTCAGTCCACTGCCCTTTCTTTTAAAACCCCAACAAGGTTATGGGCCCAGGCATGTGCACTGAGGGTAGGTGTGATTTGGAACTTAGAGCGAGCTTTGCTTTAGAGGAGTTGAACTTTTAAAATTTTTGGATCCTGATTTTTGATCCTGTACTCCTGTACTTTTGAGACTCTGCTGACCCAACTTTATGATGGAGGTTCCCGGCATCCAGTTACTCGGACTTGAGAACTACAACACTTGGGCTGATGACGTGAAATGCGTGCTGATGAAAGAAAAGGTCTGGCGCATAGTTTCCGGTTCTGAAAAGTCACCCGTGGGGAACCAAGTAACTGCAAAGGAGAAAGCGGAATTCCAGCAGAGGAGCGACAAAGCCTTTTCGATCATCTATCTTCACATGACCCCTGATTATAGAAGCCTGCTGTCTGATGAGGAAGACCCGGTCAAAGCCTGGAAGACCATAGCTGAACATTTCAAGCCTGATAGTCGAGCTCGAGCCTACGGACTGGCGCATGATTTCTTCAATTGCCAAATCAACGAGGGAGAAAGCATTGGTCTGTTTGCTGCTAGACTCAGGCGTCTGATCACTCAGCTGAAGGATGCAGACAAGTCTTTACCCGATTGGCTTCACGGTCTTCAACTCATGAGGTTCCTGCCTGAGCAATATAACAGCCTCATTCAGAACATTTACCGTTGGGAGGATACGAAGTTTAATTTCGACAATATCCTGAAAGAGCTTATTGCTGAAGAAGCCCGTATCCAACAGACTCAACGGGACCATGGGAACACAGCATGGCACGTCCAACCTAAGAAAAGCCTAGTGGACGATGACAACCCCTTGACCTCTTCTGATGAACCGAGGAAACCTAGGAGGAGATCCAAGAAGATCCTAAAGTGCTTCCGTTGCGGTGAGCCTGGCCATATCATCCGGAACTGTAAGCTGCGATCTTCAACTAAGAAAGATTCCAATCCTTCCAGCCTCGTCATAGAGACTTGTACCAGTGACGTTTCCAGTGACTCTTGGGTGCTTGACTCAGCTGCAACGCGGCATTTCTGCTGCAACAAGAACTTGTTGACAGACTTCCAACCAGTTTCCGGCATGACAATTTCCGTAGCTGTAGAAGGGATCAGCTGTCCTGTGGAGGGTACTGGAACTGCTCACTTACAATTCTGGCAGAAGGGTGAGTGTAAAGAAGTTAAATTACTGAATGTATTATACTCGTCTAAACTTAAAAAGAATTTAATATCAGCTTCTATTATAGATAAGAAGGGTTTAAGTTTTGTGGGTAAAAACGGGAAAGTTTGCGTTTATACCAAAAACGGTAGCAAATTATTTTATGCTAAATTGGAAAATGGTTTATATTATGTAAAACCTTATTTTGTAAAATCTGAAAATACTAAGAAAGTTTTTGAGGCTAGTAATAAGAGTCGTAAGAAAAATAAAAGTGTAAAAGGTTCTAAAAATGTAGATGTTAGTTCTGATAATATTCAGGGTAATGTGACTTTATCTGATGACCTAGAATTGTGGCATAGAAGATTTGGTCATATTAATTGTAAATACATTTTGAATACCTGTAAAAATCAGAGTGTAAATGGTATGCCTAATTTAAAGTCTTCTGCTGTAAACTGCGAGCCATGTAAATTAGCAAAAACTAGAAGAAAGTCTTTCAAAAGTATTGGTAAAATTAGATCTAATAACCCTCTGGAGTTACTGCATATGGACGTTTGCGGTCCTATGCCTAATTTAAGTAAAGGTGGTTTCAAATACTTCTTGACTATCACCGATGATTTTTCTCGGAAAGTAACCACTTTCCCTATGAAAGAGAAAAATGAGGTGTTTAAGTACTTTACCAGTTATCAAAAACGAGTTGAAAGGTTTCTGGGTAAAAAGGTTATTTCTATAAGAACTGATAATGGCATGGAATTTTGCCATTCAGAATTTGAAAAGTTCTTGGATGATCAGGGAATCGGGATTGAACGTACTAACACTTACACACCCGAACAAAACGGGGTAAGTGAAAGGTTCAATTATACTGCCCTTGATGCTGTTAAAGCCATGCTTAATGATGGCGGGCTCGATAAGAGTTTTTGGGCAGAGGCTCTGATGTGTCATACATACGTCTGGAATAGGGTATGTCACGGGGATAATAATAAAACTCCTTTTGAGTTATTTGGAGATAGAAAGCCTTCTGTTAAACATATTAAAGTATTTGGTACTCCTGTTAGTGTGGGTATTTCTAAACAGTTGAGGGGAAGGCTATTGACTACTAAAAAGGGAATTTTTGTTGGTTATGCTCAGCAAACTCGTGGTTATAGAGTTTGGATTCCTACTGAGCGAAAAATTGTTGAGTCAATTAATGTTACATTTGAAAATGAATCTAAACGCAGTGGAGCTGTACTGGGTCCTTCAATACAATTAAGTTTTGATTCGGATGATTCTAGTTCTGATTTTTCGGATACAGAGAGTCCTAAGGTTTTGGACAAGTCGGATGACAGTCAAAATTTAAGTAGACCTGTAAAATGGTTACGTGAGGCAAAAGATAGGACTGACGGTTCAAGAACCGATATTTATTACTACCCTGAAGGATCCAATACCAGACTCCGATCACATAATGATGTTATTGATTACTGTGCTAAAAGTAACCTGATTTATAATGAACATCTATTTAACTTTAATGGAAAGGTTAAATATTCCGGTATTGTTGATGATAATACTGATGTTAACGAGGTATATCAATCTGATTTATGACTAGATAGTGTTTCTGTACCTAAGAGTTATAAACAAGCCTTGGACAGTCCCCATTGGGTTTCGGCAATGAATGACGAACTAAAAGTTATAAATGATCGTCAAGTGTGGGATTTAGTTCCTAAACCTTTAAATACTTCCATTATAGGTTGCCGATGGGTTTTTACTGTAAAATGTAATGAAAAGGGGAAAATCGTGAGGCACAAAGCACGACTTGTTGCTCAGGGTTTTAGACAAACCAAAGGTATACATTATGACGATGTTTTCAGTCCGGTGGTTAATTTTTCAATTATAAGAATGTGTTTTGCAATTTTAGTGTGTAAATTTAAATGGCTGCATTGCCAAGTAGATGTTAAAAATGCATATTTATACGCTTCAATTTCAGAAAGTATTTATATGACACAGCCACCTGGATTTGTTGATCAAGATAAACCTGAACATGTTTGTAAGCTTAACAAAGCACTGTATGGTTTACACCAGTCTGGACGTGAATGGTTTCAGGAAATGCATGTTGTACTAATTGAAATTGGTTTTCAGAGACTGCAATGGGCGAATTGTGTGTACACTTTTGAGGGAAATGTTGTTCTTTTACTCTATGTTGATGATATTGTAATTTTTGGTAAAACTAGTATTGTTGTTAAAAATGCTATACAAAGTTTAAGTTGCCATTTTGATTTAAAGGTAATGGGCAAAACTAGAAAATTATTAGGTGTTGAGTTTTGTGAAGATGGCGAAAATTTATATCTAAGCCAAATAGAGTATATTGAAAAAGTTTGTGAAATTTATAAAAAGTTTAATTTCCCATGTACTTCTTTGCCAATTGCTGTTGGAACTGTTTTATCTAAGATTCAGTGTCCTAATTCTGAAGAGGAAATTGCTGAGTGTTCTAAATTACCTTATCGTAATTTACTTGGTTGTCTATCTTTTATCGCTTCGAGAACACGTCCTGATATATGCTATTCAGTTAATATTCTGTCACAATTCCAATCTAATCCTGGTATTGTACACTGGAATACTCTGTTAAAACTGTTAGGTTATGTCTGTAAAACTAAGCATTATAAGTTGAATTTATCTCAGGTCAATGATTTATATGTAAATTGTTTTAGTGATGCGGACTTTGCATCCAATCGGGATGACAGAATTTCAATTGGTGGTATGATTATTTTTATAGATAATGCTCCAATTCTTTGGCGTACTTTTAAGCAAAAGTGCATAAGTTTGTCTACTATGGAGAGTGAGTATGTTTCGTTAACTGAAGCTGCAAAGGAGCTAATTTGGATTATTAGAGTGTTAAATGAATTTGCTAGTAATCAATTGTATAAAGGTAAATTTGAAAGTTTTCTGTATTGTGATAACCAAGCAGCTATCAATTTTTCAAAGTCATCAATTGAGAACTCTCGTACGAAACATATTGATGTAAGATATCACTTTTTGAGAGATTTAGTTTTGAGTAAGTCTTTTACTTTGAAATATGTAAACACTAAGAGGAATTATGCTGATTTATTTACTAAACCCTTGCCTAAGATTGGTTTAAGGACTTTAACTGATAAAATTTTTGTATAGTAGATATTTTAGTGTATTGAATTTATGTATTTCTAAGTATTTTTGTAAGTGTTATGTTTTTAACTTTGTGAGAGGCGGGCTATTGTTAAGTGTGATCTCACAATCTAAAAACATCGAGGCTTCGAGCCATTAACCTTTCTTGCGAGCTGCCGCCTGGGAGGTGCGTTTGTATTGCTTATGTTTCTGTATTGCTTGTGGCAACAGCTTTTATTTTAATTTTCTTGGTATATAAGGTTGTACGGAAACTTGTGATATGAGATGGATTATGTAGCTCGCTCTTTCTTATTTGATCGTTGATGTTACTCTGCTTACCTCAGTTTGAGGCCCTTTTATTATTTGATGATCTTTGTTCCAAATAAATACTTTTACTTTTAAACTATCATGCCTACCTTTCATTTCTCAGTCCACTGCCCTTTCTTTTAAAACCCCAACATTGGTGATAAAAGTAATCTATTGGATTTTAAGAGCTGTATTTCAAAGTTGCCTGTTTTTAAAACTATATTCAGATATATTTGTTTTCTTTTATAGAAGTAAATATGGTTCAAAAACGACAGAGCCTAATTTCTGGGAGGGAATTCGGGGCACTTGCCCAGGGCCCCCATTTCAAGAGGGCCCCCAAAACATTTAAAAAGCTAAGAAAATGAAAAAGAGTGTAAAATAAAATTTTTTAACTAATGGATTTAAAATCATATAGTGTTAAACTTTTAAAGCATGCAATTAAATAATTATTTTGTGTTTATGTTATGGGCAAAGTGGTAAGACTGGCATTATCAATAATGCCGAAGTGAGGCGGGCAATGTGATGAATTCAATAGCATTTATCAATGATAAATAATTTATCACTTTGCTCAAAATACATGGGTATCATTAATATACCCGGATACATCACATTGCAATTGGATTGAAAATGATTGTTCTTGTTAATTTAGGTCAAATAAATTTAAGTTTTCCTCTAAGTCATGCCTGGGGCCTCAAAATAGCTCTTATGCCCAGGGCCCCCAAACTTGTAACTCGGACCCTGACAAACGGTCATACAAAAAAACAGTCGGTAAATTCTGGTCAATAAAAAAATTATAACATGGGTAAAGCTAATTTTTTTTTGTTTTTTGACCGGATTTTTCTGACCGATTTTTTGTCCGATGTTTTTGCTATACACCTGACAAATTATTGCATGAATTTTCGAAAATTCGACAATTATGTGTCTTTCTGTTTCACTAGCAGATTTCATTTTTATCTCAAAAGTATCTGTTGCATTAGTAATGAATATTTAGTGCAGTTGATAGGTATTGTAACTCAATATAGATTAAAGCGAAAGATGGTTAGGGAACAAGAATCACTTTTGTTAGTAACTTGAGTTTTAGAAGTACTTTTACTAACAGATTTCACAAGTCAAACATAAATAATGCGTTCATATAGTACTTCGTTTATTGTAGGAAGCTGCATAAAGTTCTTTTCTACAGGATTTTCTAAGGATTGGATATTCTGATTCGTCTTTATTCTATTCGAAAAGGACTGTATGAAAAGGAAATTAAATCAAAGTAATCAAATGTACTAATAAAAAGGTGAATCGTAACATTGTGATGAAAATAATATTGAGCTTTTGTGCACTCCTCTTGAAAGAAAAAGTAATTTTCCGTTATAAATTAAGATGTTAATTTTTATTGACATACCTCAAATCCTTTTTCTGGTCACCGATCTTTGTATTTTTAATTCAAACTTATTGGCTTTTATAAATTTAAAGTTTCGGGTAATTTGGTTTATTGGTATTATTAAATTGGTAGTATCCTTTAAACAGTTCATTTAAATTTCTGAGGCCTGAATGAAATTTTGGATTAGATCAAAGGTTTCTACAAAACACTGACATTTTTCTACATGTTTACATAAGGTTTTTACCTGTATCAAAATTTTATTTCACGATTTCAAACAATTCTATAGTAGTAAAAGCAGTTTGTTTCATTCACATTTATCGCAAAAACAAAAGATGGGTAATGCTTTTACTTTATCACATTTCCTATTTTCTTAACTTTTCCATTAATGATTACCAACATTTCTATTTATTTATGATGTGAACAAGGTATTTTACTATTTAGTTCTTTTTCACTCAAAGTTGTATAAATATAAAAACAGACATTAATAGTAATCATGATATGTCTCGCATAATTGGGATGTCTTGTAAAAAAATTTCCTATGAATGCCGCAACCCAAAAACATCTGCTAAAGTGAAATTTTGACATTATTTGGTAGGTTTCATAAAAAAAATTTTTAAATATATTTAGCGCGACCCAAAAAATTTCGTTCAACTATCATCAAACTTCTTTTTTTTTGCATAAAAACATGTTAACAAATTGTGCTCACATTATGAAAACAAGCAATTTTAAATAGCTTTTTAAGTTTATAAACTCGGAAAAACATTTCTAGCAGATTATTTGATACATAAATTTGCAAAACCATTCATCAATTTTATTTGAAAAAGTATAAAAACTGGTTAACAGTGAGGAGTAGTAATAAATAACCGGTTTTAATAACCACGAAAAAAGCCGTCTGCTCCTAAACTATACATATTCATCATTTTTGTCAGCATAAAAGATCGTGTATTAGGAATGTTCATACCCGCGATTTCAAAAGATGATTTTTCATAACCTTATTTAATCTGAAAAATCATTCATTCATTTGACAGGAGTTTTTACCTGAAAACAAACGCTCTTTCAGTCTTCGGCTAAACTATAGAGTTATACGATATGACAAATTAGGGTTATAATTAAGCTAAAATCCTTTTTTTCCTCCTTTTTAAGAGAGTAATTCATTGAGACTCGTATAATATTGTAGTTTAAGTGATTATTCTAAAACTCAAATGTAACATTTCTTAAACTTGATTTGATAATGTTGTAAATAACCTTGGCCTTGCACGAAATACCATCCTTTATAAACATTTTATCCTATAAATCTTCAATAGAATCCTTTTATATAAATCTTTATAATTTTAAAAAGTAATACCTAAACTTTTCTATCTACCTAACAAGTTATGCAAATTAGTTATGAAAAAAATATTTCAATAAATGTTTTACACGAACTGTGCAAGCGCAGAATTTAACTAATAATAACTCAATTGATTGGGTGAATTGGGTGTTTTTGCATAAGTATTTTGGTATTTTGTTTAGTATTTACATGTAATTTTAACAAACTTTTTCAATCAAAAATTAAAAAGTACTTAATTACATAAAAAAATTTTATAGGTAACTACAATATTTTCGTGAATCCAATTTTAAAATTTAAAACTTTTAAACAAGAAAAGTAAGGTAATAAAAGTAATAATTTTAACTTACTTTAGGTATAAGAAATAATTTTGTTTCTGTAATACATCATCTACTAGATTAATTAATTAGTCTAACTGTAGATAATCTTTTGATTTTATAGAAGTGTAAATCCTTTGTTTTATGGTAAAAACTTTCTTTTATAATGCATAAGTTATTAGACACGTAAAGTAAAATACATATAAAAATATTCATATGTTTTTATTTGAATTCATATACTTAGAATTTTGATCCTTTAAAAATGTATTCAACTGCTTTCCAAAAATTGCTTTAGTCAATCTGTAGAGATTTCACACTAAAAGATAATATCTTTCTACATTTTAGATGCTTTTATGGGTCCTTTTAAATTTCTTTAAAATACTCAAAAACCAAAAATCACTTGAAATTTATATCAAGAAA
The DNA here is from genome assembly GCA_024610705.1 of Tetragnatha versicolor. Taxonomy (NCBI): domain Eukaryota; kingdom Metazoa; phylum Arthropoda; class Arachnida; order Araneae; family Tetragnathidae; genus Tetragnatha; species Tetragnatha versicolor. The sequence continues at coordinate 52,329,509 of JANDEH010000001.1, read as the reverse complement.
ATTCTTAGCAAATATTTCACTCAAATAAATGGCATTGCATTATATTCTGACCTGAAATAAAATTTAAAAAAGAACTAAAGTTCCCTTATTTTTAAAATAAAAACAAATTTTTGTTAAAATGTATGTAAAATCCCTACCGATCCTTCCGTATTATCCCGTCAACGGCGCCGCTGAAAACGAAAATCAAGCAAAGACCCATTAATTGTGCCTCTGAAACTGATGGGCGACGGGAACCAAAAATAAAACCTAATTTATGATTAGGATGGACTAAATTTTAGCATTGTACAGCACAACTTAAGGTTAAAGAAAACAATTATATATTTTTACTAGTTTTAAATTAAATTTTGAAAACCAAATGTTTTAATAAGAATTTCAAAGTTTTTGACCAGCATTCTTCCTAAAAAGAGTATCCCTAAAGGGAAATACCATTAAAATGATCGTGGTATATCCTACCTCATTGAAGGGCTGCCATTTTTACTAAGCTCCCCCATCAACAAAAATATATTTAAAACTGGGTTGAAATACGAGCATAAAAAGCACTCGCCATTATTCAATATTTATGCGGCAATAAATGACATTAATTCGCTTGGCAACGTACCCTGCCCACGAAATCCATCACAATCATCCCGATCATTTGCCTACAGCGAAACAACAACAAACGAAATAAATGCGATCCATCCTCAAAACAATGGCGCTTTCCATGTTTGCTTTTTATCGAGCAAAAATCAAGAGCGTAATATACAGACATCCTATCCGCGTGGCTATCAACTTCTCTTTGAAGAATACCACTCCTGCTGCTCTTGGCCTGGTTTCAAAAAGTTTTTTCTTAAAAAAATAAAAAGTTTATTTTGTTCCACTCCGTGTTTTGCATGCGATACGAAAAATCTTGGGAAAGAAAAATTGGAGCTTCAGAAAATGGGGGAGGTTGCGGTCATTTTTCAAAAGATAAAATTTCCCTCTCTCTTCCATGGCGGGCTTTTTATTTGAAGTTGTTTTAGAATTTCCCTCCGTGTTGAGGAATTCGAGGTTTTCTTTTGATGGGATATTCGAATTCCTTAAGGCATCTCGTGCGATGGGAGATTTGAGATGCTTCATATGGGCTCTCTTTCCGCTGTCTAGCATGTGTTTTTCAAAATATCTCTCCGGTGTTAGATGTCCCGATTTGGTGGCGTTGAAGTAGCTTTCTGAATATTATCTTCCCTTTTCGTGGAACTGTTCCATCTTCTGCCAGTCATTTCGCTAAATAGCAATAGGATATGTTTTCTTTCTTATAGTAAAAGTATCTTTTCAGAAAAGAATTTTGGATACCTCATCAAATTCTGCAATGATGCGACTTTTCAATTTTGAAATTTGTCAAAAGAAAATATTGACTTTTTCGAAAGTATGCATTTCAACAAGAAAAATACAATCTAAGGGAAGAAAACATGTTTTTTTATCGGATTATTTATTGAAAAATTTCAAGTTCCTTTATCAATTAAGAGGTAGTAATCTGTTTTTCGATTGAGGTTTCGAGTTTTGAGGTAGGTAAATTTAATTATTATTGGTAGATCTATTGTTTTCTTACATTTAAATCGATAAAAAATAGGAGAAATAAGTATGTTTTATGAAAATGTATCGAATTATTTTAGCTTTAGTTTGATGATATTTTACTGATTTTGAGAATTTTTAATGCAGTAATAATATTTTAGTGTCGTTGCGAGTGTCTTTTAGATTTACTGTCAATTTTTACCGTAAGGAAATACAATTTTTTTTTACTTAAGTCAACTTTTTTGATTCTGTAAGGTAACAAGAACACGATATTTAATGTGGATTAACATGGTATACCTAATTTTGCGAGTCAGTGTAAAACCAATCGTTTTTATATACACGATAAACGTATTCGAAAAAAAATCATAACTTAGTTTTACCTTGATTGAACTGGTGAGGTATTATGATCTGTTCAAATGCAAATACTGCTTAAGATATAAAATATTATAGGCATGGGAACTTAATCCTAACATAACATATTCTTTTTAGTATTAAAAGTGGAAATTTTAAAATCTTTACTTTTATATTTGATGTGTTTCATGGGATTAAATTTTTTTTGTCTGCATATTTTGTTGTTCATTCTGCTCAAATGGATATAATCAAGTGTTTTTCTGAGAGTACTTACTAGATGAGAAGTGTTTTCATTAATTAAATTATGTCATTAACATAAATAACTAATTAGACAAAACGTTCATGTTGAGCACGCATTTAATATTCTTATCTTATAAAAAGAAGGAATAACTTTCATAAAGTTTTTAAAATCATACAAAGTTAGAAAGTGCAGTAATCAAGATAACAGTAAAATATATTCAAAAATGAAAATTACGTTCTATGAATAAATGAAAACTTTACAAGAAATACTATCTAAGCAAGTTCATAGAATTGCCAATTCAAAATATGAAAATCCATATCAATAACCATAACCAACTCCTTCTCCTTCTCCTCAAGGATATTCCTTCGGTAATTTCAAACTTCTATGTGAACCTAAGCACTCAATCTGGAATCAGAAATATCAAAATTGGGACTATTTGGCCCTCATTGTGGCGAGGAAACTCCGAAATTCTGGAATTCTCAACGAACTCATTTGAGACGTCTAAAGGCGATCGTATAATCAGAATTTATTTCTTCAATACGCTTTTAGCGTGCCGTTGCCACTCACGTTAAAATAAAATACCGAAAAATAAAACGGCTTTTCGGAGCATGCAAATGAGCCATTGCCATTTTTACGCACGTGAGGGGAAACTTGAGAAGGACTTTTGGGTTTGAGTTGTCTGATATTACTTTGGATCCTGGTGAAAAGTAAAAAGAGGGAAATATTGGTAAGTGGTAGAATTTCGGGTGTTTACTTCGAAAGCTTTTGCAAGATTTTGGGTTCACACTCCCGAACAAATAAAGTGTTAAGGCAGGCTTTGGAAGAAGAAGAAAGTTTTAAAGTTTTCAAGCTCTTGAGTGCGTTTCTGGGTCATTTTCAAAATTCACGTTAATGTGGTATTCCAAAAGAAGAACATGAAAACTGAATCATAAATATTTATTAAAATTTTTATTTAAGCATTAATTTAAGAAAAGAGGACAAAAAGTGCTTCTTATCTTTGATAAATTAAAAAAAGATATTTGTAAGAAAGATCTGTAAAAATATTAAAATACAAAAACGGTTATCCCCAGATAATTTCATGAAAGAACCGTGAAAACCGTGAACAGTTTCAAAGAATCGTGAGGCAGTCAGATTACAGTGGATTCCCTCGCATGTGGGAGTTTGTGGAAATGAGGTGGCCAACTCTTTGGCCAGGAAGGGAAGTTTTGGTCCCGATCCTCCCTCTTCTAAGCTGCAGGTCAAGGAGGTACTTTCCCTAATTAAAGCGAAAAATAATTTAAGATGAAAGATTCCCCCAGAGCATGACTGGTATGCCGGAAGGTGTCCAGGCTTGTCTCTCGCGGGAATCAGGGAAAGAAAGGCCCTGACTGCTATATCTCGGTTGAGAACCGGCCACATAAGGAGTCTCATGTATAGTGGAGGCCAGAAGAAATACGCCCCATGTCGCTGTTCGGCCGACGCTTCTCCCTCTCACATCATAGAGTGCATTGGCGCCTCTACGAGGCAGCTGGAGAGTGAGGGAGAGGAGATATTCAATCTTCTACTGTGAAGAGATCTTTTGGACTTGGTTTAATTAAATTTAATCCAAGGGGGATTGGCAACAACAACAATTTCATGAAATCAAAAGTTTTTTTTTGTGTGTGTAATTTAGTTTTGGAAAGAACATGTATTTGATATCAAAAATATGAACTATCATCAAGTTGTGAGAATTTATTTATCAAGTTTAAAAAATTTTTACAAATTTATAAACTATATTTTCCCTTGTTTTAAAATTAAAAAAAAACTACTTTTTATTAAGTCCAGGTACGGTTACGTAACTTTAATAATTAAACTTCCAGGTATGATTTAAAACTCTTTCTATCAAACAAAATACTGGCATCCGACGAATGTAAACACAAAAAACATAAACATAAGCAAACTAACACCATTAAACCCCCAACAGTCCTTGTCCATTCAAGCAATCCCCGTTTCCCCCTCCACATTCCCCTTCCAAAAATACCGCAACATAACTCCACAGTCCACCTAATTTAAAACGAGTTCGGAAGAAATCAGAACAGTGCTAATTGGAGGGACATACCCGGGTAACCCAATTACCCGAAAACAATATCCGGTGACAATCTGATTGGGGGTAAACTCAACGCACGGATCACCCCGCTCTAATTCGATTTCTTCTCACCTTGTTGGGACAAACGAAGTTATTCCCTGAGGTGGATATAATTTCCGGGGAAGACTTGTGTGCTGTGCTACTGAGAAAGGCCTAAGGGCAAAACGGAGCGTAATTTTAAAATTCAATTATTTAACTGCAGTATCAGATCCGAGTAATAAATGTTTTAGGAGTAATTTAGAGTCCCTATTGTCGCTCATGGGGCGTGTAACAGGGTCGTAATTACGCAGGGGGTAATTAAAAGGGGTTGAGTAATTAAAAGTGTTGAATGGTGTTTCTTGCAGGTTTTATTACACGTTAGCGTGGTGAATTTTGGGCGATAAGGCGGAACGAGAGTAAAAAGTAGGATTTCTAAGTGTTATATTTCTATTGGGAATTGCTGGATTTATTATCAATTTGAAGTAGAAAGGAGTTGATGACGGTGAATTACGCTAATAAGTTATGATGAAGTAATATATAAGTTAAATTTATTAAAAAGTTCCCGACTTTACTTACTTACTGGGAAAAATATCATTACAATGGTATGGAGTTTTTATTAAATGTTAGACAGCAGTATTAGGAGTCAATAGAAACGTCTCCAAGATGGCAAATACTTTAAGGATTAGATACTGTGTGTTTTATCCGTTTTGGCATATTTGGAAAACGGGAATAAGTTTAAATTTTGAGATTTGTATATCTATTTACAAATTAAATATAAACTTCAGGCAGAGGTGTTGACTTATTACTGGATTTAGTGAAAAAATACGCATTATTAAATCTTTCCAAAACTGAGTTTTAAATCGAACAGCTCTAAGACTTAAGGGAACAGCTTTAGAAAGAGTCCTCCAGCCACCATGTTTACCCACAGCACAAATGATGACTGACAACAATAGAGATCTAACTATTAATATCATCAATCATTATTATATCCTAAAATAATAATCTACTAAATATTATTATCTTAGGGTCCAATAATAATAATGATATTAATAGTTAGATGGTTTTGTGTCATTATTTGAACTATGGGTAAACATGGTAGCTGGAGGATTCTTTCTAAAGCTGTACCGACTTAAGCCATTACAGTGAAGAAATTTTTTTCAAAAGAAATCAAATGAATAAAAAATATTTTCAATAATTTCATATAATACTATTTTTTCATAAATTAATTTAAATCTTATCTAAATAGAGCACAATTATTGTGCTCTATTTAGATAAGATTGTGTACTATTGATCTATTGTGTACTATTGATATGTAAAATCACTTAGTGATTTTATGCCAAATATTTTTATTAGAGAAGAAATGGTGATAAAACTAAATTTAACGTCTCTCATCTTTCACTGCTTCTAGATATAAAAGTAGATACCATCTCCCCCATAACCACTTTCATAAACTCTTATCTTAACATATCCCTATAACCTCCTCAATTCCTTCTTAAACATCCCTTTACACCCTCTTTAACTCCTAAACTATCTTCCCAATCACAAATATTACTCCAGCACACATCAATTAAAAACCAAAAGTCAAACTTTCTCCTTCCACAACAACAACAACCACTGTCTCTTACACACCGAATCCCGCTATCCAAATCCCTTTAGAACATCCCCCTCTCCTATGAACTCAAAACTGCATTAAAATACCATAGGAATCCAATTACAGTCATGGAGACGCACATAAACTAACGATGAAATTTCAAAGCAACAAGAAGGATCAGTTCATTAGCTCTCCAACTCCTGATTTGTTTGATCTGCAGGAAGAGCTTACGCTTTTCCCCTCATTAGAGTGGACTCTTCGACTGCTTTTAAATCATATCGAATGGTACTCTGGCTTTTGTGAGAGTCCATTTCTAATTTTAAGCTCATTTCAGTCATTTTCTTTTTAGGGGTTTTAAAAAGGGATCAGGGCATAATTGAAGGGTTGGAGAATGGATGCTTCAAAAAGGGAGAGTGGCGGGTAAAAGGAGTCTGTTATTATCTGTCTTCTGGATTGTTTTAATTGGGTAATTTGATGAGGTCGAACTTTTAGTCTAATGGAGAGTAATGAGAGTTATTTGGTGTTCTCTGTAATTTTTGTAAGTACAGCAATAACGTTATTATATTAATTGCGTCTGTTTATAGTTTACCTAAGATCCTTTATAAATTTAGAGTATAGTTCCTGCTTAGTTTTCCAATTTTTGCAATTAGAGGGAATGTGAAATGGAAAACCCCTGATTTGACAAATTTCCTCCGAGGAAGAAAACGAATTAAAAGTAATGAAAAATCTTAATTATAGTTTTATCTGTTTGGTTATTTTTTTGATGTTTTTTAAACTGATTAGAATGTTTTTATGAAAATTGCAGCAGCTGCTATTATCGAGTTATTTAGCATGAAAGTTTTCTTTAAACAATTACATTGATAATTTCCTTAAATTTGCAAATTGATTATTCAGCTTAATCATTTGAAAAATTTTAAACTTCCTAAGATAAAAACATTAACTATATAGAAATATCTCAACATTAATTTGTGGTAATTATGAAACTCTTCAAATCTGTAGTTGTCGGGTTTGTTAATAAAAATGTTCAAATTTGCTCCGAAGATAAAATATTTCCTTTAATTTTACTAAAAACCTAACTCACCTTTCACTCGGACAAGAATGGTTGTTTTATCTCCCATGTCTCCCATGCAGAGTTTACAAATACAAAGAAATGGTGTATATTAATCACTCTTTTTATTATAATTTTTAAAATATCCTTAAAAATATAAACTTCGAAATTAAGGTTCTTAAACTGAGTTTCCTCTCCAAAAAACACCTTATTTTGTCTTTTTTCTCTGCAAGGCAATGCATGTTGCCTTTGATTCAGAATAAGCTCTTCTTTGTATTAGTGGATGCTTTTGTGGATAAATAGCAAATGGTTTTCTTTTAAACACCCTTTAAATTTCAATAAACTTAATCAAACACCACTTTACTTCCCCATGTTAACCCACTCACCTTTCAGTCATTTTCCAAAAAGCAATCAAAAACTTTAAATCGGAACATGACTCCCAGCCGAATGAATTCAAAACGTCCCTCACCTCAACAGAGTGTTTTATGTCCCTCGAAAAGACACGATGTCAACGACTGCTCCCGACACTGATGTCGTAATGAACAAAACTCGGTCGGCCTTCCTCCCCAATGATGTTCCAAGCCCAGATCGATGGCAGTTTGTTTCGACACGATCTTTTCCCTCTTCTACCCCCTTCATTTGCATGGGGCCACAAACGATCGGTCCCCTCGGGCACAGGATGCTCCTTCCCTCAAAAGGGGTCTTTGGAACGTTAGTTGGAACGTTCTTTTATTATGCAGGTTTCGGGCGAGAATTCGGGTTTTGAAAAGGTGTTTTTTTTCTGGCCTAGTGCCGTTGTCAGGCCTAATTGTTGAGGAGTCTTCTTTTTGGAAGTTCTGGAATGTTGCTCACGCTAATGGTTGTGGTAATGATTCTTGAGATGGTGCAGGTTGAATGGTCGGTTCCAAGTGCGGTGTGTGATTTTCGTATTCTGGGTGTATCTTTTTTTTTGGTTGGATAACACTGTGTGGTTGATTCTATCTGTAATTAACATCAAGGAAGGTGTTAATTTGTAAAGGAAGGAAATTAAGTGATGTTTTAAATTTTTAAATTGTTTCGCTTTTCAATACCTTTAGTTTTCCGCAGTGTGAAAAGTACCACAAAAGCAGTTTCAAGTATGCAACATCAACTAATACACTATCATAGGGATTTATCATGGGGATCCATAGTAGTCACACATGTAAAATAAATATTGTTTCATTAAAGGTTTTATCAAAGTTTTTCAAATCTCTAATAATTTCCAAATTTTTACCATTTTATTAACATTTACCTATTCATTTACCTTTAAACTATTTGAAGGGGGTTCATAAATAAATTCCTTAATTATGGGTAGGGGAGACTAGGGATACTTGATCCCCACTTTGGTTTTTAATTGTTTTCTCAGCTGCAAATCATCACTTTTCAGAAATTTTTGGCATGAACATTGGTAACACTATTCTCTACCCAAAAGACAAAAAAATTACTAGAAAGTAAACAGATACTTTTAGTAAAATTAGTTTTTAATTTTTTTTATAAAGGGATCAAGTATCCCAACACCTAGGGATACATGATCCCTTCGTGGGGGATACTTGATCCCACTAAGAAATTACGTTATTATTCATCATACAAGCAATTTACCTATATATTTCTTTTACAAAATATTATTTTTAAAAATAACCATAATTTTAATTCATTTTCTTAGGTATTAATAACAATACAAACATGAAAATTGTACACAAATAGTAAGTAGTTTTATTAATGGAGCTACAACTACAACGAAAATAATGCAAATACTTTACAATAAAAATTATAAAATCTCATTTACTTCTTGTAACAATAATTGTATTTGTTGAAAATAAAAGTGTAGATGTGAGCAGGTAAAAGTATTACTTGGAAAAAAAAGAAATCTTAGCAAATGTTTTCAAAATCAGAAAAGTCAAACACAAACATTAAAGTTGATGCAGTTCTTAAAGTTCCACTCATCCTAACTGGAGGAGGCAACTTAACACAATCATTTTCCTCTACAACACTTTTGTCCTTTATTTCAGGAAAAATAAATTGGTTGAGTGAGGTACCTTTTCTTTTTAAGAAGTTAATTTCGAATTCTGAAAATCCAACTTTACGTTCTACTTGACCAAAATAATGGGAAACCCTCCTTTTTGTGGCAAATCTAACTAAAACAAAATCATTTTATTTAAAGAAGGATCATCTACTTCAGCTTGTTCAACCTCATCATGTAAAATGTAAGAAGGATCCTCAACTGAAGGGGATATTTGATCCTGGGATCATGTATCCCTCGAAAGAACGGGATCAAGTATCCCTAATATGCTATTCATACAAAACATACATTTTTAATAGTAAATAATCAAAGGATGCTCACTAATAAAATTACTTAATTGTTAAAGACAGCCTATACTTTGAAACTACACTTAGTTTAAGTTTTTAAGTTGCATATTACAGACAATACACAAAATAACATATTTACCTAAAAAAAAGTTTTCCATGCAAAATTCAAGCAATAACTTCTTGCGCTGAAATACAATGACTGAAAAAGATGTAGTGTTTCTAGTTTTTGTGTACAAGTATAACTTCAAAATTTTTGCCAGATTTCAAAGATCTGACATTTTATTTTAGTGCATTTTTTGGCTAGGGATCATGTATCCCTAGGGATCAAGTATCCCTAGTCTACCCTAAATGGTAGAAAAAAATATTTTTTATAATTTGTGAAGTTCCTCCCACAACGAACCTAACATAATTTTTACAAAATATCGGTTTCAATTTTAAATACAATTCAATTAATTTCATAGAACTGTGTGGAACAACTTTTCCGAACTTATTTCTATTTTATTATTTTTCGAGAAGTAAATTCCTGTTACGTGTTTTGAAAAAATATCAATCACATGAACCTAACAGAAATTACATAAACTTCTTTTTGAAATAACTGAAATTACTTTATTACTTGTGTTTATGAATGTACTGCATTAAAATCTTTTAACTCCAAATTTTATGTCTTAAAAAACTCTAGGTAATAATAAACCATTTTTACACATACCTACATCTTAGGGCTAAAAGTAGAAGCCCTATAAAGATTTATTTCTTCCCCACGTTCAAAACAAATACTTTATCTTACCTAATCTCTCTATCTGAAAAAAAATTCAAAACTTATCTTTAAAAAGTAAATATCCCCTAGATGCATCATTATAGATTAAAATACTAACTTCTTAGCTGACACACCCTCAAGAACCATTAGGGCAATAAATAAAACTCTAACTAGCTACAAAATATTTTCAACCATTAACGCGTTACACAAGCTAAACAAGAGCCTTGAGTGCATCTAAATTAAACTGCTGTTTTAACAAAGACGTCACTGAAAGCTCTATATTTTCTAAGAATTTTTTAAACAATGGAACGTAAAAGGAGTTCGCCATTTTTTATTCCTTTTTTTTGTTCCTTTGTCAGAAATGAAGTTTTTTCTTCAGCACAGTATGAATATTAAACATTATACCAGCATTCTATTATGTTAGGATAGGATGCAAAAATAAAGGCCTTTTCGTTCATGAAGCGAGACATTAAGTGATGAAAAAGCCCAACAGCCATGAAATAGCCCAACATGGTTACGTATGCAGGCACCGTAAATTTTAATTAAGTAATTATAGGATAATCAGGAAGACGTTTCTTAGAGGGTGCTTGGAAGAAGTGAAAAACAGTTTCGCTTTTTTCAATCGTAACTTCAGATTAAGATTTAAAATGTGGTTAAAAAATCGATATTTCACACTACTGCAAAAAAGGGGCCTCAAATTCAAAAGATTCTGAGGAGTTATTAGAGAGTAGAGCTTATCCTATCCTTAAAAATAGGATGGAAGATATTGTGATTATATATTTTTAATTTTTACGATATAGCAAACGATTTACGAAGGTTAACTATGATTTTAAAAACATTAAAGGACGAATATTTAATTCTTCTGTAATGGCATCTTGGAATAGTTTTCTTTGGGTGCTAAAATGAAATTAAGCTTCGTCAGTTCGCTAGGAAAAAAATTAAAATTGTTTAATCTTATAATTAATTTCCCTCTGCAAACTTCTTTGATAACTTTTCGTTAATTAAAACTAGGGTAGTTTTAATTAAATCTAGCCTAAACTGATTAAAAACAATTTTTTAAGAGGTATTCATTTTTCCCGATATTGATCGTGGGATCACATATTTGAAGTAAATAAAAAAATGGCCCTTCTCTTAATAATAAAAAATAGTTTTGTGACTAATGTATGGCACAGATGTGCTACGGGAAATGTGATAAATCCGGGGCATGATTAATAATGCTTGTGTATTTTGGACAAAATGGTAAATACTTATAGATAAATGTCATTGTATTTATCACAATGCCCGCCTCAATTCAGGCAGCAAATCACTTTTTCCGTAAAAGATGTATCAAATTTGTGTTAGGTTCCGAAAGGAAGATTTATAAAAGAATAATGCCGTTATCTAAAGGATGTTAATCATTGAAGCATACTCTACACGATCTATATATTAAATATGAAAGTTGCAAAACATTTAGTAAGAAATAATTAGGTTATAGGCATCTTATAAACTGAAATTGTTTAGATCTCGCATTCTTTAAATTTTGTTGAAAATAAGAAGTGTTTCTGTACTTTTTTCTGTTCACCTCAATTTTTTGTGTTTTTGGTAACCTCAGTTTTTATCGTTCTAAACTACTCTTTAACCTCTAAACAATACACCCTTTATTCCTTTTCATGGTAAGATTTGTTACATTTGTTATAGCTGTGGCAGGATAGAACCCTATTAACTTAACGAACCATAGAAGGGTGTTTGTGAAAAGCAGTATCCACACAGATTTGAAGGGAGATGATAGGATTTACTGTTAGACAGTGTGCTGCAAAAATAAATTTTCTCTGGGCAAATTGTAGAAGAAATATCTTTATTTATTTAGATAAAAAAATTTAATATTAAATATAGTAGATAAATAAATTTACTGGCAAAGAATACTACCGTCCCTGAACACAATATGCAACATTTAATTACTATTTATTTACTATATGTAACATTTAATGTTTACTGCCTAAAATTTAAACAGCAACTCCAAACCATCTCGATCTATTCTGACTGGAAACGCAAACAAAGTGACTGACGTCCACAATCATCATTTCCATCAAATTTAAATTTCTCTCAATGCAAGCAAACAATCTGCCTCAGAGTCGACGGTAAACATTTCACCGAGACATTCCGACACCACGACGCACTTAACAGGAAAGCATCCCTCCTTGTTTTTACGTGGATCACTTGTCAGAGGGGAGGGGGACGAATCATCTTTAGGCAGCAAAACTACATAAAAACTAGGATCGATGAAATAAAGTGGACATTTCTATAAAGCTTTGTTCCAGTTCCTTCTAGACTTCCATATCGCTTCCGCCGCAGAGGAACGGATACACCCTAAGGATATAGAGAAAAAAATACACACAGAAGATTGTGGGAAAGAAAGTTGAGTCATCGAAGTGGAGAAAGTAGGGAAAAATCCGTTTGCGTTGCGTAAAAGAGGGAAGAGATAGATAAGTCGTCTTTGAGGATGAATAGATGTCTTAAAAACGTCCTCTAAACGGAAGATCGTGTTTGTTGTCTGCAATGATAGAAAAGCTAATGGGGTGTATTAGTTGAGTTGTAGTTTGGGAAAATGTTATCAGATTTTTCGTTTAGTTCGTATTTGATTGATGTTTTGGTTGGGTAAAATGATTTTGAACTAATCTGAAAATGCATCTTGAAATTTGAATATCGCCGTGGTGAAATGTTTCAGTCAAGTCAAAATATTTTCTTAAATTATGTAAATAAACTATACTTATCAGGGTGAATAATTGAATAAATGGAATTACATTAATAAATCGTTGATCAATCTCAAAGCTCCATGTATAATTAACAGTTTAATTGCAAATTTTAAAAAGTAAGAGACTGCTACCTACACTTATTACTATATTCAAAAAGGCAACTTCCTATTATTTTTTTCACATCTTTACAACGATCTCTTATGTTTTAATCTTTTCCGAAAAGGCTGTAGAGGTCGCATTTAGATTGTGCATCATGGACACGACAACAACAACAACGATTTCTTATAATGTATGAAATTGATAGTTTGATGATATAATGTCTTAACGCTCAGAACTTGTCCACTTCCATAGATATCTTTAAATAAGCATAAAAGTATATTTCATATATGAGGCGTTTGCTATCAAAACCAGCTCATTCCATTTTTGGAAATTTTACAGGAGAGACAAAAACTTCACACGTCCACAGTTCTAATGCTAAAATTTTTTTCAAATTTTTAATTGTAGGTATAACCGCCTAGAATTTGATTAGTTTTTCATTTTCATTCCAGGTGCATTACCTTGGGTGTAATTACACTAATCAGGTTGGAATTAACTTATTTTGATGCAAAAAACACGATTTTTTCATGCTTTTTTCAGTTTTTTTTGTTCAATTAAGTGGTGTGAAATTGATTTTTTCCAGTTTACCAGAAAGATTTGTATCTTAACGAGTTATAAATAAATGACATCCACTTAACTTTTTCAAATAATCTGAAATTTCACAGTTGAGATCACAGTTTTCACCTTTTCATCTAATTTTGGGTTGGAATGAGCTCGATTTGAGCTACATTCCTTCGTCAGGTTATAAAGGACCCTCTTGACTTTCAAAATATGCAAAAAAGTGAATTTCAGAAAAATATGGAAAATGAGCTGGTTTTGAAAGCAAACGCCTCATATTGGGTTATTATGGTAGTCACTGTTTTTAATTTAAATTCTTCTCATAGAATAATTTATATCTATACGTTCAATAAGTTTAGCATACAATTATTTTACTACAAAGCAGACATTCGTTATTCTCAAGTTCACACTTGCGAAGTAATTATTTAAATCAATTCTTACATCAAAATACTTTTAAAAATATTTGTCTCTCTAAGTCCAGTAACCAAAAAAAATCGTAATACATCTCATTAATTTAATGCTTACATTTTCATTAAAACAGTTTAAAAGCTTTATCAGTATGAAAAACTAGGTTATGATAATGAATATTCGTAATTACGCAGAAAATGGAAATGAGACAAATTATTAACCACGCTGAGAGTTGAATTACTGAACGATGTATTAAAAACACCCTTAAAATACCGAGTCTTTTGACAGAGAATGAAAAAGCAAATTAAAAACTTGTCCTGCGTAATTGCACTTAACAAAACAACAGGAAAAAACCTAACAACTTTTTTTATTTCCTAGTCTATCAAATGCTTTGGTTCATCGTTAATATCTCCCTAATATGTCTACAGGTAATAAGAATAATGAATAATCACCGCGCACGTATCTCTCTGGTTAGCAGCACCACACTTTTGAGCCCTTTAGCTTTAACAAGGACTGGCATACTTAGACCCTACCCACCTCTAACAAGCGAAAAATAATGAAAAATAGGGACCCCGCCACCCCCAAAAATAAAATGCGGAGACCACCTTTACTAATGAATCCTTTGGTAAGCTCTTCCCTATTCCTAAATTAAGGGGTTGTAGACCATTAGTATAGGTGTGCTCTGGGCTTTTTTAGGTGATTATTTTCTCTACGAGAAATACAGCATTAATGATCAGATAATGTATTTTAAAGTGTGCGTTTTCATCTTTCTGTGAAATGAGAAAACGCTTACAAACTAGTCTTGTTTCATTTTAAAAGTGCAATTCTGTAGAATAGACTTATTCAAGCTTTGCGTATTATAATTGTGATCAATTAGGGATTTGTGTTAAGTATTATCTTATAGGGTAGAAAAGGGTACAATCTTACGGCCGTATTCACCGGTAACTTGAACGGCGGTTAAATGATAGTCAAGTTTCTGATTGTCCGTTAAAGAAGGAAAACTAGTTTTTTCCACCAATCAGAGGTTAGACTCCCGGTTAACCGACGCTCTAGTTACTGGTGAATACGGCCGTTAATGGTATGAAATTAAAATAGGTTAAGAAATTTTCATAAAAGTTAAAATATTTTATGCTGGGAATAATAAGTTTTAAGCTCTGAAATTTGAAAAAAATATAAGTAATCAAATAAATTTTCTTAATTTGTGTTTCCTAACTTAAGAAAAAATGTCTTCTTCTCCGATATTATTTTACTGGACAGAAGTATGTATATTTTTTATTTCAAAACTCTAGTTCCCTCTTGGAATAAAAATCATAATACATAATGAATCAATGAAGTGTAGTATTAAACCAGTTATAGCTAACTTGTTACAACTCAGATTGATAAATGTAGAGAAAGAATAATTAGATAAATAAACCCTATACTTTTTAAACAACCGCAACTAATGTACGCATGCATAATTTTATATTTCCCTCAACTCGATTGAACCAAAAACTTCAAACACATAAATTTATCCTAGGTTGCAACTAATTATGCTGCCATGTTTAAAAATCAGGCCTTCTTTTTAGAATCCATGCTTCGCCTTGTTCCAAGCCCAACGAAATAAAAAGCTTCCCTTACTCTTGTCACACGTGTTTATAACGTATAGCCCTATCTGATACACATGGTGACTTTATTAGCCCTCACCTCATTTATCTTTGTAACAGACTGCTTTCAAAAACAATACCCTTGGCCTGGAAAAGAAATCACTTCAAATGTATCGCATTACATGAGGTTACTTTATGAAGACTTTTAATTACTCGGTGGTTGTGTGTTTTCCTTCTTTTTATGCATTTAAACTTTCTCAGAGAAAACTGCTTTGTATATATACTGGGTTAAGCATGGAATGGGGATATTCTTAAGGTAAACAACCATTTATAAGTTCCTAAAGACTGAGTAATTACTCAGGGGGATAATAATTGAATATACACCTAAGATCGGTGCTAGGAGGTTGTACCACAAATCAAGTTTAATATTAACTTAGATGTCATTTCTTAACGTTTAGGGCATTTATTTTGAAAAATTAGTTTCATTTTAAACGTATTTGTACCAAATTACCCTTAAATCTTCTATCTGTCCAAATTTTTTTCTCAAAGTAATTTAGGTTTATCAATTAATTCTTTCGCACTAATCACACACATCAAAATATACAGAAGTTAGAAGTTATCTTTATTAATATTATGTTATTAAGATTGCATTTTGTGAGGGGAAAATTCTACTTAGAAGCTTAGGATTAATGGAAAAAAAGACCAAAATCATATAAAATCAAAGTCCGTTTATTGAAAATCGTAAAAGCAACGAAAGAGTTCTAAGGTTCAAACATGAGAGAAAACACACTATTTATACAGCTAGATTTTACAATATAATCTGCGGGACTAAACAGTAATACGTAACAGCAGAAACAATACAGTCGTTTTCTTCTCTTGGAAGACAAAAACTATTTTTTCAGGAACCCTCCACGGTAACAGAAATGATGCATATAAAATAAACATTACAGTAATTACCACGGATTGCTACCAAGTGGCCCCCTAATGCTTTATTTTACACTATTTTCTTAGATTTAAGGCCATTAACACCAAACAATTGGTTAAAAAACTATCAAGTTCACTTTTAACATATGGTTTTGCAAAACCATCAGAAAGATTCGATTTACTTCTAATAAATTTTAAACCAAAAACTTTATCACTTACAAGATTTCTTAAAAAATAATATTTAATATCGATGTGTTTTGTGCGGTGATTTTCAATAGGGGAGTGGGAGAATTCAATTGCGGCTTGATTATCACCGAATAAAACACAACTTTTTACAATCCTTTTGAAAATTTCAAATTCTTTAACAATGTTATTGTTCCAAAAAAAGTTCTTTAGCCGCTTCAGCCAGAGATACATATTCTGCCTCCAGGCTCGAGAGTGAAACACTCTTCTGCTTATAAGTCCTCCATGTAATGGGAACAGAACCCAGGCAGATAACCATACCTCCAATTGATATCCGGTCATCCCTGTTGGCCGCAAATTCTTAGTCAGAATAACACTTTATTTGCAAATCATTATATCTAGAAAGATCCAAGCTATAATTACTCATGTCATTAACATAACCCAACAATTTTAATAGGGCGGTCCAATGAGGCATTCCTGGATTGGATTGGAACTGCGATAAAACATTTACCGCGTAGCTGATATCTGGTCTAGTACGGTTAGATATAAAACTTAAACATCCTAAAATGTTTCTGAAAGGTAATTTTGACATCTCTTTTATATCTTCCAGAAGATGGACAATCAAGTTTTGTCAACAACCTTTTGAAAGGGGAAGAGAACTGTTAGGTATATGAAATTTACAAAACCTTTTATATACTTCAATAATATAATTTCTTTGGTGGATAAAAACTTAATTACCACATTCTTCAAACTCTATTACCAACAATTTCTTTGTTTTCCCCAAAATTTTCTTTCCAAACACCTCCACCAAACCATTTTGTTTTGGGGTATAATAGTTTGTATGTTCATGTTTAATACCTTGATCTGAAAGGAAAGCATTAAATTTTTCATTGCAAAACTCCATCCCATTGTTGGTAGGTATATTTAGGATTTTAGAATTCAAAAATCTCTCCGCTCTTGACTTAAATTTAGTAAAGCATTCAAAAACCTCCGATTTGTGTTTCATAGGAAACACATATGTTTTTCTCGAAAAGTCATCTATAATCGAAAGGTAATATACGCACCTTGAATGGCTTGGAGTTGGTAAAAGACCACACACGTCCATATGCAGTAGTTTTAAAGGTTTAATAGATCTAATACCACCAATAGACTTATAAGAAACCTTCTTCGTTTTAGCAACTTTACAACTTTTACATGAAACATCTGATTATTTAAGGTTTGGCAATTCCCTAACAGCATCATTTTTTAAAGTTTCTAGAATATAATCACGATTAATGTGACCATAACACTTATACCATAAATAAATATCCTCTGTAACATTTACTTTGTTACTCTTATCTCTTGATTTATTTTTCACATTAGCACTACTTTGAACTTTAACTTTACCAGTGGTTTTTACATTTTGAGCTGATCTATTTACATTATCATATTAAGGCTTTTCAAAATAAAGACCATCTTGACGTTTTACTTTGACGTTGAATTGTTTATTTACCATAAAACAATTTCTTACCACTAGGAGTAAAGACAGTTAACTTTCCACGAGAACTTAAGAAATAGCACCCATTTTTCTCTATAATAGACCTAGAAAGTAAATTACGTCTTAAATTTGGTGAATACATACAGTCATGAAGAAATATATCATGTTTTTGACCTTTTAAATACACAGTAAACTTAATAGTACCAATACCTTCAATTTGACTTTCTGCATTATTAACAGCTAAAGATATACTAGCGTTTTGGACAGGCTTGTAATCAATAAACAACTCTCGATTGTTACAAAAGTTCCCAGTAGCTCCTGTATCTATAACCCAATTATACTTGTCTTGTACCTCAGTTTGACAAGCACTCGTGACTCGTTTCAATTACAAGATAATCATGTTTACTTTCCGTTAAATCTGAAAAATCATTGTGAAAATGGAAAGTTACAGAATTACTTTCTAACTTCCTTTCAGTTAACTCTAAGTAATTCTTAACAGGACACTTCGAAATTAAATGTCCGAATTCATTACAAGGAAAACAAGGACTAATTTGATTTTTACTCTTTTTAACCTTTTTATCAGGCTTTGATTTTCCCCTAACTTGGTTATACTATTAAACATTTTAAGAATAACCATGACATTTTGAATCACTTAATACATCTCTACTAGCACTACTAGAATTACAACTAGTATCATAGGCACCTTGAGCCTCTAAAGAATCACCGCAATCCCTTTTTAATTGAGCTAGTCTAGTTTCTTCCATGACAAGTTTTTTCTCGATATTATCAAAAGTAAATCTAGGATCATCCCACCTGTAGATGTTCTGGACGATTCCTTGAAAGTCTCTTGGGAGGTACTTTATGGCTTGAAAACCTTGGTAGATGTCTTTCAAAGGATTATATTCAAAAAATTTTTTTTCAAAGGATTTTTATACATTAAAAAACCTTAATAATTTTCTGTTGCCTCACCTTTTCTTAAGATTAGATCTACTACAGTGAAATTCGATCAATCATTGCTTATATTGATTTTAATCTATTATTATCAGTGATTTATTTAGTATTCCACAATATTTAATGACAAGGAGAAAATAAAATGAATTTTGCCAGTTTTCTTCAACCATACTCTTCTCTTATTTCACACTTCATCATTAATTGTACTTAATAACGACATTTAGTTATGGCGCTGAAAATGTGTAATAAATTTTTCTCTTGGAGATAAAAGTGCAATATAAAAATTACAAATAAATCTTATTAAAACATATCTTTTTATGTTACTCATATATGCAATGTTTACACTGTTTACATGGGGAAACACTTTACGAAAACATTTACAAAAGCGTTTGAAAAAGCAAACCTTTAAAACAATAGACTTTCTGTAAGTTCGCAGAAACTTGAATGAATGGTTCCTATTTATTCCCGGGAACTTATGTGGTTCGAGAAATCCTTCGAAAACAACTTCCAAGATATATTATGTTTACTGTGCCAAAATGGAAGTTATTGTGTTCTTAGTGTGTTTGGAGCTGTTTTCCAGAAAATAAATATCACGATGAAGCCCGGCAAACACACACCCTTATACATCGTGGCTGTTTTTCTCTAGCAAGGAATGGCAACAGCTGCTACGTTCCCCTGCATCTGCATACGGATCTTTTCTTTCTGGTCCGCCTTACAAGCACTTTTTGCTATTTTCCCAGCAAGAAAGTGAATTCGGCTGGTCTAATGAGCCGGTGCAGCTATGTACTTTTTTCAACCGCTTACAATGGGTGTACTTCACTGAATATTTTAGTAAATAAATGGAACGATAGAGATAAATGCAAATTTAAAATTATGTAGAAATATTTAGAGACCCCTCTCAAGGCTTTTAAGTCATTCAAAGAGCCTAAAACCTATTTTTAGACCTTTGATTTTAGAGAGTTTTAATCTTTTACATACCCGTTTTTAATTTAAAATATTTTTCGTATATCTTTTCAATTACAACTTTTTTTCTTAAAGCAATCATTTTCTATGAGATAGGATTATATTTTTTAATAACTGACCAAATAAATGTTATAATGGATTAAAATTGAGATAGACATATTATGGGTATCGTACTCTATTTTTGGTAACCGTGTAGCAATCACAAATTAACTAAACTGATATTTTTAAACTTAAAATATTGTTTTAAGGTTTTGCTAAATGTTATTCTTATCAATAATCCTAAAACCATCAAACCTGGTCCAGCCTACACAATCTAAATAAAACATTACTATCAAAAATAGTATTTTGTAACAAACAAATTTTTACTTTTGTAAAATTATAATCCTTCGTAATACCAAACAATATTTTAACAACCCAAAGTTGTGCAGTTATTTATTTACTGACCCGAGAAATAAACATGCTTTAATAAAGATCCTTTGTTAGTTTTCAGAAGCAGTGGACCAGATTTTAATCAATTTATTTTGCAGCTTTACGGTTCTTTAAACTTCAATTACTTTTGTTCTCTGTTGTATGGAAATTAGTTTATTTAAAATTCTGCTTAAGAAAGAGTGTTTTTGCTTCTTTGCTATTCAAATAAAAGTTTTGGAATTTAAAAGAGGTTTTAATAGAAAAAATGAATAAGCTTTTTATCTTGTTTATGCATAAATTTAAATTCGGGAGTGTGTATTTGATATGCAAACGCTTTTGTATAGCTGTTACAGAAACACCAGGTTTGTGAATATTTTCGCTTCATAAAATTAAAAAATTTATTCTGGTTCAAAAATCACTTTTGTAACTCTACAATAAATTACATATTTTTCTAAATTGTATAACTATAAGCTCTTCAAAATATATGCAATAAATACCTCTAATACTACTAAAAATTATTACATTAAGTACTACAATATCTGTTGAACTATCATAATTTCTATTAATTAAAAGAAGCTATCTACACATACAAAATATAATTTAGATTGGATAATAGCACTATTAACTGGTTAATGGTTAAAATTAACTCATAAATATATTCTAAATGTAAATATTTATTTCTATTAAACATGTATCAGTTCTAGTGGTTGTTCTATGTTCTATCAAAAATGTACTGTAGCAGATTCTTTAAAACGAACTTAAAAGCATTCCAAAATTTCATTAAATCAATATTCTTACTGATATGCAGACCCATGTTAAAAATAGATTCATCTGTTCTTTCAAAAGTTTGCAGAGCAAGAATATAAAGTAATTAACCCCACTTCATGGTAATGCGGTTAGTTTCTGTCAAGATTACATTCTTTTCGAAAAATTTCTTGTACTCTCATCACAAAAAGTGTTTATCGCTAGTTATGAAGTATTTAATTAAACTTTATTCCTTTCCTAGACCTTTACGTATGATTACGGACATTTAGATACGCTAAGTGTCCCAAAGAGAAAATATTGAATTAGGAAATCCGTTCTTAACAACTCACTCAGCAATTAGGAGAAAGTTGGTTTGCCGAGATTAATTTGGAGGTAATTTTTTTTACCAGAAATGATTTCCTTTATATTCAAAAGTACTTATTTGTCGGTACGAATTTAAACAGTTTTGATAACTTCTCGCAATTGCAAAAGGATGCTAATCTTATGGCAATGCTGTATAATACTTTAAAAGGACAATTTTTTATATTTTAACAACAAACAGGATGGAGTTAATTAAATTAGAATTGATCAGATTAATTGTATTTCCGGGGTTAGTTTAAGTTGAAGGCAACTTTTTTTCTTATAAAGTGTTTAATTCAGTGTTTTATTTTAGCCTAAGATATTAATTTATCTATTACATGAAAATCAAGAAGATTCCATATAATTTTAAAGAAGTGTTACTTGTTTATAGATATTTTTAAAACGTGTTTTACTTGAAACTATTTAATTAAACCACAAGTGTAAAAACCTTTAGTTTTATCATTGTATTTTATTCTTTTATCCTACTATTACTGATTTTAGTCAGTCTGTAACTGCATTAAAGAGTAATCTCTCTATTCTAAAAACGTTTTTGTGAATGGTTTCCAGAGAAAGGCTTTTTAATTACTGATCCGTATAACATGTTTTTGGTATCAAACTGTTCGGATTCTTTTGAGGATGTGCAATAAGCCTTTAGAATTTCTAAAAAAATTTCAATTCTAAAATATTTCCATTTTTCTGGATTACGGATAAGGTTGCAGTTAACAGCAAGAAACTGTCGTACAATTTATTATTCTTCCAATCACAATGACCAACCAACGCTATTCATTAATGATGAAAATAATTCATTTCACGCTTTAAAAATGCGCTTCAAAATATGTACTTTCTAAATAAAATATTTTGGTACTTCTCTAGAAAGTCGGCGCAAATCTCGGCAAGCAGATTTTTTGGCGACAGCTTTATTTCCGAGATTTACCGAGCTTTATTTCTGCTCAAAAAGAGATCTGCTTACCCCATTGTTAACAAGTTATTAAAAGAAAAACTAACTATAAATCTGTTTAAAAATCATATTAATAATCTTAAAATATACTTCAACGAAATTTAAAATTTTAAAGCTGGTAAGTACAGTTTAAAATATTTTTATTTGAGTGTTTAATTTTTAAATAAAAAGTTTCATGGAATGGCATTGTTATTTTTTTATTTACAAGCAAAGGTTTACAGGCGGTGATATTCCGTTTGGAGCTGGTTGCATCATTATTGGCGACTTTATCGCTTGCGCCGGGATTCTGGAGTAGTACCAATATTTTTAAAAGACTAATAAGAGTTTTCCAGAAATTCACAGATATACTATTTAAGTATAGAATTTCACACACCAAAATCATTTGTTTGTAAACATTGAGTGTAATGTAGGTGTTGTCTCTTATTATTTTCAATAGCTTAAATTATATTGTTTAAAAAGTCTGTTTTAAAACAAAAACTTGAATGACAAAACACTAGACATTTTGATGAGACTAAGTACTATGATTAACTACTTTTGATGTACTACTAAGTACTTGATGACTAAGTACTATATTAAATTTAACAGATTCATTGTTGAACTTTTTGTAAATATTGAATAACAATAGACTTGATGCAGCAGACTTGATGGCTATTTTCAAGGAAAACGTGTTGATTAAATTATTGATAATTTAGAACCAATTAATATTCTAACTTTTAAGAGTGTGCTTTTGGAAAGTTGGTTGACGTTTCTTCTACTAATTGTTTTAACGAATGTTTATAAATAAATAATTTTAGTGAGCAGGGTTTTGTGGGGGTTGCGAAGCGATCCGAAAGGCCCTGCATCAGCAGTTAACGGTGGTTGGTGAGCGATAGCGAGCAGGGGGCTGTAGCTTCCTGGTAATATAAAAATTAATTTTAATATATGAAAATATTGTTCATGTAAATCATCTCGTTAATAATGATTCCCGTTTCACAATCATAAACCGATTCTGGTGATATAATGAATTAAAACACTCTTATGGTCTTTTACTTTGCTTTTGACATCCACAGAATCTATCTAAACAAGAGCTGAAAGTGGGAAGGAGGCCAAATTCCTGGTTCTTGATTTTTTAGCCTCAAATCTATAGAAATGTAGCTAATTACTCAAGGGGGTAAAAACTTCATTTCCCATCCTTATTTCATTAGGTGAAAAACAGTACTTCTTCACCTTTATAATGCTAGTCCATATCCAGTTCTACCTTATAAATTACCGCTAACTAATCCACCATGAAAAGAGAGTCATTTCTTCCAAACAATAAAAGACATCAAAATCCAAACTTTTCTCATAAATGATTTCACAAACCACATCAATACATACAACAGAAAGAAAACACTAAACCGATAAGCACTAGCCACCCGATTAGTCTCAAACCCATCATTCCAAAGTCGCTTTTCTCCTATTGCTCCCACCAGTGTGTCACAGTCCCATTTATTTCTCGTGAACCCTGCTACCTCAGGATTCAGGTGATGCGATGCTTTTTAAAACGATCCACATCGCTCCATTTGGCTCGAAGGCCAAATGGAGCGATTACTAGGGACGGAGTGCCTGCTCTTGTTGGGTCTCTCCCTATGCTTCGCTAATCCTCAGGCAGCTGTCTCGGAGGATGAGGGAGGCAATTTGTATCAGCATCGGATCTAATGCCTGGAATGATTGCAGAAAGTTGCTTTTGCGTCGGCATGCAACCGAGACTAGGTTGCGATGGATCTGGGATTTCCCCGTACGAAGAAGATATGCTTAATTAGATGAGTTAACAGTTTGTTTGATTCGTGAAAAAGCCCCACTAGCTTATGGGGAGAAAGCATTATTATGTAAAGAATGAAACCTAATTTTAGTTGCAATAAGGTAATGTGGGGAATAAATTATTAAATTACTGTTTAATTTCACCTTTTAGACACTTTTGAAGACCATACAAAGACCATACAAGAAACAAAGAATTAATTTAATGAAATCAAATATTTTTAAAATATATATATATGTTTTATTTCCGCGTTCCAGCCCAGAGGTACGCTATTTATTCGAAAAAATTACCAAAAATTTAAAACCCGTGTATAAGCCAGGTTAAAGCCAGAAAAAATGGAAGCAGCAACAAAACTTAATTGAATCCCTCTAGGAATTGAAGGAGGGATGTGCCGTTTGTGATTAACTATATAGTACGTATTTATAATGTCAATATTTCTTTTTTTTTTAAATCCTCTTTTCAAATTCACAATAGGTACTGTGGACACTTAGGCAGTGTTTCGCAGATAGTTAGAAAATAAAAAACGCATCCAATGCCTTAATTTTTCTCACGATCTTGGTAATTCTTCTTTTGTACTAATATTAAAGTTAATAATTTAAAAGTTAAACGTCTGAACCAGGGGTCTGCAACTGGCGGACCGCGATCCTCATCCACACCGTGTGAAGTTATATTTTTATAACTTCATATTCAATCATAGTAATCATATTTATTCATAGTATAGTAGTAATCATAAATTATATTTTTATAACTTCATTCCGCCATATCATTTTGAAAATAAATAATGTGTATTTTTACGCTACAAAAATTATTTTGACGCGCTTTTTAAAGGTCAAATTAAAAAAGTAACTGGGGGAACCCCTAGACCCCCCTTTTTTATGTAAAAACGTATAATAACATTATATCTAATAATTTAATTAAGCAGGTAGCGTACTCGAACTACATCTTGGTAAAAATATGTGTACCTGAAGATAAAAATTTTCAAAATTATTTGGACCCCAAAATTACTTGCCAACCCCTGGTCTAAACCTTTGTGTCTACTATAGTTTTGAAAGCAATACGAGCCTCACCAATTTCATTTTGTTTTTAAAAGTTTTCCGTGATTAGGGCCGTATTCAGAAACTTTAACACGAGATGGGAACGAGATGGTAACGATAAAGTTCGACGGCTACTCCGAAGGTACCATTCTCGTCTCGTTTCAAGATCTCGTGTGATCATGCTGCTATCTGTCGAAAAACATCACAAGTAATTACACACTGAAAATACAAATTTTTACAGGCACTAGATGTCCATTACTTTCGTAATATATTAATGTCTGAGGACTTAAACAGCTATTTATTACCAAAATAAGTCCTCAGACATTAATATATTTCGAAAGTAATGGACATCTAGTGCCTGTAAAAATTTGTATTATCAGTGTGTAATTACTTGTGATGTTTATCGACAGATGGCAGCATGATCACACGAGATCTTGAAACGAGACGAGAATGGTACCTTCGGAGTAGCCGTCGAACTTTATCGTTACCATCTCGTTCCCATCTCGTGTTAAAGTTTCTGAATACGGCCCTAAAACATGCTCGCGCCGTCTACAACTTGTTTGAGGACTTTAGTGTTCCTAATTTTAATCGATATCACCTAACATTTGGGTGATTTTAAATCTGTAGTTTGATAATACAAAAATAAAATAAAATATTAGGAAAAGGATTTAGGCAGAGAATACGCATTAAAATAGCTATTTTAACACTTTTAAAAGTCTTGGAGATATTGTTAATCGAGAAGTTATAAATTTTTATGCACTTAGGCCTAGGAATCGGGGTTTAGATATGGTGGTTTTGCTCCCGTCAAACTGAAGAGTACTCCTTGAGTATAATTTATTCAAACGAAGGTGTGACACAATCCATTGATCTTTGAAACCATTAAAATAGTTTTCTTTTTTTTAAAAAGCTGATGTTTAATTTCGAACACATTCGGCGCTATACAGTGATTTCAGCTAAATTAATGCTATCCGTTAGTGAGCTGAAGCAGCTTATTTGCATTTAAAGCCGTTTCCTCTCTTTCTCTCCTAGAAAGTTAAAGCTCTCCCAATTGAATACTTTAATCTTAGCTTTTGTAAAGATTTTGAAGATAAGAAAATTCGCGGGAGTACTTAAAGGACTGTAAATCAATGCAAGGACTTAAACCGAACGAAATGGAAATTTAGTGGAATCTCTGTTTCATGGGAGTTGGGAAACTTGAAGGATATGGGATTCGAGAAAGGCAAATCCGACTTAGGCGAAGATTCCAACAGCAGGTAGGCAACAGGTCTACTTTCAAGTGACAGCTTAGTTTTAAGGATAGTTTTCGATTTGTTTTATAATCCCTTGATGAGACCTGGGACTTAAGAAACAGTTTAAGCTAAGATTTTCCTTCTTTATGGAGTAGTGTTAGCTGCTCGAAACGTTTATTTTAGTTTCCTGGATAGAAAATAATTCAAGTTAGAAATCTATCTTAAGGTACTTTCTAAAGTTTAAGAGATCCGAAGAATCTTGAAAAGCTAGGGTTAGATAATGAAAGTTAGTATTGATTTTAAAATAGAAAATGAAGGGGTTTTTATTATGTGTATTTTAAACTGATTTGAAATTGCTGTATTTTTCTATCATATCTTGATGAAACAATCGTATATTTTTTATAACCAGTAATATTTCGCTTAACATTAAACATTTTGAAGGTATTTCATACTATTGTATTAGAAATTCAAATACCTTGTTTTACCTCTTACTTAGATACTACTTAAATCTGTTTATTAATGATGAGTGGGAATTTCTTATTCAAAATTTCCAGATTTCCAAGATTTCCAGTTCCTCTAAACATTCTGTTTATGTTACTTAAGCCTGTTAATGTTCTGTTATGTTAAAAAATTTTTGGAACATGACATAAGAGACTCCGCTATTATTAAATCACAGAATAATTGTATTCGCACGACATAATTACTTAATTTTTAAATAATAAATTTAAAAATAACAAATTTATTTTAAAATCAGCTGCAAGTCTTTGTTTTAATTACATATATCCATTTTTTGCAGATTACTTATTTGGTGAAACCTCTTTAAATGTAACTCAGAAGAAAAAAGAATGTAAAATAAACGGGTGAAAATTGAACATTTCATACACTCAAAATGCATGCAAGATTTCCAGTTCCCCTAAACATTCTGTTTATTTTAATCCAACTTGACTTCTTAATTTCATAAGAATCTTTTGCCAGCTTTACACAAAAAAAATATATTTAAGTAATTATAAGCTGAATAACTTGATCATATTTTGTCATTTAAAGTGGGTTTTGCAGGCTCATTATGTTATTTATCTGAAATAACACCTATACAGACATAAAACACGAAGTTTTTTATCTTTTTATGGAATGTTTTGAACAAAAGCTCCCTTTCTCAATTCTAAAATAAACATTACTTAAGCTCTAGGAAGAAAAATTTTTTCCTAACTATTTTATCTCATAAAACAGGAGTATAATGCCTTTTAAAACGACCTAAACTTACGTTAACGCTATTTTTAACACTGCCATGAAAGTATTTAAGCTTTAATGGAATAAAACATAAATTTATACGGAATGGAGGCACACAAAATATTTTATGACTTTAGTATAACGGTTTTCAATCGTGGCAATTTCCTGCCTTCGATGAATTTCTAGCGAATTCATTTTCAATAAGCTTGTAAAACTATATGAAAAACTACATTTCACCTTCATATTATTCATCGACATCCATCCATCCATCGAGAGGGATGACATTTTCTTAATATAAATTGATTCACCCAAAAAAAGTGAATCAAAAATCCGAATTTCAGCTCGAACTCGATTCGATAAACAGTCAAGTTAGAATTATATTTCGTCTCGTGTTCTCATATCCGTTCCACAAAATCCCAAATTGAAATTTCCATTTTCACCGAAGGAGCGGATCGATATTCCAATTTTATTATGGATTTTCCGTGATGAATTGCGTCTTGTGTGCTAACAGGAAATAAAGCCAATACGTCAAGTCTGCTATAAAGCTCTTCGAAGTATGGCTAAGCGAACGGCATTATGCAACAAAGCTGCTCGGTCTGTCCATAACACGTCGTAAAAATGATTCCTTGGGATGAATGATAACCGAAGACGTAACTTCTCAGTCCGGCTCACAATATTGTAAACTCTACTAAAAGTATTTTGGGATAGTATGATGCCAGATTTGTTTTTTTGTTATAGTGCGTATTTATATTTATATTGAAATTTGAATACCCTTTAACCCATTTTTTTCTTTCAAAGAAAATATTTTATGTTAGTAAACTAGTCTCGAATAAAGCCTGTTGACGTGACGATAATTTTAATTGTTATCAAAAAAATTAAGTTAAGAAATAAATTATTTTATGGAAATATAACTTTAAGGAAAATTTCGAAACATCTTGTATCTATCATGAACAAGAAATAAATTTAATCTCAAGAAACCAAATCAAATTTAATCCTCATAGGGGTCATAGGACTCTTAACCCTTTCAGACCTAGTTGCCCCAATTTCCCATAGGATCCAATGATTATCTCGGGCACCTTAGGAATGAAAGGGTTAAAACTCAGTGCAGTGAAAAAACCTTACATCCAAAAATATTAATAACCTTTTTTCTAATTTATGAAAAGACTCGGTTTAAACATATTTTTAATCCTCATTTCTTCAACTTTACGTAAAAAATAATTGAACACTTAATAGACATAGTTAAGTTTATACATTGAGTTCGAAAAAAAGCAACTTTGACAGTTAAATGTTAGTTTCCATGCATGATAAAATTTGAAGTAATAAGAATATATCCTTGAAACTTTAAGAGCATCAATAATAAGTAGTGACAATAAACCCGTAGCAGTTTTTAGAGTTTTGAACCTATATTTCATAATTTTTTGAGATGGTTAACTTATAATTTTTTGTGTCTTTGACACCTAAGTTCAAATTATAATAAAAAATATTAATTGACTGTCAACCCCAAAATGTTTGCTAGGGGTTGATTGTATACTCATATAGTATATATGTGAATTGAAATTTTGAATTTTCATTTAATAGTTAGTAAATTATCTTACATGGAAGCCACTGCATCCTAACATTTAACCGTCAAAGTTGTTGCTTTTTTTTGACTCAATGTATAAACTTAACTATAACTATTAAGTATTCAATTATTTTTTTACATAATGTTTAAGAAATGAGGATTAAAAATATGTTTAAACCGAGTCTTTTCATAAATTAGAAAAAGTTATTAATATTTTTGGAAAATGTAAAGTTTTTTTTCAACACTGAGTTTTAAGAGTAATATGACCCCTTAACCCATACATAAAAATCAGTTGAATGAATAGTTTTTGTTGTTATTGAAAAATAGTTAAGACTTTTCCCCTTTTTATAAATAAAATATGTAATTCCCCTTGGCCTAACCCTCAAGGAAAATTTCTTCAACAAATATATAACATTATATTCTAAAATTTTGAAAAGAAGGGGAGAATATTATTAGTGACTTTCAAACATGTGAAATATTCAATAAAGTAGATGGGAATTTTGCAAGATGGACAAATGTAACAGAAGAAACAATGTTATAAAAATATCTCCAAAAACGTTTTTTATCAGTTTTAATTTTACGTATATAAGTAGTTTCTTCTGTTAATATTACTATTCAATGTGTGCCTCTCGAAAGAGAATGCTAAGAAGTTAGGATTCAGTTTTGGCATCATTTCCAATGACTCTCTAAGGTTAAATATGTAGTTGTCGTTCTTTCTAGCGAGATGATTTTCCTGCTATTCTTTATATTGGGATTTTCGATATATTTTATAGTTTAGTTACTTTATCTTTTTAAATATTTTAGCTGTTTTTAAATTGAGATGAATCGTATTGACATTAAGGCTAAGCGCGCACTAGAGACTTTTGTCACGGCAACAGAGACAGAATTATCACCCTGGCTATTGTAAGAAGCTAGAGCGCGCGCACAGGCGAGGAGACTCTTGGCCGATTGCCAAGAATCTCTCCATAGAAATGCATTGCTCTCCAGTGACTAGTGTTATAAGTCGCCGTGACAGAAGTTTCTAGTGCGCGCTTAGCCTTAATTTCTACATCACAGTATAAAAGATATATTGAAAGCCAAAGTAACTATATAATGCTTACATTCATTGTGTTTTTCTATTTGTTAATTTCTTAACTTATTTAATAAATTATTATACAGTATCTAATTAAATTTTTTAGTGGGACCTCGTATGTTCAAGAAGGTGGTGGCCAGTCATTGTTCTTTCTGCATTCAACGCTTCTGGGGTATTTGGACAATGCTTTTGTCTTCTTTTAGCAAAGAGGTAAGATGTTCTCTTTTAAAAACAATATAAGAAAGTCTCATAAAGAATTATTTTTATATTAGGGGTTTTTATAGTTTTATTCAGCAGCTTACGATAATATACATAGGAATTATCTCACTTTTTAATTACAACTAATATTAATCTTACATAATGAGATATATTTCAAGAGAACTAGCAAACAAATGTTGGTTTTAGTATAACTTTTCTATTTTTAAACATTATATGCGTAAACCAGATAATTTCAGCAGAATAATCAATCATGTATAGAAATGTTAATCTGAATTTCTCTTACAGATTTGGTAAACGAGTCCTATTCTTTGTTGTATTGCTGGTGCAGAGCGCAAGTGGAGTGGCAACAGCTTTTTCCCCGAACGTGATCTGCTTCATTGTCTTCAGGTGTTTAGTGGGACTGACGATTCCCAGTGTACTCATTGCACCATCTACTCTTGGTGAGTTCATAAAACGAAAATACCTTTTACCACTCTCTATATATTTCGTTTTTTATTAATCTACTCATAATTTTACTTATGCTCTTAAGGGGAGTCGGTACCTTGACCGACAATGTTAAATTTACAAACTTTATGTACCTTTTTCTCAGAAACTATTGGACATAAAAGCTTCAAATTTTTTATATGCAATCAATACACATTAGTCTTTAAACAGACTGGAGCTTTTATCAATACATTGTTTAGATATTTTTTAAAAAAATAACGAGTGAGCCTCAATTAAAAATCCTTATAAAACGTCATTTTTGTCTACAAAAACTGCTCTAAAACATGTTTAACCAAAAATATTGAAAAAAGCTCATGTTGAAAGTTAAAAGTACATGTCAAGAACATATGGTGCAAATATGAGCTCAATACATACAGTAGATGCTGAGAAAAAGGTACACGCAGATTTAAAAAGTTCATTTTGAGAAAAACGCATTTTAATGTTAAAATCTACCCAGATGATATAGAGTTCTCATGTTTTTAAAAGACAATTCAATACATTTCTACTTCGAATTTTTGCATAAATGAGGCATCATTGTAAAGGTCATAAAATGTAGAATCTGAAACATTCAAAATCTCAAAATCAAGTTTTTGAAGATATCAAAGGTACCGACTCCCCTTAAAAAGGAAAATATTCATTATAGAACCTAAAATACTTCCCTTCATTAATTTTCTAAAATGTAACATCCAAGTTAATTAAAGCATAAATTTTATTATTAAAACTCAACAATAAAAATTTCAAACCGCTAGTAAGTTTTCAAGAACAAAACGTTTATTTTCTTAAACAAAATTAATCTTTGTCACTGAGCTTCTAATTTATCATTTTTATGAGAACTCTCATAAACGTATTTCACACTTTCGATATCGCTTTGTTGTTTGCTGAACTCTCATCCAAAATGGCTTTTGTATTAAAGAAAAAATTAGTTATAGGGAAATAATAATTAAATATCCATGGTATAATTTTAACACAGGTATAAACCAAACTAGAAAAGCTGAACACCAACATTTTCCCTCTTTCAACATCTTTTTATAAAAGAATCCTAAACCCTTTAAATTAGCAACTCTTCAATAAGAAGTGCCGTAAAACCACCAAATTTAAGATATTTTTGTTTCTCCAAAAACTTTAACCCATTAACGCCCAAATTATTTTCGATCAAAGTAGAAAACTCGAACTTTAGCCCATCCCTATTACAAAATAATTGAAGCAAACGCAAAAAAAACAGGGTATTATTATTGAGGGATGTTTTCTCTTGCCATATGTACAGTTTCGTTAGTGTTGGGTGAATTTAAGGTAATTTAAGAGAGCATTTATGACTCTGGGTTAAATTGATTTTTTTCTTGCAGCTTTCGAACTGACGGGTTGGAAAATCCACGCCAAAATCAGTCTTCTGTGCTCTGCCTCTAAAAGCATTGGGATGGCCCTGCTTGCGGGAGTCGTCCTCTTCGTTGGTGATTGGTCGAACTTAGCACTGGCAAGCTCAATACCTTTCGTGACCTTCTTCTTATATTGTTGGTAAGGTTCAAGGAACTTTTTTTTAATTGATATGAAATGCTTTTCTTCTTATTCATGCATTCCCCATGTAGTTAGGGAGTTGCAATTTTTTTCGAATTTACCATATACCACCTCTCAAGTTGTTACAAATACTTAAACCTTTAAATTTTCAGATCTCTAGGACGATTTTTGACCCCCGCGCCCTATAAAATGTGGCTTCCCATGTTAAAGTATAGGGTTATCTAAAATATCGATATTTTTGGTTCTTTTCGATTTCAATTGGGAAGTATACCGTGTGGGATAGCCATACTCACCAACCACCAACCATCCATCGGAGTTCGTCCGCGAGCCTCCTCTTTTCTCAGTGAAAGTGCGTTTTTAACCCTCGTGGAACTTTCCCCCAGTAGGTGCCATTGAATATTTTTCCGATAGGATCTTGATACAATGATATCCTAAAGATGATATATAGGTTTTAATTCGATATTGACTGCGTTCAGACTCATAAAATTGAAAAGAACCAAAAGTGACGAAGTAAAGAAGAAATGTTATCGAACTATTAATTACCACTCTTAAATAGTTTTGTATTCTTTGATTTAGGGCTAATTTCATACATAAGTACCCACTACAAATTAGCCAAATTTTGAATCACAACTGATCGATTATTATTCGATTAAACATTGGTTAATTTGTGACATTTTTGATGAGTCCGTAAAAATTATTAGTCCGTATAAATTATTGTATGTGGATTTTATATAAATTAAATATTTTTAAATAAAATATTTACTGATGTTAACATAACAAATAATATATATAAATTCGCATAGATTTTTTAAATTTACTAGACAAAAATTACATGCTACGAACTGTACCAAAATGTCGCAAAAGTTGCGAAATGCCCTTTTACTTAATGAATTGTGTATCTTACGAAATCGAAATGATAAAAATTTAATTACCAATTTATAAAAGATATTCCAGTTAACGACTAACTTTATTTAATTTTAGTGCTTAAGTTTATTTAATCCCAAACATTCTTTCACCCTCAAGCGAATGCCAAATATTTGAATAAAATTAAATTTTTGGTTGATTATTAGATGATAAAACGACGGTTGACTTTGAAGCTACTCTTACCTACCATTTAAACATTTTTCCACCTACACAACTTTTTTTTAAAGAACTGAAGTCATCCTTGATGATCATTCCCTTCCACCATCTATCTTCATGTGCCTCAAAATTGTTTCCACAGATTGGAGATAGACCATAATGTATAGTTTAAAGATACCAACCAAACAATTCGCGAACGAAAACTTTTAAAAGAACTTGCAGTTTTCTTCGGAAAATAGGGACCTAAATTTCCCAATGGACTCCTTCAGAATGAAATGCGGGCTTAAAATCAGCAAAGAACTCAACTGTCAAGGACATGGATGTTCCATTAGTAACTATTTCTTCCTTTTCCAAGGCTGGTTTTTTAGTGGAGAAGGTGCTATCCTAAAACACCTAAACTTTCGGATCAAACAACTTTAAATCCCCTTTGTTTTGCGATTTCTTTTGCTTTTTCCACGGAAAACATTCGGTTTATAAGATTGGCAAAGTTCTAGACTGAAATTCTGAATGTGTAAGAATGGATTTTAGAACTCTTTGTTTAAATGAGGGAAAGACATTGAGTTGTTGCAAGTTTTTTTCTTGTTTAAGTTGTTGGAGCTTGAGAAAAGCTTCAAAATGTTGAGTTACTCTTAATTCTTAAAAATAGACTTTCAGTTGAAATGTAATTTGATCAGAAACATTCTTTTTATAGAAAAATGTAGTTTTAATTAGCATTTGGTTTTATTTAAATAGTTTATCCCCAAGCTGTATTTAACGTTATTCTTGAAATGAAGTTTTGATTCATGAATATTTAAGAAACTTGTCAGAATTGCATGAAATTTGTAATGTCTTCCTCCAGTCGAAATCCTTTGTCTCCTTCGTAAATAAAACTTACTTACAAGTTTAATTAAAGAAATATTATTAAAAGGTTTTATACGTTTATCATTAGGGAGAATGATAAGAACTATAACTCTTCATAACTTTTTTTCCTTTGATAGCTTGAAATTAATTAAGGACTAAATAAACATCCCCTGTTTGTCTGGTTAAAAGGGTATCAACTGTACTTGAATCATTCATTAAAAGTAAAAAATAATGTTGTTTTTCCAAACTTAAAATTCAAAACGGATTTATTGCATATATCCTTTCCATGATAAAAGCATTCAATCCAGAATAACTTTTCATAAACTTCCAATAAAAGTCCCGACCATTCTAACATCCAAAACACCTGCTCCGAGACGAAATATGATATTTCAAGAAGAATCAATGCGAGGCCTTCAAAAACTAATTAAAATGGAGATACTTTTTCCCCATTCCTCCTCAGCTCAACTATATTTTTCCCAAACGCGTTAGGGCGAAAGAGATTCAGTATTGCTCCTATTAATCATAACTGGAGATGACTAATGAAAACCAAAACGCTTGGATTTTGTTACTGATGATACACAATACATGTTTTTTAAACATGCTTTGAAATAATTTTGAATCAAAAGATTGATGTTCTTGGGAGTTTTAATGAATTTTGATGCCATCAAAAGGATTGAATATCAAAGTTTTCTCTTCTTTGTGTTTGTAATTTTAAAAGGTTACGTTCATTTTCGGTTTGACAAAAAATAGTTTCGTCTTTTTCCTCTTGCTTGGTTCGAAGATTTTCCCAGAGGAACTCAATACTTTAATCAAACACCTTTCATCTTTCTCTTAATGTTTTAGTTGATTTCCATGGGAGTTTTTAGATTATTTCTTTGATAATGTAATTGGAATCACTTAAATTCTTTCTTTTGTAATCCATTTTATGACAAAATGATACTGTAATTTCTTTTTCAAATTAAGAATTAAAGTAACAAGGATGAATTTAAAATGAAACTGATTGTTTTTCCAGCAATTTCGTTCTTTTTTCAATAACACTGGAAAAAAATTTATATTAGGAATCAGACTGATAGAAATGAAACAAGAAAAGTATGACATTCGTTCAAAAGAAAACAGAAAAAACTCAAGTGTTCATTATTATCATCGAAAAGGCTTAAAAGAAATATTTTTGGGGTTTCAAAAAGAATATTTAAATAAAAAAAACGAATTTTTGCATGAATTGCACTTACCTATCTATACCTTTCCTCAAAAACTTTAAACCCAGATTCACTATCTTTGAGGTATTTTTTCTCAGACTTTTC
Organism: Tetragnatha versicolor; assembly: GCA_024610705.1. Taxonomy (NCBI): domain Eukaryota; kingdom Metazoa; phylum Arthropoda; class Arachnida; order Araneae; family Tetragnathidae; genus Tetragnatha; species Tetragnatha versicolor. Next base: position 52,293,909 of record JANDEH010000001.1, on the reverse strand, counting down.
AAACAAGAATACCTCCAAATATCTTGAGGTAAGAGAAATCAATCTTGAGTGTTTTCTATTGCCTCTAGGCTAAGACAAATCCGTAAACATTTCTGCTTTTCTTCGGGTCAAGCTTTTCCTTTAAATTTTCCAGAACTATTCGGACCATGAAAACATTTTCGAAGCAAACTCTGGAGAATAAAAACATAAAACTCTTGAGATCTTTCTTGTGCTCTTGAGTAGCATATCAGATTATGACAGTCCCCTTCTTAGAAAACTGTTGAAAAGCTTTTTACATTGATACTTTTTAAACTATGTTTTTTTATTTTTCTGATAAAAAGGTGAAAACGGTCGAATAGAATTCCATATTTTCTCAATTTTTAAATTCAGTCATTGCTTTTTAAGTATTAGATAAATTGCTCGGGTTTTGAAAAAGGTCTAGAGAAATGTCCTGTATATTTCAAGAATCTAAGAATTCAAGAATCTAAAGAATTTTAGAACTAACATATCTTTCTTCCTTATCATGGCCTAATTTAGTACTCCTGATCCTTAAAATAAATTTAAGTAACCAACCAAATATACTTACAATCTAGAAGAAATAATCGTCTGTTTAAAATCTGGATACATATATATGTGAATGTTCCTTTATATTTTTTTATGTTACTTTAGGATTGGAAATAATTTCTTTTATTAGAATTATATTGATCTCTAAATCATAAGAGCTAAGTGATAAACGTATAATACCTGACTTTTCCAGAAGAATCAGTCTTATTTTAACATATAAATACTCTTACACAAAGCTCACATTTACCTGTAACGTACTTAAAAATTTTTCTGCGTGAAAATAAATAATAAACATTTCTTTCTTGTTAAAATGCATTAAATAATTTATTTGCACATATTTATATTTCTATTAACTCAGTTTTAAATACTTGAACTTCCAACTTCGCACAATACCTATAAGCTATAAGTATGCTTGAAGTCGAAAAATCGTATTTTATTTCAACTCCAGTGTGGAATTAAAGATACGAAGAAAAGTAACATTCTTCCATTTAGAGCGGTTCCACAGAATCAATGAATTTTAACAAAATTTGCAATTTTCCTGGGATTTGAGTTGACCCAAAATGCAAATGGCGTTTGGTGAACTGGTAGTGACTACCAGTGAAAAAATCAATTTTCTTCTCACTTTGTCTCAAAGTAGTTCGAGAGATGAAAAAAATTGTTTAAGAAGAAAACCGAAGGAAAACCCATTACTGAGGGAAAAAGAAATAAGGTGAAGAAGCCTAAAATTTCGTTATTGTATATTCCATAACAATAGTTAATCAGTATAATTTATATAAAATGAATGCATATCTATAGATTTTTAAAATTAGTAATTTGAGATAAATTCTGTTGTTTTAACGGCTGTATCACCACTAACTTGACCTAAGTTTAATCCAGAATCGAGCCTTTTCTCCAACTCTGATTGGTTTAAAACTTATTTTCCTTCTTCAACTACCAATTAGATGTTTTGATTCCAGGTTAAACTTAGGTTATTTAAGTGATGAAGACGACCGTTAGAGTTTTATTCTTTATTCTTAGAGTTTTATTAATCCCTTTCATTAATAAAATTCTACACTGTAAAAAAAACTGTAGAAAAACAGAAATTTTCAATAACAATGACTTTATGTTTACAGAGATATTCTGTCATGTAACATTCCCACCGCACTTCTATTTATTTTATGTAAAAAACAGCTTTTTTTAGTTTTTTAGCTTATCTGTACTTAACAGAAACTTACTGCATCGAAAACCAATACAGCTATTGGCAACATTATACTGAATCTTCTTTGGAGAAGTGGTAGCGTGCGCGCTTAGCATGCGGTAGGTCCTGGGTTCTATCCCCGGATATTAATTGATTAAAATTTTAAAAAAATTCAACTAAGATAAGTCCACACGCATGCGCACAAGCAAAAAATTACTGAGAGGCAACAAAAAAATCTGTAGCTCGCTTGACAGAAAGTTCCTTTTTACAGCATTTACCTGTAGGTTACAGCTTTTTTTCTGTTTACATGATTTTTCGACTTACAAATTTTTTCTGGCAACTTTTGCTGCCAGAAATTTTCTGTTTTTTTGCAGGATTATTTTTTACAGTGTAGTTAGTTTAACTTCATTTATTGGTTAACTGATTTGATTTCTTTTTCTTCAATATACATATATTAGATCGAACCATACTTTTTTGTCTTAACTGATCCCAAGTTCAACCAGTTTTTATTTTTGGCCTTTATATTCATGATAAATGAACATCTTAAAGAACTTCAAGTTAAAAGTAAATAAAAATCTCATACGGATTATGTTTTAAAAATCTATATATTTCAAACAAAAATCATTACTTATTACTTTTTTAACATATTTAATTAACTTGTGCAGCAAAAACTGACAACTCATTCCGAAATCTCCGAATAAACTTTAAAAAAACTGGTATAGAACATAGATTTTGTAGAATTATTTTAATAAAACCTTTATAATTTCCTTTACAATTTCAGACACCAAACTAATGAAATAACAAACGCGGTTTCCAAAATGTATCTCAGACGCCACTTCTTTTTAAATCCCATTCGATTCTTCTCACGTGCTCTGTTCCGAGTCGTTACAGTAAATGGACTCTGAGTATCGAATGAAAGGCCAGAGACCTCTTTCACGTAAAAGGGGGAGAACTCTATTCGAAAAAAATTCACTTTCAACTGGAAATAGGACGGAAGAAGCTGAAATAAAGTTAAAAATCTTAAGTTTTGCACTATTTTCTTCCTAAAGTTTGAAAACTAAAAACTTAAAAAATTTTGTTTTAGGTTGTATAAAAGTATATTACAATGTAACATATTCTTGAATATTTACTCAAATGAAATATCTTAGCTTCATATGCTTTTTTAATGAAACACAAACTGTCTTAGAAGAGTAATTGCAATAGTTTGAGAATCTAGGGAAACATGACCCAAATTGCCTGGTGTTTGATTTTCCTTTTTTATCATAATTGGATCTAATATTCTTAGCTAAAATATCATTAAGACATTTACTCCGGTTTTGTTTTAATTTTCTTATCTGAAATACTATAATTAACTAATCTATTATGAAAGTACTTTTTTATTCGAAAAGTTTTCCTAATCCGATTTGTAAAAAATGCAAATTCAGATATTTTTTTAGTTTCGATAAATATTTAGAGCACTCAAAAAACATTCAAAGGATCTTTATATTGTATGTAAACTACATAAAGGTTGCAACAAGATTATTTTTCAAACATTTGATAAAATTGGTTTTTATTATTTAGAAGTCAGCAAATAACTTGATTCGGTTTAATGAAGATAAGTTTCTACGTGCAAATACACCTCTTCTCTTTATAATGAACACCCAGAGAAAAGTAAAATAAAGTAATTAATTCATTCCAATTGACTTTACTTTCCTTTCCCTTAATTAAATTAGTTTAACGCTCACCCTTTGAAAAATAGAAATAGTATGACATTTTTTTATCTGTTTTCCCTCTACTATAATCACTCTTTATAAGGAAAGACAAGTTTCAAAGGGTGTTTCTCCAATTGTCGTTCTTAATTATATTTTTATCCTATTGTGAAAGTGTCTTAAAACTCCATTACTAATCGCAAACAAAAGAAAAGAAATCGTAAATGAGAAATAAATACCTTTCAAAGTGAGATCTTCTGCTTTATTTTTTATTCCCTTTATTATAAAAAGTAAAGAGAAGAAAATATGCGTCTTTCTTTTTTTTCTTCGTTGTATTTATTTCATAAATTAAAATGGTGTCTAAGTTTTTTACATATATGTTTCATGTTTTTCCCCATTTTACAATAATATTGTTCAAATAAAAAAACTAACTTTTGAATGTTAAACGAAACCTTTTGAATGTTGAATAAAATATTTTTTAAAGTATATTAAATTAAATGGCCCTACGTAAGAATATTCTATGTAACCTTATCTAAATACCTACCTTTCAAAATCAATAATATATGTTTGTGAAATAAATTGGAAATAATTGGATTAAATATCTAATTATAATTTGCAATTCAAAATTGTTTTTTTCGTGTATGTGTTTGTTCCAACTGTCAAACGTTCATGTTGTGTACGTAACAAATAAAATAAGTTTAGAATCTGAATCTTTAGAAAAGTAAGGAATGAATAAATTTGTATGAACTTCATGTTACATTCTGTTTGGGACGGTTTAGGTTTCCCAAATAGTCACCTAATTACAGTACAATTACTTATCACTGAATGTATATGTAATTATGGTGGTTATTATACTTAATTTACCTGGATTTTATGGTTTACGTCTTAGTCAATTTCCTCTTGTTAATCAAATCTCTTGTGAATTCAAAGGACATTGAATTTTAATTAGAGGAAATTACAACATAATTTTTCATTTAATCGTGTGTTATTTCCCTCGTTTTAATTCATCCGTAAATCTTTATCCTCAATGCAGTCTCATCGATCATACATTATTTGGCCCAAACCCTTAAACGTTGTAAAGACCCGTGTATTAAAAACTCGTGTCTTAGATTAACAAACTTTTGATAATACCATTTATTTGAAAACAAAAATATTTCTTTGTGATTCCTATTTACTCAAATCAAATATTTCATTCTTTAACTCTAACCAACATCACATAGATTACATTTTCAACCATAAGCAGAACTAACTTCCATCGAAACCAATCCTCCACCGATGCAATTCTATTGTGTCTTTTGTTTTCATTTTTTGCCATTAAAGGTTGCCAAAACAAAAAAGCGAAATGCCTCACAGAAAAATCAAGAACCAGGGAGACGTCTAATGAAGGAAGATCGTTAAAGTGTGTTGCTGGCAATGCATCTTGCTCAGATGCTTCCATTTTTTATCACCTTTCCCTCTTGGGAAAAAAAACTTCAGGTCAGAAAAAGGAGTCGGAAGAAAGGCGTTTTCTGGTACCGTCGATACTAACACAAAGCGTTTTGTATTACTGCCATCACCAGAAGGAGTTGACTTTTATACTTTCCTCAACCATCTTGAGAATGGAAGTGTTTTCAAAAGGCTTCAAGAACGCTTCTCAAAGTACACTGGAGAAGAGTTTTCTCTTTAATTTCAGTCGGGAGTGCCTTTGTTTCTCTTTCAAAAAATTTGGGGCTTAAAGGATGATTGTTTACGATTTTTGGCGATTCTTGTTCTTTTTTTTGACTTAGGAATAAATTTTCGTATATCCTGTGTGTTTAAAAATTAGTTATTCTTCGTTGGGGTGACTCATTGATGAATGACACAATAGACTCATAAATTAAGAGTTTATATTTTAAAGTATTTGTGAATTCGAATGAGGGCATTCTGATGCAAGTAGCAGATGTTTGAAATTATTCCTTTTTAAAAAGTAAAGATGTTTTAGCGGAATTGATTTGAATTCATTTAAATGAATCAAACAAAACGAAACTATAAAAATAAACACTTCTGGCTTTACAAATAAGTGTTCTTACGCATGGGTAAAAATTCTTTATAAAATATATAATGTGTAAAATATATAATATGGCTAGACTAGTACTTGTCCTCCGCTTTCTTGCGTTGCCTTCCTATGTCATGCTGATGAGTCCTAACAAGGACGAAACCGGTCCCCGGCTGGATGTGACGATTGATAGTTTTGTGAGTTTACACTTACGTGTTTTCTTTACTTTTGTTTTCCGTCAAAATATATTTAAAATCAATATTTTAACAAGACTCAATAATCACGAATATTATGTTAAATAAACTGAAATAAAATCCGTAACTTTATCTTAAATATAAGGCAGTAGTTACTTTTTAGTTGCTTTTTGCAATCACGATCTTGAAACACTGGATTAACCCCAAGAAGAAAAGGAAATATTTCTTTAGTTCTTTCAATTTTATATCTTTGAAAGCATAATAACGAAAGTAAAACCTTTTAAAGATTAAGTAAATCAATAAGTGTTAATTTTTTTTTGTTTCAACGGAAACCAAGGATTCACCACAGAGCAGAGCAAAACCCATTTTATAAATGAGATAATCCTTAGAGATTAGTTGGAGTCGGAAGACCATTTTTTTTCGGGGTAGAAAAGGAAACTGTCGATAACTTTGAAAGTAAAGTAATTAATTTTGTAATGGCTCGTAACATAAAAAAGGCTCTTTATGAAATTCAAGTCCAAATATATATTAAGTGTATACTGGTTTTATGCAAGAATATAACAGCATAAAAAATCCCTCATATTTTCCAATCGGAAACAATACCAAATTTTCCGCTGGCTGTGGTTTCAAATGCAGTAACCTTTACTAGTTAGTGGAGTTGTTCATAATCCAAAAAATTCAATAGCTAGTTGTAAAACTTTTAACTAGGGGTTTATTTCAATTGTTTGTATTCTAAATCCCATGAAAAGCATTTGTTCTCAATGATTCATTTTAATTTGAATTCTAAATAGGCTCATTCCACGCCAACTCGACCAATGGCATGTGCTCTTAGGTCATGGATTTTTTTCAAAATTTTTCTATAGATAGATACTCATAAGCAATACCACCACAAATTTTTTCAGAATTTTTACTCAAAAGGGGACCCGAGGAAAAATTTCTGAAAATTTGACATTTTCCGCCATTTTTTGACTTATTAGTTACAAAACGTGATGTTTCTCAACTTATTTTCAAGCAAATGAGCTGATTCTGGTGCTAAATTAAAGCTTACACTCTACTCTTTCTAGTAAAATATAAAAATCTATAATTATTTAATTATATTATTATTATTTTTCGAAAAATCCGTATTTTCGAAAAAATTGAATAATTCCAAGTTATCTTAAAACATACACTTCAAAATTATACCCAAGAATTATCTTGACATATACTTTCCATAGTGTAAAAATTGGGATGGTGCTTTGGGTTAATGAAAAATAAATAATTTTTTTCTAAAATTCGTTAATTGGTCAATGAAGCTTTGAAAAAGTCTACAGAATTTCCTTATAACACGAAACTTAAACTTCAGCACTCATATATAAATAATAAATACATATTTAATGAACTTTATATTTTTTGTATACTTAATTATGTACTTTTGGTACAAATTTAGTGTTTACTTTACTCCATCTTTATAGCTAAAAATATTTCCATCCAAACACATATAAATCCTCACGGCCAAGTCTAAAGGGCTAAATTCTTATTTTAAAAGTTATTAATAAAAAGGAAGTTAATTTTTTAAATGATATTATAAAGCAGAAACTTCAAATTATTTTATTTCATCTAAAACTTCCCTTATTTACTGTTCAAAATAAAAACTGAATTGAGGCAACTTACTTGTGTTTTAAATATATAAGTTTCACATTATAATGGTGTCCTTTAGTTACAGTCACAAAGATACATAGACAACTTATTGAATGTTGAAAGAAATTATTTTTCAACACCCAAAACACTTTTTTCATATTTTTACTGTTGAAAATACATACTGAGGTAAGTTCTTCTTATGATAAAATTAAGTCTTGCATTTTAATGACATTGGGAAGAAAGTTACTAAGCTGCATTGACCACTTAACGAATTTTAGGAAAAATTATTTATTTTTCATTAACCCAAAACACCATCCCAATTTTTATGCTATGGAAAGTATGTGTCAAGATTATTCTTGGGTAAAATTTTGAAGTATATGTTTTAAGCAGCGTTCGAAATTGTACTGGATTGCTGGTCCGGGACAACCAAAAAACGGCTCGGACCAGTAGAATCAGAGAATCACTGGTCCGCTGGACCAGTGGTGAAAAAATATCCCACCCTCCAATTTCAGCCTGCAATTTCTCTTTGCTTGGAATCGGGAGAAAGGCAAAAAAATTAATTTCACTAAATAAACCAGATTACAACCAGTTTGTCCACTAACAATGTAAAACTAATTCGAAGTTATGTATTAATTTGTGTGCACTATCATTTATTCAAGAAAAGTTCTTATTTTTTGCCAATTAGTGCAATTGTATCCAATTTGTATGTCAAATAGAGAAATTTTATTTAATCAAGAAGATTATTTTATTTGTACAGTGAAATATTATTTAATCAAGAAAGGTATTTAATTAATAAGATATTTTTAAAATAATTGATTATTTGGAGCTATTGCTTATTTCTCATAAATTTATTTATTACTTATTTTATATAAATTTCATATTTACAGCTAGTAACTTAATAAATATGTATTAATTTTTAACATTACCCTATTTGGTACTCACATTCAGTGCAATAGTCACTTTATAATAATTAAACTGGTCCTTTTTAATTTGTCGAACCAGTAATTTTTGTTTCGGACCAGTAAGATTGGTAAAGCACTGGTCCGCAGGACCAGTGGATTTTTTTCCCAATTTCTAACGCTGGTTTTAAGATATCTCGGAGTTATTCAATTTTTTCGAAAATAGCGATTTTTTGAAAAAAAGTAATAATATAATTAAATAATTACGGATATTTATATTTTACTAGAAAGAGTAGAGTGTAAGCTTTCATTTGGCACCAGAATCAGCTCAGGTGTTCCTTGGCTCACCACGAAATTGATTAGAAATCGAATCTCAATTGCTATCGTGAACCTAAACTAATTTGGAACCATTGCTTTACATCATATTTTTGCAGTGATTTCATAGTTTTATTGTTGCATAGTTTCATTACTGTACACTCTTAAAATGACAGTCCCAAAACTGAGTAAAAATTACTCAAACTGGCTCCGAATCAAATTTACTCAAATTTGAAAACATGCATGTACTCATTTCTGAAAATGTGTATACTCAAAAATGAAACATCTTGAGCTTGATTCATGAGAATGCCATGCACTAACTCAAAAATAAGCTCATGGTTTTTCATTTTTTAGAATGCACATTTTTAGAAATGAGTATATTCATGTTTTCAAATTTGAGTAAATTTGATTCGGAGCCAATTTGAGTAATTTTTACTCAGTTTTGAGACTGTCGTTTTAAGAGTGTATGAGCACGCGTGGCTTTCATGCACCATAATCGAGCAGTTTGTCAGGGTCTTTCCAGAATCTCCTAAATGGCTGCTGGACACTGGCCGCTATGAAGAGACCGGGAGGCTGCTCAGGAACATCGCCAACACCAACGGGAGGGGGCTGTCACCGGATTACCTAGTCAGTCTCAAAGTAAGTGGGAACAAATAAAGTAATAAAGCACATTGTTTTTTAGTCAGAATTAATGTGTCGAAATTTTGTCTCATGAATGGAGAATTGCAGCATCTCTTAAAATTCTAAATATTCAATTTTAATTTATTAAAAATTCTCTCCTGATTCCAAAAATACGCTTGTCTTTTCCCACAAACTTTTTAAGGTAATTATGACATATTTTAATACAGAAAGCTCCTAACAATGTGACGTCACATGGGTCTCTTGGAAATGTTGTGGGAAACACCGTTTTCATCGAAACACTAGGCTGTAAAAAATTAGAACTCAGTCTTACCAGTCTTTCAAAGCGGGATGATAACAACAAGCGGAAGCAAGGCACATTTAACGTCACAAGCTGTTTCAGCTCAGACAGAAAAGAAGCTATTTTTCATTGAAAACAACTTAAAATTTAGGGCTTTGAACGGTAAATTGAAATGTTTTTTGGAAGTTTTAAGCCATTCTAAACACATTAAGATTTATAAAAAATTTGACTGCAATTATCCATTGCAGCTGAAATAAAATTCATTAATTTCATCGTTGGGCAAATTAAAGTTTAACTAAAAATATACTCATTTTTTTATCGATAGTAGGTAGTTCCATGTAAGTCAACTAATCTTATTAATGTAATTATATTAGTAATATTATAATATGTAATTATATATAAGATGTAATTATATTAGAGAATATTTATTAACTATAATATCAATAATTTAATCAAAGTATTTTCTTTTAAAAATATCCAACATGTTGACCTATTAACTATTTTTACATAAATCAAATATTATTAACAATTAATTCAATGGTAGGATTGAATCAAATAATTTATTTTAGTGAATATCAAAGAAAGAATCGTTTGGGTACACTTGAGTACCGCTTTTTTATGGGATCTACATCTTTTTGATGTCATTATGGACCTCAAGAAAAAAATTGCATTCAAGTTCTGTTAAATTAGGATTTGGAACGAAAATTACTTTTCAGCAATGTTATGTCTATGGCAATGGTTTCCGATGGTTTCCCATGTTAGTCTATGAGTGTACAAATACTTTCTTGGTCTTTAAAATCACTTTATTTCTTAAAATATTTTTTTCTAACTGTTCTTTTTTAGCACATTATAAAGAAGATTTAACATACTATGATAGAATAATTTTTGTTTGGATTTTCACATGGAATTTAACCTTAAAAGGTTTACTAGTGCAAAGTTGGGTGTACGAATACTATCTTGACTCCCTGTAATATCAATACTATTTTTAAAAAATACATTGTCTCCAATAAAATCCTTTATAAATTTTCTAAAAGGTTTTCTCATGTTACTATAAGAAAATATAAATCTGTTTGATTTGAAGATAAACATTTTTAATAACTAAATTATTATTTAAAACTACTAAATTAGTTAAAAAAAGTTAACAAAAACTAGCTAACAAAAATGTAACTTTACACAACTATTTTATAGCATTTAATCTTCTTCAGCTCCTCTTTAATGAAAACAAACTGTTTTGGGGATTATATGTTCTTTTTAACTACCATCCTTTAGTTAACTTAAATATTTCTTTACGGTAAACAATTTTATGCCTTGAGTTCCATGTAAAATAAATAAGTTTGTTTATGTTCAGTATGAAAATGAATCCGACAGTTAAATACCAAACATAATCATTAATTTTTTTGTTTTAATATGACGCTCCACTTTACGCTTCATAAATATTTTATTGCAATGTTGGGTTTTTTACGTTCTTTGCAAACTAGGTAAAATATTTGACTTGATAGGAGGGAATTTAAAAGAAGGGGTTAAGTTGTTTTCAAATAGTTATTTTCATTTGTTTTTTCAGTTTAGAACAAATTAAGATCCATTTTTTCTTTGTATTTATGATTAAAAACCATTTAACCATTATACTAATAAAATATTGATGGTATTTAAACTTTTTTCAGCATATTCCATCTCCGCTTTAAGAAATAGTTGAACTTTAATTAAATTTTATGATTATATATTATGTTTTGCTTAACATAACAGCTATATGGACTCCAAATAGTTACTATCTATAACAACATTATTTCTCAAGGTTTGCAATGATATGAATACTATTATAATAAATTTGATCAAACTCTAAGTATACATCAAACACTGGCTATTGTATTCTATGTCCAAAAAGAATGTAATTAGATTAAATTTAACCAAATACTAAACATACGTATCAAACGAAAAATATTAATAATAACAAGCATATCTAATAACATTTTAAAACCTTCTGCAACCTTTTAAGAAGACATTAAACAAGATAAAAACAAACCCATTTTATATTGAATACTAGATTTCATCATGAAACAAAATTCCATTCAGCGTCTGAAACATTCTGGAAATCCCTCTCATCCATTTTAAATGAGAAACTTTCCATCATGAATCTTGTCCCGAGAAGTCCTTCCGTATCTCGCTATATTAATCACGTAGAAATCACCGGTACGTTGGAGGTGCCCTTTCAATGAAATGGCGCAAAAATATTTCGAATGACCCCCGATTCGTCAAATTATTTCCTTCGGAGCCATAAAAGTTAATCTTTGGCGGAATGTTTTTGCGTTGATATTAATATAATGTTTTGTTCTCCGTTCTAATTATCTTAAGTGCTGCTGTGGGCGTTTGGGATAAGCGATTTCGTCTTGGGAACAAGATGGCGACGAGAAGCTATTGTTTTAAATATTGTGATTCGAATGATTGTTTGGGATTTCGAGGTTTTGTGAGGTGGTTTTCTCGAGTGTTTTTTAAGAAGGAAATCAATGTAAGGAATGGGTGAGAAGATGGATAAATTTATTTGTAATAGGTATTAAGGATTGCAGTGGTATTAAATTTCGAGGTATAGATAACTTTTATTACAAACTTGGATTGTTCACATGTATTTCTCTCGAATGGGTATCAGAAATCGATAAAGATATTTATTCTTAAAACAAGTGGTTAATAGGTTTACATCTCTAATCTGGTTTAACCTGGTATTAAAGAAGAAAGTGTATTGCGTTGCGCCTAAAATGGTAAAATAAAAGCGTTTTTATGCAGGTATTTCTTGACAATAAGTTTTTAATAGTTTCTATATTAGTAAAATAATGTTCCTAAATAAAAAAAGATATCTTTCATAAATGTTTTTTTACCTAGCACCCAAGCACTACAATAGTTTGCCAATGAGGAAGTTGCATGATTTTTTTTTATTTTTTTAATCGATTCCTCTTGCAAAAATAAGCAACTACCCAAAGTTTGAGGACGATCGAGAAATTTTTTGATTGTCAAAAAAATTAACAAAAATCCCCTTTTTAAAAGCGCGCGAAAACGCCAAGAGTTTGGATGTGACGTCATCTTATATTAAACATTGTTGTAAAGCAATGGAGTTGACTGTATTATTGTTGACGTCATCTTATAGTTTAAACAATAAACGTTTTCAGTCACGTGTTTTTTTCTCGACTTTTAAATTAAAATATTTAATTACCTGTACATTTTTTTGAAAAACTGACTAGATATTTCATTTTACCATACAAAAAACCATACGGAACACTTGTTTGTTTTTGAAAATCTGACACATGCAACTTCCTTATTGATATTCAAATAATACCTAAAATTACATTGTTCAAAAACAAACTAAAACATTTCTAATTTAACACAGAAAATTTACTTTTTCACTAATTTTAGTTCTGTAAAATTGTAGTTTCTTGTAAAATAGTTTTTTTATTTATCTTATATTAATTTTTGTTTTGTAATTAAAATTGACTGTTGTAATTGAATTCCTTTAATTTTAAAAAGTTCATATTATGTTATGTTTAATAATTACTAATTATTAAGATTACAAAATTAATTATTAAGACTACAAAATGCACTTTCAAGGGATTTGTAATCCCATAAGTGTATAGTTAAAATTTATATGCATCTGAAAATGTAACATCCCTGCATTGTTATCAAATGACTTAAAGCTTTGATCATATCGGTATTATTTTTTAATCTATACTGATGTAAAGACGTTGCCAAGAATATTGACTTTCCCGAACATCTAAGTGATAAGCATTCTAAGTGAAGTAAGTCTGCATTCAAATACATTAATTAAGTAATTATAGAACTTTCAATAACTTTAAATAACATTTATAATGTTCTCGAGTTACATAAACACATATTAATCTTATAAAATCTAATAATATTCCATACCTAAACATACAACCTTTTCAATCCTATCAGCTCCAAAATTTTCATAAGCTTCATTAACAATCTCGGGTGGTCCGAAAGGGATTAGCTAAAAACTTCCCAATTTATTACTCTTTCATCATTATTAATAAATGAAAAAAAACTAATTTTGTTGTACATTTTTTTTCAGAGAAGGTTTCGAGTCGAATTAGCATTGCAAGTTGACAAGCAAAAAGACACAGGTGGGCACACCCTGTGCGACTTGCTCAGCACTTACAACATGAGAAAGAAAATCATACTGCTCATTTTTATAACGTAAGTACAAACTAAGTAAAACTTACCCTATTGAAATAATTAACTCATTTATCCATATTCACCTCTCATCAAGAAATCAATCACTTGTTTACTAATATAAAAAGTTTGCGGTATCCGACTTGCATGATCGATACTGCTCTCATGTCATTAACGAGAAGTCTTCCCGACCGGAACAAGTTGAGAGAACTACTGTTTGCAAAGCAGATATTTCGAACTATCACTATTAAAGTTACCACAGGATGATCTAAATACTTCGGCTTCATCCATCTTATTGACAGCTCCAGAAATGGGAAGGCATCAATCACTGGGACATTTGTGTCTTCGAAACGAGTTTCTTTGACGTTCATTCGGTTCGACTGAACTTTTGTAAAGGAAATGGGATTTCTCCAATAAGAGATTGCTTTCTTAATGTCAGGAAAACGGATGTCAAGGTTAGGATTCAAAGCGACGTGTTTTTTTTGAGGGTTTATCGGAGTTATCTTGTATCTTTGGAGATGAGTGAAACTTTTCATAAACGAAATTTTAAGTAGGTAAATTTGGTGAGGTTGTTCTATAGGGAAAGTTTAGGAATGTAGCCTGTGTTGATACACTGGGATTTGATATTCGTTAAAAACTTTCAAGAAGCTGTTAAAATGTTCATTGTAAAACATTTTTTCCTTTAATTTATTATTAGTTTAGATTTAAATGACTTATATCATGTAGCTTAAAATAAATTAAAAGGTTCCTTAAAACGAAATTATACAGTTAATGAATTTTAAAATAGGTACATCTTTATCATTAAAAATGCTTAAAAAGACTTAAGTGCATTAATAATTGAATCTTGAAAAATTTGTCATTGTTATGTGCTATTGGTAAATCTTTCTAAGGGATTTTCTATTCTTTTTGAAGTATTTTATGTTTTCTTCCAAAAAGATAAATAGTTTTATGTTATGCAAAAAATTATTTTGATGCAAAAGCAAGGTAGCTTCAATCATTAGTTTTTAATAAAACTATTTTTAGAAAATAAGGTTTTATGAGGTTAAATTTGTGTGAATCTTTACCTTTTTTTAACAAGCCTCCAAATTTACTGAGGATGAACCCGAACAAAATTTTTAAACATCCCCAAGACGGAATATATAAACTAAAATCCTAACTAATAGGAAATGCATATTTTTACTTCAAAAAATAGTTATAACACCTGATTTAATTTATTGAAATAGATGATTTTACAAAAATAATAATTTTTTTAATTAATTGGAGCTTAGCAAAGCACTAAAACGAAAACCATTTTAACTAATGTGAAAATAAAATATTCATATAATAATTTTTAACTTTTATTACATGCTCTCTCTTCAGAACTATCTCCCTCTTTAACTATAATTTATCACTCTTATAACTAACTCCTTCACACTTCACATGCAGTGTTAAATAGCGTGCAAAGAATCCTAGAGCCCAAACTATAACTCTTCCAATCTAATTTTTCAACAAAGCTAAGTGAATCTTGTATTGCTCTTTTACAAAACTTTCGAATGTTCGCCTGAAGCATATTACTTCCCTGAAATTTCACGGTTAGAAACTTTCCCCAGCACATGTATTGACAATAAACACTCCTTGATTTATGAACTCTTAAAACATACCCCATATACTCTGTTCGGTTAAGAAAGTTTTCTAAGCGCCTCTTCATGCTTTCAAGAGCACTTAAGGTCCCTTTACAAAATTTAATGGTACTTTCAAAGCTCCAGATTGTTGTAAATTCGATTTTCTCTAGACTCTATCACTATAACGTCTGTCAGTTTTACCATGCATAGTCAGAATTTCTTTTCGCTTTAATTGTTCTCTAGAGAAAATGCCGTATTCATATGGAATATAGTGCCCTTGTGTCTTCTAGGAGTAAAAGTAATCTGGATAAGGAGATAAATGATGAATAAAATCTTAGATTAGTTTAAATTCATTAAACTACCTTAAGTATTCTACTTTTAAGTTGAATACTTAGGGTATTTTTAGGATAGGATGTTTAAGGTATTTAGTCTGCAACAAGGGATGTAGGTAATTATTTATACAAGGGACAGATTTTAAACGATTAGCTTTTGAAAAACAAGTTCCCCGTAGTAATAAATAGTATGACGGTATATTATAGAAGTTTAGATGATTGGACAACAAACACAATTCTAGGGTCAATTTCCATTATTTGAATTGTTTTGCAAACTACAAATATATCTAGGGCATTATAAACAATAATCCATATTTAAATCAATTCTAAAACTTTTTTGTTTTAAAAGGGCAAACTTTAAGGGATTGGATTGTCCTATTTAAAACGAATATTACCGTTATGGACAAACTCTTTACACACTGTAAAAATATTTGAGCCAAGAATATGAGTCAAAACCTATTAAATATTTTTTTTCGTTTCATCATATTTTTTAAAATTTATAAATCATGAATAAAATTTCTCTTTTCATAAAGTAAGTAATTCTGGAAAGCCTCAGGTATACATATTCGGTATAAGCTAGAAACTTGAGTTAAATTTTAATATGTCAATGTTTTTAATCATATTCTTAGTTAATTTTTTTGATATTTTGAAGTTCACTCTCTTTTAAATAATTTCACTTCTATTCTTAATCTAATAGTCTCAATAAGTTTACAGAAATTACTTTGAAGCCTTCAAAAAAAGGAAATATGTCCCCAAGCAACCCAATTTAATTTTCCCTAGGATTTAACTAAATTTTAGGACTCTCTGACTATTTGTAGCAAAAATTTTATTCTACTTTTCTCCAAAGCAATTACATTATCATATAAATATGTTCTAGTGATAAGAAGTAAATCCAAGTGTTGAAAATATTTGGTAAGGTTGTTATTCCTTTGGAACTCTAAAGTGAAATCTCATTTAAACCTGAAATATTGTTACTCAAAACTTGCCAAATCTACATAAACAGGAAAGAGGATATTCATATGTTTTTTATTCTTAAGTGTTTATTTATTGAAAGCAAGTAGAATTTTTGCAAGATGATTTTGCACAACATTGTAATAATGGTGTTTGTGTACATGCAAACTTCACTTCGTACACAAAGTCCAAATTCAATATTTCAAGAGCTTAGATATTCATTGCTGAAACGCACTGGTTCAATTTTATGCAATAGGATTTCAAACGTGTCTTTCTAACAGATGTAACCCAAAATTTCCCAACGGGGCTTTCCCTCTCATTCCTTTGACGACGAAAAAAGTAAATAGTAGTTTGCGTTTTCTGCTAAAAAAAAAATAGAGGACGGAAACTTGACATATTCTAACCTTATTGAAAATTCAGACATACTCTGTAAAGGGGAAAAAGACCTTTCTCGGAATCTTTTAACCAAAATCTATATGTTCCTAAAAATGGAAACCTCTAAATATATTCGAATCTAAATGTACCTATACATTTCACGAATCTAATACTATTCAAGAATGAACTCGTGAAAGCACAATGCCAAATATATTCCTTCTCCCAAATAAAACAGATTTCACTATATGGAACGATGGAGAGAAGCTTGGTAGTTTCCTCTTTTAATTCTTCTCATATCTTACAAAGTTAAGACACTTTAATGTGTCTTATGTGTACAATATAGTATGCTCATGTATACATATAAGTCTAAGATGTGTGTGAAAAGTATTGGGCCATTACTTTTGGCATCTACATTGGCTTTTTAACCGATCTTTTTTTAAGTTTAATAAAAAAATTCCGCACACTTTTTTATAAAAACCTATTTTAGATAACTGTATAAACTTGAAGCATATATTAGAAAGTACTATAAGAAAACAAGAATAAAGTGATCAAGTTCGAAAATTCTAAAGATGTAATGAATACTGAAAATCAAAAGATTACAACGCAGTAGAAATAGGCTCTAAGTATCAGAAAATACTTTGACATAAAAATCTATCTCCTTTGAATTTGGTCTCGGCGAGGGATAAAGATCAAGGATGGTCCTTGAATGGTGATATTTTACGGTAGGTGGTCCCAACGCTTTTTCAAGTTGGAAACCATAGATCTACAGCAACAGATAAAATGCATCACAACATCTTATCTATCCCTTTCAGGTCCTGTAGCAGCACAGCGTGCATGGGCCTCACCTACCTATCCGTATGGCTTCCAACAGAGACGAGCATCCAGACGGGCTTCGCGCTCTGTTCTGCCGCGGAGCTGTTGGCGCTGCTCTTGGCTGCCGCAGCGCTGCGCTGCGCAGGGCGGAGAGGGGCCGCGCTGCTCTTTGGTGCCTTCGGCGGGGCGCTGTGTCTGCTACACGCCTTTGCCAATACATACTTAGGTGAGACGATGTGTGTTTTCTATAGGGATTTATTGTGGATTACTATCAGAAATTTTTTTATCAAAGAATTTAATTTTAATAAGTGGGAATTCATTATTACTTTCAATTAATGAAATGATTTTTTAATTTAAAACCAAATTGCTTTCAAACCCTAACATTAACAAAATTGCTCTCAATTTGTTTTTAAATTGGAAATTTTTGTTCCAATGGAAGAGCACAACACACACACACACGAGACCATTACTCCATACAAGCCGAAATCAGTACTGCTTACTTCACGTTACCCAGTGGGCACCTGTAGACCGAAGCCACGGAGGTGAGGTACTGTTGCCCACGCCACACACACGTATTTGCTCTCTCAACCCCTTTTTACAGGGGGGGGCACATTCATTCATCACACATAAGGACAGAAACTAACATTCATGCCAAATGGGGATTCGAATTTCAGAAGTACGGCTTTGCAGAGGCTCTTATACAACTAGGCCAGTACGTCGGAAATAGAAATTAAAGTATCACAAAATTGTTGCAGAAAAATAATGTGTGAAATAATTTTTTACTTCTTAAATTAAGCTTAAAATATAGCAATTCTTCGATATTTCACTAAATTCTATGCAATTATTTTAAAATGTACCATAATTTGTTACTAAACACTAACTATGTTTTGAATAATAAAGTAACTTTACTTGGATCATAAGTTTAAACATGAAATGTTTATAATCGGGTGAAAAATATTCCTTAAAATAATTCCGTTCAAATAGAAATAAACCACTGAAATAGAAGGACGCAACAACAAGCCCATCATTGGATTTTTTTATTCGACTCTTTATCTTCCCTAAAGGAAACTTCTATTTTATTTTATGTACGTATGTGAGTATTTTATTTTATTTTTTAGTACTATCAATATCACTACTTTCTACGAGGAAAAGAAATTTTAAAATGTTTACATGTTAAGTTGATAGTAAAGGAATAAATCGAAAAATTCTACAGTTTCTCAATCATCCTATTGAAGTAAAATCTATTGAATAGGAAGAGAAAACATTTCGGCACAACGTATCTTTTGAGGAAAAATATTTTTAATATAAAAAATGGGGGACTTATTTACTTTTCTGTGTTCAGTAGAACTAATGTTCTGGAAATATAACGAGATTATAACGAAAATAATACAAATACTTTTTTAAAACCTATCCAAATGTTAACTACATTGATATTTAGTCCCAGTTTTGAAAAGGTCTGAATACTTTAAATTTAAAACATTTTCCAAGACTATTTTTAAATAAAACAAAATATAGCGTTGGAAATGGAGAATCGCGTCCTTAAAATGTAAATGTTTATATTTATGTAGTATAAGAAAGGTTCTAAAATGATAATGATAATAATTGTTATTGGAATTAGTGATCCTATTAAAATCATAAGCTTAAGAGCAATGGTAATAGTACTAAAAGAATGAAAGAATTAATTATTTTCTTTCTGAAACTTAAAAGGAAACATCAAAAGTTCTATGTGATTCTTATGCTGAGAAGTTAAAACTTATGTTCATGCTTATGTAATAAATGAAACAACAATAAGAGAAAAATCCTTTGTACGATTTCTTGCATTCTTATACATTCAACGTAATAAACTTAGTCGGAAAATAGTTGCTACGTCGACTTAGTTAGAAAACTCTTCAAAGATCTCTCTTGCACTCCAAGTAATAAAGACATATT
This sequence comes from Tetragnatha versicolor, assembly GCA_024610705.1. Lineage (NCBI taxonomy): Eukaryota > Metazoa > Arthropoda > Arachnida > Araneae > Tetragnathidae > Tetragnatha > Tetragnatha versicolor. The sequence continues at coordinate 52,274,369 of JANDEH010000001.1, read as the reverse complement.
GGCCGCTTTAATAAGATAAATGTCCTTTTCCATTTAAGAGATACAATAAGATTTTGAGACAGCACAAACGAAGATCCCTCGGAGTTTATGATACTCTCTCTCTCGAGCATGCTCAGCTTAATGGACTTAATTCGAATCTCATTCTATTATTTAATTAAACACCACTGCCGTAAACGCTTCAATTCCACTTCATTAATACCAAGCGCAAAAGCAAAATATTAAACGCATGCACTGCCACTATCAAAAGACGTCCGACAAATTGCAGCATCCGTCTTAATTAAACCGGGAAATAAAGTTGTGTCCCGGATTTCGGGAAAAGGGGGAACTGTACTCAAAACCCGTTAGCTTCCGGCTCCACGGTTGAAGTGCCGAAAATAATTAATCTCTCAACTCCACTCGATTTTGCTTCCGTGCAACTAAACTCGCCTGCTCCCTTGAGCGCGGAAGGTCCCGGTGAAAAAAACCAAGTCCTATCGTTTTCTGATATAAAAATAAAGACTCGATGAAGATAACAAACACTTAGGATGCATGCTTTTGTGCTAAGCTCTTGACTTGTAATAACCGCTTAAAACCTCTAAAAAAGACTTATTTTCGTGTAAAGTGATGTAAAGATAATTAACTGGAGTTTTGTTCAGTTTGGTGGATAATGGTTCTTTAAAAAATTCTTCCCATCAACTTCTTAGAGTTGGTGGTGGTTGGGGAACAATCAAGATTGGTTGATAACAAGGGTATCGATTTATTTTTCTTTTGTTTTACCGTAATTTAAGATGGGTCGGGGTTTTGTTTTGCTCGTGCGTAATTTCTTGAAGTCGATACTTGATTAATTTGCGGTTAGATGACTCGTTAGGTTATCTTTTATGTAATGATTAGACAGTGAATATTTAAGATAATATGAAGCAATCACGGGGAGGTTTGTTTCTAGAAGAGCGTATGTGCTTTACACCAAGGATATTTTACCTTTGACATGATAGGAAAACAATCAATTTTCATCTCTTTGGTTTTGTTTAACTTAGACATAGACGTATTGGTAAAAAGATCCCTGGGTAAATTTTTGTGGTATTCAAATGTATTTAAAAGAACGAAAAAAAATTAAGTTCAAATATAAGATCATACATTTTTATGCGATCAACTTAATTTCTTCTAATAGTCACCTCGATTTGAATCCAGAAGCTATAAAATGGTTTTAAATTGTTTAAAAATTGTTCGGAAAGTTTTGAGTATTAGAACTTTTGGGTATAATGTTAGTAGTACTTTGATAATGTGTGTTTGGTTTTTGTGAATAATAAGCACTCTTCCTTTCACAACTATTAATAATTTTGATGTAAAACTCAAGGAACTTTAAATAAATACAAAATATCAAAAACATTTCTCCCAACAGAATCAAAATTTTAAGTAATAAAAATGCAAAGGCTTATGCAACAAAATATAGATATGTGCATTTTTCAAATTTTTAAGAATACACGGAAAATAATATCAAAATCTGATGGATGAAAAAACATTTTTTTTAATTTTAAACTAACTTTCACATTTCCCTTTTATTTGGTTTCCTTCTAGTCCTGTTCTATTTTTTCCTCTCGTACCTATTCTATTACTATCTTTTTGATTTCAAACTGAATTTCAAAATAAACACCCGCAATGGAATGTGAATTACTTGTGGGTTTGTCTTTTCCGATTTCCATCGTGATTTCCAAACCATCATAAACCTTTCCTTTTCCTCCCTTGTTTTCTTCAATTAACTTTTTCTCACTACAAATTTTCTATGAAATTCAATTTCAAAAAAAGTAAACTTTCTACAAGCTTAAGGCAAGAAATCAATTTTCCCTTTCTGATGTGAAAGGTACATGGAATTAAAATTACCAACACACTTAAAAACAAAACTATTTTTTCAAGTGGGGCGAGTTAATTTCAAATTAAAAGTATATTTATAGTATTGCCCAACAGCATTGTTAATTAAAGTCTAGATCCTCAATTAATTTTAAAACTTTAACTTAACATTTAACACAAAGTTATTAGTTTTGACAGTTGTGCATTTCAGTTACATTGCATGGGCTTTTCTAAGACTACATACTTATTTTGAAACTTTCATAAATGTTTAAAAGTTTCTAAGGTTATTATTGGTACAGGTTAACTTTTCAGTCAGTAATAAAAATAACACGATGTAGTTTTCAAGCTTTAAAATACACAAAAGACATCAGAGAGCTTGAATTCAATTGACTAACTTTTTACTAAGTATTGCATATAATCCGATCCCCACAAGAAATACTTTTGACGTAGTAAAATATTGTAGAGATTGTGGGAAATGGGTTATTCCCTTAAATTTTGGGGCTGATAATAAATAATTCATAAACGCTGAAAAAATATTAGGTGCAAATTTTGTGGTTATCTTTAGATTTAACTTTCCAAAGTTTTGTTTTTCAGTCGAAGTTTTTCTGGTGGCCGTCGGACTATGCCTACAAGCTAATAATTTTGTAAACTTTGTATAGTTTAAAGAATTTCGACTATTATGCAGACATCTCTTATTCTTTTTTAATATTATATTTTTTTCTACGATTTAAAATGAAGGGATAGTTGAATGCTTTTACGTATATTTAGATTCTTTATGGCACGTTTAAATTGATATATTTTTATATAGGTTGGAGGATTTCTTTAATTCTCTACTCAATAGCCAAATGTTTTAGTCACGTTCTAAGCGTCATCATCCCCCTGTGGACAAGAGAGCATCTTCCAGTGGTGACAAGGGAGAAGGGATTTTATTTTATAGACACTATCAGTCTCTTGGGTCCCATCGGCGTTCCTATTATCATATATCAGGTAAGATATTCTTTAGTACTTCCGCTTAAACTTTTATCGTTTTGTAGCCAATATAAAGTGTTGTCTGGTAGGATCAACGTTGTAGAAGGTTATTGTTGGTTCTTTTATTGCATTATTTATGAAGATGCTATTTTGTAAATTCAAATTTACAATGTCAAAAGATTTAGTTCTTTTGCTTTTAATTAAAATTAAAGATTTAATTCCTAATTCTTCCTAGTTGTTCAACAACGTCATATACACAGATATTAGTATAAAACTCTAAATAACTTAACATTTTGAAATTCATTAAATAAACCAAAAAATTCATAACCCCATGCCATAATGCATTGAAAGCAAGTTAGTAGGTAAAAATAAAAATGTATCAGTATGTAGTAATGGTCAACTACATAATTTTTTTTATTTTTTATAAGATAGAAGTGTCCAAGAGAGGATTGTACACACTGATTTTTTAATTACGATTATTATTTATTTTTTAATTCAATTTCTTGATCTTAAAAAAAAGGAAAACGTCAGATGTCAAAACATGAAGCAATTTAATTCTTAACATTGATTTTTTTAAACAATGGTTCAATTTAAATTGATGAAAACTTCAAATTAAATCAACAATGAATGGTTCAATTGTTTGAACAATGGATAATTGCAGTCAAAAAAATTTTAAATCTTAATGTGTTCAGAATGGCTTAAAACCTCCTAAAAAACATTTTAATTTACCTTTCAAAACCCTAAATGTTAAGTTATTTTCAATTAAAAATAACTTATTTTGTGTCTGAGCTGAAACAGCTTGTGACGTTAAATGTGCCTTGCTGCCGCTAGACAGCGAGGGGATTAGTAACAACGACAACAACAACAAATATGCCTTGCTCCCGCTTGTTGTTTTCCTCCCGTTTTGTGAGCTCTAGTTTTTTTACAGCCTAGTGTTTCAATGAAAACTATTTTTGGAATCAGGAGACAATTTTTAATAAATTTAAATTAAATATTTAGACTTTTGAGAGATGCTGCAATTCTCCATTCAAAGTAACAGTTGATTTTCACTGCAAAGTAAGGCTGAAACAGATCTGACGTCATTCAATCCTAAACAAAGGCAAAAGGGTTGTCAATTTTTATTTTTAATTTTGAATTGGCTTAATTTTTTTAAACGTGTCATGAAAATTTTTGGATTTAAATATTTTTTCTGTTTTTAAAAAATGCTGGTATTGCCTCTTATCCCTTTACGATTCAATAATTCTAAATCTTATTAAAACTCTTTATAGTACTTATAAAATACTTTCCTTTGATAATTTCAAAACTCGATCACGTTATCCGATCTAATTTATTTGTTTTAAATCTTTTAAATTTATAAACCTAGATGTAAGCTTTTTGAGCTGCTAACTACAATAACTTTTCTTTTAATGAGGAACAATGAAATTAATGAAAGGTTCATGAGTTACTCTCTAAAGAAGAAATGAAAAAAGTAAATAATAAAATTGAATCGTCAGTTTGAAGAAGGGAATAAGTCCAAAAATCAAGTTTTGAGAAAATCGAAAAAAGTATGGAATTTTCATTGTATGGATATCGATTTCACAACTTCAAGGGGCGATATCTCCCCCTATAGGGGTTAGTTATTTTCCCCCTCTTTTAACCCATGTGTAGGGCAAAGCTTGGAGATTGTTTTGAGCACAAAAAGTCAATTTGTCATTTTTTGGACTTATTCCCTTCTTCAAACTGACGATTCAATTATTATAATGCAAAGTTATTCAAACATTTCACTGACATTTTTTTCAGTCAGTTGATTGAATTCACCCTCTCATTGATCATTAAATATGAATTAATACGCAACATTTAATTTCTTTTTTTTCTGATCAATATTTTCAGTTTGAAAAAGCATTCATTTAAAAGAGATTAAACAGCAACAACATCCAATGGAATTCAACGCATCAAAAAGTTGAAAACAAAACAAACTTTAAGTAAAATATAAGAAAGGGGATAATGTTCTACGTTAGTTTTAAAAAAATGTCCTTGTTTGAGATCTCTTTTTAAGAAGGCCTTCCACATTCAAGTAGAAAGGCATTACAAATAATTGTAGTGTTTTTATATTGTGAAGGACATCAAATAAGACCATTTTTATTTTCTCTGATAATATATATTCCAGACAGATTTATTTATGCAAAACTTGTAAGCATATAAATATCAACTTTTTCCTAAGAAAAACTTTTTAGAAAATGTTGTATGCATAATTTGTAAGGATTAGAACTCTTGGGCATAGATAGTATCGTAATATTTCAGTAATATTTATTCCATAAATATTTTATAATTACTTTTAATGAATAACAGATAAATTTGAACACATTAGTAAAGCAAAACGCATCTATATGTTTTATCATAAGTAGCTCATTTTCAAATTTTAATATTTTGTTTCGCTTCCCTTCTTGTGACTTGCGAAGCAGTTTTAGTTTTAAATTTCGGATAGATAACGACATATGTAAGTATGGAAATTTAAAAAAGAACATCTTAAGTAAAAGGCATTATATGTTTAATAGAAACAACTTTTTTAGTAATTTTAATGAGCAATTTTAACTTCGTAAAATAGTACATATAAAAAATTTGATTACTTAAATATTTTTTCATATTTTGTTATTTTATTTAAATTATTACCGAATTGTGCCTTTATGAAATCAAATTCTAAATTTTCCTTGGAATCGAGAACTCAAATTAGTTTTCTTATTGTTTCATTATATCAGAATTAAATATTTAACTCAATGATCACGTCGAACTCATTATTCCTTACCTTAAATCATTCTACGAAAATATCTACTTAAAATTCACTATCTTAAAAGTATGCCAGCAGAGAAACTAAACAATTCCAAACTTGTGACTCCTTTGTGAAATAATTCCTTCGTATGTATAAAATGATACAAGGCGCTATTGAATTCCAAGACAAGTTGACAAAGTGCACAAATTTGAAACCTAGAGTGCTTGATCAACTCGAGCGTTAAGCAACAAATATCGGGAAACTGAACTATGAACAGATCGGATATTTCCAGTGTGTTGCGGTATCGATCTGTTCTACTCGATCCCGGGTTCAAATATCGAATGTAATGTTGAGATCGATAGGTAGGTCGAAGCGAATGCTTTTCTGGATTTATGTGTTAGGATTGCTGACACGATTTCTGTATCCTAAATCTACCTTTTGATTCTCAAGAACACCGAATGAATGTTTTTGATTGATTGTATTAAGGTAGATACATGCACACGAAAACACATTGCATATATCTTTCACTATACTTCACAGCAACGTTTCCTGAACCCAGTATGTTACTTCACTGAAGGAGAAACTGAGAAAACACATAGCCTTTTGGGTTGCTGGGAGGAGTTTCGGTACGCAAATCGTTATAAAAAACATCATTTATACATGGGTTTAACGAAATAATCATTAAAATTGACGTTCTTCGTTTCACTCGAAATTCAGACACTGCGATGGGAACTACTTTGTTTGTTAGTGACGTAGTAGGTTCAACTTAAGTTGCTGTCTAGTATAACTGAGTTTACAATAATATGAAAATGTTTTGTGGTTCTTTTACAATTTTCTTTACCTTACCTATGGATTAAAAACTTGTTATTACTGCATAAAATAACTTAAGTGTAGTTAGTTTTCGTAAGATTTCAAGCATACAAAGTGCTGAAAAAGAAAATATTTTTTGAATATTATGTCACTCCCCCTAACGGAAACATTTTTGACGTTTTTTTTATTATGTTCTACTTTTGATAATAAAAAGTACTTTTAACCTAAAAGGGTATATAATTACTTTTTTGAACTAAATTAACTAAATTTACTACTAAAATTTAAGTTCTTATTTATATTTAAAGAAATAAATGGAATTGAAGTGAGCCTAAGTAACTTAGTCTTCTGATGCTTTTAAGGGAGTTCAGTACCTCAACATCTTAATAAATATATTTTGAGATTTTGATAAATTATAAAAGAGCAAATATTTAGCTTTCCAATGGTGTATTGCCTGTAATCGGTTTTAAAACATACTAAAACTTGCTTTAAAAATGTAAACAAACCGAAATTCTCTCTGCCGCGCCTATACTTCGAATACAAATATCTCAAAACTGTGTTTTTAAACCTTCGATGTACCTTTTCTAGCAAACTAACAGTTGAAACATCATGATTTTTGCACATATTCCTGTTATGATGTAGTTGTTATACTGAAATGAGCTTTTAAAGAAAATATAATTTCAGTATAATTTAGAATATGTATTTTATACCCTTAAACAAAAACTATCTATCTATAAAATCTATAAAATCTATAAAATCTAAAAACATTGTCGACATAGGGGTTACTGTATCCCCTTAAAAGTTTAAAAATTCCCTTGTGTAACTAAACGAATCAGAAAATTTAAATTACATGATCAAGACTTTACATTTTAACCGATTTGCACACCACTACTATCCATATTTATTAACGTCTAACTCAATCCTGAAAAAGAGAATTAATCAAGAAACACACTTCAAATAAACTTTTTTACAAAACCACTAAGAAAATCCTCATTCTACATAGCTCACCCTGTAGTAGAAATATTTCTTTTTAATAAATCATGCACTTGAGACCACCATGACAACAATCCTCACATCGCCACACTACAACTAGGATAACTAATTTTCACCAATTCATTATCCTAATCTCTCCCCGTAGTTACGTGGTGAAAATGGTTCCATTACACGACGAGTGCTCCATACGAATTACCGTAATCGGTCATTAGTTAACAAAACAGAACCAAGCCTTGATGCAACACAGGCAATAGATCTTTTGTTTTGCCCATAAAACAATAACACGTTTTTGACGAAAGCCAAACATGGGCATTCACTGAGATTTATTGTAGTAGGTGTGCAGGAAAGTGTTTTTAGTTGGTTGAGACAGACTAGGATTTGTGTTTAATTTTGTTAATATTTCGTTTACTCTTAGCAGGAGGTAAAAATGGAATAGTTCCCTTTAACTACGAATTTATGATTATCGTTTCTAATAGGTTTTACTCAGAATATTATTTTAGATATTGTGAATATCTAGTTAATAGTTAAGTTTCGTGAGATCTCTCTAAGATAGTTTTTCCAACAATAATAAATATTCCAGTAAATCCCTTTTTAAATTTAACGTAAAACCAGTTATCTAAGCTTTTCAGTTATATTTTCTCTATAGTTCTTCGAAGAATCATCTTTTTATCATCCAAATTTAACTCAACTACAATAGAACTCCAATTATCTGAATCAATTGGGACTGGATGTCATTGGAATGATAAAAAATTTGAGTATTTGGATTTTAATAATTAAATGGAAATGCAACAATCGTGTTATCGGAGTATGGATAATTGGAGCTCTACTGTACTTTATTTACTCCCTCAATGTCTTATTGCTATTAAAAATTTAAGTATTCATGGAGAAGTTTTGAAAACTGAAATTACTTATTTGTAATTTAATTCTTTTAGTGAATGAAACTAATCTAGTCGTAAATGAAAGGAGTATTTCACCCTTGTGGACAATAGGGTGGAGCGAAAAACTTTTTTTTGGAAATTGAAAACGCCTGAAGTGGGAATAGGTGCCATTTATGATAAAACTTAAAAATTCAAAACTTGAGTTCGATCATTTAATATCTTCAGGTTCCACATTCACGTTAAAGTTTCGAAGTTTCATCAAATTTTACGTATAAATGGTTATAAATGATTTCCACACAATTTTAGCTCCATTTTCAAACCATAGTTGGTTAAGTTTTATTCTTAGGATGTCAAAGAACATTTTAAGACCTCCCATGGACCTAAATTGGCGGGAATTTCCAATTTTTGAAGCCCGAAATAAGGGCGCATGACATTAAAATAGGCTAGCGACCGAAAAACAAATTTTGGAATATCGGTGCCATATAGAGCTCAAAAGTTGCGTTTTACCCTCCTTATTCGTGGAAAAATAATAAAAAAATTCGTAAAAAATAATTCAGGGGTGTTTTGGCCCTAGAATGTGAAAAAATGGATCTTTTGCATACTAGCGTATAATGGTAAAAGCCTTAATCAATCAAATTCATGTTTTAAATGTAATAGAAACTTATAGTTTCCTTTATTTGGTGTCTTCATAGTCAAAAAAAGAATTTACAAGGGTATTGCAATGTGATTTGAGCTAAGCAGTTCAGGCATACAGCTTAAAATTGCCAAATGAGAGAAAAATTTATTTATATACTTATTTATATTTACTTTTTCAGATAAGAACATTAAAATTACTTATAATATACCCTAAATTTTCCTTAACTATATCTAACACAAATAATAACCTTTTATTTGATAGTTCGTCCCTTTAAATTTGAAGATTTGTTATAAAAAGTGGTAGTTCAGGTTTAAGTTTGGAATAAAATGCCTATAGTGAAATAGAACGTTTTTTTTTGTCTGTTTTCGGTAAAAATATCAACCTTAGTGTTTTAAAAGCATTTTATGTAAATAAGAATGTGTATTACTGACTAAATAAAATATTTGAATTTAAAGTTTATAAATTTAGGGGTTTAAAGCTTTTTCATCCAAATTTGCAATTTAAGGCTGTTAACTTGATATTAAAAAATTTAATAAAGAACTCAAAAGTATTATTGACTATTACGACATCTAAGTAAGGTAACTTTAAGCTTTTAAAACATTTAAATCTTAAATTTGGTTGATTAAGACTTTTACCATTATACGCTATGCAAAAGATCCATTTTATCACATTCTAGGGCCATAACACCCCTAAATTATTTTTTAAATTTTTTTTTATTATTTATCCACGAATAAGGAGGGTAAAAAGCAACTTTTGAGCTATATATGGCACCGATATTCCAAAATTTGTTTTTCAGTCGCTAGCCTATTTTAATGGCATGCGCCCATATTTCGGGTTTGAAAAATTGGAAATTCCCGCCAATTCAGGTCCATGGGAGGTCTTAAAGTGTTCTTTGACATCCTAAGAATATAAACTTAACCAACAATGGTTTGAAAATTGAGCTAAAATTGTTTAAAAGTCATTTATAACCATTTTTACGTAAAATTTGATGAAACTTCGAAACTTTAACGTGAATGTGGAACCTGAAGATATTAATTGATCGAACTCAAGTTTTGAATTTTTAAGTTTTATCGTAAATGGCACCTATTCCCACCTCAGGCGTTTTCAATTTCCAAAGTTGGTCTTTATTGGCTAGTTTCGCTCCACCCTAGTGGACAATATGTGATAACTCACAACTCTCAAGCGTCGGCTCCAGCCATGGACTGGTTTCGTCCTTGTTAGGACCCATCAGCACGGCATAGGAAGGCAACGCAAGAAAGCGGAGGGCAAGTACTAGTCTAGCCGACTATAACAGAAAAAGTGGTGACCATTGATTAGTCCTAACAACCGGTCCATGGCTGGAGGCGACGCTTGATAGTTGTGAGTTTACACTTGAACTAGTCGTGTTTAAGTTTTGTTTCCTATCTTCCATTCATTTTCCATTCTTAACTTCTATTTTACAACATCTTCTTTCTTTTTTGCTTATCAATCCTTCTACGCCCTTTTCACTTATTTTATCGATTCATATTTTCTACATTCATTCTCCTCAATAATACTACTTATTTTGAAATATCTTCACCTCATACCTAGTTTAATTAATTTTTTAGTTTATAGTTTTTCTTTAACATAAATTTAATAACACTCGGGTACAGCAATTTCATTTTCTTAGAACTGTGACTTGTTTTTGAATCACTTTTAGCCCCTGAATCCAAAAGTAACTGTAGTTTTTATCTGTCACGTCAACTTTTTAAGTTACAGGGTACCACCAAAATGTGCATAAGAAGCAAAATAAATTACTCTGAATTCGATTTTCAGGGATAAAAACCATTACTAGTCTTTCAACTATTGTCGTCTTCTCGGGTGTAATTTAAAAACTAGTAATGGTAAGTTTCTAAAATATGAAAATTTGTGGCGAATGGATAAGTTTGAGGGGTTATTACCCCCCGAGAAACTCAAAAAAATCGTTTAAAATGATAGAGGTTATTTTACGCTATTTTTTACACCTATTTTTTATGCAATTCCCTTTCAAAAGATCCTAACCCATCCCCAAGGACCCAAATTTAATGAAATCATGCAGAAACGATTATTACTGAATGCAGTTGAGGTGTTAACGCCCCCAAAGCAACCGCGGAAGGGTTCGGAAGACTCTCTGGCACTTCGGGGACGCTAACACCTCAACCGCTTTTAGTAAAAATCATTGCTGCCTATTTTCATTAAATTTGGGTCCTTGGGGAAGGGTTAGGACCTTTTGAAAGGGAATTGTATAAAAAAATAAGTGTAAAAAATAGCGTAAAATAACTCTATCATTTTTAACGTTTTTTTTTTGCATTTTAGGGGTTTTTTTCTCTTATTCTTACGCAATTCCTGTTAAAAAAGGTCTTAACCCTTCCCCAAGGACCCAAATTTAATTAAAATAGTCAGCAATGATTTTTTCTAAAAGTGGTTGAGGTATTAGTGTCCCCGAAGGCTCCCAGAGACTCTTCCGAACCCTTCCGCGGGGGGGCGCTTACACCTCAACCGCATTTAGTAAAAACCATAGCTTCATATTTCCATTAAATTTGGGTCCTTGGGGATGGGTTAGGAACTTTTGAAAAGGAATTGCATAAAAAATAAGTGTAAAAAATAGCGTAAAATAACCTCTATCATTTTTAACGATTTTTTTGCGTTTCTCGGGGGGTAATAACCCCTTAAACTTATCCATTCGCCACAAATTTTCATATTTTATAAACGTCAACTATTTTCGACCTCTCTGGTGTAATTTAAGGTGTATCCTACCCCTGGAGGCTTTTTTTAAATATTAAAAAAATGACTTAAAAGTAGCATTATATGATTAAATACATCTAGAAACTAGGATAAATGTAAAATTTAAACCAAAATAAATATACATATATACAGGGTGTTTCAAAAAACCTGTAACGATAGGTTATTTCCTAAAATATTTCCCCTAGACCCATACTTCCAATGGAAGATATTCTTCAAATGAAGTGAAGAATTATATGACACCAGTTTCAACTCCATGGGGGGTCTATTTTAGAAGATGCAGAAAATAAATTTTTATACGGCCCCCGTAGATTGAAACCCCCAATGAGAGAAATTTTTTCCATTCATTTCTTAATCAGACACGAAAAATTTCATCTCGATATCTTCAAAATTAACCAAGATATTAAAAGCTAAAATTCGTGACTTACACCACTTTATCATACCTATGAGTGACATACTTTTACTGCAAAATAGGGGCCATCCACAAAGTACAGTTGAACATTTTAAAAACCAAACTACCGTAAAACTTTTTAAAAGATTTTTTGAGTTGACAAGGACTACATGAAAAACTCCTCCAATCAGCCATGGTGTTAAGCTCGCTCAACTACGCTAATCCAGATACCTGTCATTGCGATGCCCAGAGGGGGCCCATCAGCTCTCACTTTGGGTTCAGATTTGTGATGTCATTGGTTTGAAAGTAACCCTCCTATCAATCAATACTTATACCTAAATCAATACTTATTTGAATTACCTTGAGTTATCGAAAAGATTATAAAAAATATTTCTTGGAGGACCGAAATCAGGTACTCCTTCATACCTATTAGCTACGTAAAAATAATCGTAGCACGAGTGTGTGACTCCCAGAAGCACTTGATACTTAGGAATCAATTATAAGTTCCGATTTAGCCAAACACTGCTTTATTGTTTAATAGAATGACGCGCTTTTTAACTTGCGGACGGTCCCTTAAAAATATAAACCCGCATATCTCAGTGAATTTTGAAGATATCGAGACAGAATTTTTTCTATCTTATTGAGAAGTGAATGGAGAAATTTTTTTCCACTGGAAGTTTCAGTCTACGGGGGCCGTATAAAGAGTTATTTTCTGCATCTTCTAAAATAGACCCCCCATGGAGTTAAAACTGGTCTCATATAATTCTTCACCTCATTTGAAGAAAATTCGCCATTGGAAGTATGGGTCTAGGGGAAATATTTTAGGAAATAGCCTATCGTTACAGGTTTTTTGAAACACCCTGTATATATTATTTAACCCATTTGTGCATAAAATTAGCCAAAATAGGCTATTACGCAAAACATCAAATCTCCACTTTGAATGAAGATATCGTCAATCTGTAAATTTTAGGAGTTGGACCACTCTCAAAAGTGTCATTGAATTTATAACATAAGATCATTGTTTTGAACTAACAACGAATGAAAATAGCCAAATTTTATAGCAACTTCTTAATTTAATCATCATTATAAAAATATGTATTTACTTTTCATACACAGAAGTGGTCCACCTCCTATATTAAACCTATTTAAATATTGGTACAAAATTTCAAGTCATTTGAACCATCACTTTTTGAGTTATGAGAATCTGCGGTAGAAAATATGTTAGAAATGTGATTTTGAGAAAAAAGCAAAATAAAAAATGCAATCTTACCCATAAATCCAAATAATAATAATGGTTAATAGGCTACATAATAATATGGTTTCAGAAAGCTAAGAAAAACATACTTTAAACTTTAATTTAACACCTCATTTGAAACATCGATATTTTGACCCAAAATGCCGATATTAGGGGTAGGATAGCACCTTAAAGACTAAAGTAAAGATTTTTGTCCCTGAAAATCGAATTCAATGAACTTATTTTGCTTTTTATGCACATTTTGGGGTACCCTGTTTCTTTAAAAGTTGAAGTGGTAGAAGAAAACTAACAACAGTTTTGTAATCAATGTTCCCATTGAACTCTAAAACAGCAAAAAAATCGAACTCAACAGAAATTATGTTAAAAATTGTTCCCCAGTGTAATCAATAACAGAACATATAACTATTTATTTTTCAATTCTTCCACCCTATTGTAAACAATCGAAAAACCACTAGTAGCTCCTTTCTACATACCTCGTCTACCTACAAGTTCCAAGAAAGCCACTCATCATTCGCAAACGATAATTAACCAAATCCCGAAACGACTACAATTACTACCATCAGCAGCAAAACAATCCAACTCGGTCGCCTCAAAGATTATATGCGCGTGGAAAAGTAATGCAGGCTGAGAGGACTGCAAATGAGCGTGTCTTGAGCTGATGCATAATTTCGAATCGGACCCGGTATTGTACTTCACGTATCCGCCATTTTTTCCCTTCATGGCAAATGTCACGCTCCGAAAGTTCCCGTAATTAACCGCAAGAGAGAAAATTAGTTTTTCACGGGCATGCTGTCGTCTTGAGGTGAACATGCGATATTTCATTTAGGTAGGAATATATGAATATGTAAAGGATAGGACACTCACGAAAAAGAAGTTTGGTGGGTAGAGTTTAGCATCCCAAGCAAGCCCTTTGGTGTGTAACAACGCCCTATTTTTAGAAAAACCCTCAAAAGAATATGTATTTTGATACTAGTTAAATAAATGTTCTATCTCATAGACCTTGAAACCTTTCTTATAATTAGAGGAACTAGGGTAAATGTATCTCATTTCCCAAACATTAAATTAATAACATTGGATTATCATTTCTTTATTTTAATAATGTATTAAACTGACTCTAAAAAGTTTAAAAATTTTTCACACTTAACTTTCTTTAAATCGGACCTGTACTCATCAGTTTTATCATGCATTTCTCCACAGATACAGACATGTGTTATGTTTGTAAATTCCCCTTATAAATTATTAATGTATTGCAACCATGATTAAAGGGAGAATTAGTGGTATATTCGCTGCAGCTTAGCAACCATGCAAATTAATTTATATGGTACGGAATTTATATAGTTGTGAGAAATATGGTCACGATTTCGTAAAACATACTTTAGTTAATACCGAACATACTAGAGGTAATATACTTAATATTATCATAAAAGTTTTAATTTGAAATTAAGTAAAATTTTATAGTATCATTAAACCATTTTAGGCAAACGTGTGTAATATTCTAATAGTATGAGTTTAATATCAATATTCATGAATAAAAGGCTGAGTAATAAATCTTTATTCTTTTAATATTTTAAAAACTTTACTCATTAGCTACCTAATATGTGAAACATTACAGAGATAATAAATGTCAATAACTTAGTTTTAAGTGCTTCACGACGTAGAGTGTTTAGATTAATCTTTTCTCTGTTTTTGGAAGAAACAGATTCTATCAAAAAATACAAAAATTCCATTTAGAAGTTTCTAGTTTTCACCTCAGGATTTCCTCCTAACATATAGAAAACTCTTCTGATACTAGTTATTTCTTAAAGAGAGACGGTGAAAAAAGTAATGAAAAGGTGACTCCAACCATTCGGGAAATTCTATTTCTTTTTGCATAATTTCGTTCCGTGTTTTTGTAACTTGTATTGACACGAGTCCCCGCATGAAAAAGATCAATTCTAATGTCGGTTGAAAGTTCCCGCTTCTCGAGTTTCTTTTTGTATGCATAGATGACAGGTTCACCAGATGGCCAAATTTTTTTTACTAATATGTGTACTGTAGCAAAAATAGCTTTCTTTTTTACTTCTAATCAAGTTTCAGCTTTGAGAGTTGCACTTAGGGTGGTAAACTGTTGTTGTATTTTAAGGTTGTGAAATAAAAAAGATTATATTTCTTTTCTTACAAGCAATGCTTCTTACTGTCGTTAAGTCACTTGGACTTTTTTAAGTATTATGATTCTTTTTAAAATGAATTTCGTTTTTCTAAATGCACACATAATGCTTCTCTTATCCACAAGCAGCTTATTTTGTTGCTTTCTTGCATTGATTTGCCACTGGGGAAATTTACTTTATGAAACAAGTGTGGTTGTTGATTTTAAAAGTGAAATTATTCAGACATATTAAAATATATCAGAAATAATAATCAATTACCATTTATTATAATTATAATTAAATTAAATTAATATTTAATTATTAAATTAATATTTAATTACACAATTAATATTTAATTACATAATTATAATTAAATTTCAGATATATTAAAAATGTGTTTCTTAGCTATTTTGACTTATACTTACAATGATCCCATCCATTTTTTAAATTTTTTTTTCATTTTGATAAAAAAAATTATTTTTATCGATCAACAAATTTGCTTTTTTTTTCGATGATTGTACAGAGATTAATGCCAAATTTTTATTCTATTTCTCAATAAAATAGTTAAATAATATGTTATTGAAATGTTATGTACTGAATTAAATGCATTAAATGCAGTGGCGAAACCAGGTGGAAGAACTTAGAGATACCCGCTGAAAGTCAATATTTTCCATTTTTGATCGTAGAAAAGTATTGAATTTACCCCATATTCCCCATAAACTCCAATCCATAAAAAAAATTTCGAATATGTCTGGTTTAGATTATTTTGAAGTGGGAAGAATGTTCAAAATTCCGAGGGCAAGAATTTTAAATTTCTAAATGTACAAAAACATGTCTCTTGTAAATATAAAAAACTTAAACATTTTATTACTTTTTGAAAACAGAATACTAAAAAATTAAATACTATATTCTAGAATGCTGCAGAATTCGGGCCTTTTTACTGATAAAACCTGAATAAAATACTCGATGGGCATAGAATCAGTAAATAAGTGAAGTTTATAAAGCATGTGATACATATACTATAGCCACATTGATACTGTATCAATTCACTAATTAAGTATTTTCTTTAGGAAAAAATTTCCCAGAAGTAGTGTTTAAATTAGGGAAAAAAGAACAAAAAGAGGACATCCATAAATTACGTGAGGTCAAAAAGGGGGGAGGGGTTTGGAAAAACCTCAACAAATCAAACCAAGGGGGGAGGGGGGTCGATTAAAATCTCACGTCAACTTTTTAAGTTAGAAATTATACGATTTTCTTTTTTTGTATGATAAAGGAATACACACAGATAAGATACTGTGGTGATTTTTAGGCTTACTTCCTTCTTTCTCAATTTGAGCGAACCGTTGGCTTTTTCCATCTCTTTTGCATGTTATACATTTTCCCAATCAAAATTATTATGCGGTTTTGCGCGGCCGTTTGCCTGTTCATCTTTCGACACTCCCAAGCCTCGTTGTAGTATTGGATTCCTCCTCTCTGTCGCCTGACTACACTGCAAAAAAAAACGGAAAATTTAACAGCAAAAACTGCTGTTAATATTTTACGCTTTTACTGTAATCTTAAAAAACTGCCTTTTAAGCTGTAATTTTGAAGCGCCACCTGCTATAGTTTACTGGCAACTGCCGTGCTAGTGACCAGATACAGAAGTTGTACCTCTTTTCCACTCCACCGCTCTCTGTTATTTACCAAACAGAACAAAAACAAATTTCTAATTTGCTTCAATGGTGCGCTTTGAATAAAATTTGAAGAAACAGGAATTTTGAATAAAAGAGTAAGTATTTCTTACGTTTTTTTTAATATTTCCTTTATATTTCATATGGTATTTTGTAATAAATACATGGTATTAAATATTTATATTTTCTTTTAGTATTAATTTAAGAAGATTAAAAAGCCCGTTTTGGATGAAAAGTAATTATTTCTTAAGTTTTATTTTACTATTGTATTTAGTATAATGTAATAAATGCGTTTATTAAGTATTTAAGTATATGTGAATCGAAATCACTTCAAAAATTGTGTAAATTTTTATTGCGTCTATATCGGCCTCCATGTTTATCCACAGCTCAAATGATACCACACCACCCTATAGACCTAACTATTAATATCATTATTATTGGATCCCACGGTAATAATATTTAATATATCATTATTTTAGGATCTAAGATGGTATTAAAAGTTAAATCTCTATGGTTGTCCGTCATCATTTGAGCCTTGGGTAAGCATGGCGGCTGGTAGACGCTTATCGTAGCTGTGGCAGAGCTTTTTTTCTTTCTATAAAATATTTTTTACTTAGATTTTTACCATAAAAAATAAGTTGCCATAAAAGACAATTTCAGATCTTATCACCCAAAATTTTTTTAAAATGAATTTCTATTCAATTATAGCTTATTTCTATTTAGTTTATTGAGCAAGTTTATTGAATCATGATCAGATTCATGGCTAATTCGCCATACCAGGTGCGATCCTCAATGAGGGAAGAAAATCACCTGCACGCGGAAATCGCGGATGATCAGTCAGAGGATTAAAGTTTCTTGTAGCTTTTTATATTCCTTTCTCAGGGGTTTTTCCAGAAGTTCGTTTAGGCCGGTGACCGTTTTTGGAATTTGGAATAGGAAATCATGAAATTTTGTAAAAACAGAAAATTTTTAGAGAAAAAATTGTGAAAAATATATTTGAAAAATTTTAGTTAACTTCAAATTGAAATCTGTGTCAGAGGGGGGTCGTTCAAATATTACGTAAGCACTTTTTTGGTCATTTTTAACCCCCCTCCCTCTTTGTCAGCAGAGATAACCAAACCTCAACCCCCCCCTCCATAATTACGTAATACACTGCCGGGACCCCCCCCCGAAATTTTGACATCCCCATAAGTTAGTACTGTTTTTTCCTTGAAAATTAGGTGACTCGTACAAGGAGCTGTCCTTTTTGGGTGTAACCCTAAAGGTTCAAAAATGAGTCGAAACAGTACTTTTCGGGGTTACAATTTCAAAATGTTAGGGTGGTCTATCTCCAGGAAAAAAGTGTTTACGTTAGAATTCCTAATTCAATTTTTTGTTACATTTATTTTTGGTTGAATTTTGAAATTATCTTTGCAAGAAACAAGAAATTTCGAAAATGCATCATCTTACGTAAGCATCACTCATATCCCCTCCCCCCTTGTCAGCAAAAATAAGCAAAGAGCAAACCCCCCTCTCCCCTTAGGTGCTTACGTAATATTTGAACGGCCCCAGAGTACCAATAGAATTAATTGCGTGCTTACTTTTAAAACTATTCGAGATTCAAAACTTAGGTGCTAAGAAAAAAAAATAGATATTATGAGATAATTTTAAAGTATTCGAAAGTTGAGAATATTGTTAAGGCCCCGATCGCAATTTTGTGAAAGGTCCCTGAACTAGTCTAATTTCATCTTGAACACTAAGATGAACTTAGAATATCGTAACTTAGATGAACCCCTTATTTCTGTTTTGAAATGAGGGACTATTCTCGCAAAGATTTTGCTGTTAAAGTTAGTTGCTTTGAAAGTACAGGCTACAGGGTGTTTCATTAATAATGCTTATTCACAAAGCCAGCAAGGTTTTCATAATTTGACATAATGCGCGTGCGTCACAAAAAAATAACATGCTGTGCTAATAAGTTTTAGAGTTACTGAATCCCCTCTGGAGCAGTGGTAGGATGCCAGAGTAGCATGCGGCAGGTCGTGGGTTCTACCCCCAGTAATTATTTTGTTAAAATTTCCAAAAAACAGCAAAAATTAAGACCACACGCATGCGCATTGTTGAAAAATTATAAAAACCTTGTGGGCTTTGTGAATATGCATTAATAATGGTATAAAACTTCAAGAGGGAGTTGAAAACACCATCAGGAATCAGAATTGCATAGGAATCCAGGGTCCATGTTAAATCCATGTTAATGTTAAATGTTTAAAAACACATACATAAAGCATTTTTCTGAGTTTTGCCCATTTATTGTGTAACACTTTTGTCTCATAAATGAGGTATTTGCACGTTTTGAGATTAAATTTTATTAAAATAGTAGATAAAAATCCACGAAGAATGACGTTTACATCAAGTATTTTCGTAGTCTAGTTTCTGAGTTACAAATTTTGAAATTTCGTTTTTTGTTTGGGCGCGAAAACAGTTCTGAATCACAAATCGTGCGCTGTGACGTCACATTCAATAGAAGCCCGTTTTCTGATAACGTGACCTTTCTGGCGTTTTGGCAAAATTAAAATGGAATTTTAAATTATTTAAAACACATTTTTGAAATTTGAAAACATCAGAAATTTGGGAGTTTTAAACCATAATGCATAAAAAAGTATAAAATCAAGCAAATCCCTCACTCATGCAAATGCCTCATTGTTCATAATGCCGTTAATATTCTAGTAAAACTAAGTTACCTCGAAAAATATGGAGTCATAGCTGAACTCTAATTCTTTAATTAGATAATTTTGAAATTTACTTCCTCTTTTTTTATTGCCGTAAGGAGAATGTTGAATATTTACATTTAAATTATATAGTTTTTATGTAGCTTAATTTGTCTTTTATCTTTTCAGATTGTAAAGTTTATTACCCAAAAATATGAGAAGTATTAATTTTCATTGTTGTTTTCATTGCAGTATCTGTTATTTTTTAGTTGTTCATTAAAATAAATATTATAAGAAAATGAAATTCTTGTTTATTGAATGCTTTTATAAATGTGACATTACCTTCACAGGATAATACTATAATCTGTATAACATTAACCTATGCTTAAAGTTATTAATTTGGTAAGAATTTTATATCATAACTAAAATTAAATGGAATTATAATGAATTGAATTCAAATTCCTCAACAATACCAATCTTAAACCTCCTAAAGCATTCAGCACCTCTATGTAGCAACATTTGGAGTAATTTTCATGTTATGTAACAAAACGCAGGAGATATAACAGGTATTTTTTTTAAAGAAATGTCAAACTATAGCAACGAAAATGTTGCATAATACATATTAAATTGCAAAATACAGGGTGTCCATAAAATAAGTAACCCGATTTAAGGGACTCTAGAAGCCAAACCGTTCATCGGAATTAAATGAAATTTTGATGTACAAGATGTGATGAAATTTGGATGGGGACAAGAATGGTATGGGGTGGGATAGTTTAACTATATCAGTTACGGTAAAAGTGAAAAAAAATTTTGAAAATTCCCAATGTAACCCTCCTTTTTTATTCGCGCTATGTGATCCCAGGTGTGAAAAAACACTAATAGCGTTGAAACGGTACCTCTAAGTTGAAAACTCGCTCCTAGAGAGACAAATTTTTTCACATCTGGGATCACGTAGCGCGAATAAAAAAAGGGAGATTACATTGGGAATTTTCAAAATTTTTTTCACTTTCACCGTAACTGATAAAGTGAAACTATCCCACCCGATACCATTCTTGTCCCCATCACTCAAAACGTCTTCCATCAAAATTTCATTTAATTCCGATGAACGGTTTGGCTTCTAGAGGCCCTTAAATCGGGTTACTTATTTTATGGACACCCTGTAGTTGTAAAATAACAGCCTAAATTCACTTAAATGCTGTTAAAAGCAGACTTCCTGTAAAATTACAGTATCGCTGTAAAGATAACACAAAAATCCGTAAAATTACGAAATTGCTGTTAAATTACAGTATCGCTGCAAAGTCAACACAAAAATCTGTAAAATTACAAAATAGCTGTTAAATTACAGTATTGCTGTAAAATCAACACAAAAATATGTGAATTTACAAACTCGCCGTTAAATTACAGTATCGCTGTAAAGTTATCACAAAATTCTGTAAAATTACAAAATTGCTGTAAAAATACAGAATAAGGAAGTTGCATGTGTCAGATTTTCAAAAACAAACAAGTGTTCCGTATGGTTTTTTGTATGGTAAAATGAAATATCTAGTAAGGTTTTCAAAAAAATGTACAGGTAATTAAATATTTTAATTTAAAAGTCGAGAAAAAAACACGTGACTGAAAACGTTTATTGTTCAAACTATAAGATGACGTCAACAATAATACCATCAACTCCATTGCTTTACAACAATGTTTAGTATAAGATGACGTCACATCCAAACTCTTGGCGTTTTCGCGCGCTTTTAAAAAGGGGATTTTTGTTATTTTTTTTGACAATCAAAAAATTT
The DNA here is from genome assembly GCA_024610705.1 of Tetragnatha versicolor. Lineage (NCBI taxonomy): Eukaryota > Metazoa > Arthropoda > Arachnida > Araneae > Tetragnathidae > Tetragnatha > Tetragnatha versicolor. Next base: position 52,252,866 of record JANDEH010000001.1, on the reverse strand, counting down.
CTCGATCGGCCTCAAATTTTGGGTAGTTGCTTATATTTGCAAGAGGAATCGATTAAAAAAATAAAAAAAATCATGCAACTTCCTCATTGCTGTGTTTAATTTACAAAATTGCTGTTAATTTACAAAATTGCTGTTAAAGTCAAAAATTACAAAATTGCTGTAAAATCACTGCAAAAAGGGCTGGCACCCATATTGCCAGTGATTTTTGCTGTAAATTTACTGTGAAATTTTTTGCAGTGTAGTCATAACTTTTCCGTCAAACGTAATCTTTTAATCGCAAATATTTTAAATGAATTGTGGAGATAAGAATACCTATAACCCATTTAAAATTAAGTAGATCATTTCTTTACTTTAATGGCAGTTTTTCTGGCGTAAATGAATGTTTATGGAATGAGGAAAGATGTATAACTTTAAGCTAGATATTGTAAAATTTTAAATAGTTTTGAGTGATTTTTATAATAAAGAAATCCTGATGATGGCATAATGTCCTTTTCCCCCACATCATTAATAATGTAAAAGTTTTCGGTGCTATGAAGCACAAAACGGCCATTCCACGGCATACGAAAAAAATTTGTAAAAAATAAAATTAAAATTTTTATCATTAATTTATAAGGGTAGTGTTCTTTAGTGTCCCAATTTAATATTTTTCATAAAATAAAAAAATTAGTGATTTTCTTTATTGGTACTTGAGGGTCAACAAAATGGCCGACTTCGTGTTCAGCGTTTGTGAGGAAAATAGTATAATTTCAAAGGAATATAAAATAATTAAATTTTATCAAAATCCACTAATTTTTGGTTTTAGGGGCATGTTTAGGGTATCAAAAAAAGACCTATACATTACAAACATTTGAAAAACCATAAATAATGACTTTTTTTAGCATATAAAATTATGAGTATGAAATGTCCCGTAAGTGACGGAAAATATGGTTTTTTAACGTAACAACACTCGATATTACCAAAAATGTCTAATTATTTTTTTCTAAAGGTAACTTTTATAGGGTAAACTAGCACTACAATTTAAATTTTTTTCTGGTAATTTTGACGGGGAAATAAATTTTTTTTAAATGTCCCGTAAGTGACGCTCTATATGACTTTTTGGTTTTCATGCATCTTAAATGTTTTTAATACGTAAGTAAGAACCTGCATTTTCTAAATTAGTGTTTGAGCAATGTTAAAGTAACCATAGCAACGTGAAAAATTTATAAATTTCATTATTCATGTTCTATTTAATTTTAAAAAAATACATTAAAAGATTAGTAGACGGTTATTCACGATTTTTCAAACACTAAAATCTCAAAAGAATACAACAGAAAGAATTTGAAGACGATAAAAAATACCCTGACAAGAGAATTTTGCAAGTAGAATTCGCTATGTCTTATAGCTGTGAATACTAAAATGAAGTGCAAAGTGCCCTTTGGCCTCGTTCGAGTGTTACATATTTACAGCAGCTGTCTTTTATAAGAATGAATGCGAAACAATGTTAATATGTTCGGACGCATTGAAGAATGACAAAAACTCAGTTTATGTATTCCTTGAAGTTCTTTACGAAGAGATTTTAAACCTAAGTAGCTCAGCATCCCCCTCAGAAGAAATTATTTGGAGTGATGGCCCCAAATAATTTCTTGCTCGTCATTATGGTAAACAAAAATTATGTGAAAGGTAAAAATACTGAATAGGATATTCAAAAGGATATTTTCAAATGAAAACTGTTTGGAAGTGTGAGAAAATGTTATTCTATATTTTTAAGTTACACATAAATTCTTGTGCCAGCTCTATAATTAAATATTCATCCAAATTTTAACAAGATTATTTCAATATTTTTAGTCTCAAGTCCTGAATATTTCTGAGTAAAAAGACACTTTCGAAACACAAAATGGTTGCTCCCCTTCTCACCCAGAATCGGTTCCAGAAACTAAAATTTAAACAAAAAGATCAAAACTTTCGCAAATTTCTGCACTCAATGTTAATGTAACGAAGGTTTTATAATATCTTATGTTAGCATAAAAATCTGGCAATTAATGCATTTTTGATATCAAATTATTGTTTGATTTCAATTTATTTGAAATTTACATAACCTTTATGAAGGTTCTTCTATGTATTTTTTCCTTTAGTTACATAAATATGTATTTTACCTCAAAATAGTGGGATTTCTAACTTCACGAAAATGGGTTTCGCGTGCTTTTTCGTGATTATGCTTAGTGAAAATAGCCATTTTGTTCCTTAAAATCTGTAGTTTACGAATCGCGATGGTGGACACTTCGGGTCTGCGCCAGGGGATGGTGAGAGGCGCAGAAGTGGAAAATCGACGAGTTTCAATTTTGTGTTGTTTGGAGTCAAAATGGTTCCTTTTACTTTTTAATTTGCTAAAATGCTCCATAATACAAGAGAGGCGAGGGAGGACTAACGGGACATAGAGTTTGGAAAGGATCAGTTCGCTCCAGTAGAAGGGGTGGAAGGATAAAGTGGAACGTAAAAATTTGTAAGCCTATTTTCTCTGAGGCGCAGGCTTATAGTCGTCCATTAACGTAATGAAAGGTGCCATTCTTTTCCTTATTTTCAGGCGAGAAAGAATTGCGATTGTAGAAATCTGGCAACGCTCACTAGGGGTAGGGAGAGGGGCAGGAAAAAATTACGAAAATCAGCAATATCTCCTGAAAAATAATTTCTTTTCTGCACCAACTGCGGTTGAATGTTTTGTAAATTGACACCAAAAAGGGGTAAAATGAATTAAACCGATTTTCGAACGATTCTTCTACTTAAAATAGGGCCTGAAAGGTGTAGAAAAAAATAAGGGGAAATTCTCAACTTTTAAGTCTTTTAAAAACTTATTTTTCCTCGTTAGGAAGCACTAATTTCAGGCTAATTTTTCCCTTTATACACTTAAGAATACGAAATACCATTGTAGATATCTGGGACCTGCGATTAAGGAGGGGGACAGGGGCAGAAAAAAATATTCCTGTTTTTATACTCTTCGTGAGAGTAAAATTCAAAATTTTCTACTTTTAGTAGAGTCATAAGTGGTGCAAATAAAGAAGATAGATACCTGACATGTCTAACAGCCCGTTAGAAAAGAGTTCCTCCCATTGGAAGGTGAAATGGAAGGGTTAAGCGGAACATAAGGAATTATATGGGATGTTTTGAAAAAAATTGTGTCTATTTTAGTGAAATAATGTAGAAATCTATTTGAGCAGGTTCTATGTAATCTGTAGAACTGGAAATGCGACAATAAGTAACTTTCATTCTCGACCGAGGATAATAATTGGGGCAGAAAAAAAGTTAAAATTATACTTTACTGAGAAAAAGAGTAATTATCCTGTTTAAAAGGTTTTATGGACTGAAATTTTTTGATTGGGGTCACTCAAGGTGGTCTATCCTGAGAAGCATAAACTCATCTTTGGGGGTTGAATGGATGAAATGGAATACAAATTCGATTTTTTGACAAATGGCGTGAAATTTCTTGAAAGAGAGTGATAATAAACAAATCAATTTATCTCTCCAACTCTCTCGAATGGGTTACCCGACAATGAAATTTGGGAATCAAGACAAGGGTCCGTGGTCGGCGCAGAAAAATTTTATACATTAAATTTTAGTTTGTATAATTGTGTCTAAATAAGATAAAATATCCCTAAAATAAGAAAATTCATAGCAGACATGAAGGAGACCCATGTTAAAACTGTTTCTTGGAGGGTAAGAGGATAAAATAGAATATTAGGGGGTATTACATTTTACTATTTTACTAAAAAGTGAGTATTTCTCGCAAAAATTGCATTAAAAGGATTCGATTTTCCAATTTTACTCCATGGAATATGATACGTTTAAGATAAATCTGTAGTATTAGGCAGGGGAAGGTTAGTTGGGCAAAAAAAACCTGTAATTATTACAAATTTAAGACATTTAATTATTTCTCAAAAAATTAGAATATTATAAAGTTTTTTTGTCTTAATTTTGTAATAATTACAGGTTTTTTTTGCCCAACTAACCTTCCCCTGCCTAATACTACAGATTTATCTTAAACTTATCATATTCCATGGAGTAAAATTGGAAAATCGAATCCTTTTAATGCAATTTTTGCGAGAAATACTCACTTTTTAGTAAAATAGTAAAATGTAATACCCCCTAATATTCTATTTTATCCTCTTACCCTCCAAGAAACAGTTTTAACATGGGTCTCCTTCATGTCTGCTATGAATTTTCTTATTTTAGGGATATTTTATCTTATTTAGACACAATTATACAAACTAAAATTTAATGTATAAAATTTTTCTGCGCCGACCACGGACCTGTGGGCATCGAACTCTCTACCTTGTGAAAAGAACTCTTTATCTTTAATCGAACCTTTTACCTTTTTACCATAGAACTTTTAAACCTTTATCATATGCAGATTTTAACTTGTATATTTTAATCTTAATCGTTATAGAAATGTCATTATAAATAGCAGCAATATTGTATTCTAGCACTACCGCATACACGCACCTTTATCTTTACTTTGTATTTACTAACCTTTTAAAATGTTGTGTTGAGTTTTAATAAACGTTAAGTTTTTGTTAAACCAAGCATGGCTTTTTATTAATCTTCTGCGCCCGCAAACAACAACAACTTGGAGTGATGGCTTTCCACCACATTCGGTGACCACCACAGTGGTTGACCATGGACTGTGAATTATGAGCTCACCCGTTCTTCGATTTCTGGAATAATGGCGTATTCTCAGCCAACTGAGTTCCTACGTCGGCTTTGAAGAGCTGATGTTCTTGAGTTCCCTCATCGACCTTCAGATGCTGACGTCCTGCAGCCTTTCTGGATCGGGTAAGTTTTAGACATATCTCTGTTTCCATCAGGTTCGCGGTTGGGTTTCTGAGCGTTGGCTATTTTAGTGATCTCTGTGTTTCAATATGGTTAACGAAGATCCAAACGAACAGGCATCAAAACAGCCTGATGCTGACCCTGACTCAAAAGAGCCTGAATTGGCTAGGGTATCATTCAAGGCACCGCCCTTTTGGGATTCCGATCCTGAGACTTGGTTCTTTCAGCTAGAAAGACAGTTTTACGTCTCTGGTATTTCACTCGATTTGACGAAATACAGCTATGTGGTTGCCGCCCTGGATTACAAAATCCTTGCGTCAGTCAGAGATATTTTACGTAATCCACCCGATTCTGATAAATACCAGACCCTTAAGTCACGATTAATTGAGGTCCACTCCCAATCTGAATCAGAAAAGCTTAAATTACTGGTACAGGATCTTGATCTCGGGGATAAGAAGCCTTCCCAATTGCTCAGAGAGATGAGGAATTTGGCTGATAACAAATTTGATGATGGTACTCTGGGTACTTTGTGGCGACAACGCCTCCCCATTAACACCCAGCAGATCCTCTCGGCAGCCCCGGGTGACCTAAATGCCTTGGCAAATTTTGCCGATAAAATACATGAGGTATCTGCCCCATTAAGGAATGTTGCTTCTTGTTCAGAGGTACCTGCCCCTTCAGGAAACCAAGCTTCTGGTTCAGCGGTATCCGAAATACAGGCTTTACGAGCTGAAATTTCAGCTTTGAAGGATCAGGTTGGCAAACTTTTTAGACAACGCAGTCCTAAAAGACAGCCTTCAAGTTCTCGTAGGCGATCTCATTCACGAGATCAGGGTAATGGAGACCTTTGTTGGTACCATGCTAAGTATGCTGAAAAGGCTCTCAAGTGTAAATCTCCCTGTAACTTTCGGGAAAACAAGTAGGCTCCACTGTCATCGCGGCAGCAGATGGTAGCCCTCGAAACCGCCGCTTGTTTATCTGGGATAAAATTAACGGATTTAAATTTCTCATTGATAGTGGCGCAGAAGTCAGTTGTTTAGGTAAAATCCATGCCGGTTCAAAAAACTCCTCAGGAGGTCTGACCTTGTACGCAGCAAACGGTTCACCAATTAGAACCTACGGTATTAAAGCCATCTCTTTAGACCTTGGTTTACGTCGTCATTTTGAGTGGACATTTATAGTTGCTGACGTATCCCATCCCATTCTAGGCGCAGACTTCTTAGAGAAGTACGGCTTACTGGTGGACATTAAGAACCGCCGTTTAGTGGATAGCGTTACTTCTCTCTCTAGGAAAGGTACTGTTCAGTCAGGTCCTTCCCTGGGTCTTACTTTGATTGGTAACGATTGTCCCTTCCAAAAAGTCTTGCATAAGTTCCCTTTACTCTTGCAGCCCTTGTCTAACACTAACGCTAAACTGCATACAGTCACACACTGTATTGAGACTCGTGGCCCACCTGTCTTTTCAAGAGTTAGGCGGCTATCGCCAGAAAAGTTAGATTTTTTGAAAAAAGAGTTTGAAAACCTCTTAAAACAAGGAATCATAAGACCATCTAAAAGTGCATGGGCAAGCCCGATTCATATGGTTAAAAAATCAAACGATGAATGGAGAATTTGTGGAGATTTTCGGCGACTTAATGCCGTAACGGTCCCTGATAGATATCCCCTTCCCCACATTCATGATTTCGCCTTAGGTTTGGCAGGTAAAACTGTCTTTTCCAAAGTGGATCTGGTGAAAGCCTTCCATCAAATCCCTATTGAATCGCGGGATATTCCCAAAACAGCAGTTATAACCCCGATTGGTCTTTTCGAATACTGCCAAATGACCTTCGGCTTGTGCAACGCAGCCCAGAGCTTTCAAAGGTTCATCGATCAAGTCTTGCGAGGCATTGATTGCGTCTTTGCCTACATAGATGATCTTCTCATCGCTTCGAACGACGAGGCTACCCACAAAGAGGATCTTGCCAGAGTTTTCACTCGGTTACAGGAATATGGCATTGTAATAAATCTTAAAAAATGTGTATTTGGGCAAAAAGAGCTAGATTTCCTGGGTTTTAGAGTTTCAGAGAACGGACTTTCTCCTCTGCCTGATAAAATCAAAGCTCTAACCCAGGGGTCGGCAAGTAATTTTACTTGGGGTCCAAATAATTTTGAAAATTTTTCATCGGGGTCCGGAGAAAAATAGGCTACTATTACTATAGTCCAGTAACTTTGTCGCCTGAAAGCATGGGGTCGTATGCGTCAAATCCGGTAGTTCTGATTTTTTGCAGACTTGTTTATGATGTTGGCCTAATGAATAATCCAAGTTTTAGAACTCGAGCGCCGAACGCAACTTTGTCAAAAATCGAAAAAACCGCCGAAAAATCGAGTTTTTTTCAAATTTTTGTAATTATAACCCTAAAGAACTAGTTTTCGAAAAAACTTTCTTATTACAAAGTTAAAGAAAACAAAATTTCCTACAAAATGCACTATTCAACTTTGATTTTCTGAAGAGTGGTTTTGTAGCTAGAGCGCGCTGAAAAACATCGATTTTTTTGCCTTTCCGCAAAAAAAGGAAAACGCGCACTTCTACCCTCTACAAAATGAAAACTATTCAAGTTATCAACAAAAATTTTATACCACGTGAAAGAGCATTTAATTTTCTATAAATAACGTGCTTTACATTGTTATTTTTTTAGAAGGGGGGAGGGAGGGAAGCAAAGATCGATAATAAAACTCTCCCGCCTCGCAGACCAAACGGACTTACGCGGTTGTTAATCTGCAATCTGCGCTTTATTTCCGGTATATTACCAATCAAATGGTTTGTTTTGGATTCATTGATGACTAAGCATGCTTAAAATAATAAGTTTTTAATTTTATTTATGAAATATTGGGTGTTTTAGGTGGAATTTCAATCAATATTTTAAACTAATATTTTAAATTATGAGGGTGTTTTAAGGAACGATTTTATATGTTTTTTGCATTGCTAAATCCGAATTTTAAGTTTATTTTCATTTTCAAAGTCATCTTAACATCAAAAATTGCAAAAAATCTCAAATTTTTGCTCTTTTGTTAGGTTTTTCATCGATTTTCGAAAAAAATATTCATTTTATGAAACATACCATGCAACCAAATTAAAGTACGTAAAATTTCCTATTTATCTTGCGATGAGCGGTGTACGTTTTATAGCGTTTTGAATGGTTGCGATTTTTTGTTTTTCTACAAAAAAGTGGTGAACCCTCGATTTACCCCACTAAAGCTCTACATAAATACAAGTAACCTACAAATAGTTAATACTTTATACCACATGAAATTACATTTAATTTCCTACAAAATGCACTATTTAACTTTTATTTTATGATGAAAGGTACTGATGCTAGAGCTTGCTAAATTATTGCTGTTTCCTGACTTCACACAAAAACAGGAAACTTGCTTTTTTCTCAAAACGCTATAAAACGTACACCGCTCATCGCAAGATAAAAATAAACCAGTGCACCTGATAGGAAATCTTACGTACTTTAATTTGGTTGCATGGTATGTTTCATAAAATGAATATTTTTTTCGAAAATCGATGAAAAACCTAACAAAAGAGCAAAAATTTGAGATTTTTTGCAATTTTTGATGTGAAGATGACTGAAAATGAAAATAAACTTAAAATTCGGATTTAGCAATGCAAAAAACACATAAAATCGTTCCTTAAAACACCCTCATAATTTAAAATATGAGTTTAAAATATTGATCGAAATTCCGCCTAAAACACCCAATATTTCATAAATAAAATTAAAAATTTATTATTTTAAGCATGCTTAGTCATCAATGAATCCAAAACAAACTTTTTGATTGGTAATATACCGGAAATAGAGCGCAGATTGCAGATTAACAACCGCGTAAGTCCGTTTGGTCTGCGAGGCGGGAGAGTTTTATTATCGATCTTTGCTTCCCTCCCTCCCCCCTTCTAAAAAAAATAACAATGTAAAGCACGTTATTTATAGAAAATTAAATTCTCTTTCATGTGGTATAAAATTTTTGTTGATAACATGAATAGTTTTCATTTTGTAGAGGGTAGAAGTGCGCGTTTTTCTTTTTTTTGCGGAAAGGCAAAAAAATCGATGTTTTTCAGCGCGCTCTAGCTTCAAAACCACTCTTCAGAAAATCAAAGTTGAATAGTGCATTTTGTAGGAAATTTTGTTTTCTTTAACTTTGTAATAAGAAAGTTTTTTCGAAAACTAGTTCTTTAGGGTTATAATTACAAAAATTTGAAAAAAACTCGATTTTTCGGCGGTTTTTTCGATTTTTGACAAAGTTGCGTTCGGCGCTCGAGGTCTAAAACTTGGATTATTCATTAGGCCAACATCATAAACAAGTCTTCAAAAAATCAGAACTACCGGATTTGACGCATGCGGTGATGTATAAAGTTACTGGACTACTAGTTTAATTGTTATCTTCAGATACACATAAATTTTTAAAAAGATGTAATTTGAGTATGCTCTACCTGCTTAATAAAATAGTTAACTTTAATACGATTGGAAGTTTTAACATTAAAGTGGGGGGTCTGGGGGCTTCCCCAGGAATTTTTTTCAATTTAAACATAAAAAAAGAGTGTCAAAGCTAATATTTGTCACGTAAAAGTACAAATTAATTGTTTTCAAAATGGTATGGCGGTCCAGTAAATAACTTCACGCGGTCCGGATGCGGACCGCGGTCCGCCAGTTGCCGACCCCTGCTCTAACCGAATTTCCTTTGCCTAAAACCGTTTCAGATTTGCGGCGATTCCTGGCCATGACGAACTTCTATCACAAGTTCCTGAAGAACGCCTCTGGTACGCAGTCTTCTCTACATGCTCTAACTGCGGGTAAGAAGAAGAACGACAAGACTCTCATCACCTGGACCGAGGAAGCCGAGAAAGCTTTTTCAGACTGTAAGGAGATGTTGGCAAAAGCCACGTTGCTAGCTTTTCCTGTACCTAACGCAGAGCTTTTTCTTTTTACAGATGCTTCTGACATTGCTCTCGGCGCTGTATTGCAGCAGAAGGTAAACAATCGAGTTGAACCTCTAGGTTTTTTTTCACGTAAGTTAAACAAAGCTGAAATTAAATACAGTGTTTACGACCGAGAACTGCTGGGAATATATTCTGCTGTAAAGCACTTTAGGTATCTTTTAGAGGGTAGAAAGTTTTCTATCTATACGGACCATCGTCCTCTCATTTATGCGTTTGGTCAGAGGCCTGATAGGTGCTCTCCACGTTAAACTAGACATCTGGAATATATCGGTCAATTCTCAACTGACCTGAGGTATGTTTCCGGGGAAGCAAATAGTGTTGCTGACGCACTATCCAGGATTTCTGAGATTACCTTGCCCTCTAGTATAGATTACGATGAGATGGCCTCCGCTCAGGAATCCGACCCGGAGATGCGTTCCTTGGTGGATTCGGATACGTGTCTGAAACTTATTCCCACTAAATTTATGTCCTCTAAACCTTTATTCTGCGATGTTTCTACTGGTGTTGCTAGACCCTATGTCCCTGAATCTTTCAGGAAAATAGTCTTTGACAGTATTCATAGTCTTTCTCACCCAGCTTATAGGCCTTGTTTGAAGCTGATAAAGGAGAGGTTTGAGTGGAGTACCATGAATAAGGATGTCAAGTCCTGGTGCAGAGCCTGCCTTGCCTGTCAACGTTCGAAGGTCAAGCGTCACACCAAGGCTCCACTGACGAAGTTTGACTTGCCTTCCGCCAGGTTCTCACACGTGCATCTTGATGTAGTTGGACCCCTGCCATCATCTAGGGACTTCCGCTACCTTCTAACATGCGTTGACCGCTACACCCGATGGCCCGAAGCTTTTCCCCTGCGAGACCAGACAGCGGAGACGACAGCGAGAGCGTTCTACGACGGTTGGATTTCAAGATATGGAGTGCCTGAAGTAGTAACAACGGATCGAGGATCCAATTTTGAGAGCTCCCTCTTCAACAGCCTCACTAAATTCCTAGTATCTCATCGAACCCGTACTACCGCATACCATCCCGTCGCCAACGGAGCCGTGGAACGTCTCCACCGTCAATTAAAAGCCGCAATCATGTGTCACAACACGGAGAAGTGGATGGAGGTCCTGCCCACAGTCCTTCTCGGGATCAGATGTGCGCTGAAAGAGGATATCGGAGCATCCCCAGCGGAACTCGTCTACGGTTCAACACTTCGTTTGCCAGGAGAAATCCTACGAGGTTGCGACTCAGCTCCTGTTCCGGTTCCCGACTTCATCGACCACCTGAGAACGACCATGCGGAGCCTTCGTCCAGTGCCTGCTTCCCATCATACAACCAGAGATGTCTACGTGAATAGAGATCTGGAGACTACCTCACATGTATTCATCAGAAACGACGCCGTGAGGAAACCTTTGACTCCACCATATACTGGCCCCTTTAAGGTGATAAAGCGGCATCGTAAGTTCTTCGAGTGCGACGTGAATGGCTGTGCTAAGACAGTGTCCATAGACCGTCTCCAACCAGCATACTCCTTATCTGCAGACCTACAGCCTACTAACTCCGATGTTCCTCCCCAGAGAGTATCTACAACCCGCTCAGGACGCCGTGTCCATTGGAAGACCTAGTGTTGTGTTTTCGTCCAAAAGGAACTTGCGGGGGAGTCCTGTGGGCATCGAACTCTCTACCTTGTGAAAAGAACTCTTTATCTTTAATCGAACCTTTTACCTTTTTACCATAGAACTTTTAAACCTTTATCATATGCAGATTTTAACTTGTATATTTTAATCTTAATCGTTATAGAAATGTCATTATAAATAGCAGCAATATTGTATTCTAGCACTACCGCATACACGCACCTTTATCTTTACTTTGTATTTACTAACCTTTTAAAATGTTGTGTTGAGTTTTAATAAACGTTAAGTTTTTGTTAAACCAAGCATGGCTTTTTATTAATCTTCTGCGCCCGCAAACAACAACTTGGAGTGATGGCTTTCCACCACATTCGGTGACCGCCACAGACCCTTGTCTTGATTCCCAAATTTCATTGTCGGGTAACCCATTCGAGAGAGTTGGAGAGATAAATTGATTTGTTTATTATCACTCTCTTTCAAGAAATTTCACGCCATTTGTCAAAAAATCGAATTTGTATTCCATTTCATCCATTCAACCCCCAAAGATGAGTTTATGCTTCTCAGGATAGACCACCTTGAGTGACCCCAATCAAAAATTTCAGTCCATAAAACCTTTTAAACAGGATAATTACTCTTTTTCTCAGTAAAGTATAATTTTAACTTTTTTTCTGTCCCAATTATTATCCTCGGTCGAGAATGAAAGTTACTTATTGTCGCATTTCCAGTTCTACAGATTACATAGAACCTGCTCAAATAGATTTCTACATTATTTCACTAAAATAGACACAATTTTTTTCAAAACATCGCATATAATTCCTTATGTTCCGCTTAACCCTTCCATTTCACCTTCCAATGGGAGGAACTCTTTTCTAACGGGCTGTTAGACATGTCAGGTATCTATCTTCTTTATTTGCACCACTTATGACTCTACTAAAAGTAGAAAATTTTGAATTTTACTCTCACGAAGAGTATAAAAACAGGAATATTTTTTTCTGCCCCTGTCCCCCTCCTTAATCGCAGGTCCCAGATATCTACAATGGTATTTCGTATTCTTAAGTGTATAAAGGGAAAAATTAGCCTGAAATTAGTGCTTCCTAACGAGGAAAAATAAGTTTTTAAAAGACTTAAAAGTTGAGAATTTCCCCTTATTTTTTTCTACACCTTTCAGGCCCTATTTTAAGTAGAAGAATCATTCGAAAATCGGTTTAATGCATTTTACCCCTTTTTGGTGTCAATTTACAAAACATTCAACCGCAGTTGGTGCAGAAAAGAAATTATTTTTCAGGAGATATTGCTGATTTTCGTAATTTTTTCCTGCCCCTCTCCCTACCCCTAGTGAGCGTTGCCAGATTTCTACAATCGCAATTCTTTCTCGCCTGAAAATAAGGAAAAGAATGGCACCTTTCATTACGTTAATGGACGACTATAAGCCTGCGCCTCAGAGAAAATAGGCTTACAAATTTTTACGTTCCACTTTATCCTTCCACCCCTTCTACTGGAGTGAACTGATCCTTTCCAAACTCTATGTCCCGTTAGTCCTCCCTCGCCTCTCTTGTATTATGGAGCATTTTAGCAAATTAAAAAGTAAAAGGAACCATTTTGACTCCAAACAACACAAAATTGAAACTCGTCGATTTTCCACTTCTGCGCCTCTCACCATCCCCTGGCGCAGACCCGAAGTGTCCACCATCGCGATTCGTAAACTACAGATTTTAAGGAACAAAATGGCTATTTTCACTAAGCATAATCACGAAAAAGCACGCGAAATCAAGTTAGAAAACCCCCTAAAAATTGGATATTTATTTCCTGTTTATTCAACAGTGTACTAGTGTTTTTTCAACTTTTCCCGTAAGTGACAAAATTTTGTCCCGTAAGTGACAGTGAAAAACGTCTTAAAAACCCGAAATAAAACAGAAATTTTTTAATCGAGTGTAATTTCCTTTGATTTGACTTCTTAAGCATGCACCATATTAATTTCGTAATTTTTAGTGCGATACAAGAGCTGAATTTGCGATTTTAAAGTTTGAAGTCAACAGTGTGGTGGACTGGGCTGTCCCGTAAGTGACGCAACTTTACCCTCCTTTTAAAGTGTTTAATTAATGGAATTGAAATTTTAAAAAGTGCTCAAAAATCAAGCCCAAGGTGTATTTAATAATCCATAAATTTGTTTGCTGAAATTATTTTTTGTAGAGAATTTACAGCATAAACTTTCAGAAAAAAAATAGTTGAAATGTCCCGTAAGTGACATGGAATGGCCCAAAATGTAAACGAATAGGATATAAAATTATTTCTACAAAGTTTTAGGTAAATCTCACGTGGGGGGAGGGGGTCCAGCAAAATCTCACTAAATCTCCCCAAGGGGAGAGGGGTCCAGATTTTGGAAAAACACCTCACGTGATTTATGGATGTCCCCTAATCCTTATGAAATCCTTTTTCGACCCCTACCAGAGTTATTAATCAATAAATTACCTTTACAACAGGCGTAAAATTATATTAATAACAACAACTGAGTTAAACCGTTCATCCCTAGACCTCCCAAGATTGCTTTTGATTTCTACGGGAAATTTGGGGCTGCTAGATCAGAGAGGGTCAAAAGTAAGAAAAAAATAAATTTCAAAACTCTACTCCTTTACACAAACACTAACCCAAAAAACGAAACCCTACCACCTGAAACTCTTTTTCAATCCACAAGAACCGGACACCTACCTTCCCAGAAGAAATCCGGATCTCCTGGAGCCTTTATCCTGCGCAATCTGTGGGCGTCGCTGTAATTACGAAGAAAGAAATCCGATCCAGCGTTGTGACAGGAGTGTCATTTGGCGAGCGGGAAAGCCGTTAAGCCTGCTTAAGTGAAGAAAGTTTCGACCTCAGGTCAGCTCCGATTTACCGACGGCCAATCGCCCGGACGTTATGGGGATCGGGTAAGGGCCAACTTCCATTAAGGGCTTGTAGACAAGAGGAGGCTTATTAATTGTACAGAGAGGATAATGCCGGACGTGACCTTATACTGACTGCATTAGAATATTTTTTTTATTTTGAAAGTATTACCTACCTTCTTTGGACTTGTACGTTCAGTGTTAAGTACAAATACTTTAGAAATTAATCGGTGTCTATTAATTGGTGTTTTGAAAAACAATGTAACAATCCTGGGCTGTGATATACGAGGATAAATTGCGGTTTAGAAAATATTAGGAGACGTCCAAAATTTTATTTGGAATTTCCAAAAGATGGTGACACTTTTGGAGATATTTACAAGTTATATGCACTTTTGCCAATAAAAGTAGATTCAAGTTGCTCAAATTTAAAACCAACAATTTTTAAAAGTAAGATTTGGATTATGTTTGGCAGGAATCATTACATATTTAAATACGTATTAAAAAATGAGCATTAATAAAAATCCTACGTGTGTATAAAATAATGCACCATAAACCCATCTTACATCTGTGGTCTCAATTGACAGCGATATTTTTGACATCAAACTTAACGATATAATAATTATCTCCAACGATAATTATGAAACATTTATTTAACCATTATTTCTTTAAATTATGCAAAAAACAGGAATAAAAAATATAATTTTTTATAAATTTAAGGCAAAGTAGATTTTAAATATATTTTGCTTTGTTTTTGTTGATCACAGTTTGCTGAAACACCGAAAACAGGCTAAAGTAATATTCCGGTGGGATGAACCCTCCTATGCTTATGTTCTAGTTAAGTTAGAAACTTTTTCTGAAATTAAATGTCATTTACTACAGACATTCTTGAACAATTTTTTCCCTTAATCAGTTAGGTTGATAAAACTTTTATATGAAACTCGTTTTCAGTAATCTTGGAAAAAAATACATCATTTTGGGAGTTAATTTATCTTGAAACATTTCAAATTTTAACTATAAATAAATGTCGAATCTCAGTTCATCATACACAGGTTTTATAACCTTTTTGTTTTAACCCAAGTTGACATTGTACAAGAAAGTGAAATAGAATCACCCAAATTGAAAAACTCTTCTTTAAAGTACTTGTAAGCTAAACTTAGACTGTTTAGCATAAAAACAAGCAATTCTATTTCCCCACCATTACATCCCTACTGATTTCAGAACACCGGAATCTGAACTTATTGCCAGATGACTTCCACTCATCGTTATTCAAGCCATGTTCGTAAGGGAGAGTGAGTCGCATACCAAAACGAATATGATACCTTTTCAGCTTTTTAACTTCCATTTACAGCTGCTGCTCAAAATTCTTTTGGACAAAACATAAAAAGATATTCTATTCACAGATATGCAAGTGCATTTTGAGTGAAGAAAAACATCATCCTTTATGTAAAGCTTTATAAATGGAGAATTCTATAAGGAACTTCGATTTGCAAAAGACAAGGTCGTTTAATTTTAAAATTTTCTATGAGAAATTTTGGAAAAAGCAGTTTATTTCTTTTTCTCATGTATGCAGTTTAACAACTAAAATCAAATGGTATAATTTACCTACAACCATAAATTGAATTAAATTATTTTAGCGCATCAATCCCTATGCTAAGAGTGCAATTTGAAAAATTCAAACCTAAAGGGGATTACCAAGTTATCCAAAACATTGAATCAAATATAAACTTTTGTTCATAATAAGTTTAAGGGGTGAAGATAAATCTTGGAATTAAAGACGTTTAATTTTCTCAAGATACCCTGTATTAAAATTTCCTACCTATCTGCTACGACAAAACTCTAACTGAAATACATATACTTTATCCCATAAGCAAAGTAAAATAAGAAGCCTCAATAAAGATAAAACGATGAAAAGTGCATTTATATTAATAAAGAATCAGAAAGAAATAAGTTTATCTATGAAGCTGAGAAAACAAATATCAAACATTCTTTCCATTTAACTTAAGATGCAATATGTCAAAGTTACTTACCTCCTCTAATTGAAATTATTTAATATCTTGTTTCTTTAATTAGGAAATTTCAAACTATGACTTTCTAGTTCTAATCCAACTTCGTGAAATAAACAGTTCCCTCCCCCTCGCACCAAAGCATCCAATAAAAACATTGCGATAGTAAATAAGATTCATAACATCTAAAAGCTCTTATTCATTTGCTCATTTTCGATTAAAAATTCATGAAGGTTTTAAAACATCAATTTGAATATCTCTAATAAACCTATTGAAATAAGTATCTAAAAGATGCTTATCGAAATAATGCACAGATCAATGATTGCATCAGTCATGCAAATGAAATTCACAAGTATCGAAACACCCGACCCAACAATCATAAATAATCATGAACGGCGAATTAAGGTGATAAAGTATTCAACCTCACTTCTAAATATCACGAAAATGCCCTTAACACCATTCGTTGCCTTCAGCACATTACCAAATCCCATTTTAACAAGCGCATATCATTTCCATATCACTAATTCCTTTCGAAATCTACACTCTCAAATCAGAAACAATTACTGGATTACCTTAGTTTATTTTTAAAACGCTGGATTTAAGCATAGAGAAAGAACCGCGAATCGCTGTTGAATGGTAATTCTTAAACCTTGGAGAATAATTTAAAATCGGCTGCTTTTTTTCTCTACAACTAAACTCCCCTTGGGCCTCAAGTCGATTACTTCATTACTCTCCGCGTGGAGTGAGTGACAGCCGGAAAGTGGAGTTAATGAGAATAATTTATCACAACCTACAAATCCGCATTAAACAGATTAATTAGCTTTATGAATATTTATAACTGGTATTTATGCTTTGCTGATATAAGGAAAAAGTTTAATTCAATTTCGGAAAGTGAGGGGCAATCCGTTGTTTTTTAAGCTTTTTTTGGTACGATCATGACAGTTTTACACGATGAATTGATAGCAGTGTCAATCAAAGTTGATTACTGTATCTAAAAATAACCAGTTAGTAATTAAACTTAAGTGTATTTTTCTTCGAGACTAATTCTATTCAAAGGAGAATATTTTCTTTATGGGGATTAATTGTTAGCTGTGTTTCCAAAGTCGTTGTACAATAACGGTTACACAAATTATTTAAAGACGAAAGTTATATTTCTTTCGTGTCTTTTTCCTTCAGTGGTTTTTCTACAACTCTCGATGATAACACAGCTCATCATTTATTTTCATTCTTTTATTTATTCACTTTTTGCATTGATATATTTTATAATGTTTGTTTTGATCATTTGAGAGTGGTAATAAAGACCAATTAAACAACATTTTCTTTACTGGATTTTATTCATTTTTTGGTCATTAATTGTTTCATTAGTCAGAACACTATAAGTTGGCTTTTCTGTATATTGTCTCATATCAAGGAAAAGTTGTTTTACAGGAAAGTGGATGTATTGTAAGAAAAACAACTGGAGTGTGAATTACGACGTGCGATACATGTACAACAGTTTCTCACATAAATACATTTTTGAGGAGAAAAATATATGACTGTAACTTAAACATATAATCATCATTTTTTTAATATAAAATTTATCATTGAAAGTAAATTTATGTTGTTTTATAAATTTCTAAGAAATGTTTTACTGTTCTCCCCTTTTAATCTATTTTCCCGATATTAAAATTTAGTTTAGATAGAATACTCGACAACAGGATTTCTATGGTCTTATTACATTCATTTCTTTCTTTCGTTGCTATTAAAATATATTTGTATTTTTTAATTTCATTTCTTGGAAAATGAATTTAAACTCTCATTTCATTCCAAAATATTATAAAAGGTGGTTTGTTTGTATTTAAATAGAAAATGAGATTCTCCTTGTTCCTCAAATCATCATTTTTATATTAATTTTGTTCCTTTTACTTGTTTTTATACTTAAAATGAGTTGAAACTTTTCTCCCTTACTAGAATTGTAAATTTCAAAAAGTGTAAGACCTCTCTGAAGTGTTTTTGATGCAAAGGATAATTAGTTCATTACTTTATTCTACACTTAAAGGTTAGGGGCCATTAAGCATTGATTGACTCCAAATTCTTAACGGAAGTGCCTTAAAGGATTTTTCTTGATCCTCTGATTAAAGGATTCTTGCCCAAATAACCCTAAGTAAATGTTATTAATAGAGTTTGGGTTGCTAACCCAGTTTAAGTGATAACATCTATTCAAACAGATTACTGATAAACTAATCTCTAAGTTGTAGTATTGATACTCTTCACTTATTAACACCTTTACGAAGGAAAACTTGTGAAGACCAGTAAATAATAGTTTTATTATCTTTGCACAAAGAATTTCTAAGGTAAAAATTTTGAAGACAATACTATTGTTTTAGTCGATACCGAATTTATGGGTGCAACATTTCAAACTCTGAGTTCATAACTAGATGAACCCATTGTCAATCAAATACAATCTGCTTTACAAATCGTTGCTCCTATAATTTCAAAAACGTTTTATGACACAAACCTACTACATACTTTGTAAATGTACAGGTTGTTAAAGATTTTAGAGTAATTAAGAAAAGTCAAATTAATTGAAAAATAAAAGTCAATTGTCGTTTAATTTATCTTTATAATTTATCTTATATTTCTATTCTCCTCATTTACAATAAAACCATTAGATTTAATGCAGATAATTTTATAAATAAAAACACTTCAACATTAAATTTTAAAATTTTTATTCAAATTACATATTACTGCACCTATTTAACAAAGCTTAAACTATTATCAATGCAATTCTTATTCTACCAACTGTTCAAAACTATTCTTGAATCCCAATACAGAAATATTATTTCCTCTTTTGTCTGTCACAACGTCTGCTTTGTGTTCTCGTGTTACGCCATGAAACTCTTGCGACTACCATTCTAAATCTGGTCGTTACAATTTTTTCTGGACATCCTTCGGTACTACGTGTCTAACAAGCGAGGAATTCAAGGAATGGGAACGTGTCTAGATTCTTTTTGTTCTTCTAAATGGTCTTGGAAATGAAACTGTTCTTTCAAACTAAAATTTGTTAGTTTAAAGTTTCTCAACTCACTCTAACGGAAAATTAATTTTAAGAGAATATTATATTGAATAAACACACAATATATAAATGCTAATATATTAAATTGCTAATAAGGCACCAAATCGTTAATCAATAAAGATCAACATTTTAATGATAGCAATATAGTTACTTTTCTATGTCTACTACTAACCTAAATACTAACTACTACTAAATACTAACCTTAAATCTATAAACATTAATTAAAATGGAAGTTAATCAACTAATATTGTAAGTACTAAAATCATCTTATTTATTAGTTGGGCGAGATAAATGTGATGTGCAGCTTTTTAAACAAATTAAAATACTTTTGTGACCTTCATTGCCGGTCAACTTATCTTTTTAAATAAGAAATTATCTCACAATAATTTTTATTTTTCTTGCAGCTTACATTTTCATGTTCTCCTGATAAATAATCACAAAAAAAGTCAATCCGTCGAAAACGAAGTCTTAACAATAAAAACTTTGAACTTTTTCATATACTAACTAAAACAACAATACTCATCGATCATTCTTTTTTTCCCACCTGTACACAGATGGAGGACTATCCCTACCTACCCATGAGTGTGTTCGGCGGCCTCTTGATCTTCAGTGCCCTTCTCACCATCGGTTTACCCGACACCAGACACATCAAGAACCTCCAGACACTGCACGACGCTGAGATCTTTGGAAAGTACTGGAAGTGGAAAGACTACTTCTCATCAGGACCCAGAAAGTAAGCTTAATACACTTTTTCATGGTTATATCACGGTTTGTGTGGATATTCTCACCTTCCCCTCTATCTGAAAAACTGCTGTCGTTTTTAGTTTATGATGGTTTAAGTAAATCGTTTTCATCCATCTGATAATAAAAAATGCAAAGTCATCTTTTCTGCTCTGTTGATTCGGTCTGTTCCTGTAGTTAACCGAAATTTCCATTAATTTTCTAAAAATCGTTTGGTTGAAATGAAGCATTTGGAGCTGACATCTTTAGTATTGGTCAATTTTCCAAATGACAGGAGCTCAATTTCGCAGAGTTTTGATGTGATATTTTTGAATCATTACTCATAGCTTCTTAAAATTTGAACGCATTTTTCTGAATGAAATGTTTTAAATTGAGATTAGTTTTCTTACTGAGACTGTTTTTGACTCATTAAAAAGAAAGCTAAATATATTTATTTGGTATTTTAAGAACAAATTTATCAAATATAATTTAATTTTATTGTTTTTAAATATAGTTAGTATGTTCGCAAATGAAAATAATTATTTCATGATACTTACTAAAAGGAGTCGTTACCTATTAGATTAACTATGTTTTTTGTTCAAAGATAATTTAGTGTGTAATTTCAATTATTTTCATTTTGAATTATCATGAAATAACTTTTCCTTTATTAGTTTTTTGAACAAGTAATTACTATAATATATAACCATTAAGTTTAAGAAACATTTTGACTGGATTAATTGGTAATATTTGTGTAAGTATATAATTATATAATAATTTTTTTATTTACCTATTAATTATAATATTACTAAAAAAAGATGAAACAATAGTAAAATTCGTGCATAGATTTTTCTTTTAAAACTATTTGAAATCCCCATCCATTCTTTTATTTTCAGAACAGATCACAAGAACGGAATCCTAAAAAGCTTAGAAAAGAAACCTCAATCCCCAATACTCGGGTACGTATCACTAACCGATGTATAGACAAATATTTTATTCAAAGCATTCCACGAAAGCGAACATTTATCACCCCTATTTTATGAGTAATGACAAAAAGAACTTCGAAACGCTCGATGTAAGAAACGCTCAAATGAGCAGTCCCAAACGATGAAATCATTTCATCGAATCCCTATCGCGAAATCAAATTTCATTTATCCTAACGTGAATTTGTTCCCGAGTGGTGGCATCAGTGCTTATTTTTTGCTCGTTTGGTGATTTAGAGCTCTCCGCTTGTGAATACCAAAATAGGGAGACCTTGTAAAGAACTTGCTTCTTTTGGAATAGTTACTCCTGCTGGGAAAGCCTAACGACCCAAAGTCTTAATCTCTCAGTGATTGTTAAATAAACCTTGACTTGCAATTAGCGCATCTAATTATGAGCGCTCATTAGATTTGCATTCCATTCTTCCAAGAAGACAGTCCAACAGAAATGAAAAAATTGTCCAAGGAGTCTGAAAACTTTTTTTAGAATGGTTGGAATCTGAGTTGACGCAAAAGACCTTTTGTTGAGTGTCCTTGTGCTTGTTAATATATAGGGAGTATTTAAATTGAAGGTAGGTTTCGAATTCGTTACTCGTAAAAATCGTTATTTTTGTTTGTTGGATGAAGAAGAGTTTTTAAGATAGCTGAAATTTCTGCTCATTAATTTAAAATGAAAACTTAAATTTTAGTTAGTAATTTTACTTTCCTTCTAATTAGTAAAATTCTTCAAAAGAAATTTATGTGATCAAAGCATTTTTGCTCAATAAACATTTTTAATTATTTAGTATTATCTAAATCTTACTTTAAATAGAATCATTGATAAGTTTAAAATACTAAAACAGGATAAAGTACATATAATTTATTCAAATACTTCAAAGCTTAAATCGAATTAATGAACTCTGGGTTTGAAAATATTTTCGAACTTTTTAAACGAGTAAAGAGCTCGTTCTTTAAGTAATTTTTGTTAAAACCTGGTAATTCAATCATAGAAGAAACGTCAATGTTATCAAGTCAAATACAAATAAAAAATTGAAGTTGTGTTCAACCACGGCATACTAAATAATAAAATGTAAAAAGTACCTTGTAAATCGCTATTTAACTAAGAAAAACTATTATGTAAAACGAAAAATTAGCTTATGAACAAACTAAACATCGATGATGTTCATAAAAGGCATATTTCATGATTTTCAAGTCTATATACAAAACTCTTTTACTTGTATACAGGAGTATATTTTGTAGGTAATTCTTATAGTTGGAAAAAGTATTGTATTTTTATTTCCAACCACTCACTAAGATTGGTTGTGATCGGTTGTTAGCGGCCAGTAAATTTCTCAAAGCATCTTAAATTGCAGTTTCTCTTACAAAAGAGCAACTCAATAAAGTTCTAGGAGAATTTCCAACCATTACACCCTTCACTGACTTTAAAAGAGATGTTCTGAAGAGTTTTGTGATAGCTTCCTTTATACTAAGGGATGCAATTAAAATACGTGGGTTTAAGTTTAATCTGTTACGTGACTATCGCTGTGTTCTTGAATATCTCTCAACGAGATAAATATAATAATGAGGCATTTCTGTAAAGTATTGTATATCCGTGTAAAATTTATTGTCGTCCAAGGTTTAAATATTTTCAACATTGACGAAATATTCTCATGAGATTTCCCGCCTACTTTAGTTTAAAATTTTGATAAGAACATTATCTCCTCATCTTCTGTTATTACATTCTTGTAGCTTTTGACGTTTTTTTTCTAAAATTTAATTGGAATTAATAGAAAAATTTTATAGTGTTCCTATTGCAAAATAAAATTAATTTGTATATTATTTCTTTCGTGGAACTGAAAAGAAGATAAATGAAATTTCTTGCAATTTCCCAAAGGAGTAAAAAGCTCTTCCATAGGCTTACGTGACATTAAAACGAAAAAAATGATACTAAAAATTTTTTTAAAGTGGCTTGGCAAGCAATGAAGATAATTTTTAAAATTTTGAGAAAAAAAAGTAGTAATCCCCTTAAATGGATAGCAAGTAAACCATAGATTCTGATAACAAAAATATTATAAGAATAAAATTTAATAACACAAAAGGCATCTTATATCTTTTAAACCATTTTTATTAGGTATGTGCGTCTAAATGTATCTGAATTACGTCAGAAATAAGTCTAGGTTTTGAAAAATCCTTCATAAGAAAAGAATTTTTTTCAATCTCGATCCGGCGTTTAAATTGCCATCACGTCTATAGAAATCCACGGACCTGTAAAATACACAATAAAAACTGAAACACAGCCTAGACCGTTCCTTTTCAAACGTCCGCAAATAGAGAAGGCGTGATCGGAAATGCTTATTCACACAACACACATAAAGCCCAGATGGAAGTGGACTTATACGTCGCAGTGGAGTCAAAAATAAAAATGGATTATACCGAGCTCTTTTATGAGGGATATCTGTCCCTATATCCTGACAGGTATAGCCTTTTTTACACTTTTGACAAACAAAACGAAAATAGTGTGACTTTGAAATCCCCCTATTTGAAGATTGGATAAATTTCCCCTGAATAAAAAAAAAGTCTTCGGATATGGTTGCTAAAATTTCTAGTTGCTTACTTCGTTACCGACAGCTTTTTCTTAGGTTTAGAACAGTATTGATATAACAGTTTATGAATTTTAAGGGGACACAAGACATCTCGACAGCCAAAATACGTGAAATTTAGCTTTACCAATTTATTTCAGAAATATAATTAAAAATGCATTCCCATCTTTACAATTTTTACAGAAAGCAGTCAAGATACTGTAGTTTATATATAACACAAGAAAAATAAAAAAAAATATTTTAATATTTAAATTTATAGTTAAAATGGACTTAGTTTCTACGATACATATTGACTAAGTGTTGTTAAGGTACAATTTAAAAAAAACTACTGCACATTTTACTTTAAAATTTGGACCAGCTATAGATTATAAGTTGATAGATAATAATAAGCATCCTTTTTGTTTTAGCTACACAACAATTAATTTTAAAAAATTTTAAATTTAGGTTTCAAAAATCCATCAAATTTAAGACATAAAAAACCTTTTTTCTATTGAAATATAACTCTGATTGATTATTCAGAGGGTATTATTTTAGAAATTAGTAAGGTTTATATGTAGGGAAAATTTGGAATCTCTAACTATAATATATTTTTTAAAAGTGTACCAAAACATCAAAAAAATTGAAGGCTTATAAAAAATGTTACAAATACAAAAGTAAACGCGTTTTTTGACGGCTTTTCATATTTCAAAACTACACATATTATATATTTTTGGAAAGGTTAGATTACATACTTTTTTTAAAAGCAAAATTGGAAAATCGAAAATTTGATGCATTTTATGTCATGTGTCCCCTTAAAGATAAACATGATAAAGGATGAACATGAACATAACAGGTATACAATGTATTCCATTTCATTCGGTTCTCAAGTAGTATCTTGTGTAGAAAAGTTAAGAATGTGCACATTTTATTTAGCACATCTTTATTTTTATTTTGTTTATCTACATATATCATCAAAATATAATTATGTAATTCCTAGAATCAGCAAGTATTAAATCTAACTACAAGAGAAATTTGAATGAAAAATATGTTTTCTGTTACTTCATTATTCTTAAAACACGTCTATAAAAAATACACACATACACTTCTTAAAACTTTTGTTGTTGATATGTTTGCAGTGTTTATGTTTTTTTCATGAAAATTACTCACAATTAGAAAATATAAGCGAGTTTTTAATACATTGCCTCGTTTTATAAGGATTAGGGTGTTACAGTCAAACTGGTGAAGTTTCGCATTATTTCGATTACGATCCGAGCATAAAAGTCCTTATTTAGTGATGTAAATAAAGGATCAGATATGAAAATGCTTCATTACGTGTATAATACTGTCTTTTTTCAACGTAATGGATGAAAAATAAAGGAATCTACTCTAGAGCATGACGAGTTTAGTTAAAAGTTCCAAATTATAATCCATAGCCTCATGCGAAACAAAAAATAAGCTACTCGATGCATTTTCATGAAGTCAGAGTAAAACTGTTCTCTTAAATCCTAAGCTCAAAACCTCTTACTTTAAAAAACTATTTATATATAATAGAGTTTTAATCCGTGATAAGTATTCAACCAATTACGATAGAGGACTTTTAATACAAAATATCCCCTCTAGAGGAAACATTATCTCTCAAATCGTTGCTGAAAACCTTTTTAGTCCGTGAATTAATCGGGAAAAAAGCTCATAAAAATATAGCTTTTTCTCTGCTCTTGGGACTTAGCATAAAATTTCACTAAGGGGAATAATGAAGAAGGAAGCGTAACTCTTTCGATTTTTATCGATAGTGTTAATAAATCAGACTTTTAGTGTGGCAATAAAAAGGTATTCTCCTTTTCTAAAATGAGAATGGCCAGGGAAATACATTCATTGCATCTCTCTTTAAAGCTAAACATAAAAATAACATGTCATTAAAAACTCATTTAGATAAACTAATTGAGAAATAAGGCCTGAAGCTATTCGAATTTTTCTAATAATTTTTAGAAAATTGTGTTTTTCATGTAGGAGGAAATTAGCTTTTTGGGCAAATATGTGAACTCGATTATAATCAAGGGTATTTAATTTATGACTGAAGGGGAAAAAATTCATAAAATACAATAGAATTGAACTGTTTTGTAATTTATTTAGTTTATAGCTTTATATTTAGGTGTTATACTTAATTTTTTAACTTTATATGAGATAAAAACCACAGTTTTTCAACTTTCATTAAATTGATGTTAATTGTGTGTAACTGTAGGTGAGAAACTATGGAAAATTATTACAATAGAACTGTAGATCCTTTTTTTCCTGAAATTTATACTGAGAAAAATAATACAATTCTATACAATGATCTTAATTTTCTTAAATAATGAAAACTAAAATTAGTAACCAGTTTGAAAAAGAAGGTTCGATTCGACAGCTTTTTCTAGATTTCTTATTTGCATATCTTGGAAGCAACTGTCAACTGAAAAATTGATTGAATGTCGGTACAGCTCCATAAATAATAGAACAAAAAACTATGTGATTGGTACTCCAAAATTGTTACTGAAGCATAAAAATGCACTAAAAATTCAATGAATAAAAGAATTTTCTCTTACAGGTTGTTAAGAAAACGAGACAGCTTTCATCTCGCCAATGCAGAAGGGGAAATAGAAGTATTGGAATGTAATTTCGAATCGTCCACTTTAGAAGAATCAGCAGTAAAAGTGACAGTGTTATGAAAGGAATTCTAGAATTTTTAAAAATTCATTGGATTACAGACACAACATCACATAAGCATCTACTTCAACGTATCATAGGGAAATAAATGTTTTTGTACATTTTTAGAACTTGGCCTCCTTATATTTCAGATCAGTTTATTTCATCCGTAAAATGAAGAGAAGTGGAAGAAACAATAGTGCAGTTGGTAGCGTCAGATATTTTCCGAGGATAGGGCAATTTTCAAAACTGAAGAAAATAGAATCATTCAATGGACTTATTTCGCTACTTTGTTTTGTTTTGGTATTTATCGGCATTGACATAAAAAGATACTGCAATTCCTTTTATGGAACAATTTTCCAATATATAAGCAAAAATACTTCAGTTGCTCAATTTTGAAGTCTGATGGAGACCTTTTTGAGTTATAAGAAAGAATTTCAAGAAAAGGCGTTTTTTACAATGTTTATATTTTAAATTACCCTACTCCATTTAATGATGTTTCAGAACACTCGATTCTTTCTTTTCATCATTTTTAAGGGAACCTTTTAAGGTTCTGTTATGAAGAAGTATCAGTTTTAAAATAGAACGATTTGCCTTAGTACGAAATTGGGTATTTCCCTTCTGGATTCTCAACCAATCAATGAAATTTCTGGTATTCCTTTAAAATGGTTGCGACTGTAAAAAAGTGGAAACAATAGTATTTTTGAAATGTGTTTTGTAATGTAATTTTTTTTTCGTGTTTCCCACTTATCGTTTCAATCTGTCATTTTTTAATATTAATAATAATCTTTATTAACAAATGGGAAGAACGCATAAAATAAATACAAATTAAATAAACATATGATACGTCAAGAGGCAACAAAAAGATCCCATTCTGGCGTAATAAAAATTAATAAATTAAAAATAAAATGGAAAATAACAGAAAAAAAAATAAAAGTACTACAAAAACACACATAATATTTGAAAGTTCTATTTTGAGATATATTTCACGTTAACAATATACAGGGTGTTTCAAAAACCCGTTTCGCGGCTTTTATTTGGATCCAACGTGTCCTAGGGTCACGGAAATAAGGTCTACCCCTAGGTAGATGACCCTGGAAAATCCATTGAAGTGACTTACAGCGCTCCTAGCGGTGAAATAAAAAAGTAAAAAAAATTAATTTAAAAACTATAGGAGATAGAGCTAAAATCTCAGTAAGAGTATTGTTGCCAACGTTATGAAGAACTCACAGAAAAAAGTTTCATGAACATATCTTGAGTATTCGCGGAAATATTAGCATGTGAAAAAAACACTTTTTCAGACCTCGGAAAAGAAAAAGTTTGAAAATTTGCAATTTTTTCCGTGTTATTGTGAATTTTTGTGTTTTTTTAGTTGAATGAAGGCAAAATTTAATCAAAAAAACTTGCAAATTTGTGAACTTTTTCTTTTTGGAGGTCTGAAAAAGTGCCATTTTCACATGCTAATATCTCCACGAATATTCAAGATATTTTCATGAAACTTTTTTCTGTGAGTTCTTCATAACGTTGGCAACAATACTCTTAATGAGATTTTTACTCTATCTCCTAAAGTTTTTAAATTAATTTTTTTAACTTTTTATTTCGCCGCTAGGGGCACTGTAAGTCATCTCTATGGATTCTCCAGGGTCACTTACCTAGGAGTAGACCTTACTTCCGTGACCCTAGGACACGTTGGTTCAAAATAAAAGCCGCGAAACGGACTTATGAAACACCCTGTACGTGTACACAGGGTGTATCTGAAATGGTGCAACAAACTTTCAGGGATGATAGTACTCATCAAGACGAACAATAATCGGTATAGAAAGGGGGGTCCCAGACCAAATCCCAGGGACTTAAAAATGGAGCGACACCCCAAAAAAATCATTGAAAAATTCAATTTGTAGAAGAACTACTATAGGTAAAAATTTAATTATGGACTCAAAAATTGTGGTTTAATATGATCTTTAAAATTATCTTAAAAGTCTTCACTTTAAAATTTGTTTTATAATGAAAAAGTTAAAAAACACAAAAAAATGTGAAAACTCTGCCAAAACCTTATTTTGTATTTCGAAATCCTTTCTTTTGATTTGATAATCTGAAATATCATAGTTGAAAACCCTGTTAAAGTTTGTTTTTTGCGTGCGCAAATAGCTGTTCTGGAAACAGCTCTAGAAAACTGCTTGCGCACACAAAAAACAAACTTTAACAGGATCTCAAGCGTTTAATATTGATTGTATTTACGTGAAACTTTGGACTTTAGGGTTTTCAACTATGATCTTTCAGATTATCAAATCAAAAGAAAGGATTTCGAAATACAAAATAAGGTTTTGGCAGAGTTTTCACATTTTTTTATGTTTTTTAACTTTTTCATTATAAAACAAATTTTAAAGTGAAGACTTTTGAGATAATTTTAAAGATCATATTAAACCACAATTTTTGAGTCCATAGTTAAATTTTTACCAATAGTAGTTCTTCTACAAATTGAATTTTTCAATGATTTTTTGGGGTGTCGCTCCATTTTTAACTCCCTGGGATTTGGTCTGGGACCCCCCTTTCTACACCGATTATTGTTCGTCTTGATGAGTACTATCATCCCTGAAAGTTTGTTGCACCATTTCAGATACACCCTGTATAATTACTTTTTTGAACTAAATTAACTAAATTTACTACAAAAATTTAAGTTCTTATTTATATTTAACCCGGGAGCAGTCGCACCTATGAAACGAACGCGGGTAGTCGCGGGTGGGTATATCATACCCAGGAATGGATTCTCGCGTTTTAACACTCAACCTGCTTGGTTTTACTAATAATAGTACTCAAAATCCGACATAAAACAATAAACAAGCATCAGTGTACTTTAAATGAAAATAATTTTCTCTTATTTATTTGTGCAATCCTTACAAATTGGAGTTATGTGTTCCATACAAATATATATGGCACAGTTAAGAACAGTTTTTACCAATAGTAGTTCTTCTACAAATTGAATTTTTCAATGATTTTTTGGGGTGTCGCTCCATTTTTAACTCCCTGGGATTTGGTCTGGGACCCCCCTTTCTACACCGATTATTGTTCGTCTTGATGAGTACTATCATCCCTGAAAGTTTGTTGCACCATTTCAGATGCACCCTGTATACAGGGTGTTTCAAAATTGCGTTGCATGGCTTTTATTCGGAACCAACGCCTCTTAGGGTCATGGAAGTAAGGTCTACTTCTAGGTAAGTGAGCCTGGAAAATCCATTGAGAGGACTTACAGCACTACTAGCGGTGAAATTAAAAAGTTAAAAAAATTAGTTTAAAAACTAAAGGAGATAGAGCAAAAACCTCAATGAGAGTATTGTTGCCAAAGTCATGAAGAACTCACCGAAAACAATTTGATCCAAATGTCTTGAATATTCGCGGAGATATTAGCATGTGAAAATAGCACTTTTTCAGGGGTCAAAAAAGAAAAAGTTCACATACGTATTTGCAAGTTTTTTTGATTTTTTGATTAAATTTTGTGTTCATTCAACTAAAAAAACACAAAACTACACAATAACACTGAAAATTTTGCAAATATGCGAACTTTTCAGACCCCATTTTTTTGACACCTGGAAAAGTGCTATTTTCACATGTAATATCTCCGCGAATATTCAAGTGATCAAATTTTTTTCAGTGAGTTCTTCCTGGCTTGGGCAACAATACTCTCACTGAGATTTTAATACTTTCATTGAGGTTTTTGCTCTATCTTCTTTAGTTTTTAAATTAATTTTTTTAACTTTTTAATTTCGCCGCTAGGGGCTCTGTAAGTCCTCTCAATGGATTCTCCAGGCTCACTTACCTAGGGGTAGACCTTACTTCCATGACCCTAGGAAGCGTTGGTTCCGAATAAAAGCCGTGCAACGCAATTTTGAAACACCCTGTATAGTAAATATCTTACTATTTTGTGAATTAAGTATAGTTTGCTCATTTAGGTAAACTTCTAAACTCTTAACTATATTTGAACTTATTTTTTAATAAATAACAATCTTAAAGAAAATATTATCTATCTCCCAAACACTTTGCCTCATGAAAACATTAGGCGACACTCAAATACTCAAATAAATCCACAACAAAGGTTCGGAGAAAGATAAGGGTCACCTGTCAATAGTTTGACCACAAACTTTCTGCCAAGCGAATCTTCAACAATCGACCTATCTAAATGGACATTCTAAGGGACAGTGTCCGAAGGGCTGTGTGTCGTTAGGTGTCTATTGATTACCAGAGGAATTGCCGCTGTGCCTCTTAGCCCCAAAGTACATTGAACGCTCCACTGACCCGGCCAATCAGCTTCTAGAATTTAATTGAGCGAAGGTAAATTTGGGGACTCTCTCTGACTTCGACAAATATGTTCAGAGGGTTGACTGGATCATATTGTTGTGAAAATGGGACTCGCCAAATTTGAATGTGTTTAAAGATATTAGTAGGTCAAATTTATAAAACACCAAGTAAATTTTAAGAATTAAGTGTGATTTTTAAGGAGGTAGGGCGATAAAGTGAATTTTTTTACTAATAAAAACGAAATTTATTCATATTGGTTTATAAAATTAAAATCATTACAGTGCATACCAAATGGTCAACACTCAAATTTAAATTTCAAAAATACTTTTCATAGTGATAAAGGAGTTCACTGAACTGTGCTTAAGGGTAAGTAGGGAATTCTATACAAATAAAATGCTTTGAAATTTTATTTCTTCTCCACTACTAGTTTTTAATTGAAAGTGTAAAGGAATATCAAATTATCAAGTAATTGAAGGTATCTAGGGGTATAAAACCCCTGAAAATGATTTTGTGGTGATGTTTTTTAACAGTTCTATAAACGTAATAATTCTATCTTCAGATATTTTAGGAGAATAAAAATTATGCCGCTGAAGTTTTTTAAACTGATGTAAAATAAAACATTTACCTCTGAGAAAACAATCCTTCATAAATCTGTTAAATCTTTTTAAACAAATTTTTTATCCTATGAAGCAATTTAAAATTTAAAATTATCCACCATAGTACTTATTGAAGGTAATAAATAACCACACATTATTCAAAATGACAACGCACTGAAGAAAAAATCACACGCATTGATTTCACAATATGTTATAGTGTATCACTTGTATCAAATCAAATACCAAGACCTGCGTTTGAGTCTGGTTCGCTGGAGGAGACACACTCCTGACAGCTTTTTCGCAGTGTTAGGAGCGATCGCCTGATGATGATAGAGCTGCTTTCTTCTGCGAGGAGATAAAGGAAAGTGACGTCTAACACGCGGAGGATCTGATTTTTATTGAACTTGCAGGGAGGAGAGGGATTAGAAGCTCTCCATCATTGCGAGACAGGGATGGATTTTATTTCCATTTAGATTAAGATCTGAAGGCGTTTGGGATCTGTGATTGTCTTGATGGAGAAGAATGGAGGGGAAATATGCCGTAATCGGTCATTTGAGAAGATGAAAGTTGTAATGTGCCATTTTTCTTTCGTTGGCGAGTTCATTCTAAAAGTTCATTCATTCTGAAGTCGCTGAGTTAACATTGGGGTTTGTCATTAAACATTTTGGCATGAATTGGTAAGTTTCTTTATGTTCAATTAAAATTATTTAGATTTAGAATATTATTTTCAACATTTAAGCTTCTTTTTTAAGTTTACTGAGATCATTAGTAGGAATTTCGGTGTGGCATCTATATGGACTAGTTAATTATTTGTAATTGGTAAAAACTTCATTATAATGTTTCAGGAAATAATTAAGAGTATATGTCATAATTCTAATTGTAAAAAAAACAAAGTTTAATCAAATAATTACGACCGGATTCTAAAGAAATACAAATTTTTTTCTATATTTAATTAGAGCAAGACGAAAAATACTGGGTAGAAAAAAAATTATTATAATCATCTCTATATGTAATAATCTGAAAATATGTAATCAAATTACTTAACCAAGTTAATTAAATTAATATTCAAGTCACTTTATACAGTTATTTTATTTTTTATTTGATACTGTCTCAACCATAAAACTTATCTGAGTTATTAGTATATTTTAGAGTTTATTTCAGTTAATTAGTAATTGGTTTGTCTTGCATCATAAATTTTCCAAGCACTTAGATTTTAGTTTTAAAGTTATTCTTTAAACACTCCAGAATTAAATTTGTAAAAAACACAAGAAATTTTATAGAATATTTAAACATTAAATCAACGTTTAGATGATTGCAATTTATTAAAAAATTAACTATTTATCTGATAAGTCGTTTTTCCATAAAAAAAATATATAGTGATAAACAATGGACGATAGTTTGTATGAGCTTTATGAACTTTTCCACTTTATGAGTTTGATAACTAAGTACTGCTAGAATAAATACAGGGTATCCCAAGATAACTGTCCACTTCCTATAACTTTTGAACCCCTACAGATATAGTCATAAAAGTGGTGTCTAGGTATAGTAAAGTGTCCATGCCCTATCTGATGCAACATCTTTGAACGCCCCCTAGTGGCAATGTTAGGAGTTAAAATTTTTATTTTAAAACCTTTTAGAGATATGCTAAATTAGTTAATCACAAAGTTGTAGAGCAGCATCGATTTAGAACGAATAGACACTTGGTGCAGATAAATGCCTTGAATGAAACCCCTAAAACTCCCGCTCAATTAGTTAGAATTTACATAGATTTTAGGTCCTAAAACGCTTGATATAACGTGAAAACGAGAAATTTTCATTTTGTGATCTAAGAATACTTTTAGTCGTTTACCTAAGTCATAAAAATGAAAATTTCTCATTTTTGCCTTCTGAAGAGCGTTTTAGGACGTAAAAACTTATAAATTCTACCCAATTGGGCGTGCGTTTTAGGGGTTTTATTGAAGGCATTTCTCTGCACAAGGTGTCTTGTCGTACTAAACCGACGGTGCACGACAATTTTTAATTGACTAATTTAGTAAATCTCTAAAATTTTTAAAATAAAATTTATAACACCTGGCATTACCGCTGGGAGGAGTTGAATGTTGTCGCATCGGATAGGGCATTGTTACTTTACTATACCTAGATACCTCTTATCTGTAGGGGTTCAAAAGTTAGAGGGGGTGAGCAGTTATCTTGGGATCAGTGGAGGATCCAGGGGGCACTCTGGAAAGTGCCCCCCCTTGGAGACCCAAAAAGGTTCTCAAAATGAGTAAAAACCCAACTTTAACAGGTCTAATTATCTGGGGAGGACCCCCATACCCCATTTAGTATCAAAATGGGGTATTCAGGGTTTATTTTTAGGAAATCTCCAAAATTTTGACATATTGGGTCAAAAAGTAAAGTTAATAGTGTTGAAAAGTGTCCCCCTTAGACTCAAAACGTTTTTAAAAATGAGTTAAACCCCTACTTTTACACGTCAAATTTCAATTTTTTTTCTGGGGGAGGACCCCCATACCCCCAACGGTACCACAAGGGGATCTTGTCTGGAAAAGTGCCCCCCTTGGAGCCGTTCTAGATCCGCGCCTGAACCCTGTATAATACGCGTATAGAGCATAAAAATACTATCCACAACATTTGCATTTACTCCCGCTTTACTCTGCGGAAATGCTAATTGAAACTTTCATACAGCTTTCATATACTCCTTAGAACCATTAAATGTTAAACTAGTTTATAATTAGATAGACAGAAAACAGGAATTGGATA
The DNA here is from genome assembly GCA_024610705.1 of Tetragnatha versicolor. Lineage (NCBI taxonomy): Eukaryota > Metazoa > Arthropoda > Arachnida > Araneae > Tetragnathidae > Tetragnatha > Tetragnatha versicolor. The sequence goes on along the minus strand of JANDEH010000001.1, from coordinate 52,218,964 downwards.
ATAAAATTACCTTTACGGGCCGAAAATGTCTCACGAATGAAGCTCCCACTCCTTCTCTAAAGATACAAATAATCTAATAAAACATTTTTGCTTTTAACTCTTGCTTCCTATCGAATTTCTTCCAAGAAATTTCGAGCTTCTCCCTAATTTTACACCGTCCTATCACATTCATCAGACTTGTTACAAATGCACATTCTTAATAATAATTCGATTTAGTTGGAGTCTAGTATAACTCAATAACTAGGAAACATTGGACTGATGATTTATTGCCTCGTCTATCCTCTAAAGTAAACTTACACTTCGGAATAATTTATAGCTTGAATTACTGCAAAATCTGTATCCTATAACATCATTAAACTTTGCAACTTGTGAGAACATTTCAGATATTTTCATTCTTTATTATCTGCAGAATTTATCTTTTGGCTTTGGAATCTTTAATAGTTTGTGATATGTAAATTTGGACTAAAAAGGAATTGCAGATGGAAGCTGATATTAGTTTCCTGGTTAAAAGTTTACAGTTTAAAGTGAAATATTGACAAATTCGTTATTTTATTAACATAATTAGCAGTAAACTCTTCTAATTTCTCATAAAATTTCACGTATAATTCAAAAATTTCACTATGCGAATGAATAAAAATAAATCAATCTTTTACTACTTTTTAAATTTCAAATGATTAACATTCTACTGAGTTAAAGGATACAAAATATGGCAGAAAAAAGTATAACTATTTATTTATGGTTTGTATTTTCCAATTAACTATAAAAAATACCTTTGTACACAACCTCCGTTGATACGGTTCTTGTCCCCCAAGCAAAATAAACGTTCAAGATTCGTTAAATTTTTGTCATAAATGGACAAATTTCGTTTATTTCTAGTTACAGTTACGTAATCTTGACATTCGGTATAAGATGTGCTATTAGAGACACTCAGCATCCCAAACCCCACTTTCCCTAATAAGTAGATATTTCAGTTAAATTAAGTAACAAAAGCTCTGTACACTCTAGTACCTGTTTCCAAAATACTTTTATCAACCATTCTACTTTTTATTTAATTAGTTAAAAGAAACTCTATACGGGTTCTTTTGAATAAGTATGTCAAACATCATATTTCATATACATGAGGAAATTAAAGAATATTTATTCACCTAACTTCTTCTGAAAAATCTTTGGTACCCTGTTTTATTCGACTTATCTCTATTTCACGACACTGACATAAAACATGTATTTGGTCAGGGTCATTCGGACCTTTTAGTTAGTTTGAGTTTCAAAAGCTTTAATAATAGTCATTACTTTTAGTTTTAGATATTTGAGAAAAGATATTACTGTTGTAAAAACAATTTGCAATATTGCATTAAATTTAAAATCTTAATTTCCACAACGCGCTTAAAAAATCACTTGCCTTATTTTTTAAATGTTGACTATAACCCCATCACGTCTGTTATCATCCACCATTCCCGATGATCCCTCAAGCACCCCCACAAACCAAAAAGGGGGGGGGGAGAGAGGACTCTGCCAAACATGATGGACGACTCTCCCTTCCGATATATTTTTCATTATTATTATTATTTCTTTCTCTAAGATTTTCTCATTTCTCCCCCTTGCTCTAAAAGACATCCAAGAAGAATGAAAAGAAGCGGGCTAAACAAAAAATTATATCCTCTCTCTCTTCTCTCTCTCTCTTCTAGCTTCATAAAACGATCCAAGCGTTAAATTCCCCCTTACTAGGGGGATCGATAGCGGGCATGTGGAGCAGTTTTTTTTCTCCTCCATGTGGTCCTTCTCTTCTGTGTTGAGAGAAGCAGCGTTTAGGGGTTACCGCAACAGCCCTAGAAAACAAAATGCTTTGTCATATTCTTTAAGTTATTTGCTGATCTCAATTGTGAGGGAGTTAAATAAAGAGTCAGGGGTGCTCTGTGGGGTGGAAAGGGGATCGAGGGAGAGGGAATCGTCTTGTGAGTCGGATTCCAGTCAGAAATGTTTCTTTTTTTGTCCAGATGAGTTTTTTAAAGAGGGACTTTTTTTTTGAAGGATGGAGTTGGATAAAAAGGTTTTGTACCGTTATGATGAAGTAGAGTAAGCTTGGGAGAGTACTGTTTAACAAGTGTTTTTCTCTGGTCGCGGTAATTTATTTTAAAATTCTCGCATTATTAATGGTAAGGGATTATGAGATCTTTCACTAAGCATTTAGTGTTTTGAGTTTATAGACGCCTTTAAAATGGTAAGAAAAATGTAAATCTTTTGTTTCTCTTTGAAGTACAGAAGTGTTCTTTAAAGTCATTTTAGCATTTAAGAAGTAAAATTTTGAATTAAACTACTAATAATTATATAATACAATGCCACTTCTTTTTTCTCGCTCTGAAAAGGACATGCATATCCTTTCTGAATACGAAGAAAAGTGTTTATGTAATTATTTGAAGGATTTTTTTACGTTTTTCAAGAATTGATAGAAAAATTACCAGTCACATAATACATACTCTAGACTAGTTCTAACTAAGTAGTTAGTGTTTGAGCCAGGGTTGGATGGATTGGACCCAAATGGGTTGGACCCAATGGGTTTTTTCAAAAAACCCATGTGAAAAAACCCACATTTTGGACCCATTTTAGGGTCTTTTCAAGAAAAATCAAGATTTTGGAAGTTACTTCAAAATTTAATGTGGGTTTAGGATATTTTTTAAATTTTGATGGGTTTTTTCAAAATTTAAACTAGGTTTTAAAAATTAAATGTTGTTTTTTCAATTTCAGGCAGTTTTTTTTAAAGTTAAAGAGGTTCTTTTATTATTCGGTGGGTTTATTTCATTACTGAATGGGGTTTTTTCAATATTTAGGACGTTTAAAGTTCAAACTAGATATGAAAAATAAAGAAGATTTTTTATAAATTTCAGTGGGTTTTTTCAAAGTTCAATAGATTTTTTTTCAATATTGAAAGGGTTTTTCAAAGTTTAGGATACTTTTTAAATTTGTGTGGGTTTTTTCCAAGTTAAATAGATTTCTTTCAATATTAAATGGGTTTTTTCAAAGTTTAGGATATTTTTTAAATTTTAGTGGGGTTTTTTTTCAAAATTTAAACCAGGTTTCAGTAAATAAGGGGTGTTTTTACAATTTCAGTGGGTTTTTCAAAGTAAAAACTTTGAAAAACCCACTTAACTGTGTAAAAACTTACATTACTTTGACAGAACACATTTAACATAGAAAGCACTCACTAAAATTTGAAAAAACCCACTACTTTATAGGAGAAAACCACTTAATTTTGAAAAAAAAAACACATTTTTTCCAAAAAACCCGGTTTTATATGGGTTTTTTCAGGGTTTTATTGAAAAACCCAACCCACTTGGGTTTTTTACCAACCCTGGTTTGAGCATGGTAATATCTGAATCCCTTTGTGTCCCTCTTCGACCACTCAATGCATCTTAAAGAGAGAGTACGAGCGAGAAAGAGTAAGAAATTTTATGTAACTGTGAGAATAAGAGACAGAGAGATAAAGAACGAAAATCGGAGAGATATTGTCAGAGAAAAAGAGAAGATGAAAAGAGCAACAGATATAAACAAAAGAGAAGACGAAAAGAACAACAGACATAAACAAAAGAGAAGGTATTCACAAGATTGAAAAGGAGATAATAAAATGTAAAGAGAAACTATAAATAACATTCGAAACGGCCGTTTAGGATTCTGATTCAATCGAACTGAATCCCATTTTAATATCGTTGAAACGAAAAACGTATATTTATTTATTCAAATTGCTTATCCTCTTTCTAAACAAAAATACCCCGTTCTATCACCAAACCACGAGAAGAAAACAAACCAAAATCAAATATGCTCTCAATCAATTCTAACTGATAAACAAATACCTTAAAATCACTTAAAGTGTTCCAAATCCGATGGGATATTACATCCATATCTTCCTACAAGAGTATCTAGCGACCAAACCCAAATGTTGATCAACCTCGGAAGCCGTTACTCAAGTGCAGATGTCGCCCAGATAAGTTCGATAATTGGAAAGCAATAGCAATTAAACTCATCATCTAAGCTCATCCTTCCAGTAAAAGTGGGCCTTTCGAGCTTATTAACTGAATTATTTACGCATTTATGGGAAGCTTTTATGCTGCGTTGTTTTTGATGGATTGGTAGAACTGGGACAGAGTCTTTATATTGAAATTATCTGTGTTGTGGGGAGAAGAGTAGGGTAGCTTCAGGTAGTGAATGTATCCTGTCATGGTGGTTTTTTCTCCTTCTACTTATGTGAGATCTGAACACCCTCATAGTACGTTTTTATATCTCTTAAACATAGATATTTCCAAAGAGCTTTTTAAATATAACAGTTAGCTTGACTCATTGTAGTTCCTTATGGTGAATCAGGGTAGAATTTTGCGAGGTAGAATCGTATAGGTTTTCATCGAAGTAATTTTTATTATGATTCATACTGATAACTTTTATTCATAATAAAAAGATGCTGCAATCAATCTTCATAAAAGTGCACAATAATAGTAGTAATAGGGTAAGTGGGGGTAATTGTCTGCATGGGGTAATAGTCCGCACGGCCTTTTTTTGATGATAATATTCGATTATATTGACTGCATCGATACAGTAGGTTCCTTTCACAACCCCCAAATGGCTCTGAAAATTTCAGAGGACTAGCGTGTCCGTTGTCCAAAAAAATGAGGTAGGTCAGTTTTTAGTGTCCTTGTTAGAGTATTTTTCTCACTTTTTCTTCTTATTATGGTAGAATAGTTATATTTATTCAATCCATCTGGTTTTTTTTCCGAAAGAGCCTTTATTTATCTTTGAAATTACATTACTATACTCATGTTTACTTGTTTTCAAAAATCAGTACCACTTTGTTGTTGTCATCATGATATGGGGTAATTGTCCGCATTGATTTTGGGGTAATTGTCCGCAATTGAAAATGTGGGAATGTTCTCAGAAACTCCATCAGAAGAAGCTTTTGTTGAAAAGAAAGACAGTCCTAAAACTTTCCAAACCTAATGAAATCCATAATGCAAGGTTTCATGAAATGATAAGTTTTCCTGACAATTTGGCCGATTTTACGCCGGTAAAAGGATTAACTTTGCAACTTGTGGAGTAACTTTGCTTTATGAGGTTTTATAATGTCAAATATTGTTGTGTTGTCTTCCTATTGTGAATATACCTCAATTTTGATGTTTTTGAATTGGAATATCTAATAATTCTCTTATTTTATTCTATTGGGGTAATACGCACTGCGGATAATTACCCCCAAAAAATGGGGCAAATGTCCGCAATTTTTTTTTCTTTTTAAAGTTGAATATTTCTAAAAATATTTGCAGATCAAGGCTGGAAAAAATATGAATTGATAGGCCACATCCTAAGCTTTAGATTCCATACCAGAAACTTATTAAAATAATAAAACTGTGGGCCACAAAAATTCAAAACCAAAAACTGCGGACAATTACTCCCACCTACCCTAAGCAAGAAATATTCTTTAGTTACCTTTTTCAATCCCATGGTTTTTCATATAAAAATTCATTTGCTTTTAAATCTAGTCTTTTATTTATTTATCAGTGGTTTTCCTGATAAACAATCTACAAGAAAAATAGTACTGTTCTTCTTTCACATGACCTCTTAAGTTACAGTGTCCAAATTAAAGTAATAAAAAAGGTATTTTAAAAATTTAGTCAAAAAATTTTATATAATTTACCACTGACACCAAGATAAATTATAAAAAGTATCAATAAGAATTTCCTGATGCAATACAAACTTTAAAAACAATTATTGACAAAAATTACTTTATAGTAAATTAATAAAATCTTCCTCTCGTTGATTAAAAAATATCCGTTGAGCCAAATTAAGATTTGACAAAAAAAGATAAATCAGTGCTTCACAATTTAAAATAAAAGCATTTCCTAAATGAAAATATTCTTCTAAATCTCCTTTAAAGAATTTTAACTATGTGGCAGCACCTGGAATCCTTTAAATAACAATCGACTAAATTTTGACACCCTTCCAAGAAAAGTGTAAAATTCCAACGAGTTCTAAACGTTTTCCAATAATTGTTGCACTTTTTAACTTGTTAAACTTCTTTTATAATTGAAGCCAAAAAATATAAGCTTAGGAACTTCTTGCAGAAATAAAAGTCAATATTTCTTTAAAATCTAGTAACGGATCAGCCTAAATTTATTCAAATATTATGAACAGAGTGAGAGCTTAAATCAAGATTATACATTTTTACTTTATGTTCTGTTTATTTCACGTTCCCATAAAATGTACTACTGCTTAGTAACATTGCTAAAAGCAAATTATTTTACCATTAAGGGAAGAAATAAGAATAAACAAATTATATAATATATGATTGGGGTAATATGTTATAACGCTTTTGTTGACAAAATATTACAGCATTTTTGTTTTACATTATACAAATTCTTAATTTTTTTTTAAATAATATGTCAATATTTTTCCAGTTTATATATTTTTTATATTGGGAAGATTCCCTTGAGTGTTGGAAAGAAATTTATAAAGGTTTGAGGCAATAACACTTACTGCTTAAACTATCACCAGCACATAAATTAAAAAGAACGAATACACTACAATAACACACAGAGAGAAACATCAAACAATTTTAGCACTAAATGGGTATATTATAATCAGGGAGTGTACGATGTTCTAAAGTTAAGTATTTTTAATGAGTTGAAAGTAAAGTATTAAAAGTAGTCAGTTGAAAAAGTGTATAAAGTTAAGTACTTTTTGTGTTTCTTGAAAGTAATTAAGAAAGTAAAATTTTTAATTTCCTCTTACACAGGAAGGTTAATGAAAAGTTTAAGAAGTATTTATTCAAGAAATCCCTCGGGTTAAAGGAATTATGTTCTTTTATAAACAAGATGTTTTTATGCATATATGCTGAATCAAGTAATCTACTATTGAGGATCTAAAAAGAGTGAATTACTTAAATGCGTGGTGTAAGAGTAGAATCTTTTTCTCATCATTTCTAGAAGGATCACGATCCGTTGAAAATGGATTTCCGATCATTCTGGCGGTCTTTATGTTTACCCATTACCCTAATGGTTGTTTTTGCAACTTTTTCGGGATTGTTATGTAAAGATCGTGAATGTACGCCAAAGATTGACATTTTTTGCGAATACGTTTTGACCCTACGATTTTTTAGATACGTATTGCAACTTTACATTTGTCTAGCATAAAAAGTTATAATGTTTTTAAGTGACCCTCTTTAATGAATTTATTTAGATTCTTATAAATAATCACTATACTTGTTTGTACTAAAAAGAAAAATATCACTCTACTCCAAACTTTATTATCCAAACTTCTGACAACGTGCAAATCTTTATAATAATGAGTGTAAATATTAAAAGATTTATCCTTAAATTATTATATATTAATAATTTATTTAATATAATTAAATTAAATTATTAATTAAATTATATTAAATATTATAAAGATCTCCATAAGCACTATTATATAAGCTTTATTTATTTCTGTTGCCAGTTTTCATTTAAACTTATCTGATTCATGTCGAAGGAAAAACACTGCAAACTCACTGAATAAGGATGATAAAAGCATCATTGACCGTCAACTATCTTTCTAAGAGGGATGCTAAAATCACGAAAAACCTCTTGAATGTCACATCCAGAAGTGTTGTAACGGTACTCAAATTCCTTCTTAGACTGTTTCTCGAAATGATGCGGGCTTTTTTTTCTTCTTAGAAGTGATTTCTGAGGCGGAAAAATCACTTTGAAGTTAGCACAGGAATCACTAGGCTTGTTTGAGTGTCAAACAGCTTCACAATGCTTTGTAAATTACTTAAATATAATTTTCTATTTTAATTGTTATTTTAACTATGAATGAGTTAGAGGTAAATTACTGTTAGTTTTCATTATAAATAAAAATTTGGCGTTGGTTTGAATCATAGGCGTCCGTCGGTTAATATATAGTTACATCTGTTGTAAAAAAGGGTAGTATATTTTGTGATTAGCATGGTAATAAATGTATTTTAATTAACAAAGTTTATAATTAGATTATATCGATTTATTTTATTTTTATACTGTACAAGCCTAATAAGGTATCGGCCTACCTTTGAGGCCATTTTTTTGAAATACTTGATTTACAAAAATTATTTTTAAATATTTAGTTTAAATGTACATCAAAACATTAATCAATGCTAAAAAAACAAAATTAATTATATTATTTTCTAAAATATGGGGTAATTAGTGTAAAATTTAAGTGAATTTTTATAAAACCCCTCTCACTCTTGCCCAAAAACTATTACCCCTATATAAATTTCCTTTGGACACAAGTATCGTATAACACTTATCTTCAGAATGGACTATTTTCTAAGACATATTTTGAAAAGTAATTGTTTTACAACATAAAATGTAAAGGTAAAGGAAAAATTTCAAAATTTCTACAAACATTTAACAAAAAAATGTCAATAAAAATAAAAAATATAAAATTACATAAAAATCTGTAGTCCATCTGGTTAATAATAATATGATTAATTTACTGTTAAAAATTTGGAGTGAATATCTTGGATAGTTTTTGAGTAATCATGTAAATAGTGGAGGGTTTTTATGCAAAATTTTGTTCTGAGAAAATTAGCTTTTAAGTTTATATTTGTATACGATCTCACACGACTATCTGTTTTAAAAATGCTGTAATTTCTTTTCTAATCCACCTACAAATAAAATGAAAACAGTTTTGGAAAGATAAAAGTATAAACTACTTGAAAATGTAAGAACCAAATTTTCGACGAAAAAGTCGAAAATCGTCATTTTAGGGGTAGGCGGATATCTTAACTGCATTTTAACAAAACAAACAAACAACAAACAAACAACTTTATTTTTATTACAATTTAAACAAAGAATAAAATAATACAAAAAGAACACAAAAAAGGGGAAGACATTTTCTTTTGAGTCACCAAGGAGGTGAGATAACCTCATACAGGTGAAATAATACAATTTATATAAAATGAAAAACATAAAAAAACACAAAAAACACAATATAAACAAAAAAGTACCATAGAAAATTAAATACAAGAACAACAAAAAAATACACATGAATAGATAAAAAAGATACTGAAAAATATGGCAAGTGAAAATGCTGTTGGGTGAGCTTCAGGGATAAAGTGCTAGAGAATATAATCAAAAATGATCCTCGATATTATCTATGGAGTAAATAAACAATTTTAATAATTTTGAAATTTTAATGGAGATATTTCTGTTTTAATATGAATAGGTAGGCTATTGTAAAATTTTTGGGATAAGTAAGCATAATTTTTGTGAAAAATTTCTTTCCGTGTTTTGGGTATTTGGTAATTATTTTTTGAACGCAAGTTATAAGTTATGTTTCTTATTTCATTACTATTACGATGCGTATTAAAATAAACAACTGTTTGATAAAAAAAATAAATGACGAATAGGAAGAACGTTTAAATTTTTATAAGTATTTAAGTTAGGGATTTGATTATTGCTTAGAAATTTGACTATTTTATTTTGAATTTTTACAATCGGATTTATATTTCCTAGATAGTCCCCACCCCATATTATTAAACCGTAACTAATTATTGAATTAACCCATGAATGGTAGAGCTGCATTGAAAAACTTTTATTTATAATTTTTATAAATAAAAGTTTTATTTATAAAAATTATAAATAAATATTTTTTAAATTAAAATCTTCCTCTGAAAAGAGCATTAGGCTTCGATTTTAATAGGATTTCTAATTTAATGAAATTGTGCTTCTGATTGGTTTAGAAGGTCTTGTGAAACAAAGAAATTTGAATAAGTAGACTTCTGAATTATGTAGCATAAAAGTAATGGACTTGTGGTGAGGGTAGGCTAGGGGAGACCTCACCGCGGCTAACGGTCTATTGTACTATAAGCACAAAAGTAAGAAATGTAGTAATATAAGCCTCCACTTAAATCCCATTGTTAATGCACAGCACTGACTTCTAACGGGCGAGAAGCAACAATTTAAGGCAATCATGTCTGATGTGAAAAAGAGGTTTTATCGAGAAAGATCTGAAATCTAAAAGCAATCGCCAATAATTTAAATTTTTCTTTCGGAGAAAAGAAGAAAAATCGCCCATCACCCCCTATTCAGGTGTAGATAAAAATGGCCGCGGGCCCATCGTTTTTTCGCCAACTCGGAGGATGATGATGAGGGGGCCAGAGGGGGCTTGAATCCCCCTCCCCCGAGTGACATCTCGTTCAGTCATGCCCATGGTAGATCCTATTGAATCTGTCGGATTCTAAATAAATTGACGAAGGGGAGGAAATGGCGAAAATGGTAATTCGTGGGAGTAGAGATGAAGGGAAAAACTGTGGGCTGTAATTTTTCTCGAACCTTAAACACGGCCACCAATCTAAAAAGAGAATATATTTTCTGTTCTGAGGCGTGAATATGAAAGAGAGGAGGAAATTATTTTTATTGATTTTTGTAAAGGGACTCGCCGCTCTTAGCTTCCTTTGCTGTGAAATATTTCAATAACATTAATTTTAAAGTTTAGAAGTATGAGATTAAATTAAGATAGTCATAATTATCTGTTCAAACGCGTCCCTTTGAATGTTTGGTTTGTTATGTAGTGCTATTGAAAAAAATATACTTAGTCTCTGAGATCTAGATGTTTTTTTTTTCAAATACAATAGTACCAATGCAGCAAATATCTTTTGTAGACAAATAAATGTATTGGTGTTTTTGCAAGAGGATAGTTTAGTTAAGGTCTTTACTATCAACTTGATTAGTATTAGAAGATTTCATCTAAAACGTTAGTTCTGCTTACTATTTATTATTTATAATTTGCTCTTCACCAAAAGATGACTTCTATTACAAACTTGTAGAAAATATTAATTAGGTTTTTTTTTCAATTCTGCTTTTCGTAAACCTCTTGAGGAAACTCAATTTGAAAACCCGTGTACTTTCCGAAGAAAAGTCAATTAGTTGAGCTTTGTTACAAACAAATGCACATACTTCATTTAGTGATTTATTGAAATTACAAAGCACCAATTAAATTAAGGATGTGAATACTTAATGGTACAAAAAATAGTTTCTTTTAATGTGTCAAACGTAAAGATAAGACTATCGAGCAAAGTGGATTAGATAATGCATTTTGTGTTAGCTTAATGGTCCTTAATTTTAATCTCTTTTACTTCCTCAAACTGTTTCTGACTTCTTATGGGATTGTCATTTATTCCCATTACAAAAAAAATCTCATAAAACCTAAAAAGATATGTTTTCCAGTCACTCGAAGCTTAAATCTTATGTTCTAAAAGTTAGTTTACTTGAGGTGATTTGTTCATTAGAAAAACATTAAAATCACATAAAAATTCTTCCAAGTTTTTTTTGTTCTAAAAACTATTTTAAGTGGCTTTTTAAAAAGGAAGATAATCATATTAGAAAACCAAAGTAGAAAACTTACTGTAAATACGGGGATAAAAATCCCCAACACTCAGATAGTGGGGAAGTTTTATCTATCTGTGATACTTTGTGACAAGAGGGAGAGGCATCATACATTACATCATACGTTACAAAACAAAAAACTAACAAAAAAATTTCTGAAAAATTTAGTTAATGTATTGCTAAAACGACGTTACAATAAAAATTATACTAACCAAATACGAGTTCACTTTATAATTAGTGTGACACTTTGTGACATAAGGAAGCGAGGGGGTTTTTTAAATGTATTTACAAAAAATTTTTCTTCATGGGCAAATGAACTGACGGCAATTATTCTTTTAAGCTTCTGTTTCAATTAATGATGATTCATTAAATTTAAAACTTAATCACGATCACATTCAAACGAAAAGGTTACTCGCCACAATAACTTCAAAACATCGTGATCTCCTTCTCTGGTTTTGAACTCCGTGGAGCAGCACACAATAGCGTGACGATATTTCACCAAGATAAAAGTAAGCTGGAAGCCACCAACTTTTCTCGAACTTTCCCTGCTGACTTTTGATGGCTTCATCTGTCACGGTCTGCCATCCAGATTCATAATTTTGAACCCACTCCTTTTTTGTTGTTGCTCTTCTCCCATGGTGGCATCGGGAAGCAATTTTATTCGGGCAATCTCTTTATTCTGTTACTTATAGAGCAAAGCAAGATACCAGAGAAAAATCTTCCAACCAACCAACCAATCTTCATTTTGTACCCCGTATAAATAACTGTTTCCCTCCTCTCATTCAGAACTGGAATTGAGCGTAATAAACGCCATATAATCTGAAAAGGGAGTAGGAACCCTGCTTAAAAAACACCTCCTCGTTGGTTTAGGATAAAAAAAAAGTTTGTATTAATCCGAAAAAGATTGCAAATAGCCGTTTAAACTGATAGGGACTCAGCGGTAAATAACTGTTACTACAAAAATAAACTCAGCGGTTTGATTGGTTTCTCAGAAATATCATGTTTTAATGTGTTGGTACACGGATTGCAATTGAATATAATTTTAAATAACTTAAAAAGGGGTTTAAGTTTTCAGATGTTTAGTGGGGAGAATGGAAATGAGGTTAGAGTTTTAGTTTTAAGAATTCAAATATACAACCCAAGAAAAACTCTTCAGAAATTCAAGTGTTAATTTCTGATTTATTAACTATGGCAGAAAAAATTATTCAACTATGATGAAAGATTTTGTGAAATGTTCCATGTACAATAATAAATAAATTTCTGTAAAACTCTAACTTTAGGAACTCTAACAAAATGGTGGCCGGCCAATGCAAAAACCGGTGAAAAAACAAAAAAAATTCAAAAGCTTTACGCATGTAATAAATTTGTTTTTAACGAACAGTTTTTGCTGACCGATTTTTGCATTGGCCAGATTTTTCGTAAATCCAACAAAATGCGTCTAAGTGTTAAACTTTTATTTTATTCTTAGGATGAAAGAAAGAATGATGCCCTTCATCCTGATAACACCACATAATAAACTAATTAACGTAATTAAGCTATCCCTACAAGGTTAATTTTATCTAAATCGGAGTAATGTGTGTGTACGACTGGTCTCTTTCTATGCATGGAAATACAGAATATTGTCTACTCCCTTTGCCATGAGAAACATATTAGATGAGAAGCTTGGCTTTCCGCCCACTGCAAGCAGCTTTCCTGCTCATTGTTTGCAAAGCTATTGACATCTCAGTGGTTGTTTCATGCCAATATGCATGTTTCTAAAGGTATTGGGAACGGTTAATTTCCTCAATCTAGGTAAATGATTGGCTAATACATTTTCTATGGGTAATACATTTAATGTCGAGGAATGTAATGGCTCAAGCGGAATTACATTTAATATTAATTTTGATACAGCGGGGGTAGAGATTCAATGGTAATGCTAAAAAATATACCCCTGGCATTTTATATCACAGTTTATTCTGTTCTTTCTTGACAATAATTCGACAACTCAAAATTTGTTAATTTACTTTTCGATTTTGAAACGGCAAGAGTATCCTTATACAATATTATTTTTAGAATATGAGAAAACTGTTTGGTTGAAAATTCTTTAAAAATGAAAACATTTTGAATGAAACATTTCACTTGACTAAAATAATATTCAAACCATGAAAATTACTTTTCAATTTTTCATTTAAAAATATTTCTGAAGCATTTTTTAAAGCCACTTTATTACCAAAAATACTATACAACCTTTTACTCTAAACATCTCGAATCATTTAAGTATATTAATGAAATTATTTAACTATTCAAGAAAATATCATTTAAATAAAAAATAGGTACTATTCCAGAATCCCGGCCCAAGCGATAAAGTCGCCAATAATGATGCAACCAGCGCCAAACGGAAAATCACCGCTTGTAACCCTTTGCTTGTAAAAAATAACATCAATGCCATTCCATGAAACTTTTTATTTAAAAATTAAACACTCAAATAAAAATATTTTAAACTATACTTACCATCAGTTTTAAAATTTTAAATTTTGTTTAAATATATTTTAAGATTATTACTATTATTTTTAAATAGACTTATATATAGTTTTTCTTTTAATAACTTGTTATTTACATTATGTTTTTTTTTGTAACAATTGGGTAAGTAGATCTCGTTTTGAGCAGAAATAAAGCTATTTTAATGCGGCGAGATTTGCGCCGGCTTTCTAGGGAAGTACCAAAAAATATTCAGAATTTTCTTTTGTTTTTAATACTAGGGAGCTACCGCCCCCTGCTCGCTGTCGCTCGCCAACCCCCATTAACTGCTGACGCAGACACGTTTGAACCGCTTCGCAATTCCTCACAAAACCCTGCTCACTGCACTTACTCACTTTATAAAACATTCTTAAAACAGGGTTAGTACGTCTCCGGGGTATTCTTTCGAAAATGGTGGATATACATTCAGTAGCGGAAATTTAACAGTTCCTTTATGGTAACATTAATTGGCGGGTCGCCTTATAATTCCAAGAAAATTAACAACAGAGCAATGTAACATTCCTTTACCATTTCTCCAAGGTAATGTTTTTTCACAGATCCATTAAGAAGCACTGAAACATCTCAGGAATAAATTTAACGTTCTTAAAATTTGTAACTATTTTCATCGATTGGCTGTGAAAAATGTAGTAATTACCGTAAACATCACGAAAGTTTAGAATTTTATCTTCATGAGAACAAACAAACGTCGAAGTTGTGTCAGTTTCATAGCAATGACACGAATGTTTAGACTTCAAACATTTTCGATTTTTATCTTAATTTCTAATACAGTCCCCCGTGTTATCTAGTTGTTTGCGTTTTGGCATTATGAAATAAGGTGTCACATTTTACTACCTAAAAAACATACTTGCAAAAGAATATAAAAATAATAATAATTGTAAAAAATAAATGCAAAAGTTCAAAATTTCCGAAAACGAGTTTATATTTTGTTGTAAATATGGTAATGATTAGGTTGCCACAACGACAAAGATAAATGTAAAAATATTAATTTGTTATTAAAAAATAAAAGATAAATTATTTATACATAAGTTTTAAATATAATTAAAACCGTTTAAACAACAGAAATAGTATAAATATTGTTAAAAATAACCCAAAATATATTTTTTAAATTCGTGTTATAAATAGAAAGATGATTATTTAATTTATTTGAATATTAAAAACCAGTGAAATATGTTTTCAATTTTTTTTGAAATTCATAGTTTCTTGCTTTATAACTGCAACCTTATCCGTAATCTAAAAAAATGGAAATATTTTAAAATTGAGATTTTTTTTAGAAATTCTAAAGGCACTTTGCACATCCTCAAAAGAATCCGGACAGTTTGATACCAAATATGTGTTATACGGATCAGTAATTAAAAAGCCTTTCCCTGGAAACCGTTCACCAAAAACTTTTTTTAGAATAGAGAGACTATCAAAGAAAAAGAGAATTTTCCCCAAAAGTAACATTCAATGCCTAAGGAGAGGCTCAGAAAATTCAAAGAGTCCACTGCATTGGGTTTCGTTTAAAGTTAATGGCATGCTTGTCTTACATTTCATTTCGAAAGAATTTGTTCCTGGACAAATGTATTCAAATATATGCTAGCAAACTGTTTCATAGAATCTCTTTCCAAGCCTAATCGATACATCTAGAGAAAATTATTAACTCGTCACCAACGTCCAAGAACAAGCGAGTTTAAAATACGTCAGTATTAAGAAATATTTTTTATGTTGATTGGTACACGGAAAAGTCAATGACACATTCAAAGCGTCTGATTGTTGAAATGTCAGATATAATTCACAAGAAACAGAGTACCCGCACATTTCTAAAGTATGTAAATTCGGATCTTCTGTTTATTTTTTTATTTTCCAAAATACATTCAACATAATCAATATATTTTACACGATACTTCAGCTTTTTTTAAAGCTTACGTTCAAGCAGAAATTTTCATGCAAGCGATTGATTCCCTTGCCACGATGGATTTCAAACGTTATTTGCATCTCATTTTCTAAGCATCCTTTTGAAAAATACTTTGGATTTTTTATTGGTATTTTTTGAATGAGATTATAATAGCACTACTCGACAAAAAATAGGGTCAAAATGCTTCTGACACAAATCAAGCAGATTCTTATGTAAAATGACCCCCTGAATCCGAATCCGACCCCCGTTTTTCTCCATCAGGCTCAGATTTTCGGGGAACAGCCCCTCCCCCTTTTTGCGTTTTTCGATGACTTAATGACTTTGAATTCGATTTTCAGGGGCAAAAACTATAACTTTAGCCTTTAAATTACACCCGAGGGAACAAAAAAGGTTAAAGCTTCTAAAATATACAAATTTGTAGCAAATGGATAAGTTTAAGGGGTTATTACCCCCCTAAAAATGCAAAAAATCGTTACAAATTATAGAGCATTTTTTGGCTATTTTTTCCTCAATTTTTTTAAGGAATTCATCATTAAAGGGTCCTAACCCTTCTCCAAGGACCCAAATTTTATGAATATATGCAGCAATGATTTTTACTAAAAGCGGTTGAGGTGCTACCGCCCCCAAAGCACTCGTGGAAGAGACTCTCTGAATCGCGCCGCCGCTCGTGAACTCAGGAATTAATATTCATGTTTTGAAAAGCTCAAAAATGACATTGTTCTTATATTTCAGGTCTATCCTGAGGGAAATTATTCAGTTCTTTAAAAACTGGCCAGTTTTAGGGGATCGGGGTTCCATGTTTCAAGCTGTTAATAGATGCGTGGGATGTGGATAGCAATTCTAGGGCGTCCCATTAAAAATTGAGGGTGATAAAGGAAAACAGGTGACTTATTTGAGTTCAGGAGGTCATTTTACACAAGAATCGACTGAAATTCAGTCAGTAACAGTTTGAATTTTTTTTATAGCATTTTAACCCTTAAGTTCGGCATTGAACCCTTCCGTGGGTGCTTTGGGGGCGCTAAAATCTCAACCGCTTTTAGTAAAAATCATTGCTGCATATATTCATAAAATTTGGGTCCTTGGAGAAGGGTTAGGACCCTTTAATGATGAATTCCTTAAAAAAATTGAGGAAAAAATAGCCAAAAAATGCTCTATAATTTGTAACGATTTTTTGCATTTTTAGGGGGGTAATAACCCCTTAAACTTATCCATTTGCTACAAATTTGTATATTTTAG
The DNA here is from genome assembly GCA_024610705.1 of Tetragnatha versicolor. Lineage (NCBI taxonomy): Eukaryota > Metazoa > Arthropoda > Arachnida > Araneae > Tetragnathidae > Tetragnatha > Tetragnatha versicolor. The sequence continues at coordinate 52,201,939 of JANDEH010000001.1, read as the reverse complement.
AAGCTTTAACCTTTTTTGTTCCCTCGGGTGTAATTTAAAGGCTAAAGTTATAGTTTTTGCCCCTGAAAATCGAATTCAAAGTCATTAAGTCATCGAAAAACGCAAAAAGGGGGAGGGGCTGTTCCCCGAAAATCTGAGCCTGATGGAGAAAAACGGGGGTCGGATTCGGATTCAGGGGGTCATTTTATTTAAGAATCTGCTTGATTTGTGTCATCAGAAGCATTTTGACCCTATTTTTGTCGAGTAGTGTAGTTTGAAGAACGTTTCATGTGGGAGCTTCAAAAAATTTTCACAGCTTGTTCATACAGCTGAAGAAATTAAATTTTTTAGAGCGAAGTGTATATTTGGACGGCCAAAACGGCCAGTGGCGCATGCGCTGTAGGTCTCGTGATTACGTAGCAGTCTCGGCCCTTACAGCCGTATTAACCAACGCGAGCCGATCCACAGATTATTCACTAATCGTACAAACCATGGTCGAAGTTTTTCCGATGACGAGATTTGGACCTTATCAACCAACATTCAACAATCATGGTTTCTTCAAACCACAGTTTTGTATGTAACGCCACTTCTGATTGGACCGCGATGACGCCAGGCATCGAGCCCGGCTGTCCGCGCTGTTGGCTGAAAGTTCATAGTTCAGTGTAAATTATTTCCTGTAAAATTATCTACCTGCTTTAAAACATTTCTATCGCAACTAATAATAACTATACAACCAATTACAGAAAATGACTTGAACTGGTGTTCTATATTTCCTGCTTTACATTCGAAATTGTTTTCACAATCCTCGTAATCTTATGGCTACACTGAATGGGTTTATTTCAATATTATTTTTAAAATACTCACACGTATCTAAATATATTGATTCACCTCTCTAAAAATAGACTATTTTTGAAAGAATTTAAAGGAATTAATAGTTAAAAGGGGAAAATTTTGAAACTTAAGTAAGAGCCGTGCTAAATATTTAATACCTCAAGTATTTTAAGAGCGCCATCTATCAAAACGAGAGCGAACTCTAAAGAGCGAACTCCTTCTGGGGAGCGAACTCCTTCGAGAGCGAACTCCTTCTGGTTCATGACTTTTTAAACCCGTTTCATGAGAAGCTTTACTTTATTATTACACTTTAAGCAACCATTATTTTGATGATTAAAGCACATATACTCAAATATAAATATAATTTGTGATCAAATTCTTCTTAAATGTCCATTTTCGCAAAAATGAACCACGGATCCATGGTTTCAACCCACCAAAGTTGGGTGGTCAGATTTTGGGTGAAAAAACCGATGGTTATTCGTTAGTTGGGGCTGGTTGATAACGTTTTACTTAGGATCAGCGGATAATCCTTCAATCCATGGTTGAACCACGATGGTTAATACGGCCGTTAGTGATGGAACCAATGGAACGCCTAGCCGTGGAAATTAGAGTAGAGTTTAGTTGAAAAATAGCCGTCCAAATATACAGTGCCTTTTTAGAGTATAAAAAATCACTTTTTATATCAATGATGGTGGTTGAGAGCTTCAAAAGAGGTTCGCGGAAGGGCCTCTTCGTCCACACAAAAAAGGTTGCTGGTTGCTGGATTTTTAAAAATATTGTACATTGAACAGAATAGTTAATATCTATGTTGATGTCTATCAGCTGTTAAGTATGTTGCAGGGTTGGCTGGATTGGACCTAATGGGTTTTTTCAAAAACCCATTTAAAAAACCCACATTTTGGACCCATTTTTGGGTTTTTCAAGAAAAATCAAGATTTTGGCAGTTCTTTCAAAATTTAATGTGTTTTTTTTAGTTTAGGATATTTTTAAAATTTTGATGGGTCTTTTCAAAGTTTAAACTAAGTTTTTAAAATTAAATGGTGTTTTTTCAATTTCAGGGAGTTTTTTTAAAGTTAAAGAAGTTCTTTTATTATTCAGTGGGTTTTTCATTGTTGAATGGGGTTTTTTTTTCAAAATTTAGGACGTTTTAAGTTCAAACTAGATATAAAAAATAAAGTTTTTTGTTTCAAATTTCAGTGCGTTTTTTCAAAGTTGAATAGATTTCTTTCAATATTGAATGGGTTTTTTCAAAGTCTAGGATATTTTTTATATTTCAATGGGTTTTTTCAAAGTGGAATAGATTTCTTTCAATATTGAATGGGATTTTTCAAAGTTTAGGATATTTTTTAAATTTTAGTAGGTTTTTTAAAAGTTAAATAGATTTCTTTCTATATTGAATGGTTTTTTCAAAGCTTAGGATATTTTTTAAATTTTAGTGGGTTTTTTTTAATTTAAACCAGGTTTCAGTAAATAAGTGGTGTTTTTACAATTTCAGTGGTTTTTTTCAAAGCATAAAAGCTTTGAAAAAACCCACTTAACTCTGGAAAAACTGACATTATTTTGACGGAACACATTTAACATAGAAAGAACTCACTAAAATTAGAAAAAACCCCACTTACTTTATAGGAGAAAACCACTTTATTTTGAAAAAACCCACACTTTTTCCGAAAAAAAAAACAATTTTATATGGGTTTTTTCAGGGTTTTATTGAAAAAACCCTTTAAAAAACCCGGGTTTCTGCCAACCCTGGTTTGTTGGCACCTGAATTGTTTCCATTTTGCAATACTTCCCTTGCTCGGAAACATAGGCGTAGAGTGACCTAAAATGTTGGGGGGCACACCTTTCCAATAGTCGAATTTACATTTTTGAACCTTATGAACGGCCTCTCGCAATGTAGAATACACCTTAGTTCAGTTGTAACCACACAGTAAAAGAAATATTAACTACTGGTTGTGTTTTATCAAGTCATACTTTTACTCTCATGACATCATTTCTTTGAAACAATTTTAAGATAATACAAAAGTGGGGGCCTGGGGGTCCTACCCCAGAAAATTTTGTGAATTTTGGCTTCAAATAGACTTTTTTTACTCATTTTTGCACATTTGATACCTTTAGGATTACACCTAAAGAGGATAAGGGGACATCCATAAATTACGTGAGGTGTTTTTTCCAAAATCTGGACCCCCCTCCCGCCTTGGTGAGATTTTGCTGGACCCCCTCCCCCCACGTGAGATTTACCTACAACCTTTAAAAATAATTTTCAATCCTATTCGTTTGCATTTTGTGCTTCACAGCCCCTAAAACTTTTCCATTATTAATGATGTGCGGGGAAAGTACATTATTCCACCTAAAAATACCCACAGAATCTTATCTTTATTCATTTCAATTCTCGTATTCATTCATTTCTCGTACTTAAAAAATAGTTTAATTTCTAACTTAAAAAGTTGACGTGATATTTTAATCGACCCCCTTCCCCCCTTGGTGAGATTTGGTGAGACCTCACGTCACTCATTTTGACCTCACGTAATTTATGGATGTCCCCTAACGCCGTGTACTAAGAATTTTTAAGAGAAAAACAGTATATAAGTAACTATGATAATTTCGGAAGGTTTATTATGCTGTACCCTAAAAAGGGGTGAATCGGATAACTTTGGAACTTTGAATTGCAGCTGAAAATTTCCCAATAAAGATTTGGGAGTGCTTTAAAAATAATATTTCGATTCCCAATTATTACTTTTAGAACCAGTTGAAAAAATTCAATTACCTAGAATGGTAGATTTTATACATGTTTTTATTGTCGTGCGTATCAATGCCAGTTTTTGTTCAAAAAATGCAATTTTGACGTTCTTAAGTGATATAGGATCCTAAATTAGGCTTAAAATTGTCTAATAAGGTAAAATGAATAAATTTTACTAAATTTAATGAACATTTTTTAAATAAAATAAAATACATGCATCATAAGAATGATGTTTTTCCTATATAAAATACGAAATAAATTTCGGAAAGATATTAATAAAGGGAATTATGCTCCCTCATCGGCCCTTATTATATCGATTCATGACTTTAAGTGCTGTTGATAACACTGGTCAACACTCATTTTGATGGCGGGAATATTAAAGCTGTTTTTGTATATATTTGACCTCCTGATAACGAATATGACATCCGTTTTTGCTCAACAGCTCTAGTTTTTAAGATATTCGAAAATTAAGTTTTTTCACTTTTGACCTACCTTTTATACAATATGGTGCTATAAAAATGACTTAAAAATATAAAACTTAACCACCCAAGGCTTTTCCTATTCCTTAAGGTCCCAATAGATAGTGTATAAAGTTTCAGCCCCCCAAGTTAGTTTCAAGGGGTACCTATAGGGTCCTAAAGTTGAAAAAAAGTCGAAAAATTGGTCTTTTTTTCAGAATTTTTAAAAAAATATTTTTGAGTTTTCTAATTTGATAAAACTGGCTAATATATGTTTTTTAGAACTTATTCAGACTGCTAAAAATATTTTTACTTTAAAACTGCACCTCTTTAGAGCGATTTTTTAGTTTTAAGGCGAGCATAAGGGGCATTTCGCTTAAAAACGCTTGGTACCAATAATGGTGGCTGAAACGAATAAATTTAGAATTTTTCAGAAGTAAGTCATCAAAAAAGATGTCCTTTGATATAAAACTGAAATTTCATATGATACAGATCAGTGAAAAAAAGAATTTTTTCCATTTTTTTCAAATTTTAGGGCTTGAAAGCTCGAGAGGAGCTTCTACTGTTTTACTGATCTTTATCATGTGAAATTCAGTTTTACATCAAAGAACATCTTTTTTGATGACTTACTTCTGAAAAATTTGAAATTTATTCGTTTCAACCACCATTATTGGTACCAAGCGTTTTTGAGGGAAATGACCCTAATTCTCGCATTAAAACTAAAAAATCGCTCTAAAGAGGTGCAGTTTTAAAGTAAAAATATTTTAGCTGTTTAAATAAGTTCTAAAAACATATATTAGCCAGTTTTATCAAATTAAAAAACTCAAAAATATTTTTTTTTAAATTCTGAAAAAAAGACCAATTTTTCGACTTTTTTTTAACTTTAGGGCCCTATAGGTACCCCTCAAAATTAACTTGGGGGGCTGAAAATTTATACACTATCTATTGAGACCCTAAGGAATAGGAAAATCCTTGGGTGGTTAGGTTTTTTTATTTTAAAGTCATTTTTATAGCACCATATTTTATAAAAGGTAGGTCAAAAGTGAAAAAACTTAATTTTCGAATATCTTAAAAACTAGAGCTGATGAGCAAAAACGGCTGCCATATTCGGAATCAGGAGGTCAAATATATACAAAAACAGCTTTAATATTCCAGCCATCAGAAAAAAAGTTTTTTTTTGTAGACCAGTGTAATAAATAACTGATAAAAACCAGAAAATGACTAAATGAAGAAAACCAAGCACTTTTATAACTAATCCAATTCACTCGGCATCAGTAGTCGGATTGGACTTGTTTTACAAAAATATCATGATCCAATTCAGGTTTTCAGTGATCCGATTCACGGAATGGGACGATTCGGCGCGGCCGTTTGGGCGCGGCCGATTTGGCGCGGCCGTTTGGGCGCCGGCCCGTTTCAGCGCGAGAAAAAAAATTTTTTCTTCTAATTTTTAGAAGGATTATGAAAGAGTTCTATTTACTTTCATTTTATTTCTGGCGCCGAAACGGCCAGCGCCGAATCGGCCGCGCCGAATAGTAGTAGACCGTCCAATTCATCCCGTTTTAGGGTACATAAAGGTTTAGTTCTCTATTCTCTTTAAAGTAGCATTCGAATTATGTATAACATAATGTAAAGATTTTTTTACAACTTCAGCCCGAATTAAAAAAGAGGATCACCTCCAGAAGAATTTTAAAAAGTTGTTCAAATTTGTTAAAAAATTGTTGTTTAAATAAAGTTCCAGCTTATTTTGAAACTTTGTAAACCGCAGAATTCGAAAGGGAAGAATTATAAATATACTTTAAGTTTTCTAGTGTTCCTGGGGTTAAGTTTTCTAGTAGTTCTGGCATTCCTTCCGCAGAAAAATTTTTGAATTATGCCTTTTTAAACTGATTTTTTATCTATTTTTAAACTTTTTGAAGAACACCCAAAAAAGAACCGTTTCTTCTAAGCGTCAGAATTTCCAAGGAAAAACACTATAAAATGGGTGACAAAATTTGAAAGGGGGTTTGGGAGTTCTCCTCCAGAAACTTTTTGAAATTTATCAGTAAAAAGTGTTTTTACGCTATCTTTTAGGGTTTCTCGGGGGTGGGAACCCCAAGCCGCTCATGGCTTGCGTTAACGTTAAACTGCATAAAAAATGAATGGCAGTTTTTACCACCACATCAGGAATGAAGAAACTCGAAAATTTACGTTTTCAGCTCTCTGATTTTTTTAACTTTTTATTTTTCGTCGATTTCAGAAAAAAAAGTTTTGTTGGCCGGTTGGGGGGCATGTCGCATGTGCCCCCCCCAACGCTACACCTGTGCTCGGAAAGGAGGGTGTTTTTCAACCTGTGATAGTTTGTGACAAGGAGGAGAAAAGACATATTAACTTAAATTTAAATTTAGTCAAAAATGCAATAAATGAACCTTTACCGTAATTACCGTTTAATTAACCGTAAAACCTTTTTTTAATTAAAGAATAATGCAATCTGTGGAAAGTCATTAAAAAATAAGTCTAGTAGTTACATCAATTTTTTATTAGTCTTTCTACTTTTCTCATTCTTCAAACCAAGCACAAATTTATTTTTCTTATTTTATATCCAGTAGAGGATTGACATCATTATCTTAGAACTGTCCATTACCTTTCTTACTCTACAAAATTGTTGAATTGACTTGCAAAATTTTTCAATTGTAATTTACTTCTGTCATGTCCTCGGTCTAAAATCCAAATTAGTGTTTATTTCTAACTTTTTTCTAATTTATAAAAAATCTATTTCATTAACTCTTTTTAGATTTCTCACTATAAATATATAGTACAGCTTTTGAAAGGAGGGTATGCGGGGGGCAATAGTAGGCACTAGGGTGGTTTTTTATAAACGAAAGTTCGAATTTTTTTCGGGGCACCCCCTCAAAAGGTGCCATTTGATATAAAACTAATATTCTGAGAGTTACAGCTCAAAAAAATAATATTTAGACCCCGCCCCCGAGCGTCAAAGTTTCAAAAAAACTCTAAATTTTGCACGTTTTTAGCTATAAAATCCAAACTAATGGTTGTAAAAATACAAAGTTGGTCTCATTTTGTAGATAATTTATTTAGCTTCAACTTTTATAATTGAAACTTATTTGTGAAGCTTACAGATCATAAGATACGAGGGGTTTCATTAACTCCCCACGCAATATCTATTTTTGAAGAAGTGCCAGGAAATTTCTTTAAATTTATCAGCTACCGTAAAATGGTTCAATAACATATAAATAACAGTTTTAGAAAACATAGGTACAAAATTTAATACATTAAAGAAGAGCAAAAAAAAAATTTTCCGTACATACCGGTTATTTTTTCACAATCGTAAAACAATTCAAATAAAATATATAAAATATTTTTTCAACTACTTATTAAATGAATAAAATGTGTAAAAGTTGATAAACAAGCAAAAAATTACAAATTAATATTATTTTTAGTTTTTCTAAAAAATAGAAATTTTATTTTCATCGCTTTGACAGTATTTTTCATAAGATCTCCCTGTTTTAGAAGTAGTTTTGAGAGCAGTATTCGACACGACCCTTATCTGAAGTTTTTAAATTTAAATTGAACTGATGTAAATAAAATAGTACCAAGTTCGAGTTGATGATAAAGAAGTCAATTCAAAACTAATTATCATTAAAAATATTGGAAGTTTCATTTCTATGCATTAGGAAAAATTCGATATATCTTCAAAGAAAGGAATCTTGCAAGTGCTTGGTATTTATATAAGGCTTGATATATCAAACCATCCCGGGTACCATTGTATCATGCTAGATGTAATGCATAAGTCCAATATTGCGTGAAAATTCTCCTTTTTAAATACAATTGTATCGAGCCCTTAAAAAAGGTAGCTGTAATCAGAAGTATCTGTGGTATTCTACTACACACCTTCATTACAGTTTGGTTTTCTGAGCTAGATGCAACATTAGTTGCATATCAAGAACTTAAATTTGTGAAAACTGTAGTTAGTTACGAAAAAAATGCAGAAATATCAAAAATAGCGTTATTATTTTTTCAATAGTTTGTGGTACTTAAACCCCGAGACTTTTGAATTCTCAGAAAGCTTTAAAAATAAATTAAAGGTAACATGCTTTTGTGTTATGAGGAGGAACTATAAAACTAGCTGAAGACTATGTGAAAGTAGAATAATAATAGTGAGAGGTAATTTAAGTGTCTAATTATCTTTTCAGCAACGAAATCGAGTTTCATCACTTCATTTTCATTTACAATGAACTTTTTCAAAAGATTTAATATTTCTATTCTACTTTTAAAGGTCTGATAAAGCTATTTGAAATACTGACTGGAGTTTTCATACAACAGAGGGCTTTTGTATTACATCTAGCATGTAGCAGGATTGTTTTGGACACCTAGTCTGATTTTTTGGGGGGAAGGGGGGTGGCGGGTCCCCTACCAACCCCCTTGATATATCAGTAGAATACCACAGATACTTCTGATTACAGCTACCTTTTTTAAGCGCTAGATACAATTGTATTTAAAAAGGAAAATTTTCACGCAATATTGGAGTTTTGCATTACATCTAGCATGATACAATGGTACCTAGGGATGTTTGATGTATCAAGCCTTATAAATACCAAGCACTTGCAAGATTCCTTTCTTAGAAGATATTCTGAATTTTTCCTACTGCATAGAAATGAAACTTCCAATATTTTTAATAATAATTAGTTTTGAATTGACTTCTTTATCATCAACTCGAACTTTGTACTATTTTATTTACATCAGTTCAATTTAAATTTAAGAACTTCAGATAAGGGTAGTGTCGAATACTGCTCTCAAAACTACTTCTAAAACAGGGAGATCTTATGAAAAATACTGTCAAAGCGATGAAAATAAAATTTCTATTTTTTAGAAAAACTAAAAATAATATTATTTTGTATTTTTTTGCTTGTTTATCAACTTTTACACAATTTATTCATTTAATAAGCAGTTGAAAAAATATTTTATATATTTTATTTGAATTGTTTTACGATTGTAAAAAAATAACCGGTATGTACGAAAAAAAATTTTTTTTGCTCTTTAATGTATTAAATTTTGCACCTATGTTGTCTAAAACTATTATTTATATGTTATTGAACCATTTTACGGTAGCTGATAAATTTAAAGAAATTTTCTGGCACTTCTTAAAAAATAGATATTGCGTGGGGAGTTAATGAAACCCCTCGTATCTTATGATCTGTAAGCTTCACAAATAAGTTTCAATTATAAAAGTTGAAGCTAAATAAATTATCTACGAAATGAGACCAACTTTGTATTTTTACAACCATTAGTTTGGATTTTATAGCTAAAAACGTGCAAAATTTAGAGTTTTTTTGAAACTTTGACGCTCGGGGCCGGGGTCTAAATATTATTTTTTTGAGCTGTAACTCTCAGAATATTAGTTTTATATCAAATGGCACCTTTTGAGGGGGTGCCCCGAAAATAATTCGAACTTTCGTTTAAAAAAACCACCCTAGTAGGCACGCTAGAGAAATGCCCTATAATATCCCAGTAATGCCTTACACACGCACCAAGTTTAAGAGACCGGCGTATTAGTGAGTTCATAATCCTGCCCCAGATGAAATTTCGTATAAAATTACTTTTACTTTACTTTAAGATCCAGTTTCCGTTGCTCGGCAAGTTTTCTGGATCAAATTAGTGATCGAAAATTTTATATTATTTGGTAAAGTTATTCAAGTTATATTTGGGACGAAAAATACGACACCAAGGGGACTGTATTTTTACCACTTAAAGTATCGAGAACATTTTTAAATAATCTAACTAAAATGACATTTTCTTATATTTTTGACTAGATTAAATAAATTTTTTCTGGCTCTACGATCAAAAAAAATTATGAGTAAATTAGGAAGTTCCATCTTTGTGGGAAATTTTTAAAAACCTCGAAATGGTGACCTTTCTATCTAATCTTGTTCTGCATAAAGTATGGAATCTAAAAATATTTTTATATTTCACCATTTCATGCCATCTTGTTTAAATACTACTTAAGAATGTCTTTAATTAATGTGAATTTAATGTCTTTTCTTTTAGTAGACCCCTTTCAAGGCTCTCACGGACCACTCATGGTCATGGTCGATAGACTACCATTTGGATACCGCCGAGTAGGTGATGCTGCAGTTCCACAGCACCTACCAAAGGAACTTACTCGGTGATCTATTAGTCAGTTAGCTAACTCCACAGAGAAAAGATTAATCAGAGAGTCCATTTCCATAGACGCTAATGGCAACTTTTTTAACATGGGTTTTCCCATAGACAGTGGCGTTTCTATGTGATAACGGTGGAACTAACCAGAAAATATGACGTAACGTTGTTGACTCTCTACAATCGAGCTACAGCCGCATACATTCTCTCAATTAACCCCGCCCACTTTCAAATCGCTAAAGAGGGAAAAATATTTTATATATTTTCCCGGTTATTAAAACAGTTGCGTGTATTTTTCTTTCGAGCATGCGCTGGGGATAATTTCTTAGACATCACAAGTTTCTCTGATGTCATGCTCTCCCAGGGACTCACCTAATGTTCTGGCCAGCGCAGATTTCTCGCTGGCTTATATATTCTTGATCTGCCCGTGACGTCACTATCTCGCGTTCTCGCATCTTCTTTAAAGTGACGATGGGTCGTGAGCTCCTTTGGAATCGAACTCACAACTCCAAGTCCACATTTAATACAATTTAAACATATAACTACACATTTAATGATCCTTTCTGCGACTACAATCACTGATAAGAGATATTAAACGCCAGAACAAACTATATCAATGTTTATAATAGGGAAAGTTTAGTTACTGTCAGGGAAAGTTTGCAACCATAGGGGAAAAGTTTCATTGATCAGGGGAAAAATAGAAGTGATTGAGAAATTCAAATGTAGCCTCCATACAAAGTTGTAAGTCCAATGAGAATCACTCGTTTCCTTTAGTCCCCGCCCACACCAATGATTGACAGCTGGAGGGTCGAAACGCCACTATGCGATAACTGTAGAACTATTTTAGTAAAATCGCGTTTTGGACTCTCTGAATAATCTTTACTCTGTGGCTAACTCCTCAACTCTAGGGGAAAAACAAAACAAAAACAAATCCAATTCATAACAAAGATGGCGCAGCTAATGTTTGAAACACTCCCTGGTAATAAATTTATGTATACTTTGACCCGGTTATTCTCAATATTCTTTATTAAGGTTTATTGATAACATACACTTTATGCAATGAAAAAGCTTAAATTAATTAACTACCATTTTGTAGCTTGATATTAGGGTTTATTCGTCAGTGGTTCCCTACTAGTTAAATTGTGTATATTTAATTTACTTTAATATGTGTGGGAATGTCATGTTTACTATTGTGACAAAATTATTTATTAACTTATGGATCATCGTCTCGGTGTCCGTAAGCATGATTTTAAAAAACATTTCCAATGTCATTATTTTTATTGATCTTGATCTATTTTGCAGCTTCAAGCGTTTCCGGAATATCCATGTCAGATAAACAAACAGTATTGACTGTCAGAAGTTTACTTGACCCTCAATTGATTGGTCAACCTGAATCAGGTATAGGTATAAAGTAGCTAGACATAATCTTAATTATCAGTTTGATGTTTACTTTATAAGTGAAGTTCAAAAATTCTTTAGTTTTGAAGGAATACTCCTTAACTAGGGATCATTAATATCACCAAAGCAAAATTACAAGAAAGCTGACAAGATACAAATGTATTGGAAAAAATAAGAAAATTGGGCTTACAATTGGAAGTAGGTTCAATCGCCAAGCGAAGTAGTAGAACCAAAGTGCGCCTAAGTAAGTGAAGTTGGTGAAAAAAAATTTGCCAAGAGGCACCAACCCGAACCCTCTTCTAGAGTTTTACCAAAAATCGGAAGAAGCATATTTACTGGAAATTTACCAAAACAACACTTAGGGGAGACCGGGAAGGGATGGGACACTTTTTCCAAGAATATTTTTTAAAAATTTAGTTTTCATTGTATAAATTTGAAACTTTCAAACTAATATCTTGGAACATTTTTACATGTTTAAAAAATATAACCAAAGTGATAGCAAACAAAACTTAGGATTTATGAACGAATTAAAGTAACCTCTAAAAGTGTCCCATCCCACCCTGGCCCGGGGTGGGATGGGACACATCTTTTTAAATTAAAATTTATGATTACTTTTTAAATATATGATTAAAAACCACAAAGATGGAAGTATTTTACACATTTTAAAGATTTATTACAAAAACATCAGTTATTTTACCCTATATTTACTTCGAAAAATCTAACTTAAGTAAAAAATACAAAATAGTTAAAATTCTTCTTTAATCTAAAAAAATATGTTTTCAACTGCAATACTAAATAGTTCCAAAATAAAGGAATCTAAAGAATTGTATGCAATAGCTTGTATTTAGGTATTGAGAAGAATTGGGCATGGTGTCCCATTCCACCCCGGTAGCAACAGTTTAAAAAAATAGGTTCTTACTAAAGAACTGTGGCTTTTAGGCTTAACTCAACTATATATTCATAAAGAATACATTATTCTGTTTAGAAAACAATGTAAACCATTAAGAAAGCAACCAAGAATCAGATTGAAAATTCACTTTGAAAAAAGTAATACTTAGTTGCTTTTGCTATAGTGAAACCATCTTTTTCATTCAGAAACTTGTAGGAGCTTGCAACTAAAATAGTAAACAGCAACAAGTATAAAGCCATGGTGGCTTAACCTGGTGGAACTCTCAAAAACTAATTTTATTTATAATTTTAAGATGTATTGAAGGTGTCCCATCCATCCCCGGTCTCCCCTATAAATAATGATAAAGATATATTAAGGCTGTAATAATAAGATATATATAGAAATTACAATTTTATTGCTTTCAAACTATGATAATATTATTTTGGGTTTTTTCCTTGAAATTAAGAATAACCTCCAAACACCTTTTTTAACATGAGAGGAGATTTAGTGTTACGCACACAATTCAAAATTTTATGATCTGATGTTCGAATAGTATACCTCTTAATTTTACATTTAACCTTTCGATGTAATTAGTATAGAAAAATCTTATTGCATCCATGGTGGGGGGCAATAAAAAAGTTGATGGACTAGGTGGAAAGGCATAAAAAAGTTAGTGCGATACCCTGATTTAAATGTTCTTCGTTAGTCAAAAAAATTTGAATTAATAATTTTGCCTAAACTGAAGATGTGGTGGGTTGCATTATATTCTGTTTTATAAAATTTGAGTCGCTATGTTCAAAAGGTTTGAGAACCCCTCATCTAAGTTTTCTATTACTGGTTTTGCTATTCTGAACTTACTACTTAATCCACTTGAAAAAAAAACTTTTAAACTGTATTATTAGAATAGAAAAGGTTCTTAATATGAACCATAGAGTGGGGAAAGAAAAATAGTGAACAGGGATCTGTCTAGGATTTTTTGCCAACTACCTATTTTGTGAAAATTTAAAAATAATTTGTGAAAAAAATTTTAATTTGTGAAAATAAAATATGCGTAATAAAATGAATTGAAAAATATGTTTTTAAAAATCACTTTACATATACATTTTATGGGGAGTTAAAGTTTTCAAATATTAGTATTATTAGTTTAGTAATAATTTGTGAAAATTCAGTTATAAATTGTGAAAATTTAGCAATAAATTGAAAATAAGAAATTTTAAATTTGTGAAGCTACTGTTTTAATGATCGACGAATTTGTGAAGCTACCGTAAAAGGGTAGTAAATTTGTCCTGGACAGATCCCTGGTGAAGTGGTACAATTAACCAGGGGTGCAGAAAATTTCCCAGATCTCTATAATTCCCCAGAACACAATTAAATTTGTCCAAAATTTTCCCCAAAAATGTTTTCATATTTTCATCAAAATTTCCCGAAAAATGTTCTCATAGACCAATACATCCTTGTGGTTAAACCAGAACGCGATTTTTTAAGAAAATCACCACTCCCATCATTGATACGTTGTTTTTCCTTCATATCAGTCAAAACGAAAGAAAAGCCAATTCTACCAAGGATACTCTTTTTGGATTTGTTGAGTTTTTTCTTTATAAACTTAGGCAAGAATTTCCCCACATCTGCCTGAATTTCCCTCCCCCAAACATTGTTTTGTTTGGACGTTCGGACATATTCTGCATCCTTGCAATTAAGCTTGTAACTCTAGGTATCAAAATATTGTTCTGATGAAATTCAATTACTAATATTTTCCAGGTACTTCTTTAGAAGATAGTGATGTGTTCCAGTGTGGCAAATGCAAAAAGCAGTTTCTTTCAATTGAAGTATTTGTGAATCATAAAACTGAATGTAATAATTCCACTGTTTCATCTATAACGGACTTAACACTTCCAACTAATGTCTGTGGTGTTCCACAGAGCACAGTTTTAGTTCAAAAGATCCAGGTATAAATGTTTATTATTATAAGTATAGTTTAGTGATATGTTTTATTTATACTCCATTTCACCCTAACTTGGCAGCACTGGCAGGGGCGGATCCAGGATTTTCTTTTGGGGGGGGCACCACTGAAATTTTAGTCCTACCTGGGACACGGCATATAACAAGAATTTTTCTTCAGGGGGGGTTGACTCAACGTTAATTCTAAGGTACCCCAAACGAGTACAGATATGCGTTAACTTTTTTTAATCACTTAAAAGTAACACTGGTTCGGGATCACCCCAGAAATTTTATGAAAATTTGTCTCTAAAAGTAGTGTTTCAACTCAATATTTTGAGAACCTTTGGGTTACATCGAAAGAGAACAGATCCTTTTAATCCACAAAATTTTGAAGGATATAAATTATAAATAGACGTCAAAATTGCTTGGAGGGTTGAGGGTCTTCCCCCAGAATTTTTAAAAACATTTTTTATTAATTTGAAATTCTTTGGGAAACACCCGATGAGGACAGCTTCTAGAAAGTGGCAGATTTTTCAAAGGAAAAACAATGTTAAAAGACGTCAAGTTTTGGAGGGGGGTTGGGGGTTCTCTCCCGAGAAAATTTTTGAAAGTTGACTCTAAAAAGTGCTGTCTTAACTCATTTTGAGACTCTTCAGGTTGCTCCTTGTAAGTTGCAGAATTCTTAAAAAATAAAACAATCTGATGTCAAAATTACGGACTTGGGGATTTAACTCCTAAAAACTTTCGGATACGGCCCTGACCTATAAAAAGCTGATACTCTCAAAAACTGTTATGTATTCTTATTTTTCACAATAAATGTTTTAAATTTTACTTTGAAAAATGATATTTACTAATAATAAATATACAACATTATTTTCACAGTATTTAAAAGACACTGGTAGAAACAAGAAAATTGGTTAATATTTTCGCACGGGACATATTGAAGGATTTTGAATAACTTAAAATAAGGTAAAAAAAACATTTAAAAACACAATATTTTGATGAAATAAACCTGAAAAGTTTAACTTATATGTCGATTTTTGAATCTAAAACCATTTTTTTAGAAAAAAATATTTTTTCTGTTTTAAAACAATAAGGTAATGGCCATATACTGACAGACCTATGGTGCAAGAGATAGAGAAAGTGTTGTGCTGCGTGTAGAGAAAACTTACCTTAAAAAACTTAAAAGAATCACATTAAGTCGTCATAAAAAATGACTAATTTATTAGATTCCTAATATGAAACAACTTATAATTAAAAATAAATAGCCTTTCAAGTGCTTATAACTTTTCAGTAAACGTATCATGAACAAGTGTCTTTTAGTACTTGGCAGCCTTCATTTTCAGAGTTAGTTTAACTGTGAGCATTAAATTTTAAATAATAATTTAAGGCAGAAGAAATTCTAAACCTGTGGTTCTCAAACTTTTTAAAGCTACCGCCCCCTTATTGTGCGTAAAACTTTCCAACGCCATTCCCCAATAAAAAAAATATAGAATTTAGGGTATAGGGTAGGGCGATTAGTTAATATGAAAAGTAATTTTATGTAGAGTAAACCCGATATGTAAAAGTAGCTGAAGTTAGCTAGTCAATCAACTCCTTTTCAATAGACTTATGCAGCCCACTTACGGAGCTTTAAGAGATCACCTGCGGTTTGAATATGACCATCAGTTGAGAACTCTCTAGAAAGGGAGGTCTCTGGGGGTCACCCCCAGAAAATTTTTGATTTTAAGCCCTAAAAAAGTGCCAAATATGCCTTTTTATGCAGTGTATTTTTTAGTCCTCTGGGGGGGGCACGTGCCCCCGTGCCCCCCCCCTGGATCCGCTACTGAGCACTGGAAAAGGCAGAGAATGTATCAATCTGCCCAAAAAATAGTACTAAGCTGTATCGTAATTTAAAATAACAAATATGCTGACACATTTGTAAAAATGTAACATACATTATTGTTAATTATGATTAAATTAAAATATGATAAAAAATCACTTGTAAAAAGCCTATAATTGCAGCGAATGAATATAGTTCGTATGGTAGAACCGGCTACAACTGGGTTTTTTGGCTGGAAACCGCTTTCTCAACCCAATTTGCTGTAACAGTGGCTATGATTCGGTCAGCATAGCCTTTTATTTACTGCTAACTTAGAGTGAAACGGAATATACCTAAATGATTAGAGTTATCTGTCTCTGGACCTATTTTAACTGTAGGTTTGCAACACTTAACTAATTAGTTAAAAATAAAAAGTTTTTAGGGTACTTACGTATTATCCCATCGACTGTTCTGTGCCTGTCAAATTCAGCGGCATAGCCATAGAAAAGTCAATGGGTTGTTTATCGTTTTCGGATTCAGCGGTACGGTCGACGGGATAATACGTAAGAACCGTTTTTAGCTTGTGACAGTGTAAGTTAGGTTATTAATTCATTCAATTTCTCAATGATCACAGTTAATTTTCAGGTTATAAATCAATAAGTCACAGCTGATTTTTCTTGTTTTGAAAATGCTTGAAGTACTGGGACAAAAAACTAATGACTTAATTAAATTAAGCATTTATAACACTACAAAAGTCACTTGATTACTTTTAATGTTGGCCTGTGCAATTTGATCTGTAGATTTTTCTCAAACCATGAAAAACATCCCTTAATAAATAAGAGTAAGCGAATTAGTTGACTTTGAAGATGTATCAGCGATAAATGGCCCTCCTAGCTATGTCCCTTCATTTACCAGTAAATCCAATATTACATGGTTATTCATTGTCACTCCTGTTTTTTATATCAAATTTTGTTTCCTTCAGATCCCATCTAGCACCTTGACCAGCTACCCCCAAAGCTTAGTCCTCACCGAAACAGACCTCCTCCAACTGTCAGCTGCCGGGCTAGACCCTTCGGTCACCTCCGTGACAACAACCAACCCCAACCAAATCCATGTCACCCCCAATCAACAGACAGTGGTGCCACACCAACAGGCCACCTTCGCCACTGCTCAAAACATCCAGCACATGCTTCAGCAGGTGGCCAGCCAAGAGACCCAGCAAACTGTCGAGCTCTCCATCATCAACGACAAATTCCTCTCGACCAGACCCATATTCCTCACCAGCCAACCCCACAATAGTGGCACAGCAGCAGTGGTGCTGAACATCGGCAATGCCGCGGCGGCAGATGCAGCCTCTGTGCTCTGCAGCGGCAGCCAGGAGCCGGAGAAAGTGGCGAGTGTGGTGGTGCAGCCTGGGACTTGTGAGAGTTTGGATGCTGGGAACAATAACGACCAGAATGGGAACGATAAGGAGCCGAGCACTGTGAATATCATCACCGAGTTTCACAGCAGTATGGTCAAGACGAAGAAAGATGGTTTGGAATCCGAAAATGAAGAAGGTCAAAATAAAAAGGTATAGCTCTTTTTAATGGATTTTCGTTGCTGTACTTTATGCCCATGATGTGCTTTTGTTCATATTGTTAATCTCCTGTATATTACCCCAAGTTCTAAATTTCAAAAAGGCTGAGCAAAACCACTAATTTTTTTCCTTATTTTTAAAGTATCCATTAAGTTTGCGACTCATTTGATGATATAACAAATTGACAGTTTATTTACAGAATATTGAATGTTTATTTTATAAAAAGGTAGTCCAAAATATAGAGAAACAATGTTGTACATTACCGTAACATTTATTAAAAATATAAGTGAGTACCTATTATCCCGTCAACCATTTGGTGACCATCAAATTCAGGAGCACAGCTGTAGAACAGTCTTTGAGATTTGATGATGTTTTTGGATTCAGCTGCAGAGCTGATGGGATAATAATGTAAGAACCAAACTGTTAAATCTTGAATTTCAGTTATAAAATTTTCTAAAATAATAATTTATATTAATTTTTCTTAAACTCTCAAAAAACTTTCTCTTTAAAAAAAATTTACTAAATGATTTTGCTATTTTTCTTACTTTACTGTGTCCTTTTTCAAATTTGATTTTATCTTCCAGGATAACAAGCTCAATTGTGCATATTGTTTGAAAACCTTCACTAAAAACTTTGATTTGAAACAACATATCAGATGTCACACTGGGGAGAAGCCTTTTCAATGTATTGTTTGTGGAAGAGCCTTTGCTCAGAAGTCTAATGTGAAGAAACACATGCAGACTCATAAGGTTTACCTTATTAAATCTTTTTACTTTTCTCTTATAACTTATAAAATCATTAATATTTAATTATAACTGCTTTGTATATTTTTTTGCTGTTTAGTAGGTACTAATGTTGTCCTTTTTTGTAAATTTAAAATATAATTCTTATCATACTGCAAAATAAAAGCTATTATTATTATTATTACTGAAATTATAAAGTATTTTCCACCTTAGGTTTGGCCTGATGGGTTGGCAAAAACTTTGCCTAACATTGCTCCAAAAAATAATTCTAACATTGAAACTGAAGCTGTTAATGAAAATAATTCTTGCCCGGATGCTCCTGATGATGAAGTAGGGTTTTTAGTTTTTTTTACATGAATTTCTAATGATTCAAGATAACTTTGTTTAATTTTAAATTTTTCAATAAATTAATAAATAATAATAAACTTTTAAAAATTTTATTAATTTTGTTGTAGCTTATCAGTCATTTATTAACATCTTTTTAAAAGTGCTTGTATTTAAATTTCATGCATAATGTTGAGTTATGAAAAGTTATTAAATTTTTGTTGATTACTTTATTAAAGGAACAAGATTGTGAAAAGACATCTAATGGTGAAATAGATAAAAGCTCTTATGCTTGTCCCTATTGTTCATACATTGGAAACAGTTATTATAAACTTAAAAGTCATATGAAGCAGCATGATACAGAAAAGGTTTGTTTGTCAAAGGCTTATCTCTTTCAATAAGCATAACATATGACTCATTTGACTACATTTAGATAAGTTGTTAAAATATCTTTCACTTTTTTATTTTAAGAATATAGCTCATTTTTTTGCATGTATTGATAATTAAACATTTCACAACATGCTACCATCTGATAAATGTATACTGCTTAATTTTTTAAGTAACTGAGATTTTAAATTGTATTTTGAAAATTACTTCTTTTACACAACTTATGTAATTTAGCATAAAAACACTCAAGATTATGGAATTAAATTTCTGCAACCTAACAATTAAAATTGTTTTAGGTTAAAACTATGAGAACTAGTTGAATTTTTAAAACTATTTATGCACTTGTTACTTATGTTCTGGTATTCGATCTTTACTTTGCCATCAGATTTTTGAAGGTTAATTAACTCCTAAACATTTTCCAATTACTTAAATTCTTTTCAAAGAAATCTGAAATATCATTTTATTGTTCCTTTTTTAAACGCTTGAAATTATTGTTTAAACGAAAAAGAATCTTATGACTCATTAATTTTAACACTCATTTTTGTTTAATAATATAAAAAAATAAAAAGCACTTGCCTGAGTTATCTATACTGTTTTTTAAACTTTAATGCAACTTGTTTTGAACTAGTTGAGCATATATACAGATTTAAATGGTTCCAGTCAGTTTCATTTCTTACAAACCAAAGTTTATTTACTTTTCAGGTTTACAAGTGCATCCTTAGTGAATGCGGTCAAATGTTCAATGAGTTAGATCCGTTTCTTGTGCACACTAAGTCACATGAAAGTGAAATGACTTACCGTTGCCATGAGTGCAACAAATGCTTTGATACACTTTATGACCTTGGTTCCCATCAATTTACTCATAGTCTTTATCCTAATTCACGGTCAAGAACAAGCCGTAGGTTAGTTGCTGAACTTTATTCTCATAATCTTCTAATGTGTGCTTGTATTATGATTTTAGAATTTTTTTTTTACTAATTTTATCTTTATAAAATGTGACACCTTCATTTTAAGTCGCTTATAAGGTGTTTAGTAGTAAACACTTAATACTTGTTTCAGTGCTAAACTGTTGATTTTCATTTTGTATGGTGCAGTATGTTTTACCAAGAAATATATAGTGGTTAATACACTCCAAAATATTATAGATCCCAGCATTTTTACTTTAAATTAAGCCCTGAAGTAAAAATACTTGTACTTGTTTCCTTTTGATTCTTTTTATGAAATTGGTTACTGGTTTTCTTCAACAAAGCAAATGACAAAAAGTTTCTGTACTTTAATTTTCTTATTGTTTTGGACTAATGTATTTGCTTTTAGAATTCCTGCAATGGTTTATGGTTTACTCAAAAATAGAAATATTTGATTACAAAATTAACCAATTTTTGTCTTTTGAAGATTATTATTTTTTACTTTGGAAATATTTTTACTGGTTTAAGTAAAAAATGAATCCCCTTAAGCTTTTTTACTAATTAGTTATTTTAAATATTTAATGCACTAGGGAGCTACCGCCCCCTGCTCGCTATCGCTCGCCAACCCCCGTTAACTGCTGACGCAGACACGTTTGAACCGCTTCGCAATTCCTCACAAAACCCTGCTCACTGCACTTACTCACTTTATAAAACATTCTTAAAACAGGGTTAGTACTTCTCCGGGGTATTCTTTCGGAAATGGTGGATATACATTCAGCAGCGGAAATTTAACAGTTCCTTTATGGTAACATTAATTGGCGGGTCGCCTTATAATTCCAAGAAAATTAACAACAGAGCAATGTAACATTCCTTAACCATTTCCCCAAGGTAATGTTTTTTCACAGATCCATTAAGAAGCACTGAAACATCTCAGGAATAAATTTAACGTTCTTAAAATTTGTAACTATTTTCATCGATTGGCTGTGAAAAATGTAGTGGTTACCGTAAACATCACGAAAATTTAGAATTTTATCTTCATGAGAACAAACAAACGTCGAAGTTGTGTCAGTTTCATAGCAATGACACGAATGTTTAGACTTCAAACATTTTCGATTTTTATCTTAATTTCTAAAACAGTCCCCCGTGTTATCTAGTTGTTTGCGTTTTGGCATTATGATATAAGGTGTCACATTTTACTACCTTAAAAAATATACTTGCAAAAGAATATAAAAATAATAATAATTGTAAAAAATAAATGCAAAAGTTCAAAATTTCCGAAAGCGAGTTTATATTTTGTTGTAAATATGGTAATGATTAGGTTGCCACAACGACAAAGATAAATGTAAAAATATTAATTTGTTATTTAAAAAATAAAAGATAAATTATTTATACATAAGTTTTAAATATAATTAAAACCGTTTAAACAACAGAAATATAAATATTGTTAAAAATAACCCAAAATATATTTTTTAAATTCGTGTTATAAATAGAAAGATGAATATTTAATTTATTTGAATATTAAAAACCAGTGAAATATGTTTTCAATTTTTTTTAAATTCATAGTTTCTTGCTTTATAACTGCAACCTTATCCGTAATCTAAAAAAATGGAAATATTTTAAAATTGAGATTTTTTTTAGAAATTCTAAAGGCACTTTGCACATCCTCAAAAGAATCCGGACAGTTTGATACCAAATATGTGTTATACGGATCAGTAATTAAAAAGCCTTTCCCTGGAAACCGTTCACCAAAAACTTTTTTTTAGAATAGAGAGATTCATTAAAATAAATACCATTTAGTACCAAAGAGACATTTTTTAAGTTCTCACTTGTCAAAAGAACTCAATTTTAAAAATTTCAGTATTTAAATGTGTTGTGTGGTTATTAAATCATAAAATTAATCTACTCATTAGTCTAACATTCGAAAAATTTTAATTTCTATTAGATCCTTTTTGTTTTAAAATTTCTGATTTTTTACTAAATGCTCTGTCAAAATCTTAGTAAAATACCATGATCCATACATTCAACAAATGAATGTGGATATGTATCTTTCTGTTAGGCATCTACTTTCAAAAGAAAAAAGCCTGGTATTTGAAATCAAATTCAAATCCTAATATTTACAAATTTCTTTAAAGTTTTCTCTATTTTCATGTTCAGGACATTCCAATGCTCCCTGTGCCTCAACAAATACTCCACCCCTGCGGCTTTGAACCACCACCTTGCCACATCGTCCCACACCTACTCCTGCTCCTGGTGCGATAAGGTGTTCCCGTGCGAGCGTTACCTGCGGCGCCACCTGCAGATCCACTGTGAGTCAGAGTCCTTCTCATGCAACGTCTGCGGGAAGGGGTTCAAGACTGAGAGCTACTTGAAAGTGCACATGCTTGTGCACAGCGAAGAAAAGCCGTTTGAGTGCAGCGTGTGCAAGGCTGCCTTCAATCGCAAAGACAAGCTCAAGCGGCATATGCTCATTCACGAACCCACCAAGCGATACAAGTGCCCCTTCCGATCGCACAGTGGATGCTCGAAGGAGTTCAACCGCGCAGATAAGCTCAAGTCGCACATAGTGACCCACAGTTCCTTTAAAGCTTTCAGCTGCAAGACGTGTGGGAAGAGCTTCACCAAGCAATCCCTTTTGAGGAACCATGTGAAGCAAATTCACGGACAAGAAGATCCGCAGGGTGGCATGGAGGTAGAGAAAGGTAGTTCGGGGCTGTCGCATACCGATTCAGATGACTCCAAATCCGGCAGGTTTTCTAAGGCCCTGGTCAAACAGTCTAGTCGTTTGAGAAAGCGAAAGAAATTGGTTTATCTGAATAATTTTCGGAACAGTTATGATCAGAAAAGAAAGACCAGGTCTAAGAAGCAAAGCTGCTTTGAAAACTTTGAAGAAACAAATAATCATACTGGTATAGATAGTAGTTCAGAAATAGCTGATGATATTCCTACGTCTCACATAGAAATTATTTCCACTCACGGTATATTACCCTCTAATGTATCTAGTTCTGAATTAACTCAGATATCTCTTACTCCAGACATGACTTATGGTGATTTACAGTTTGATACTACTGAAGAAACAAACATTCCCGATTCTTCTCCCATATCTGTAGAAGGCATTCATTCGACTAATTCCAACTCTCTCTTGTCTACAGACTTACAAACTACTACAGATATTGCAGATTATAGCTGATAAATGTTTTGTTTTTTAATGTGTATATATGGATGTGTCTTTAATTTTGTTTCTGTTGGTTTAAATCTATCAAATTTTCTCATAATAGCTAAACATGAGAGGAAAATCTCAATTTATGTACTTTCTCTTTAATTTCAAAAAATATATAGTAATTAACATCTGTTATAAGATTTTGAAAAATTTTAATTTTTCTGTTAGGGCAAGTATGTACTACAACCTGTTTTTAAAAAAACATTTATTTTTTATAATGGAGTCTTATTTGGCCCTAAGAAAATCCAAATAACCAATTAATTAAAATTTGTTTTGGATTGCAGGGTTTTCTTAGTTCTAGTTTATTTAGACTTCTGTGATCTAAAAACTTGGTTTTTTTTCTATATCATGTTAGTCCTAAAATATGACAATCCAATCAATTCAATAATAAAATCTATTTTGAAATGAAAAATATGAAATTTTGTGTGATTAACATTTGAAGTACTGGGATATTGTTTGACTGGTCAGATTTACAGCTTTGCATTAAAACCATTTTTAGATAAAGCTAGAACTTGGATAAACTGACTAATTCATCTTTACTTGGTCTACTCAAAATGAAAGAAATGCATGGTAAAAGTTTTTCAGAAATAAAGTTATTTAGTTTAAAACTTTTGTTACATTCAAAATCCATCATTTGAACAAATATATTCAAATTTTACTCTATTATGTTTATGTAAGAAAAGGTTTTACCTTTTTTAAGTTTATTTTATAGTATTATTTATTTTTAGGATTTTATGGTTCTAACTGTTACAAATTATCTTGTGAAGCACTAATTATATTGGTTTTAAATCTTCATCGTTTCTTTTGTTAAAAACAATACATATCTTCAATTGGAAAATACACTTCCCTACAATAATAGCTCAGACACCAAAGTGTGATGCTTCAAAGGAAAAAATACATGATTCGATGTAGGGGTGATTTCTTTCTACATGCTACAAATCTTATTATCTACCCTTCTGGGCATATTCTCTGTATTGTTTTGATACTCAGTTATGCAAATTTGGGTGAGTTACCGTTGCAAGAATATCGCTATCTTAGCAGGAGATTTTGTCCATGCTCCTCTGTTCTTGAGGTGTCGCAATAATTGTCCCTAAATTGTTTTTTATGGTTTGGTTTGTGAGTAAAATAAATTAACATCAATATCTTGATACCTCTGCTTTACAGAGGCTAAGCAACATGGCAGGAAGCATTGCCTTCCTGGAAGTAACATTCATCCATTTTTATGAAATTGTCAGAAAGTAGGAGGAATCTGATTGGGTAAAATATTCCTACTATCATAAGTTTAATTTACCATTAATAAAGTTTAAGGGTTCCACAAAAACACATCCAAACAAGACCACAACCACTAAACTTGACAACTAATACAATGTGCTTGAGAAAAAATTTTCCCTTGACATTTTTCAAACTCACCACTTTACTTTAGGTAATGTGACAACTTGCTGCATCACTTCTTTCAAAATATTGTCTCAATTTCACACTAGTCTAACAGACAATCCTTACCAGGTTCAGGGTTTCAGAAAATGTTTTTACTTCCAAGATTTCCCCCAATCAATACAAAAGTTCCCCAAAATTTTAAAAAGTGTTAAAAGATTTTTTTTAAATCTGATTCATGTTTATAAGTAACGATTGGTGTTTAAAATACACCCTGAGCAAGTTTGCAGTTTTTGTGATTTAAAAGAATTAGAATCCTGGGAACATGTGTTTTTCGTGTGTCCAGTTTATAATTTTTATCAGTTAAAATATCTCTCCTCTTTAATTCATTTCCGTAATAACATCAATAATTTTCTCTCCCTTAAACATGGAGAATATCGCTCAATAGCATACTTTATTAAAAATGCCCAGAAATTAAATAATTTTTTAAGCGAAAACATTTCCTTGGAGTCTTAGACCTGTCACACTTTATACTTTTTGTTATTATTGTAATTTGCAATTTTTGTGTATTATGTATTTTGTAGTGTGTTTTGTGGTTTTTCTTTGTGCACGGGCTTCAGCCTGAAAGCAAATTCGATAACGATTGGAAAATAACGATTGGAAACGCAAAACGATAGGGAACCTTAGATCTGTGTTGAAGGTGAAATTTTGATTACTGAACTGAAATTGAATTCAAAATAATATACTTTTCCCCCACAATTTCCCCCGATCATAATTAGAAAAAATTGACATATGGTCGAATTTTATGCAGTTTTGATGGTGCCTGGTCTGTTATTGTGGAGTAGTGTTAAAAATGTATCTGATTATTTTTAAGTCGTGTGCTCCAAATGGTGTTTATGTTAAACTATATTTCTCAAAAACTATACTCTGTTCATTTAGAATAAGCGGCTGAAAAATAGCCTTCTTCGTAGCAGCGAAGTTGAGAGTTGAGATGGTTACTAATTTGGTGGGGGGAAGGAAATATTTTCAGACGCCTATTCAAAACAAATAGATTATAGCAAGTCTCTGTTATTAATTTATTAAGTATTCAATATTAATTAAAAATCCCCAGTGTTGTATTTATAAAACTGTGATATTTAGCTGTATTTATATTGTATGTTAATATATTGTAGAGTTACAAAGGAAACACTATGTCAAAATTATGAATTTAATATTTTTTCAAAGGAAGCCTGAGGAGGCATACATTTCTACTTGTAAAACCTACCCAGTCATCTTTATATAAAGGACTTAATTAATTTCCCTATAGAAACATGTCTTTTTTGTCTTAGGCAACTGGAAATTTTAAGGTCCTAATTATGACATAGGTTTCTCTTTTAACCTGAAAATATGCTTTATGTATGTTTTACTTTTTACCAGGGTTTTCCTAATTGTATTAGTAGCTGTAAAGAGGGAACAGGGTTACCACTAGAAGCATAATTGATAAGGATAGCATTTAATTGATATTTTACTTTTGTTCAAATAAATAGATAATTTCATTTCTAGTACAAAAGTAATGAGTTTAGCCTTTGTAGCTGTATATGTAAGCAAAGCATGACTTTCAGAGCTGTTGGAGGAAATAGCTTGAAAAAGAAAAATTTATTTTAATTTTATCATTTTCCTTTATATTAATAACTATCAATGAAGCTCTTGCAGCAAAAATGAGCCAACTCCAATAGCCTTATATTGGAGATTGGAGTTATCTTGTTGCAGCAAACACCATAATAAGGAAGTTGCATGTGTCAGATTTTCAAAAACAAACAAGTGTTCCGTATGGTTTTTTGTATGGTAAAATGAAATATCTAGTCAGTTTTTCAAAAAAATGTACAGGTAATTAAATATTTTAATTTAAAAGTCGAGAAAAAAACACGTGACTGAAAACGTTTATTGTTTAAACTATAAAGATGATATCAACAAAAATACCATCAACTCCATTGCTTTACAACAATGTTTAGTATAAGATGACGTCACATCCAAACTCTTGGCGTTTTCGCGCGCTTTTAAAAAGGGGATTTTTGTTAATTTTTTTGGCAATCAAAAAAATTCTCGATCAGCCTCAAATTTTGGGTAGTTGCTTATTTTTGCAAGAGGAATCGATTAAAAAATATAAAAAAATCATGCAACTTCCTCATCGTCACTTTTACATTCCCACAAGGTCTAAATTATTTTTTATTAGTTCAGTTATTGGACTGTTGATTTTATTGATTACTATGTGTATTACTTTTTCTTATTAACTGTCAACTATAGTTATTAGCAATATATGAATTAGTTAATTTGGTTTTTTCATTTCTATATTTCATATTCTTCCTACTGATACAACATATACATATTGTATGGCTGAGGTACATCTAAATGTTCCTAAATTCTATCAAAATACATTTATGTACATCTAAATTCTAAAAGTGCTAGAAATATAAAAATCTGTGCTTTAAATTAAGGTTAAAAAACTCCTTGGGTATTAAATTAATTTCTAATCAATCATTATTATAATTATTTGACTTTTCATTAACTGGACATTTTCATTTTTTAGTAATGATGAAATTTTTTTGCAATGGCCTAAAAAGACCACAATTTTCAATAAATGCATCATGGGTGGAAAATCTGCTCCTAAATGCTCCAAAATTGATTCATTGCTCCAATCTGCTCCAAAATCATCAAAATTTCCTTTTTTGCTCCAAACTGCTCCAAAAACACGATTGAACAATGATTTCAAGGACGATGCCAAGGGACTCACCCCCTAAAAATCGAACTACATGTCCAAAACAAGTTAAAACGCTGTTTTTAGGGTCAAATTTAAAAAAATTTCTGGTGGAGGACCCCAGGCCCCCCTTTGCGTTTTCATCTCCATAATTCTCCACTTTTTTAACATTTTAAAAAATCTTAAAATTCACCGTCAAGAAAGTAAGAACATAATTTTTTACTTCCTTTTCTTTGCTTTTTGGTCAATCACATCCCTGAGTATGTGATTCGATGATTTGAACAAAACCTTAACCAGGCAGTTTGACAGATTTATGTAAAATTTAGCTTGAACGATTGAGATTACATACAAGTTCTTGGTAATTTAAATAAGATGTAAGTTGATGAAGTTTACTTGCTTTTGCTTAGTTTTTTTAGGCACACCCTGTAATACATGCCATATATTATGAGTATTTTTTTTTAATTTTTAAATGCTACAAAAATTATATAAGCCTAGCTCCAAAACTGCTTTATTGCTGCTACGAAATTATCCTATAGCTGCTCCAAAATGGCTCCAAAATTACTCTAAAGCTGCTCCGAAATTGCCCTAAAGCTGCTGCAAAACTGCCCTTAAGCTGCTCCAAAAACCAATTTTTGGTTTTCCACCCCTGATGCATAGAAACTGGAAAACACATTTTTGATATTTTGCTTTTCTGAGTTACTGACATCTTTTATCAACTCTTTTCTCTTGAGTATAATTACTTATGAATGACTTCATCTAGACCTGTATTTAGCATTATTACTACTTGCCTAACATTATTACTTGTCTCTTTTAACTCAAATGTTTTGTTACGTTCATGGGTTCTAAACTATTAATAAAAAGTTTATTTCTTCAATTTTAATATAGTTATAATGTACATGAAACAAATTAGTTGTAATAAAGCATAAGTATCATTTTTGAGATTTCCTGTAAAATCTAACTTAAAAGTAATTTTAAATTAAACATGAAAGGGTAAATTTTCTATTATACAGCTATAAGATAGTATCAGTGATAATTTTGTACACTTAGTACAGTACTCATTTCAAAATATGAAGAAATTAAATTTCATATTTTATTGCAGGAAAGTAGTTTTAAGCACTTAACAATCCAAACAAACAAATTAAAAGTTTAACAATAAAATTCATGAACTTTCAAGTAATTATAACAAAAGATAGAATGGTATAAAAGCATTCAACAACCTTTTGAATTCAAAAGAAACTGACTTTGTACAGTAACTCCATTAAGCAAGAAAACTTCATTTATTT
The DNA here is from genome assembly GCA_024610705.1 of Tetragnatha versicolor. Taxonomy (NCBI): domain Eukaryota; kingdom Metazoa; phylum Arthropoda; class Arachnida; order Araneae; family Tetragnathidae; genus Tetragnatha; species Tetragnatha versicolor. The sequence goes on along the minus strand of JANDEH010000001.1, from coordinate 52,173,212 downwards.
ATATCATTGTCACACACATTCAAACATGCCATTTATTGCTTTGAACTTATAATTTGTTCTGAACACACACTAAAAAAGTTACTTGTTTTGGTAACAAATCTGTAAAAGTATTGGAAATCTAAGGTTAAGTTTATATTACAGAGATCAGTAAAATATATAAATATACTAAATTAGAATTACAAATTTATTTTCCTTTTAATTCCTTCAAAACTATACATAAATGTCTAATATATACTAAATGGACTAAGAAAAACTTCTAGACTATAGTCTGTGTAAATAGAATAGGCGGATCAAGGTCAAACAAATTTCCCACTTCCTTTCCATTGTATACCTCATCGTTGCCATGGGGACGAGATATAACTTGTGAGACACTGATCCCCCTATTCTATTACCTCAGACCATTAGTTAATCATTTCATCATATTATGTAAAAAATATAAATTTTCAAACATAACATTTTTTATAAATAAATCTATGAATATAAATGCAGAGAAAAATAAATAAACATATAAAAATAATACTTATGGCTAACAGTTATAAAATAAGAACTAACCAAAATCTGGTACTTAAAGATTAGCCAGGTGCAAATCTCAGCAAACAGATTTTATTGGCAATGTTCAACAAAGTACTCAAAAACATTTTAATAAAGCAAAAGCAGCTTTGTTAGTTGAAATATTTTGGTACTTGCTTATTTTTTTGTATACACTTGGTGTTTGCACCTGGATAATCTTTAAATATACCTCAAATTTTTACACTACAGTTGAAATAAACATTTAGTACACAATAATTATATGTGGGGAACACTACATCTAGCACATGATCAGAATAGTTTAATAGGTAAAAATGCCCAAAACATTTATAGGATAAAGATATAGGAGAAACTTTATTAATACACCCGGCCCGCCTGCCTAAGCAGGCACTCGGGGAAAGGATTAAGATATAGGAAGCTCAAACTTTAAATGGTAAATCCAAACAATTCGGGCCTGGGGCGACATTTTTGAGGAAATTTTGTGTTCCCATTTATTAGCAAGTGAACAAATCAACTTCTATATAATTGGGTTGCCAGAATTCACTATTTTATAGCCCTATTTGGCACCAGGTCTGGATTCGTTGGATTACCCTTTTAGTCTCCATTCATAATATTTAAATACACCAAAGGAAGTCAATACACTAAATCATTAAACGAATAAATAGTGTAGGTACTGAGATTAAAGGCACTCCTAAATGCCGCCCTCTATCATCTTAGCAAAGCTCATTTTAACAGTAGATAAATGCAATCACTTGCTTTTGATATGGCTCTAGTTAGAAATATGAATACATCAATATAATAAAACACAGGTTACATTTTAAATGAAAAAATTTAAGTTAAAAAGAAATTCAAGTAGTATTTTAATCCAAAAAAATGCTGTAAATCTAAAAGCTCTTAAAATGTTTAATGTATTGCCAAAAGTATTCCTAGCACAAATATTGAATATAAAACTGTAGACATCACTAATGTAGTGATGGAGAACACACAAAAAATATAGTATTATATGATGAATATTGAAAAAATATTTCACAAAATTTTGATTTAAAAAATTTGTTTCGAAATAAATGGGGTATTGCTCATTAAATATTTGATATGATCATTCAATATTGGTGTTAAAGCTACATTTGGCAATAGTTTCAGGGAAAAGTCAATTAGCTTTATTACAAGTAGTACCATTTTTTAATAAAATCTAGTTAAGATAAAATTGTAAAAAACTTGCATTTTATCTAGATAAAAACCTGAATAGTTCAACCAGAAACATTTCTTTGATTAGATATCACCGTTTTACCACACAAGAAAATTATTTATTATAAAGAATACTCAATCTCTACCAGGGATTTTACTATGGTGTCTTTTTTTGCCAGATGTGAAGGGAACCCCTCAGAATGCTAAAACATATAAGACCATTTTCGCAAGAATGCAATTGAAAAATCAGAACATTATAAAAATACTTGAAGAATATATAAATGTTCCAGATTGTTGAAATGTAATATAAAGATTATAAAGAAATATTTAGCATTGAGTTGTTCTTTGTGTAGTTTCTATCAATTGGATTTTTCCAACAAATTGACTTCTCAAACCAATGTTATTTTAACATTTTGCTAAAAAGTTTTTTCTTTCAGTTATAGCTTATTATCAAAAGAATTATTTTCCTAGCTTAAATTCTGATCTTGGTTATACAAAAAAACTGGTCAGTAAAATCTGGTAATGAAAAATTAATTTATTACATAGGTAAAGCTATATTTTTTCCGTTTAACCAGATTTTTAGACTGGTTTTTTCGACACCCTGATCTCCACTTTTACAACTCTACTTCCCTCATTTGTAGGAAAAAGCAAGAAACTACTATATGAATTGATTTGAATTTTTTAAATTCTGTGGTTTTTTCAACATTATTTTCTATAATGGCTTTCATATCTTCTCAAGCAAGGCTGGCCAATTCTTGTGGTAACAAATTGAGCATGCTTATTAACAGGCTCTTAACTAGCAAACTGTCACCAAAACCCCTTTCCCCCACCAATTACCAAAGTAAATTGATTAGACTTTATGAACATGACTAGTTCCTCAAAGTTTGACTTAGACTAGGTAAAACAAACTTAAGCTTGTTTTACTATACAAATTTTTGGCAATTATCAATAAGGCTGTAAAGCCTATCTAAAATGAAATCCTTTAAAGGTAAAGGGAAAAAACTGGTTCAACATATAGTAATATTTTACTGAACAAAACTAGTCTTGTATTTTACCTAATACAGTAGAACCCCGATTATCCGCGAGCGGATGATCCGCGGTGCGGATTATCCGCGAGTGCCAGGAAAAAAGGTTTTTAATGATGAGAGCAAATTTTAGATGAGATTAGAGACATTTTAGATGTAGAGCAAAGGTTTCTGCTGTACTGCACCTATTTTAAAAGTTTTACATATCATGTTTAAGTACAATAAAACATAGTTTTTAAAACATATTAATATGAAATATTTTTTCCGTGTTTTCACATCATTTTTAGTCTTTTTTCGGGTTATCCGCGATTTTCGTTATCCGCGGTACCCTTGCCACCCAATAGCGCGGATAGTCGGGGCTCTACTGTATTCTTATTTATAAATTTTACCTAGAAAGTTCTTCCTTGTCAAGCATAGTTTTACATCAACCAATGTAGAGAATGACTATTGTAATAACCCCATCTGTTATATCAACTGCCATCTGCAGCGTAACTAATTCCCATTACACTATTGAACAACATATAAAAGAGCAAAAATTCCTCACAAAAAGTGCACCCAACTATGATTTCCCACAACTGGGATATCTCTTATTTCGCATTTAATGCAATAGTTTTTACCTTCATGATTGTCCCAAAACTGCTCGCCTGCAGGTGTTTCATAACATACAGCGAACAACAAGGAATGTCCCCTAGTACATAAATCTGAAGGGTTGCAAAACAACGTAAAAGAAAACTTATCAGTGTCATCCACACTGGATCCATCAAGATATGTTGCAATTTCATCATGGTAACTCATCCAAGCATTGGCAGTATATCGAACAAAGACAGTTTTGTGGAAGGACATGTTCATTACACTTATCAGACCATAAACAGTACTGTCAGCAGTGCTAACACTGTGGAGACGAACTTTATGTTTCTTTAATTGTCCCTGGAAACAAGTGCTGAGAGAAGGAGGAAGAAAAGCAGGGAACAACTGAATTTTTTTGTTGTTGCTACGAGGCTTGGCAGTTAGATCAAGTTTTGAGCATGAAGGGACTAATTTAGGTAAATCTTGTTGGACAAGGTATCTTATTGATTCAAGTTCTAGGCCCAAGGCATCAGCAAATCTGACGATCTTTTTCCCTTCTTTACGAGGAGCGGGAAAAGACACTGCTCGTTTCTTTTTCTTGAGGATAGGTCGTTTGTCAGTAAAGTTGTCAACTGATTTATATTCTGGAATCTCAGAGCACCAAGATCTAGAATCACTTTTGGGTGTTTCATACTTCACATTTTCAAAGTCTTCATCTTCACTTTCTTCACCCACTCCTAGAAAACATTTATAAAAGGAAATTTAAGGAAGAAATACAATATTTTTTAATATTTGAATAGCAAACATTTTCAGTAGAATTCGCTTTTAAATCTACGGTTTTGAATGACAATCTTGGTTTAAGCAAAAATAAAAGCTTACCAAAAATTGGCTTCCTATCCACTGGTGTTGGTGGAACATCGTCATATTGACAAAGTCTATTGCTTAAAAGTCTTACTTTCTTCTGTACGTGATCTCTGATGACATCAGAACAAACTTCGCAGTATGATAAATTTCTAGGCAAATACAAAAATACTCTATCCTCTTCTCTACTTCGAAGCGGTTCATCGATACAAATGCTGTCTAACCCCCTCGAAAGTTTATCATTATCATAAATATTTTGAGGAATATCTAAGGAGAAACTGGGCTGTCTTTGTAAACAAGACTGCAATCTTCTTCTCCGATTGCTAGAATTCAATAAATTTGATGGGCGTGAAGATACAACAGACATTCGTAACGATTTGATGTCAGATCACCAAAAAACACATCAATGATTGTTTACGTTTCTCCCGCTAGCAGACAACATGGTAATGTGACCTCAGATTGACATTAAAAGTTGTTGCCAACAGAAATATAAAAAAGGTGAATGAAATAAAACTGTTAAATGGTATTCTAATTAAGGAAATAAGTTACTTTCTTACCGTCATTATAAAATTCTTGTTTCATTAGTATTATAATATTAAACTTTTGATGAAAAATCCTGGCTAATTTGCTTCTTGTATTTAAGATTGAGAGTGAGTAGCTGCTTACTACTCAACTTTAGATACTATGCATTTGGGTTTCGTTTTTCGGTTTTTTCTGTGTAAGCGCGTGATTTGCTGATATGTTCTGGTTTGAGAGCGTGAGACAGGTGTACTTTTTGTCAAATTCATGACAATTACATCTTCGTGATGTCTGGAAAAGAATTAATCTTGAGCAACCGTGACAAAATCACTGAAATTGATGCCATTAATTTCAAGATCATGATATTTTCTACAGTTAATTGAAAAGTTTGATTTGGGGGCAGTTAAAAATCTTTTAATATAAATTTCAAATTAAGATACTATGTTTTCTTCAAAGGCATTTTTCTGAGGAAATCAAATCAAGTTGTTTAAAATATTTATTGAAATACGTATGCTACGCAATTAAAAAAAATTACAAAATTATCTTGATTAAAATAAATGCAAATATTTTTTAATAAGATTTATTTCATCAATAAATTCAGACTTATGAAAATTGAATCCCATTATGTGATTAATGATCCCATTAGGACATTAACGATCCTTCCTAAGTCTCCAAAAATAAAAAGTTCTTCTAATATATGGTGAGAACAACGTTGCAATCAATGGCTGGTAATCCCTAAAGACCATTTGTTATATTCTTTCTGATCGTTCAAACAAATATTATTACATAGTTTAACCCTTTCAGCTTGCCGGCCTAAGTTTCCATAGGATCCAATTGTTATCTAGGGAGCTTCAGAATAATAAGGATTAAATTTATTATGCTGTTCTTAACTGATAGTTTTTATTATTTTAATTTATTACTGCTTTCGGCATGTTTGGAGTAATGACCTCGGTTATAGTGTGTGTTGTGCTCTTCCATTGGAACAAAAAAAAATTATTTTTCACTGAAACAACATCATTAAAATTGTTGTTATGCCATGTTTTCTAAGTATTTTTCTCATACAGATTATGTCCTAAAAATCCTGACCCAGTTAAATCAATATTAATAGATTCATCTTCCATTTAACTGCAGATCTATGGAAAAGGTTACTAGATTTTTTATTCAAAGCACTATCAATTTCATTGATAATATCCTAGTCAACATGTGTATAAAATATTTCGTATTCCCTCTTTCTTAACAAAGCATTCGAGATGCTCATCCACTTTTTAAATTTTTAAATCGGTTGATTATTTTATAATTATTTCCTTATCCTAATTCATAAGATATAATTAAGTTTTTTATTTGCTTGACTACTTACATAATGATGTTTGTATTTCAGAGAAAAATGGAAAAGGAGTATTCAAACTACCTTCTACCAAACTACCTGAAAGTGTTTATTCTTTGTATGATTTCAGAGTATTGCCTTCAAATTGAGGGAAGGGAATTTATATATCCCTTTTTTTTCAGTAATTCTTTGTATTGTGAAAACGGTTCTTTGTTGTGAAAAAATGGGATCTTTGGTTTTTGTCCAATACTCTGTATTCTACAAAAAAAAAGTTCCTATAGACATGACATTCTTGATCGAGGAAGTTTTAAAAATATGCCCAGAATATTTTAGAATGTTTAAATGGCTACACATTTACCCTTCAGATATGAGTTTGTCAACAGTATCGATAAACATATTTTTTGGTGTATTTGGTTCTTAAAGCTTTTTTAATTAGTAGTGAATTATACTTGTAGTTTCGATTATTCTAATGATATCATTAATGGTAATCATACCGTTCCTCACATGAGGGGTAAAAGGGGCAGTATCAGTAGGGCAATCAAATCAGTAGGGTGTCTTGAACTAATTCATATGTACTGAAACTGTTCCACTCGTTGATTAATATCAATAATGATTTTAAATTAATTTTTACATGGTACTTTTAGAGTTTATTTTTTTAACAATCCATAGCTGTCACTCAAAAAAATTACAAAAATATTTTAACCTAAACCCCGAAAGTACATTTTTCTGCACTCTTAGTAAGCATTGAATGATGCGACATTTTTATACCTTAATTTGTATCACTTGAACTGAATCTACGCTGATGAATTGTCATATTCATCCGACCCCCTGACATTATTAATTGATTTGAATTAGCTATTTATAGGAAAATAATAATACTCGATCCATTACTTTCTATTTCTACAATTCCCTTTATCTCTTTACCTTCTTTCACGTGAATCAGACGATTGACATTAAAAAGTGACTCTGCCGTTTTCATATTTGAATGGTTTCACTCGATCTAAAAGTTCCCATATCATAATTAAGCATACTTAAGGAGCTTTATTTATTAAGAGATAGGACAGATATCTCTCTATTTTTGTGGGCTTTTCTGCTCCGGCGCATCCTCCCTACGCACGGTATTGATCTGGAGCTGCTCCAGATTTTCTCCCGAGAACGGGATCTGCACGTGCTGTTCACGTGATACTCCAGAAAAGCGTCCGACCGCCGGCCCCCAAACGATGCTAGGGGGAGCAAAACGAGACACGTGTGATCGAATGACATCTTTTAAGTGGCAGCGAGAGAAAAAATAAAGCTTTATAGCTATGAAGGGAGCAGAGAGCTTTTAAAAGAATTTTTATAGAAACATATTATCTTCTTTGCTCAGAGTGGGTTGCTCACAGTGGGTCAGATAGTTTTTATTATTTATCGTCCCACATTGTACTTGCCCTCTGGGAGGGGTTGAGGATACTTACTCCCTCTTCCCTACCCCGATTTTGTTTTTTTTCCCTTTTTGACTATTGAAAACGACTAACCCTGTAAAATTCAAGTATCCACATCCGAATAGTTTGGTTGCGGCATTAAAAACCTTCAAACTATTAAAAATTACCATTTTTTAAACTTGCGTAATAGATACTTTGGAGTAGTAAACTAACAACTAAGTGTTTTTTCACTTATTGAATAAAAATACGTATTTCTTATCAAGATTTAACCCTTTATTTACCGCATTATGATTCGCTGCAATTTTTTTTCGTGCAAATACTTTTTTTGAGTCACTAAATTGAAAATTAAGGGATATACATAAATAAAATAATCATCTTTGGAAAATTGAATCCGCTAGAGCCAATTACTTAAATTGATACTTTTGGGTACTGTCAGTACATGGAGTGCTAAAATATTCTCACAATACAGAAAAACATAGCTTTTTTTATCGCAGTAATAAGTCTTAAAAAATAATGCACTTAACTTTTGACTTTAACTACGTTTTTGCGGGAACAAAAATGACAATCATATGAATCCGATCAAAATGGCAGCTAAACTTACAACTTCAGTTAAATCTATCCGCATTTCCCGCTAAAATACTCATCATAGAACCTTCGCTGCTTTTTATCCTGGAAGAGGATAACTGAAAGAGTGTTCCTGTAAATTATCGTCAATGTATTCGCAAGGATGGTTATTCTATGTAATTTTAAAGTTGGTGGTACTTGTAAGTATCGTCGGTAAATAAAGGGTTAATATCTGTTTATTTGTTGTCTCTATCATCAGACGTTTATCTAAAAACGAATTAGCGCTTAAGAAAAATTCCATATTATCGAGGATAGCTCCTTCTCTCTCAACTTTTCTCGTCTAAAAATAACTACGGAAACGAAGTTCTCATTCTTTAAATCGACTAATACTAATATTAGGGGAGTGCGAAATTTTTCCTTAGATTTTACCACGTTTCTAATAGTTGTTGAAGTCGATGTGGAGATCGAGAGAGTAAAAGTTAGTTCAAGTGATATTTTTTCGAAGAATCCATAGTCACCACTCGATGAAATAAAGAAAATGTTTTTAAGTCAAACATCTTCCCTCCAATCTAGCAGTACCAGCACCTATCAGTGTGACCGAAACTATTCACCTTGATTGTTTCTCGTTTATAAATAACAAATGCAGACGAATTATGAAGTAGAAAAATATAGGATAGAGGATGTATAGATAGAAATATAGTTCGAGATAATTACGAACTCAAAGAATCAACTCATCAGAGTCACTCACTCAGCGACGAACTCAAAGTCACAATTCTAAGTGTTAGAAAAAAGATCTGATGTTAAGCAAAGCATCATTTTATTCATATAACGTAAAGCATTTTCATACCTCATCACTATAGTAATTACTATGACTAAAACGGTCCTGGTCTATGACATTTATTAAAAACTAGAACTAGATTATTTCGCCCAAATATTACTAGGCTTCAGTCGCGTTAATCAAGTAGCAATGTCTGCCTACAATGGGGCAAGCTTATTGGATCAAATAAAATAAAATACAAACATTGCATCCGGTTGTATATGGATCCAGTATAGCCTGGTTGGTTAAGCGCCTGTCAGTGGCGTATATAAGGGGGGGGGGCGAAGGGGCCCTGCCCCCCCCCGAAATTCTGACTTCGTGTACCAAAACAAGTTAAAACCCTGTCTCTTAGGGTCAAATTTTAAAAAATTTTCTGGGGGAGGACCCCCCAAACCCCCCTTTAGAGTGCTTGGAATTTTATTATTCAAAACTTTTTTACAATAAGTTCAAAATCCTACCTGAGAATGTATGTCTGAAATTCGGAAAGTGTATCAAAACCAAGTTGAAATCCTGTTTTCACGATCTAATCTCCAAAATTTTTCTGGGGGATGACCCCCATATATCCCCTTCTGTACTTAAAACTATATTATTTTATAACTTTTTCATTAAATTCATCAAATTTAACCTGAAAATTTATATCCAAAATTCTAACTAGGGGTACCAAAACTAGTTAAAAACCTAGTTTTTAGAGTCTAATTTCCAAAAATTTTCTGGGGGAGGAGGGAGGACCCCCAGACCCCCCTTTTGTAATTGCAACTTAATACATCATAACTTTTTAATATTAAGTTCTTTAAGTTGCAAATTCTGACTACGAATATACTGAAAAAAAATTAGATATACATGAGAGGGGATGGGAAAAAATTTTGGGCCCCTCCCGAAATAAATTTCTATATACGCCAGTGTAGCCTGTCATCAGTTAAAAAGGTTCCTGGGTCAAACCCTGGCGGGATTCTGATATTTTTATAAAATTATGTTTTCTACTTTAAAGAAAAGCTTTAAAATGAAATACATTTCATCCATTGTCTTCTTGCTAAAGTGGATTCAGTTGTCTGGTTGGATAAGTACCTTTCTTAAGCGCAGAAGGTTCCCGGATCAAAGCCTAGCTGAATTTTGAGATTTTTATAAAATTACTTAACTTTTCTGCTTTAAAGAAAAGCTTTAAAATGAAATACATTTCATCCATTGCCTTCTTGCTGATGTGGATCCATTGGCCTGGATGGTTAAGCGCCTGTCATCAGTGCAAAAGGTTCCTGGATCAAACCCCGGCGGGATTCTGTTGTTTTTATAAAATCACTTATATAACTTTTCTGCTTTAAAGAAAAGCTTTAATATGAAATACATTTCATCCATTGCCTTCTTGCTGATGTGGATCCATTGGCCTGGTTGGTTAAGCGCCTGTCATCAGTGCAAAAGGTTCCTGGATCAAACCCTGGCTGCATTCTGATATTTTTATAAAATTACTCAAGTTTTCTACTTTAAAGAAAAGCTTTAAAATGAAATACATTTCATCCATTGCCTTCTTGCTAATGTGGATCCAGTGGCCTGGTTGGTTAAGTGCCAGGTTTCAGTGCAGAAGGTTCCTGAATCAAACCCTGTCAGGATACTGGGGATTTTTATAAAAAATTACATGAGTTTTCTACATTGAAGAAAGCTTTTAAATGGAATACATTTCTACCATCGCCTTCTTGCTGATGTGGATCCCGTAGCCTGGTTGGGCAAGTGCCTGTCTACTATGTTGGCGGTTCCCGTTTCAAACCCTGGTGGGATTTCGAGATTTTTGTAAAATTACTCAAGTTTTCTACTTTGAAGAAAGCTTTAAAATAAAATACACTTCTACCATGGCCTTAGCACTAATGTGGAACCGTTAGCCTAGTGGTATAGTGTGCATCTATGGCTTCGAGGTTTGGAGGTTCGATACTGGATACTTTCATTTTAAAATATTTTGACTGATACAGTTACGGTCACAGTTAGCTGTTGCAGTTACAGTTTAACTTATCCATCAATAAATTTTATATAAAAGTAAATCGACCGAAGACGGGTAATGGAGTCAAAATTTTGCAATCTGACTACTAAGGGGGCCATCTCCATATTACACTCCATTTGTGAACCGTCCACAAATTGCGGATTGTACCCTAAGATTAAAATTTTAGGCAAAACTGGCTTCCTGACGGACCTTTCTCCGCTGGCCCCCAGGGTGAAGGGGCTTTCGGGGGTTATCCGAAGAACCCCCTAGGCCCGCGGCCCCCCGGGGAGCAGATCAGGTCCGCCAGGAAGACCTCCTCTCGTCCGAGCCCCGACATCTTCGACGGGTGAACGGACTCGACTCGGTCACCAGTTTCTGTCCCATAGGTCAGATACAACCATCAGGTACTCATAGAAAATAAAGTTATTTTTGCTTAAGATAGAAGACAAGTAGTAAGAAAGTTGATAGCAAAGAGAGAGGCAGATATTACACAATTAGAATAGAGTTAAGATGGTGGGGTTTGAACTGAGTACCTTCCGTACACCAGGACCGTGACTCTACCAACTGAGCCACCAAGGACGCTTCAGAAGCAGCTACTGGTGAAAGTGTAAAGTGGAATTGTCAGGGCTTAAAATTTAATTAAGCTGTAAAATGCACTAAAATAGGAAGTTAAGTTAGTGGGGTTCGAACTGAGAACCTTTAGGGCATCAGGATCGCGACTTTACCAACTGAGCCATCAATGACATTTTGGATCCAGCTACTGGTGAAAGTGTATAGTGGAATTGTCTGTGTGCTTAAAATTTAATTTAGCTGTAAAATGCACTAAAATAGGAAGTAAAATTAGTGGGGTTTGAACTGAGAACCTTCAGGGCATTAGGACCGCGACTTTACCAACTGAGCCATCAAGGACATTGTGGATACAGCTACTGGTCATATATATCGTTTGAAAATGGCACTGGATACATACAAGCAAATCAGTAAATCGTTACAACTAAACCCTGCTTTTCTTAGAATACTAGAAAAGTTTAAAGCTATAAATTAAAATAATCTAAAATGGCATAGATGCCAACCTGGGTTCGATCTGAGGAACATGAGGTTATGAGTCGCACACTATACCATGTAGGCCATCGGAGCTGTTGCCATGATCGTTCGTCATTAAAATTTAAAAGTTATACGGCTCTTATTATGAAGATTCCTGGACACTTTAATTTATAGACGAGATTAGTGTGACGTTTTTTGTTTTGTTTGGAAACGTAAATTCAGTCTGTGATTGGTTCCGTGAACTGTACGGACAGTACGGATCCGTATGTAACCAATCACGGATCGAATCAACGTTTCCAAACAAAACAAAAAACGTCATCACTAATCTCGTCTATTACACATACGCCTTTGCTAGTACGCATGCACTACGCTCGAAAATAAATTCAATTGGTCATTTATAAATTTGGTTTCCGCTTTTTAAAGGAGTCTTAAAATTTTTTCTTTAGCTCTCAACTATAACTATATCAGTCAGATTCTTTGAAAACATTACATTTTTTCCCAAGATTTTTATGTATTTTTTTAACATTCGACACCAACTCTTGCGGTTTACTTTGACTTTATATATTTCTTTTAATTTTTTGAGTGGTGACGAAATCACATATACCGTTAGATGAAATAGAAAAAATACTTTGACTTAAAATATTTTTACTAATTTATTGAGTGGTGATTATAAATTGCTTAAAAATTCATTAAATTAATCCTAAAAATAAAAATAAAGTCACAAACCGAATAACAACCCAATTTCAATCAATTTGGATGGAAAAGGATGCTGAAATAACTTTTTTCCAATTACTTTAATACTTATAGTTTGACTATAAAAAACTGCTTCTGTGCTCACACACAGTTGACAACCCAGGAACCGCTAGGTGAGAGAAGATGCTTACCTTCAAATCTTTTTTCACTAATTTTTTAACAGGTGATTGTGAATTATTAACAAAACTCACTTGAGCTAATTATAATAAGGGAAAAAAATTTTAATAAGGGAAAAAAGCAGAACAGTCTCAGAAGCAATAGTTGCCCTCTTGATACATTTAGCTGGGACATACATGATATTGAGGGGTGTCAGCAGCAGTCTCCAAGTACTGTGGATTCTCTGTAGTTTCTACGCTCAATTTAAAAATTTCAGATAACTTTAAAACTTTGATAGTACTGATTTAAACCTTTTCATACAATAACATTGGTTTCCGAATAAAAAACAGGATTGTAGCTTTTGGTTGCATGAAAAATGCCTAATCTTCTTCGGAGGTTGGAGTCTCTGCTCCAGCGTAAGCTGCTATTGCTCCGTTTAGCCGTTGCACGGGAGAGAAGGGATGCAACATATAAATACTTTTTCCTTTTTTTTCTGAATTGTGATTATTGATTTTTTTCAAGTCTTTCTCCTGAAGTACGTATTAATTTTGAGCCCGCCATTTTAACAAAGAGGAGGAAAAACTATAAATCCATCAAAGAATAATTTTTTAAAAAATCGATACCGTTAGACTGATAGGAAGATTGTTGAATTTAAAATATTACTCCTAGTTTTCTAAGTGGTAACTAATTTTAGATTTGAAAAACATTATCTTAACATATATTTATAAGTTGGCAATTAACAGTCACTTAATCAACAATCATCCTCCATGACAAAGTAGTTGACAGCCTAGATGCTCTTGCACATTTGAAAAGGAAAGTGGATGGAATACCCCCTCATCCAAGAAACATGGGCGGATTTATAAGGGAGAAATTCCCCAGACTTCCTCGAGAAATTCTGTTTTATTATCGGTATATCATCATGTTTCCAGAGTCATCAAAGACCGTTTGCCCTTCATTGATTGTAATGACCCCCCTAGGATGTCCTATCTAAATCAGTCCGTGCTCACTATCTGAAAAATATTACAAAAGTCTAATTTCATCTGATAGCGAGTTCATATTGCAACAGGAAAAGACACAAACTGGTTAAATAGTTCAAACACTTTCCAAATCAAAAGAAGAACGTCAGGAGCAGAACAAAAAAAAGAAAAGACGTATTGATTAAATGATGACATCCGCTGAACAAATCTTGGGGTTAATGACCACTGAAGTGGTGATTCTGTCTTCTGGAGTTACCCTTAAATAAGCTATTAAATAATCTCTCAAACACTTTTTATGTTGTATTTGTCAGTGCGTCTTAGAACCATTGCTGCAACTCTTTTTTTTAATTAAATTAAATAGAACTTTATTACACATAGAGAACAAACACAAAAAAGACAGATATGTGATTCGCCAAGGGGAAGAAACTTCCCGTTCAGGCGAAAAAGAAATTATACAGACAAATGACATATTACAACAAAAGCATAAAACTGAATAAAAACAATAGCTAAATAATTAAATAATGATGGCAGCAAGCTGGTAAACCATAAACTAAATATGCTTCATTGAAGTGAAAAATATAAATCCAGGTCGTCGATATTAATTAATAACTCAAATAAATTTCTTTTGAACTCTGAATATCTAATAATGGAGGTTAGATTTAAAGGTAAACTATTGTATAATTTTGGTGCGAGGTAAAAGAAATGTTTACAAAAAATTGATTTAGAAAATTTTGGGATTTGATAAGTTGCTACAGCTCTAGTATTATATGGTCTTGCTATAGTGTTAAATATAGATTTATTCCGATAAAGATAAAGTATAATACGAAAAAACGCGTTGTGACGAAGAGGCAATAATTTGAGTAATCTAAAATTATTTGGATATGACTGCTGATTTAAAATTTTGAATATCTTATTTTGAATAGTGTTATATCCGTACTTGGGGGTTGGGAGGAAGATCAGTGAAACATAGCCATTGGACTTAAGCAATATTTATTTATATTAATCAGCCCGGCGTGGACACACGCGTCTGTGCTCAGCTCTGGCTCTCTGTCAAGTGGCGGGCGGTTGCCATTCCGCCCAGACCAAACTTGGAGTAGTGTGGTGTTGCCACATGCAACAAATACCACACCCTCCAACACATAAATTACACTTGACTAAAAAAATATAGCATAATAAAAAGTATATAACTAAATGACACAAGTTCTTGATTAATTTACAGACGAATACAGAATAAAGTCAACAAGGATTAGAAGTCACACATCAAGTCTGACAGGAGGTCTTCTCGCTCGCTGGGACCGTCTGGGGGTATGCACCACTTCAGGAACTGGAGGAGCCGCTGCTCTGCTGGGGGAGGGAGCCACTGCTCCGCTGGCGAAAGGAGTCGCTGGAGGGTGCTCTGCCTCATCCGGCAGAATGGGTTCTTCGTTGACCCCTGGGGACGGTGTCTCTGGAGCCCGCAACCGCAGTTGATCCTGGTGCCTGACCACAATTCCCATAGAGGTCAGAACTCTGGACATAACTCTGCCCATGCGGCTTTCCACCTCTCCTGGGAGCCACTTTGGTCCCACCCTATGGTTCCTGCTCCAGACTAAGTCCTCAGAGCAGAAGGTAGTTGGTCCCCGCCCTGCATTAGCAGCCAGACTTCCCTCAGGCCGCAGCAGATCTAGGCGGCTTCTAATTGGCCGGCCGAACATAGCAACAGCTGGTGATACCCCAGTAGACGAACAAGGAGCCCTGCGATAGTTAAACAGGAAGCGATCTAGTCGCTCCAGGAATTTACCACCAGTGGACTTCTTCATAGCATCCTTCAGGGTGCGCACTAGACGCTCTGCCTGGCCGTTAGACTGGGGATGGTAAGGCGCAATGCGGACATGCACAATTCCACACGCCCTTAAGAAGCTACCAAACTCCTCACTTGTAAACGAGGTGCCATTATCGGACACAAGAGTCTTAGGCAGGCCAAAACGAGCAAAGATGCCACGTAGAGCAGCAATGGAGGCCCCTGATGACGTGGAGGGCACCACCACCGCCTCGAGCCACTTGGTTGCTGCGTCCACGACCAAAAAGATGATATTGTTCTCAAAAGGGCCTGCATGGTCAACATGGATTCGACTCCATGGGACCGTCGTATATGGCCAAGGGGACAACTTGGGTGGTGGCTCAGAAGCTCCTATCTGGCAAGCTTCGCATGAGCGCACCAGCTCCTCAATCTGCCGGTCAACCCCTGGCCACCAGACTGACTGCCGAGCTAGGGCTTTCAGTGCGCACACTCCTTGGTGCCCAGCATGCAACTCTCTCAGCACATATGCCTGGTACTTGGGCGGAACCACCACCCTGTTACCCTGAAGAATAACCCCAGTCTCTACTGAAAGCTCTGCCCGACAGAGCCAATAAGGCCGTATTTCTGCATCAACTGCTTTTGGCCAACCTTTGTGAACGTACTCCATAACTTTCCTAAACAAAGGGCTCGCCTTCAATTCCATCGCAAACTGGTGAACCGTCACTGGACTATCATCCAAAGCATTAAGGAGCAGAACAACATCCGCTGGCGCAGTCATAGATGGGCTTCTTCCAGGCCTCAGAGGTAGCCTGCTACATGCATCAGCGTTAGAATGCAGGGAGCCCTTCCTATATGCAATGGTGTAGGAGTACCCTGATAAAATAACCGCCCAGCGCTGGATGCGTGATGCCGCCATGGGAGCTATGGGCTTCTTCTCTGAAAACAGGCTCACCAATGGCTGATGGTCTGTCACCAGAGTAAAAGTGCGCCCCAAAAGGAATTTCCGGTATCGGGTCACCCCAAAGATCAATGCCAGTGCCTCTCTTTCCAGCTGACTATAGTTCCGCTCAGCTTTTGTTAGGGCTCTTGAGGCGAAGGCGATAGGGCGATCGCCAGACCCCGACGGGTGTGACAGCACAGCTCCCACACCATACGGACTAGCATCACACTGCAGCTGAACCGGCCTACCCTGGTCAAAATGCACTAGCAAGGTCGATGAAGTTAGGCTTTCTTTGGCCTGTTGAAAAGCCTGGCTCTCAGCTGCACCCCAACTCCAGGGCTGGTCCTTAGCCAGCAGCCGGTACAGAGGGGCCAGCATGGTAGCCATATTCGGCAGGAATTTCGAATAGTAGGCCAGCAAGCCCAGGAATGAGCGAAGCTCTTCAATGTTCCTAGGATTCGGGGCTTTTTCAATGGCCTCTATTTTAGTTTGCACTGGGTGCAACCCCTCTGCATCAATTCGATGCCCCAGGTACTCCACAGTAGGCTGTAGGAAAGCACACTTATCAGGCCGTAATTTAACTCCTGCAGCCTGGAGAGTGGACAGTACTCTGTCGAGGTTCTGCAGGTGGCTCGCAGTCGAATCGCCTGTGATCAAAAGGTCATCCAGGTAACACAAGGCTCGTTCCTGTCCCTGTAATAGCTTATCCATCTCCCGTTGGAAGATTGCGGGAGCAGATGCTACACCAAATGGCAGCCTGGTGTACTTGAAAAGTCCCTTATGGGTATTGATCACCACCAGGTCCTGTGAGGAGGCATCCAGCTCCAGTTGACAGTATGCATCCGACAGGTCAATTTTGGAGAACGACACACCCCCAGACAACTTGGCGAACAGGTCTTCAACATTCGGTAAGGGGTAGCGCTCAAGTTCCGTAGCCACATTGACCGTGAGTTTGAAATCGCCACACAGTCTCACCGTCCCGTTTGCCTTTAGCACTGGAACTATAGGAGTCGCCCAGTCAGCACAGGGCACTGGCTGCAAAACTCCCAAGGCAACTAGCCGCTCGATCTCCTGCTCCACTTTAGTCAGATATGCATATGGCACTGGACGGGCTTTGAAAAATCTGGGCGCCACTCCGGGAATCTGGTTTAGGCGCACTTTTGCCTCCCTGATATGACCCAGGTCACCCGAAAACAACTCCTTGTGGGCCTCCAAAATGCCTGAAAGCGAGAGCGGAGGTGTCATGATGGCATGAGTGCCCTCTAGCTGGATGTCCTTCAGGACCTCGAAGCTCATGATCCAGTCTCGGCCCATCAATTTGGCACCACAATCCCGTACTACCACCATCGGCAGCCTTTTTTTGGATCCCCGGTAGGTAGCAGTCACATTGGTTACCCCAGCAATATCTAGCTGATGTTTTGTGAAGGACCGCAGCTTGAGGTCTGTTTCCTCCAAGGCTGGGAGCTTCCCACAGTTCTTCTCATAAAAAGTGAAGGGGACGATGGTGAAAGGGGCCCCAGTATCCACCTCCATTGACAGCGGAATCCCCTCCACCTCTACCTCCACTTGACAAGAGGGAATGGCCTCCGGTCGCGACGACACTGAGAAAAGGTCGTAAACTGTGCTTGAGTCGTCCACTGAGTCTTCCTGACCCACCTGGTGAACTCGCTGGTTGGAGTTCCTACCCCTCCTTCTCCTAGGGGCCTGATTTCTGTCCCTGGCAGAGCACATCTTGGCCAGATGGCCCAATCTTCCGCAGGAGTGGCATCTGCTGTTGCTGTGCTTACAGTTGGTGGCCCAATGACCCGTCTCGCCGCAACAATAACAAACAGAGTCCTCCCGAGCTCCGGTGGCACCCCCTGCTGGTGGCTTATCTTGTCTGATCTTGTTTACCAGGGGCTCCGCGCTGTCACCTCCACGAAGGTCCACTGCATTTTTGTTGGCAGCCTCCATCGCCACAGCCAGTTCTGTGGCCCTTGTAAGCGTCAGGTCTCGCTCGGACAGCAGCCTCCTCTGGATGGACTCCTCGTTTACGCCGCAGACCAGCCGATCTCGCAGCATCTCGTCTAACGCCATGCCGTAGTCGCATCGCCTCGCCAAGCGCCGCAGCTCCGCGACGAACATGGACACCGTCTCGCCCGGCCTGCGGGAGCGGCTGTTAAATTTAAACCGCTGGACAATGGTCGACTGCGGAGGCTCGAAATGCGCTTCCAGAGTCTGTTGGAGCTGCACCAATGTTCTTGCCGTTGGCAGCTCGGGAGCCAAAAGATTTTTCAAAAGGCCGTATGTGCTCGCGCCGACCGCTGTCAGGAATATCGCCCGCCGCCGATTTGCGTCCTCCAGCTCGTTAGCGATGAAGAATTGTTCGAGCCGCTCCGAATATTCACTCCAGGATTCCGTCTCCGAGTTGAACTCTCCCAGCGCTCCGAACAAGGCCATCGTAGCTTCTATACGGTCACGTGCGTGTTAGGCTTACGGCTTACCCTTGCCCGCTGTTCCTCAGGTCCTTACTCACATCCGTGAATAGATCGCATCCCGTCGTCAGTTGTTATATCCGTACTTGGGGGTTGGGAGGAAGATCAGTGAAACATAGCCATTGGACTTAAGCAATATTTATTTATATTAATCAGCCCGGCGTGGACACACGCGTCTGTGCTCAGCTCTGGCTCTCTGTCAAGTGGCGGGCGGTTGCCATTCCGCCCAGACCAAACTTGGAGTAGTGTGGTGTTGCCACATGCAACAAATACCACAAATAGAAATTAAAGGTTGGAGATTGGATCTATATTCTCCACCCCAAACAGTGACACCATAATTTATTAAAGAATAGAACCAAGAAAAATATAAAGTTTTTAAAAAGGACAGATCAATTTTATTTTTTAGGTGGTAAAAGTTAAATAAAATAAAGCGCAGTTTTTTCCCCAATTCAAATATATGAGTTTTCCATTTCAAGTTAGAGTCTACATTAAGTCCAAGATATTTGTAGCTTTGAACACATTCAAGAATATGACATTGGCAGTTGTTTTTAGATTTACATGATGAAATGTGATATTTTAAGTCAAATGGTAACTCAGATGGTCTTAAACTGAAATTAATGTATTTAGTTTTGTTTAAATTTAAAGTTAAATCATTAGCATTGAACCATTTGTCTATTTCGATTAAATCAGAATCAATTTGAGTCACCAGTTCCTTTAAAGTGGAACAAGAATATAATAAGACAGAATCGTCAGCATAGGTTAATATCTTGCCTGAAAGATTTAATTTACAAAAATCATTAATGAAGATTAAAAAAAACAAAGGACCCAAAATTGAACCCTGAGGAACACCTCGATTTGTTACCAAGTACTCGCTTAAATTGTTACCAACCCTAACTCTTTGTGTCCTTCCTGTTAGATACGAAATCAACCAATTTAAGATATATCCTCTAAATCCTGCTCTTTCTAGTTTGTATATCAATAAAGAATGGTTGACGTTGTCAAAAGCCTTTTTTATGTCCAGAAAAATTGCCACGGTAACTTTGCTTTTATCCACACTATTCACAATAAACTTAGAAAATTCTAAAAGAACCATTTCAGTAGATCGACCTTGTGTAAACCCATATTGGTTAGAGGCAAAGAAATTTGTGTGAGACAAGAAATTATACATCTTTTTTACAATAATTTTTTCAATAACTTTAGAGAGTGAGGGTAAGATCGATATAGGTCGATAATTAGAAAGAATATTTTTATCTCCAGATTTATAAATCGGAGAAACAGTTGCCCGTTTTAAAGAGGCGGGAAAATCGCAAGTATTGAAAGAGGAATTAATAAAATTTACAAAAAATTCAATGTTATTAGGGGCAATTAATTTTAAGTACTTCACACTGATACCATCATAATCAAAAGAGTTAAGTTTTGAAAAAGATTTTAAAGCATCAAATATATCAAGATCGGTAACTTCATAAAAAACAAAAGATGATAAACAAGGTGATATATACTGTTGACAGTTAGTAAAATCAATATTCGTTGCAGTTTGGGTAGCATTATTATATAACATATTAAACTGAGAAGCTAAGATCGAATTCTCAAAGTTGTCAGGCAAGGTTCTAGAGTTATCTTTTACATTATTAAGAACAATACTATTAACAAAATTCCATTTTTGTTTGCCAGTACTGCAGGTTTCGAATTTGTTTCGATAAAATTGAACTTTTGTTGACTTAATTAAGTTTTTTAATTCAGAGACAGTAGTTTTATAAGCTACTAACTTGAGTTGCTAAAGTCTTGAAAGTTGTCAAAAAATGAAGAATCAACTCTTTTTACCCTGAAAAAACATCCCAGTACCACTAGGATGAAGTGTAGGTTTTATAAGTATTATTTTACTTGTTTGTTACATTTTTATTTTTTGTGTCTTTATTCGTTATTTACTTAAGAACTGAAGTATTGTCGGAAGTGGTTAAATTTTTCGGAAAAGATAATCCTGTTTTAAATACACATAAAACTGTGCGAAGGAAGTTCTGTTACATAAATTACTAGTGGATTTACAATGAGTCTTAAGGACTTAATTATGATATCCATTGAGAAAATATTTTACTATACTATATACCCCACAAATCCCCCACTACTTTTCCTAAGAAGTCCTAAAGATATATAAGCATTAAGAACCAGATAAAAAGTGCAAAGATACAGACACGTTGGCGGTGTTCAATTAACTTGATGACTTGGCATTTCGTTTTCAGATATGTGTGAAAAAGGTTAAATTTAGGAGTTTGTTTACCTTCTCTTAAAGAGAGACAAAATTTCTTGATTTGCCAGGAGGTACAAACGCGTGGGCTGGCAGATGCCCAAATAGTGTCTTTAAGGAAAAGATAAGTCTTAGAAAACTATCCCACAAAGAAGTATATATATGGTTGGGAAAAGCTTCCTCCGTTTCAACCCTTTAAATACACATTAACATCTTTTCATTCATAGGGTCTGTGAGATATTTTCTTGATGAAAGACCTTTTAGAGATTGGAGAAGTGTAAGAAGAAGTACGAGTGAACTTACTAGCACACTTTGATTTTACTAGTTTTTATTGTTATTTACTGATTCACTAGTCATATTTTCTTAACCATTCACTAGTCTAGCTTCTACAAAAATAACAGTTTCATAGCTGTTTTCATTTGTCTCTCTAAGAGCGAGTTTTTAATTTAGAGGTATCGTTTCAACGCTATTTGTCTTTTTTCACATCTGGGATCACATAGCGTGAATAAAAAAGGAGGGCTACATTGGGAATTTTCAAAATTTTTCTACTTTAACCGTAACTGATAAAGTTTAACTGCCCCATCCTATACCATTCTCCTCCCCATCCCTCAAAACGCCTTCCACCAAAATTTCATTCAATTCCGATAAACGGTTTGGCTTCTAGAAGTCCTTAAATCGGGTTACTTATTTTATGGACACCCTGTATATATCATCAGCATTTTAGATAGTTGGTGTCAATTCAAATGATGTTTTCATTTTTGAAGGCAATTTCTTTAGAATGAGTTATAAATCAACAAAGGGGGGTTCAGGGGGTGTCCCCCTGACCTTTTCTTAAAACTTAATTTTAAAAACAGGTGTTATTAACACTAATTCCAAAAGTTTTTTAGGTTTTGTTTTAAATTTTAGAAAAGTGTTTATTTTTAATTGTTAGTAATTTTTGAAAACATAGCAGGATGAAGGGGAAATAAATATTAAGTCTTTAGAAATTTTTGTTCATTGTGAAGGGAAGGTGGAAAAATTTGCCTCAACTATGCATTCCTATTGTGAAAATGGATGGAGTGAACAATGGATATTGAAGAAAACAAAGATATAACACTTTGAAATCAGGCACAGTTAAGAGGGTCTCTAACTTATTTCTAATTTGGAAGATTACACTTAAAATTGCGGATTTCCCACATATGTTCTGAACAGACAGTATTTTTTAAAATTATGTCTTAAGGAAGTTTAGGGTCAGAATAGAATCCTATAGCAGGAATGGCAGTTGACCCTATTGCCCCTAAATGACGCCCTGGAAAGAATATAGCGAAGAAAATAATTTTTATTTATTTTAATACACAGTTCGAAAATCTTTTTCTCCCCGAGCAACGGCGGGCATATCAGCTAGTACTTGATAAAATTTGATGTAAATATTTGTAGTTTAAAAATCAGTAATAAGTTGTAAAGTAAAGTATTATTATTAAATCCGATGGAAAATTTGGGTTAGGGGTGGAGGGAAAGATGAGTAAAAAAGTAGGTCAGAAAGATGCAAAGTATTTTAAGATGCGAATTTCTGTGTTAAAGGATTCCATCATTCGATAATAGAATTTGAACTGGCAGAAAAGTATTTCAACTATGCAAATTATGAATGAGTATTTTATTCCCGACGGCCATGAACAAAACGGTTTCCAAGGTGTCAAAGAATTTTAAATCATAGTTTTGCTGAGCTGAAAATTTATGACAAACTCTCCTGATATCAGTTTAAAATATTTATAACTATTTAATCCCTTCTTAAGACTCTTTTTGAGTAGGTCAAGGAAAATCAAACCATTTTAGCGATATTCAACATCTATCATTCCTCAAGGTATCAGAAAACGACAGACACAAATGCATTATGTTTTCCGAGAGTAAAATTCCCGCTATGTTGTTTAGCGATAACAATTTGATACGCTACTGTATTGATCCCATCTCATCGCAGTCATAAAAGCCAGGTACGGTATTGAGATGATGATTTATGTAGGTAGAGTATCAAAGATCACTCTCTACGTGTATCTTCAATAGATCTAAATTTTAAGAACTATTTATAACAATTTAAATTCACAATTCTCTCTAAAACCAGTTAAGGTAGAAAAGGGACCTATTCCCATCACAGTTGCTTGATTTAAATCACTACATTTTTTTGAATCATTGATTTAAATCAAAAATATAAAACAACCACAATTTAAATAAAAAAATTACTTGTATGTTTTAAAAATGGTTTAAGATTATTTTTATAAACTGCTAGATATGTAACTGGGAGAGATAGGTTAAAGTTACCCTACATAAAATTGCCTGCAATTTCAAAATCAAATTTTTGCTACTAATAACAAATATGTTTATGATGAAACGGGGTAAACAGCAGGGTTTGGAATCAATAATTGTGATAAGCTAAAAAAGAATAAGGAACTTGCATGTGTCAGATTTTCATAAACTTTCAAGTGTTCCGTATGGTTTTTTGTAAAATAAAATGAAATATTTTGTCAATTTTTCAAAAAAGTGTGCAAGTAATTAAATATTTTAATTTAAAAGTAGAGAAAAAAACACGTGACTGAAAACGCGAAATGTGTTTGCATGCACAGTGACGTAGAATTCCATCGGGCAAAATTGCAATCAAAATTGAATTTCTATGTTTTAGTTGATGATTTCTTTTTTCTGAAGTGTCCGATATGAGTGTTTTAATAAATATTTACCTTCTAGACACTTCTGGTGACGGTCAGAAATCCAAGGCAAACATTTTAGGCAAAGTCAATATATTGTGACGTCACTGTGCATGCAATTAAGCGTTTTCAGGTGCTTCGGAAAAGACGATTTTTGATAATTTTTTTGCAATCAAAAAATTTCTCAATCGGCCTCAAATTTTGTGTAGTGGCTAATTTTTGCGTGAAGAATAGATTAAAAAAATAAAAAAAAATCATGCAAGTTCCTTATTAAAATCCTACTTTTTTTACCTGGTATCAACTTTTTAAAATACAAGTATGTGGATGATTCTTATTGAAAACTTGTTTTTGCAATTTTAGTCATGTTTTCCAAACTAATTTTTTCATATACAAAACCACAGATGATAGAACTCTATTATATGTACATAACTGACAATAATTAATTACTTAATTTTCTTTTTATCTCTAATTAACTATTATTTTAAAGAAATAAACACATAATTCTATGAGTAAAGTTAATTTAACTGAATTAATATTATTCAAAGATTGATTTTTTACACAAAAATGAGGCATGGTGGTTTTAGCTTTAGTTATATATATATATATATATATATATATATATATATATATATATATATATATATATATATATATATATATATATATATATATATATATATATATATATATATATATATATATATATATATATATATATATATATATATATATATATATATATATATATATATATATATATTAGGTTTGAAAACAAATTGTGACAATGATTACTCATAGACAGAGTAATCATTGTCACAATTTGTTTTCAAACCTAATATTAATATCAAAATTTGGCAAAAAAAATAGTTATAGAAAGGAGGATAAAAACTTTAGTAACTGATAGTACAATTATTATTCATTCACCCTTTTCGGACGGGCTTCTCACCGGTGAGATGTCAACTGCTTCTCTTAATTAATTCAATTAATTATTGCATAAATAAATACATTAAAATTGGGTAATTAAGTAATGCTAAATTATTATATCACATTGAAATTACAATATCATTATACTATTAACCAGTTTCAGGAAGTTCAGAATTAGTAATTCATTTAAATAAAAAAAATCTGATTTAAGTATTTTAAGAATTCTATTTTTTTTTAAATCAGCAACCCTGATTCCCATAAGGTTAAATGTAATTTGGTAGATAAGTATAGTAGAAGCATATAAAGTATATATAGAAAGCTATTTCTGAAAATTCAATAATAGTGGGATTTTTTTTCCACAAGAATGAGGATGGGTTGAATTCTTTGGTAGCAATAAGGAGCATTGTTTTCATCAATTTTGGTAGTCCCCTCTTCTCTGGTGGTTCTTTATCTACAGTTAATTAGTAGTGTTAGCGTGAAAATAAGATAATTTTTTTTGTTTTCAAAAGCTGGTATTTCTGTGGGTTAAGATATAGATGTTTAGGGTGGTTGCAAATAATATATGGGTATATGGAAGAAAACTTCCTTCGCCCGATCCTTCGAGGCATCACCTGAAACGGTGCAGTTTAGTATGAAATTAACATTTTATAAGTTTCAGTTTTAAAAAAAATACTAAGACCCCTCCCGCGTGAAAGTTTAAAGTTTTTGGAAAAATGCTAACTTTCTCTAAAAATTGCGCGTTTTACACTCAAAAAATTTAACTAATTGTAAAAACAAAAGTTTGTACTTATTTTGCTGATAATTTATTTAGCTTCAACTTTATAAACATGTTATACAACTTAAATGTTTCTAGAAAATGCCCTTAAATCCCTCGTATTTAGAATAGGAAAGTGTTAAGTCTTTTTTTACTTACGAGAAGCATTATAATGGATTTGATAGATAATTTTTTACAAAAGTATTTTATAAAATTGTCTGTGTGTAAAATGGTGTGAATATGACTCTTAGTAAATATAGTATACTTATGTACTTAGTATATACTCTTCGGAAATAAATTGTAAACAGTTAAACAACATGGTCTCATAAAATTAATACATTTATTGCTGACTTACACCTTCAATTTTATACAGTAATGCACATAAATTTATTTTGAAATATAATTACTTTATCTTTAAACAGTCTACTTTGCCATTCATTGGAAAAAAATAAATACATATATTTGCATTTACGCAGTTTGTACTTAAACACTTTGCATCACTTGAAAATACATTGTTTAAGGAACAGGAAAGTTTCGTGAATATTTCTATATAGATCTATTGCATAAGAACTGTATGTGAGTTCAGAGCGAAAATCTATTTTGATCTAAAATCATTTGCGAAATGTTGTAGGAATAAATCACCAAGATTTTCTCGAATTTCGCGTTAACGCACTTTTCAATTTAGAATCAAACACGTACAAAAAAGGTAAAAATGGCCTTCCAGACATTTAAATAGAAAGGAGAATAAAAATCTGTAAAACTCTCCCACTTTTGAATCAGTCAAAATTCTTATAAGAAATTTTGGAAAGTTAAAAGTACTCGCTGAG